>CM055660.1:18261764-19461764 GCA_029378335.1 Agrilus mali | reverse complement strand
CACTTTAAGGGGTCCTTACGAACAATTTTTTCTTTGCATTCCCCTGCTCGTGGGATTTGCCCTTTAATAAGTTTTCATTCAATTAAAAGATAAAATAAAAAATATATACTCACAACGATTCTTTCATAATTCCAGCAAAAATTGACATAAGCTTTTGAATAACTCCACTCCTTTTGATCGGAGATTTGATGAGGTCTTTCTTGACCTTTACTCCCATTTTGAGTCACATCAATTAATAGATAGATATCTATTTAGCTATGAATATGTAGGTATAATGCCTGGAGTGTGACTGTGTAAATGTGTACTGTAAAAAGTGCATTACAAGGTTTGTTAGCTTTGGTTTTTGATTTACGCCAAAAAATATTCTTCCGCTTTTTAATGCAATAATAATTATGTATTAATTTATTGCAACAAAAGAAACATGCCTAACTGTCAAAGTTTCCACGCCATTATTTAATTTTTTAACATAAATTTATAATCAATTCCTACAAAATTGTAAATTATTTTAATAAATTTACATGATAATTGATTCTTGCAATTATACATGTTTTAAACTTATTTTTAAAAACTATACAATATATAATATACACAGTATCTATATTCTCAAATAATGTAAAATCTAATGTACCGTATTTTGTCCTTTAACCACTTTTCTGTTTAATTAATTTAATTTTGTTACCTTTTTTGTTATCAACAAGGTCGACCCAGTAATTTTATTATCATTAGGTATTATGTATGAAAGAAGTGAATACTGTGCAAAAACTTGTAACTGTTCATAAAATTATACTTACTAATAGATATACAGGGTGTCACACAGCTGCAGCACAACATTAAAAAACTAAGCTATATAAAATCAACGATTGCATTAGTACCTATATAAGGGTGTATCAATCAAACAACAACTTTGGGGCCAAATTAAGTTTCATTTCGGTTTCTACAAAATTTAAATGTGATCGATAAATAATAGTGCAAAGCCACAAACATAGATAAATGAAATACAACTATGAAAATTAATACAGTGGATTTCATTTATAACAACTTCGGTTATAACGACCTTTTGATTATAAAGACATAACACATAAGTTCCTTGAATTTAAGGAGTAATTTAAGAAGAAAATTTGGCTGTAACGACTTCGGATGTAACGTCCGTTGATTTCGGTTTAAACGACTAATTTTAATGAACTATTAATTACAAGATGCTAGAAATCTCATATTAATGGATATTGCGACCGAGTCTAAACACAAAACTTTTTTATCTTTTGTTTACATTCACAGATAGTCAGTCAGCAGTTGTACTTAGTTATTGTTTATAAATGTTAAGGCTGATAAAGTTAAATCAAAGAATCAGTTACTGGGTACTTTTCTTGCCTAATTTCCTTCTTTCATTCTTTCTCTCTTTCTTTTTGTATAAGGACTTCCGGATATAGCGACGGAATGTAATGGTCCTTTCATCGTCGTTATAAACGAAATATACTGTATTTTATTTTACTTTTCAAAAACTGTAACAGTCGGTAAATATGCCTAATATCTGAAAAGAAAAGTTTTTTTATTAAAAACAGTGGATATTAGAAATGGCCTTGAAAAAATACTGCAATCTCCAAAAACACATGAAACCTCAAAACAGGTGACATAAGTTAGGTTAGAGGTCACTCATTTATTACGTAAGACTATTTAGGGGGAAGGGGGTCTACCATGTCTTATTTTTTCTTATGAAGGGTGTGTGAGGGAGTCTGGATAGTTCAAATATACGCAAAGTTAAGATTTGAAAAAGCGAGGGCAACCGCACGAGTACCGAGGTGCGCTCGGATGCGTATAGGTAAACTATTTCCATGGCAACGTACCTACCCGCATTGCGCCTCCCGGGAACTCCCCGCTTCTGAACTAGACGTCATTTGTTTGCCTAATATTTCAAATACAGACAAAGAAGAAGCTATACCCATCTTTTCAAGGCGAGGCATAAAAGTTTTGTGCGCTGACGTCACAATCCAGAATAACCAAGAAGAAGCAATCCTGATATTGGAGATGCTCCAGTGGCAGATTCACTTTCTGAGTGTGTTTTGAACCCCTGTACTGAAAATGTTATCTAGTGATTATATCAAAATGATTAAAATGAGTCCATCCACCATGATTGTAAACGATCCTGAAAATTGTTACTTAAAAATAAACATTCCTTTAGATTCTTACGTAAGAAATATTAAACAGGGGGGGAGGGGTCGGCCTATTCTTATTTTTTATTATTTAGAGGAAGAGGGGGTTAAAAACTAGTAAAAATCGTCTTACGTAATAAATGAATGGCCCCTTAGAGGGCATTGAGTCAACTTTTCCGGACATTCGTTACTATTTACAAAAGAAATAAGACAGAGATCGTTAAAATATTTATTCCCTAAGAAAAAAAAAAAAAAAACTACAAGAAAATAGAAGTCTCAATACTAATCTTTGAAAACTTTAAAAAAATAACTGAAACGATCATTAGACAGATCAAGTATTGAAATTTTATCTTATTTATAAAAATGATTCGATGGCTTCCGTTTTAATGCAATATTAAGTGAGCAGGGGGGGTAGAGCTCCCCTGCCTCTTCCTGACTACGCCCTTGGTAATAAGGGACTGTTAGCTGCCAAGGTTTTTATTGGAAAAATCGTTCAAATGGTCACTAATGATAATAAAACTAAAGAATGTTTTCAATTTTGAGAACAGGGTAAAAATGCACAATTTTTAGTCTTTTAAGTACCTACAATTCGAAACAAAACAAAATCAGGAACTTTTTGTAGAGAATCAAATTTCCCATGGGAATAGCATATTTAATTTTTTATCAAAATTTATTTATTCAAGATTTTTTTAAAATAAAAGAAATTTTTGTTTTTGGTTTTATTTCAACTATTTCTTAGGGGGAAATTGATACAGGCTTTCTTAAAAAAAAAATACAAATTAATAAATAAATATCACCTAAGTTGTATGACCTTATGCATCAGCCATCACTAAATCAATTAATTACGTATGTATATCATTATTATTTTTATTTATAATACTTATTTAACAAAACTGCTAATAATAAACCTTCTTTGTGTGCGAATTCCTATCTATAAGCAGGTATTTTAAGTGAAAGTTACTAGGTACACGTGATAAAAATGTTAATATTGATTTACTATCTAGAATAGATTTGTTAATCAGATATGTAGAATTCTTAATAAATTATAGAAGTTGAACTATGTATGTATTTTTGCAAATGATCGTATAACTTGACGCTTAAATAACTTGATTGTAAATGATAAGCGAAATAGTTAATTATGTAGGTTTTAACGATTTGTTTAATATTTTCATTCTTGACACACTTCGTGATGTTTTTATGGGGGTATTATACGAGTGTAAACAACTACATTTAATGATATAATATGAATTTATTATTAGTATCTATGGTAAATATTACGTATCTGCCTAGGTATAAAAATTTCAAGAAAAAAGAAAAAAGTAACATGCTGATTCTAAAAAAGTTCTAAAGTATTTATAGCAAAAAGTGTTAATACACACAAACAGAATTTATTGGTACTTGTAAAGAAAAACACATGTTTAATTTTCACTAATTTATTGTAACTTAGCAATTGTTTCGCTACACTGTAGCTTCATCAGAAGTAGATAATTACTTTAACTACTAACGACAACTTATCTAATTTATACTATTTTGGGTAAGGACTGTAACAGGGGAGGGGGAACAAATTAAGTTATTGGGAATTATTTAAATCTACTTAATCGTTTAACAGTAGGTAAATCTGTTTTTTTGAATTTATTTATTTCCATTGTTTCCAATAATGATAACTTATTATTGTTTTTTTCTGTATGTAAACTAACATATCATATCATCAAGTGAACCAAGACATGATTAATTAAATTTATTGGTACTTCTGATGAAGTCTTGGTAAGACGAAACAATTGTTAAGTATTTTTAATTGAATTTTATGGAAATCATCAGTTACTTTTATTTTATTGAAGTGAAACTTCTAATGCGACTTTCAACAAAGTTGCGTTAAACGTTTAACGCGACCATGGAGGGGGAATAAAAAGAGACAGAACGAGAATGAATGCGTGGCACAGAGCGAGAGTGAATGCGTGGCACTCAAACGCATGCCCGTAGTAGTGAAACTTCTAATGCAACTTTCAACAAAGTAGTGTTAAACGTTTAACGCTACCATGGAGGGGGAATAGAAAGAGACAGAGCGAGAATGAATGCGTGGCACAGAGCGAGAGTTAATGCGTGGCACTCAAACGCATGCACAAAGTAGTGAAACTTCTAATGCGACTTTCAACAAGGTTGCGTTAAACGTTTAACGCTACCATGGAGGGGGAATAGAAAGAGACAGAGCGAGAATGAATGGTAACACAGAGCGAGAATGAATGCGTGGCACAGAGCGAGAGTGAATGCGTTGCACTCAAACGCATGCGCGTAGTATACCTGTTACAGGCCAGTGCGAGTAGCAACGGGTAGCGTCCAATATCCCAACGCAAGAGGGAGAGAGAAAGAAAGATACACAAAGGTAGAAAGTAGGAGAGAGAAAGAGAGTGAGTCGGTAGATCAGCACATGCGCGTGGTATTCTTGCTATGCAGCAAAGTAAACAGTGTGAGCGTCGTGAAATTAGCTGAAATGATAATTAAAAGATGCGATCAATTGTGAATTGTAAGCAATATTAATAAAGTTTGATTTAAAGAAACAATATGAGTTCACTAAAAATCAATTTCTACCCCTTCCTATTTTCATTTCCATATTACGAAGTTTCATTTCTTCCGCACGGAGGGACTCCACGCACTATATATTTTTTTATTGAACTATGAGTTTCCATCAAGTAAAAGAGATGATTAAACATACAAAATTACATTTATGGTGTTTATATTAGGTATGTAAATTATACTGTTTAAATTTACAGTAGAATTTAATTAATAATATAATGAGTTAATTATTTTATAATGGGGTCGTCTATTACTTGTGACATACCGGTATAATCCTACCGATAAAGCTACGATACTACGAAAGCCATCGTTCTTTCCAATTAAAGTGTTCATTTGGTAATAATTCTGAAATGGACGATGATATCGAACTCGGTTTTTACGTTTCTTCTTGAAAATATAATCTGCTTTCCAATTATGATAACAATATTATTTCGTATTATTTAAATTTTCGCCACTAAATTAAAAAAAACTGTTATTATAACGAATTGTGCCCTCTAGCAATGTTATTCGAAGTTATCAAGTACCAACGGATACGGCATTTATTAACACTTACATTTATCTTTCAAATAAGCCTGAGTTTGCTAAAATCGGATAAGTCGTTTAGAAGATACAGCGATTTAAATAATTAGACATTCAGGGGATTCCCCCACGATTATTAAGTTCGGCAGGTCAATGACCTTGAAACAGGCTTTCTGATTATTTTATTAAAGTTATAACTAAATATGGGAATTTTTGGAGGAATCATTCCAGCAGTTTTTTGCTTATTAGTTGGAGATAAGACTAGCGACAAATTCGTTAAATGTGTCATCTTTCAGCGACAAATTATGGTCTTTACAGTAATATCCTACAATATTTCCTTTTCGTGATACGCTATGTGCAGTGCTAGCTTGATATCAAGCTAGCATACCAGCTGATTATGGCTAAACGGCACGAGCGACAAATGTTTGGATTTGGTAACAAATTAGCGACAAATTTATAGTGCAAGTCAGAAATCGGAAAAATAACTTTGTCATGCTAGCTAGATATACGTCTTTTAAAGGTGTAAAAAACAAATAAAAGAGTTTCATGAGATTCGGAGAATGTTGTCAAAACTGTTTATAATTATTAATAGTTAATTTTAATTAATAAAATAATCAAACGATTCCGACGTGACGTACTCTTGAAAACGACTTGACAGGTCGAAACAATTGTAAAGTTAGTAAGTTTTTTTGTTTCGCAAGAAGAAGCTGGCCCACAGCGAATGAGTGAAATTTAATTGTATAATTAACGTAACACATTTTAGGTTTAAACATTGACCGCTTTTTTGTATTATTAATTTTGATGAGCTCCTTTTGATGGATGAATCCTTGAAGGAAAATCCAACATACATAGTTCATAGTAATGGTATATGTAGTATAGTAGGTATTTAGTAACTAAAGTATTATGACATAGCCTCTTCCTATCTACAAACAGTGACCTTCTCTAAATTACATTTTAATTAGTTGTGACCATCGGACCAACTACTTTATGTACAAATATAAACCAAACATCCTTTCACGTTCTATTTAACAGAAATTTTCAGCAAAATACTTGCAACAATTACAAATAGCTACTGCCTGTTGAATAAGCACATGCATTATGTATTCACGTGCATTGGATGACCTTACGTTACACATAAAACCATTAGGTACTTATATAATAAGAAGAAACGTTTTAAGAATATTACTTATCTGCGGAACTGTTGTGTGTTGTTCAATGTCTTTGTCATTATACCTACCAATTGTTAAATTTTTAGTGCGTAAAACAACAAATAAAAAGTAAAGGAATAAATAATTAGACAGTCGTAAGAAGTAGCAAGGCTGAAGACAACTAACAACACGTGTAATTATTGTATTTCTTTTTTTTTTTTTTAATAGATAGAGCTTGTTTCTGAAGTGACAGAGGGATATAATACCTAGATATTCCAACCCTTGAAGTTTGCTTGTTTTTTAATCAATCTGTTCTGTTCATACATATGTATTAAATGACAGGTAATTTTTGGTATATCTTCACTCTTCTTCTTGGCCACCTACTTCCACCCCATTCCAGCTGATAATGGTAGATGGCCCCTAGCCTTTCCTCGATAATACGGGAGTTTGGCCTCGGTGGGTGGAAATGAGTGGGTGTGGGTGTCAAATATGTGTGATAAGATCTATCCTTATCTAACTCATTATTTTACAAATGAAGACGAAAATGTCTTGAGCGGCTTTTAGTGAATAAATGTATTAGAATTTTATAAAATGTTATATTTTTCGAAAATTTTTAAAAAATTTCCAAGAAGTAAGATAATGTTTTATAATATTCCAGAATGATTTGGAGCGTTCAAGAATATCCCAGATTCTTTTAAAAATCTTTCAGGAATGATCTAGAATGTTAGGGGCCGTTCATAAAATACGTTCGCATACAAGAAGGGGGGGAGAGGTCTTGCTGAGTGTGACAAGATGTGACAAGAGGGGACAAGACGTGACGTTCGCCGTTCATTAAAAAATTTTACCGAATCCTTGGACTTCTGATAAATAAAAATATTATTTATTTGTTCGTTACAAAAGAAAATTTGTGTATTATCAATCAAAATTCATCATGTTCAGGGGGGATGGGTTTTAGTTTTTTGTGAAGTAATATTTACAGGGGGGTCAACGTGTGACACGGCGTGACAGCCGGGGGGGAGGAGGTCAAAAAAATCTAATTTTAGTGTGACGTATTTTATGAACAGACCCTTACAGAATATTCAGAAATGTTAGAAAATGTTTTAAATCATTACAGGATGTTCTGGAATGTCTCAGATTTTTTTTAGAATGATCTAGGATGTTCTCGAATTTATGGGAATGATTTGGAATGCTCGAGAATATTCTATAACCATTAAGATCCTTTGAGAATGATTTAGAATGTTCTTGAATATTCAAAAATGTTAAAGATTTTACCAGAGTGATTTTAAAGGCTTGAGAACTATTGAGATACTTCATGAATGATTTAGAATATTCAAAAAAAGAATGTTTTAAATCATTACAGGATGTTTTTGAATATTCCCGATTATACAAGAATATTCCATAAAGCGTGGCCGGGCAGTATACCTAGTTTTAAAATAAAACATTTATCCGTTCAAAAATATAATTGCAGCAATTCTGAAGGGCGAAAAGAATCTTTTTATTTTTACATAATCACACCAATGTTTCACTTAGATAACGTTTCGTTGGCATCTTCAGAGTAACTGAAACAGTTAATGTAACTCTCCCAAAGCACGTTATCAAGATCTTTTGCATTTTATAACTTAATCTATTATCCTTTGTAATTCAGAAAAGATGATACTAAATAATTCAAAAATTCAGGACCCCACAAACAAAAGAAATTTCCTGTAAAGGTAAAGTATATCTACCTGGAAATCCTTTGTTGAATTAGTTTCGCCTCTTTATAGATGGAGGCCAGAATTTCGTTTTTATTTTATTTTAACAAATTTAAAAATACATAGATAGAAAAATTAACTTTGGTAGACATTTTATACTAACAGGACTATTAGTGCAAAATTTCTACAGAAATATAGGTAATTTTCTATCTACTTAATATGTATTTCCAAATTAAAATAAAATTAACACCAAAGTCTATAGAGGGATGCAACAAGTTCAACGAAGAGTTTCCAAGCATTCCTTTATAACTAATTTATACTAATAGGAATAGGACTCATCTTTTATCATTACAAAGGGTAAAATTAGTAACCCCAATTTTTTTATTTTACTAGAACTTTCTTGCAGGTTTTAATTTCATCATTAAAAAAAATGCCTTCAAAAACTTGATTTATTGAAAATTTTATTCTCATTCGTAATGATTAAAAAAAATTGTGTAATAAAACGTAAAAAGAAATTATTAAAAATGTCAATTTTAAGTGTTCCCATTAGAAGGAAATACATAGATATATATCAAAAAAAAAATTCTATTTCCATAGAGAAAATAAAAAAATACCGGCCAAGTGCGAGTCGAACTCGCGCACCGAGGGTTCCGCACAAACCTGTATACATATATGTGATCTAACTAAAAATTTAAGGTTTTCGGAATTTTTCCTTTATATGTGCTATAAAACATTGCTTCATGCCAAATTTCAAGATTCTAAATCGACTGGAAGTACCCTTTAGGTTTTGATTCCCTTGCGAGTAGTTGCAAGTTTGAAAATATGCGGCTTAAATTGCTCTTTCTTTTGATTGCGTTGACATAGAAGTTTGATTTTGTTACAGCTTAAAGGTATTATAGACCTGAGTATTTGATATGAATTTTAATTTAATACCTCTACGCGTTCATGAGGAAAGGGGTAGTAACTTTAAAATTATTAAAAATATTTTTATTATATGATGTAACTAAAAATTTACGGTTTTCGCAATTTTTCCTTTATCTGTGCTATAAGACGTTGCTTCTTACCAAATTTCAAGATTCTGAGTTCACGGGAAGTACCCTGTAGGTTTTGATTCGAAAATTTACGGAAATTTGCGGCATAAACGGCTGTATCTTCTAATTGCGTTGGCTTAGAAGTTTGATTTTTTCACAACTCCAAGGGACAATAGACCTAAATATTTGGTATAAATTTTAGCTTGATACCTTCACGCGTTCCTGAGAAAAAGGGTCTTGACAGACGGACGGATGGACGGGCAACGAAGTGTTCCTATAAGGGTTCCGCTTTTTTCTTTTGAGGTGCGGAACCCTAAAAAAAATAAAAACACAATTGTATTTGTTTTTATTGTATTGTATTTGTATGTAGTATTTCTGGACATGTTTTTATAAGAATGCTTATTATGATCAATGGGAAGAAAAAAAATACTAAACTAGTTAGGGAAGCATTCCACTGGTGTTATCTCACCTTAATAATTTCATTTTGTTATTCTCTTATGTGAGGATATCTTCATTTGATACGATCTCTGCTTTAAATGGTGTCCTTTGCGCGCATGCGCCTAGTACCACCATTTTTCTTTTCGTCTTTTCCACGTATCAACGCCATCTAGAGGGTAACATTTAATTTATTATGATGGATATATTCATAACTCTTAAAATCTCACAATCAGTCACAGGATAGCAAAACGGAAAGCTAAGTACTTCTCTTTTTTCACTTCTACATAAGGCTTTTTTACCCCATAATTATTAATTTACTCAATAAATTTTGTTACCTGCGTATTTTAAATAGATATACCCCATAAAATATAATTCTAAACTGTATCAATCAGTCAGTTTAATTTCGATCTTTATAAAATTTAAATTCCATATTTAAAAATGCAACTCAATCATGGAAATAAATATCTTATCTTGCTTTTTTGCAATAGTCTGAAAAAAACAGCTTTTTTATTAAAAGCAGTGGATTTGGCAATAAACCAAAAAAAAAAACAAATTACGAAAATTCAGAGCACACGAAAACAAAAACCAAGACTTACAAATTATCTCTGTTTTTAATTATACATCGCCAACAACGTATTTCATAAATAGATTCAGTTATGCAACACATTGGGGGGTTATGGGTTCTGTCCTTTCATTATTTAGACAGATTGCTCTTACCAGCATTTATTATTTCATATGCATATAATCTTAAATTTTATAGGGTACTTATACAAACATTTACTAGAGCATAGTTGTTTGTTAGCGCCCTGTCAAAACCTCTAGACTCGGATCTCATCAGCACGCCGGAACCGTAGATAATTCCGACAAAAACAGAACCAATTTTACTTGCTACCTTAAAAAAGCCTAAATATGGAATTCATTACAATCACCAATATTTATTACTTATGAATGATAACCACTTATGGTCTTTTTAGTACAAACCTAATAAAAAGTAATACTTATATAATTTTATGATTATGAGCATTTGGATGATTAGAAAGGTTAACCCCAGAAACATATAAATAACCACAACGTGTCGTATATTTTATTATCAATGACCACAGAATAAATATTCATATTGAACTATTTGGTCATAAAGGTTTCCATTATCATACCCGTTTCGTTGTTTCATTGTAATGCAAATTTTCAATAAATTTCCACGCCACAATTACTTCATACACAATTATCGTAATTACGTGAAAAGTAAAACAAAAGAAACCAATAAATACTTTGATAGTAAATTAAAAAATTAACAAAAAACTTTTAAGCTTGTACTTAGAGATTTTACCATTTTGCAGATAGAGTAATATTTAAATTACCTGTAGCTTTTGTTGCAATCATTATTATTACTATTATTTATTGTTTTTTTTGTATAAATATATGTACTTATAATGGTTAAAATTTATAACTCACTATTACAATAATTCTCTTTATCACTACTCTAATTTCAGGTAGTAGAATAATATCTACTATTTATTCGTAAATCCTACAATAACCTTTGGATTGTAAATATTTATCTACCATCTGTATATAAATACCTATATTAATGTAATAATTTAATTGCTAAGAATTATTGCACTTACTATAAATAATAAAATCGAAAGTCTGACTTTTTTAATATTTTTCCGGTAAAAGATAGGGAGAAACATGATTAAAATAAAAAATATTTGTTAAGCAAATTTTTCAATATAGGGTTCTAACTATTCTCTTGTTTGTTACAGCATTGGGGGACGATGTGGAAAAGTTTTACAATCTTATTGTGCACAGCATCATTGGTAACGTGCGCTTCTTATCAAATTAGTAAGTAATTTTCTACCTGTTTCATTGCAATATGCAAAAACGTTATTTATATCAATATATACAGTGTTTTTCAAGTTGATGGGCTATTAGAAGTATATGAATTAGTAGAAGGAATTCAATTCTGAAAGTTGGGCTCATTTGGTTATTGTTTATGCCGCTTCTTTTAAAAATATTTTCAAGTTCGATTTACATCCGGTTATACCAGAATTCGATACCAACTTTGTTATTTTAAATGGAATGGTATATTTTTTACACTGAATTCGAATAAAACGTGTAATTCTAAGGTAAGTTTAATAACCAACTTGTACACCTATGACGATCGGTTTCTGAGTTAATTTAATTTATAGAAAAAAAATCGCTACCGCAACCCAAATTATAAAAAATCATAACTTCCACAAAATACGACTCAGACCGTTGAAATTTTTACTAGTAATAGCTGAATATTAGTGCTAACGCCTTGACAAAATTGAACTAAATAATTTATACAGGGCGTTCTAAATAAAATTCTAAAGTTTAAAAACTTCAAACACGAATAACTTCGTTTTCTCAAATGGTACCTACCATTTTTTATTTTTTCAATCGACTCCTTTTTTATCCTCTTTTAATCTATATGGATACTTCCTATTGTTTTACTTTTTAAAAATTTTTGAGTAATTTTGAATTTTTAAAATATAGATGATTTCATTAATTTTGGCGTAATAAGAGTGTGCCTTGGACAATTGACAACTAACGACAATCAAAGAAAATCACAGTAAAACCTTTTTTATCGCTTAATTTCTGTTGTGGAGATGTTCGAGACAAATGTTTATAATAAATACCTACTTCAATTGAAGTTTTCGTTTTTGATTATTTTTTATAACAGAAATTAATCAAAAAGGCGATTTTTGGCTTCATTTTGCATCGATTGCCGTTTGTTGTCATTTTTCCAAGGCACATCTTTTTATGCGAAAAATATTGAAATTGGCTATTTTAAGTAAATGAGCCCAAGTTTCAATTCCTTCTACTAATTCATATACTTCTAATAACCCAACAACTTGAAAAACCCTGCATATTATACTTTGTTTACATTGCTGAAAAGGGTTTTGTACAATTTAAAATTAAACAAATGTAGTGACATAAAAAAAGTGAAAGCACCATCAATTGTATGAGAAACATAACAAAAGTGAGAGATTAGGCTTCGAAAGACGGGAGACACATAATTTTGAGCGTTAAATGATGCCCTTTTTAAGGCCTTTTGGCACCAAAATGTCAAGTTCAGTAGTGCAACATATAGTAATTAGTCGTAATAAACGAAGTTATTTTTCGTGAAGGTTTTTTTTTACAAAGTTATGCACGATTATTAATGAATTATTTTTTAGAAAACGCATTTGATACAACAAAATTATTATTTGAAATTAAAATACATAAAAACTTGATTTTTTTTTAAAAGACTTTTGTGTTAAAATGTCAACAGTATTTGTTTCTAATTATAAAATATTCTAACTATAGTTTTTAGAGTTTAACTACTAAATGGGACACCGTCAATGACAATTTGTAGTCTAAAGCTGATTTTCACATCTTTTTAAGTAGTTTTTCTTGGGAAAACTGACAGAAACCCATTCCAATAAAAGACATATGAAGCATCGTGATCCTCAATAAATTAGTTAGATATTTTCAGTAAAACATAGCCACAAACAAATTAAGTGTGAATTTATTTACTTAACAATAATATAAATATAAGTAATTTTTTACCTCTGAAACGTACTCTTGCTTGTTTTTATTACACTTTCACTTTAATAGTTGTAAGAACAATAAATAACCGTTCGATTTCTTGAAAAACAGTACTAAATTAAACAACACTTGTCACTCAATTTCTAATTATCTTCACTGCTTGGCACCAAAAAAATGGCGGCCGTCTTAATTTTAGCACCAAAACACGAAGCAGGCACAGCATACATGTTACGAGTCCCCTCTCTTTCCTAGTCTAAGAGTGAGACCCCTATTAAATAATATAATATCATGGGACACGAAACAAATGTGAATAATTCATTTATTTATGGCTTTGTGCTATAATGTATTAATGGAATTTAAGTTTGGTAGAAATTCAAATGAAACTTAATTTTGACTCCAGAGTTTTTGAATAATTGTTACAGTTTAGGATTATGACCGTACGTATTCTTAAATTTTATAGGATATATCTAATAGGTACTTAATTCAATAAAATTGAATTATGTAGTTACTAATTCATTATTATTATGTATTTCCTAACGTTATAAACCCTGCAAATCAAAATAATAACATTTTCTTTATAGCAGCTACCCCTAACAATACAGAAATCGAGTTCGTTCTTATCAATGACAATAACCCCTGTCGTCGAACTTGTATAAAAGGAGGTCAGCCCATGAGATGTCACTATTCCTTTTCGGTGGAATGGTACAGAACGTTGAGCAAGGCGTGCTATTCATGCCCTTATTCACCGGAAGATTGTGATCTACCCCATTGTATACCAGGAGATGGTAATAGAAGGACAGTTGCAGTGGTTAATAGACAAATGCCAGGACCAAGCATTGAGGTAGGTAATAGAAGATTTTTTTTTGGGATCTATTGTACGTAGATATACATACAAAGTGTCTCAAAATTCCGTGGACAAGGAGCAACCACAGCTTTTTGGGATAAAATTAATTCTATTAAAGGTTTGAATAAAAAAACAACGGGCTAAAATATTTAGTGTACTCAACAATATTGTTTCAACCCTTTTGGGCCATTATCAAGAGTTAAATTATTGCTAATAACTTACACTAACGGTTTAGCTCTTGATAATGACCCGAAAGGGTTAAAATGATATTGTTGAGTACAATAAATATTTTACCGAAAAAATCCCATTGTTTTTGTTACTAAAACCTTTTTTAATAAATTTATGAAAAATATAAATGGAAATGTCTATAAGGATATTACTACACCCCCACCCTTACATATAACTGTTCTAGACTTTTTAAGAGAGTTCATTTTTAACTTTAAATTTTTTAAGCATTGTACATGACTTACCTTCATTTCCTGTCTCCTATTAAAAATTGATATCTACAACAGTTTCGGAGAAAAAAGTTTGTTGCATAGAAAATTTCTGAGAAGAATTTTTGTAATAATAAGTGCAGTAAATGCATCGTGCTATTTGAATAAAATTTGACATGAAGACAACCTTATGGAAGTACAAAGTTCTGACCTCATTATCAAGTTAATGAGTGGGTAAAAACTACCCTCACCCCTAAATAAATTTTATTGCAGTGTAGTTGTAGTGTCAATTTTTAGCAGAGGTTCCTTATATAGTAACAGAATCGACGCAGAAAATGTAATTTGAAAACTCAACCTACAGAAAAATGAAATATTAACACACAGCAGAAACTACTAGGTCTGGAAGTATGTAGTTTCTTACAAAAATTCCTTCCATCTTGCTGGTTACTGCATACTGTAAAAGATATATGCAAATTTCAACCCTACTAGGGTGAGAAATGCGGTTTGTTTGTAACTTACAACATAATGGCTGGACAGTGGCGTAACTATACCATCTGGGGCCCGTGGCAAATTCTTTTGATGGGGCCCTATCAGTAAAAATCGTCACGTTGTACTCAGTTTAATTTTAATAAACTGCGAGATTTTCAGCGTACTCAATTACACGTTGTATATTGTATATGTCCCACTAATGGCCATAGGCCTCCTCTCTTAGGCGAAAGGGAATGGTCTGTAGTCCCCACGCTAGCCCAATGCGTATTGGAGACTTCACATTCATCAATAGAACATAATATCTCAATGCATTCATCATCTATTCGCTAGCTTTTCGGTGAAGGAACAACATCGGGAGGAAACCTGCATACATTTACAATGAAATAAAAATAACAATTTAATTTCAATAAGTTACTTATTAAGAAAAATATTTTTTTCGAGCTTTCTGTTCCGCATAAGTGTCTATAACATCATCAAAGTTTAAAGATCGAGACATAGAATTTTCAATAGACAGAATAGCCAAGTTACATACTTACATGTCTTGTCTCATAGAGTTTCTTAAATAGGTTTTTATCAATTTTAGTTTTGAAAATGATCGTTCAGCACTAGCTGTAGTCACAGGAATTGTAAGAAATAACATTAATGCAGTGCATTCTTCAGGAAAGCTGCAGGACATAAAATGATTTTTTATTATTAATAAATCACCAAGATCTCTAATATACGAAGATTTTTCTATTTCGTCTCTGAAAGTGGATCGAAAACAGAGAATTTCTCTGGCAAATGATTCAGATATGTCTTTTTTTATATATCTCAACAAATTCTAGAGCTTTTTTTAATAGATCAGTGTCATTTAAAACTTTAAAGTGGAAAGCTGCAAAACACTAAAATTCATTAATTGGAAGGAAACGCGATTTCAGTTGGTTTATAGTGATGTCTAATACTCGATAAAATATGTTCACTTTGAGCAAAATTTCCGGATCTTGGAGACGTTCATTTTCGCAAAGCTCATCAAAATGGCGTTTTACCTTCCTCTGACGAGTTTTAGAAAATTCAGGAGTGATGGACCATTTTTCTGTTACACTATTTGCTTCCATTTTTAAATTTTCAAATTCATGTCGATACCTTTCCAATTCTTCTAGACAAATTTTCAAACGTTTTAAGGCATTTGAAAGATCGGTCGCTTTAGACTAAAGTTCTTTAGAGGCTGCATCGATAGTAAGTAGGATCTTGCAATGGAAAACCAATAACATAATAAAATTGTAGTTTTCGATCTTCTTTTTGAGCGAAACAGCTTCATTTCTTTCATCTGATTTGCAATTTAACAGAATTGTTTTCGTTAGCGCTTTTTGGACTTCAACAAACCGAACTTTTAAAGCAAAAACGGCATCATAACGTCCTGCCCATCTAGTAGGGTTTAATTTTTTAATGTTATTAACTTGAATTTGTATTATGGTCTTTAGTTGTCTCACTTTGGATTTTAAGCAGAACTTATAAAAATATACTTTTCAAATAAAATAAAATACTCAGGTACAATGTAAAAAAATATTTTTGAGCTCGCGGCTTCTTGGGTCGAGGGCCCGTGGCATTTTGCCAGCCCTGCCACCCTACTGTTACGCCACTGTGGCTGGATCAATTTAATAAGTTAAGTTTTCTTGAAATTTTTGTTAGTCAGGTTTCTACGGAAAGAAAAGTTGCCTTGAAAATACTGAAATTGAAGTAAAATACTTTTTCCGCCTGATACCTATAATATTTTCCACTATAAATCCATTTACGGGGATGGCCTTACTGAACACTAAAAGTATTTCTATGAGGGGGCAGGAGGTGGTTGCGAAGTTAATTGGTTATAGTTGTTGGTATATACTCAGCAGAACTACCCGAAACATATATCGAAATTTGAAAAATGTCAAAGGGAAGGGAGTAGGTATCATGAAAACTATCTACCACAATTTGAATCAAAAATTGTAAGAATATCATCAACATATCTTAACTATATTCGAAGAAAATAATACTGTGGGTCTAGGTAGTGACGTATCCAGGGGGGGCAGCGAATATAGGGTATATATCCGTCTTCCCGCATTGATAATTAATCAATACCGAGCGGCATGGCCTAGTAGTCTAGATCATTGCTTAGCATTCGAGAGGTCACCGCTTCGATTCCAGGGCCGGCTACTCTAGTCCAAGTTTTTCTGTGGTTTCCTTGGATCATTTAGGCAAATGCTGGGGTAGTAATATTCCACAGATAATCTTTCACTTCTCTTCTGTCTTCATTTCGTCCGTCTTATCTTTCTTCCCCAACCATCACCCACCCGTGCCCACTATTCCTAAAGGAGGCTGAAGACTTTGCACAAGTGAGTAGGCGAAAACAGTACGCGTTATTTTGTTTAAGTTTTATTTAGCTTAATTAAATATATTTATCCGGTGATGATCGAAAGCTTTCACGGCCTGAATTCGTATGGTAACCAAGTATTTTCTGGGTTGTTGTACCGTGGTCCTGTCTTACTCCTTTACGTTTCGCCAGTCTCAGCAGAAGAAGCAGCATCAGCAGTAGAAATCTATTGAGGATGCCAGCAGTGAACTAGTTAAATGTTGAACATACACAGGAGTATATTATTGGACACTGATGAGTATTTAATAAGCTTGCTATATTTCAGTAAAATTTGCACTTGTAAAACATATTTCTAATGGTGTCTTCCCACTTAGAGGGCCTCATATAATTTTGCATTTTTAGTTCCCACACTAAATGAGTTTAATGATATTAACCGTTAGTAATTGCAATAGTAAATTCTAAAGAGCTAAGTTTAACTTGTTTGAAAATGAAGAAAACGTATCGCGATTGTCACAATTTTCAGGATGATCGTTTTTAGATTGCCCTCTAAACGTATCTCCGGACTGAATTAGAATACCGTTTTGAAATTAAATTTAATCAAATGTTTTCACCCTTTGTTTCCATTTTTAGGTCGGTGACATTTCCTTTTTATTATTCGCCTTGACTTATTAATTAATAAAAGAATGGTTTTTTTTGATTTCTTAGGATCACAAGGTTACGGTACGTAAAGCAAACACGAACAAAGTGAAAGTTGTTAGGGTCATGTCATTCCTTTATACATAATGTTTTAGATACTGTGTAACTTTATTATTTTATAAATATCCAAGTTACTTTTAATATATCTATTAGTCCGGTCAATTTAGACATGGGAAGCTACATAAATTCCCACCAAGCTGAAAATCAGTAAGATTGTTTAAAATATTATTAAAAAATAAAATCTGAAAGTTCCCCATCTTCCCCCTGTATGGAAAAAAAATTATTCAAGGTTAAAGGTCAAAAAAATGAGTTTCGCGATTTTCAGCAAAACGGTAAGTTTTATCAAAAAATTACCCCAGACAAAAATTGTAGATCATAAAATGGTCTATAAAATAAGTATCAATATTTTTTTTCCTAAGAGCCACCGTTTCTGAGATATCAGGTTAAATGAAACCCAGTCCCTTATTTTATACGCCAGTGTAACCTCGAGACAACATCTGTCTCCTGTTCAATTGTATGCGTGGCTAGGGTCTTATACCTGCTTTATGTCAGTGTGCTCAATAAATGAAATACTGTTAGCCTCAGTGTTGCCAGATTAGGAGATTTTCCCCAAAAAATAGGGGATTTTTTCCTTTGGGGTATTTTTTGGGGATATATATTTCAGGGGAATTCTTCTGGGGAAAAATTTTCCTCTACAACCTTTTTTCTATTTGCACTAAATATTTTCTAGTTCTTAGGGATTTATTTGTCACGTAGCTTATTTTGGGGTATTTTAGAGATACATTTTTTATAGATAATTTTATGATCTACAATTTTTGTCTGGGGTAATTTTATGATAAAACTTACCGTTTTGCTGAAAATCGCGAAACTCATTTTTTTGACCTTTAACCTTGAATAAAATTTTTCCATACAGGGGAAAGATGGGGAACTTTCAAATTTTATTTTTAATCATATTTTAAACAATTTCACTGATTTTCAGCTTGGTGGGAATTTATGTAGCTTTACTCTTATTTTTTGGTCTTATTTGACCGGACTATATTGACAAGTTTGACCGTATTAAAGTGCGTTAGGGATTGGCTCATAGTTATGCACGTAGAAGTTCATAAATTAAACTATATAATATAAGTCGTAGGTCCCGGACTGGGAATTTAAAAATGTGTCGGTTAATGAAAATTAAGATGCTTGTCCCGAAGAGGGAATAATCTAAACCAGGTCCCATAGTGGGAATAGACCCTTTTTAATACCATAAATGAAACCAATTTTCAAATAAGCAGTTTCTGTTCGTTAACTTTACATAAAAAAAAGTTACTTATAATAATAATCTTTCTCCAATAAACTCTAAAAATACTGGCGCTATTCAATGAAAAAAGAACAAACACATACTATTATTTACGTATTTCGATATTATCTCTGTTACAACAAGCAAATGTAATAAATTAATTCCATAGCGTGTATATCGCGTTTGTTAGTAACCTAATTGACTATTTACGATAAAAAATTCGTAACATGCAGACACCTAATAAAGTAAAATAGCACGAGAGATCGTATGACCAGTTATGACAGACAGAAAAGTACATAATAGTTTATAAAACACGTTCCAAAACATATACACTGTAATTGACTCGTGAAGGATTTCTTTTGAGAAAGGTCATTGAAGCTGATTGTAAATAATGTTACGTCAGACACTATCGAGAATTTCGGCTATAATCCGAAGATGATGATAATTGCACGTAAGCGCATAACAAAAATAAAAACACATAATAAATGAACTTCACACTTTCAATAGGCAACAAATAAAACAATTATATTTTACGTTTTTTTTGTAATTGTTCGTCTCTGACAAGGTCGTTTGTTTTGAAAAGTAATAATCACACTGTCACACTAATATTATAAAGGCGAAGGTTTGTGAGTGTGTATGTTTGTTACTTTTTCACGTCTAAACGGCTGGAGCGATTTTAATAAAATTTGGTATGGAGTTAGCTGACACCCTGGATTAATACATAGGCTACGTTTTACTGCGGGAAAATATCTTATACCCATGGGAAAATCGATGAAAATGAATTCGCGGAATATTATAAATGCGAAAGTAACTCTGTCTGTATGCTACACAATCTCGTATAAAATTTACTGAACCGATTTAAATGAAATTTATTACAGAGATAGTCTAGAGCATGAGAAAGGACATAGGCTACTTTTTAATGCGAAAAAAGGGTTGTAAGGAGTTGAAATAGGAAAGTTTGTGCGGAAATTCCGTAATTTTTAAAGATTGTTTAAGCTTTTGATTAGATATAAATAAATACGACATTAAATGTTTGTAAAAATTTTACCCTAAAGGGGATAAAATTAGCCGATGAAAGTTTTTGTGTAATGACGTCGTCCAAAAAGCTTACGGCCCAGAAAATTAAAATATTAAGTGTAAAAAGTTATAGAGGTTTTGTTTATTTGGATCAATAAAAGTAGTTGAATACTAAGCTATATAAACTATTTTTAACTATAATTAAACTATATTTATCTATAATATTATAATTTGGTACAGAGATAGATATGTAAGTAGATATAAAGCTAGAGGCTTCAAACTTATTTTTTAGGCTTTTGAGTAGATATAAATACGATATTTAAAGTTTTTAAAACCTTTACCCTAAAGGGGGCAAAAATAAGGAATGAAAATTTTTGTGTAATGACGTCGGCAAAAAGGCTTACGGCCCAGTAAATAAAAATATAATAGAAAAAAATTTAAATGCTGCCGAAAGTCACTATTTCACGCAAACGAAGTCGCGGGCATAGCTGGTTGCTAATAAATCATCTTTATGCTGATTTTGATAAAGTAAACAAAATTCAGGGAAATTGTAGTGGTGGGGTGGACCCACCCTTAAAAACATCCAAGTTATTATAGTGCTCATATTTTTCCAAAATAATATATTTTTATTTCATTAATTAAATTTCTTCTAATTTATATTTTATTAATTATGACTGTATTGATACAAATCAGTAAACAAATAAGAAGATTTATTTAAATAATTGGCATTTGTCCAATTTTTATAAGTAACTTACTGTAGGTACCTCAACGAGTCCAACCCTGCACCTCCACCTTTCTGTTTCTATCCGAATGCATCTTTTTAGTTTCTTAGGAGACATAATTACAGGAATAAAACTTCACTAAGTAGATTTTCACCAAACTTAAGGTGTTGCATCACATCTTAAATACTAGGTTGCACTTGGGGGTGGATATAACATTAAAAAGTTTAAGGAGAGGGGAATTATTTCCTTCTGTCTGGTCATTTAAAATTAAGTTCTGTTTTACAAATTTATTTATTTCTAAATTTTCTGAGATTTAATTTTTTGCTTGTCTATCACTGACATGTGGGTCTTGCCCAAAAGTATATATTGGACAAACAGGAAGAAATTTTCAAAAACGTTTTTCCGAATATAAAAGTAGTTTTTTAAAAAATTAAACAGACTCTAATTATGCGAACCACATAATAGAAGATCATAATTTTAACGACAAATTTGAAATATTAAATATCTGCAATAAAAGCAAAAAAAATTAAATCTCATAGAAAATTTAGAAATAAATAAATTTAAAAAAACAGAACTTAATTTTAAATGACCAGACAGAAGGAAATAATTCCCCTCTCCTTAATCTTTTTTAATGTTATATCCACCCCAAATGCAACCTAGTATTTAAGATGTGATGCGACACTTTAGGTTTAGTAGAAAATACTCACTGTCCGAAGAAGTCAAAAATTTTGGCAAAACATGTTACATTGTTAAATAAACAATTTTTTTGAAAATCTACTTCGTGAAGTTGTATTCCTGTATTATGGATTTTCATCAAGTTAAGGTCGAAACCATTATCCCCAATTACAAGCGCTTGAACAGTGTTCTTAAAAGTCGCCCTAATCCCCCAACAGTTTTCTTTTGCATCTTAGATCTAAACATTTAAAATAATGTTTTAAGGGCAAATTTCTCAAAAATATCTGTAATACATAAATAATTTATTAAAAAAATACTTTTATTTCAAGGCTGATAAAGTAATTTATTAATTTGTTATGAACGAAAATTTTTAATTAGGTAATTTAGAACCTGTTATATGTATACTTAATTTAATTACACAAAAAAACTATGTGGAAAATATAATTTTTATTTTTGATTAATTTTAACATTGTCGATATATTACAAATAAATAATTAATTAATTAATTAATTTCAGTTGAATCAAATTTTTTTATGATAATAATTGTTCAGTCTTCTTGGAGAACTGTTGCAAATAAATCCGGTTTATTATGGTCATAAAAAAATGTTTGGAAACAGGAAAATACTCAAACAGTACAATATCACCTGTTGTTGTTGTTTTTTTGCTAACCTTTTTATTTCCTTTACGTGGATAACTACAGCTGAACTAAACAGAAAGATTACGAAAAAACTTTTAAAAATTACCCGGACACCAGATGACAAATCTAAATGAATTTATTACAATAAATTACACAGTTTCAAGTTCTTTTATAATACATATTCCAACTAAACTATAAATAGAACATTTGGTTTGTATTTATAGCTTTAGGAATCTATTTACCATTTTACCGAATATACAGAGTGGCCCAAAGTTAGTTGCCTATTACACATTTTATTCATGAAAAATAAATTCTGAAAAATGATTTGGTGGTCTTTAATCCCATGTATATAGTTATTTTGTTTATACAGGGTATTCAGAAAACTATTTTAATAGTTCAGAACTTCAAACTGCACTAACTTTATGATTTTAAATGGAACACCCTGTATTTTTTTACATAATCGGATGTAGAATTGAATTATTAATCAATCGACATAATTATGTTCCTACATCTAAAGTTAATATTAATTAATAAATTGTTATTGAGCATTGAATAAAAACTTATGACTCGCCAATAAAACAATTTTACAAAATTAAGAATCTTTTTTTATTAATCCACAGGTGTGCCTGGGGGATGAAATAATAGTAGACGTTAAAAATAATCTCATATCCGACTCGACTACAATGCACTGGCACGGTTTCCACCAAAGGGGCACTCCCTACATGGATGGGGTACCCTACGTGACACAATGTCCCATTCATCCCGGTGCCGCTTTTAGGTACCACTTTAAAGTCGAAAACTACGGAACCCATTTTTGGCATTCACATTCAGGTAAAACTATTTTTTTTAATTTCCTCAAAATCACCTAAATAATCTGTATTATCTGTAATCCTAAAAAGGCTTGCAAAGGGCGGACGGAGTTTATGGGCCTTTTGTCGTTCGAGTACCTGACGAAATCAACCCTCATATCGGCCTTTATGACTACGATTTGTCAGAACATATTGTCATGATAATGGATTGGGGTACTGAGCTTGGGATTGATAAGTTTGCGGGTCATCATCACAGCATTGGTGATAATAATCCCAGGTCTATACTTATTAATGGTAGAGGGATATCAAAAGTGTTCCTTACAGATACCAATACCACCACTTATATTCCACCAGCAAGGTTCGTCGTTGAAAAGGTAAATTAAACAAATTTTATATACAGATATGAGTTATTGATAGGTATTTAGAATAAATGGTAGACAACCAACATTACACGATTAAATGACCTTTAATTAACACTCACATACACATTATTGAAAAATTAATAATATTTAGTATGCATTTATGTATGTACATATATACATAATTTCAAGCATTACATGATTCAAATAACGATTATATTTAACAGTTTTCTAAACATTTTAACGTTTCTCTAATGATTAAATTTGGAGTGTAATTCGTATTATAGCTTATATTTTAATCTATATGAATTCGTTAATACACGAATGTGGTAGATTGAAATGAAAATTAAAGTAAACTAGTTTCAAGAACATACTCAAACCTTTTAGAAAGTTCTGGCAAATTCTAAAAAATTGTTGAACCTTCAGCAGAATTATAGATTCTTGAACGTTCTGCAGAATTTCAAAACATTTCCAAACATTCTGGCATATTTTAGGACATTCTTGAACTTTCTGAGAAATTATAGAAGATTCTTAAACTTTGCAGAATTCTAGAAGATTCTAGAACCTTTTGTAGAATTATAAAAGATTCTCGAACCATTTGGGAATTTTCAGAATATCCTCGAACAATCTGGCGACACAACACACACACACACACATTTTGAGAAATTTTAGAACCTTATGGCACATTTCATTTCATTCCCTCATATAACATTTGATCATCATATCTTCGAAATCAACCCCTGCAGCTGAAAATCGAAACCGTCATCAATAGGAGATAGGAAGCTACAACCCTCATGGGGCTGCGAGGTTCGGTTGCACATTGATTTTACGAGGGCGGATCAAATATAAACGAGCCTTTTTAAATTGAGCGCCGGATAGTTGTTCAAGGCGCATACGGGCGTTAGCAACTTGAAGTTGGGATATTAGGTGACACAGAAACGACTCGTCGTATTGCTGCCGTGTTTGCTTGGTTAGTAGCTATCACAATGAATGAGAAAGAGATGCATAGCAGCGTTGCGCAACGGATTATTATTAAGTTTCTTACACGTGAAAACGTGAAACCAGCTGAAATTTTGCGCAGATTTCGAGGCAACGGGTAAAAGTTTGGTGCAAAGAATTTAACGAAGGGGCGTAATAGTGTCGAAAATGTAAATCATCCTCATCGTCCGCGCACTGGCATATTGCCGGTTAACATTGCACGCGTTAGAAACCTTATTGAAGGGGACCACTACGCCACTGTGCTACAGATATCTGTTGAACTCGGCATCAGCTATGGGAGTGTCCACACAATCATAACGAAAAACTGGGGATTCCGAAAAATTTCAGCTCGTTGGGTTCTAAAGTTGCTGAGTGAAGATCAAAAAGCTGCTTGAGTTCGCATCGCAGCTTTAACGCAGGCCCAAATTAGTGAAATGCACTAGACTCAGTTGGAGCACCATCCATATAGCCCAGACTTATCCCCTTGTGATTTCCACATGTTTGGGCTCCTCAAAGAATTTCAGACTGATGAACATGTGGAGGCGTTTGTGCGCAACTGGATAGACTCCCGCGCTGCGTCTTTTTATGAAAACGAGATGAAAAAACTACCAATCCGTTGGGAAAATGTATAATCAAACAAGGGGGATATGTCGAAAAATAGAGAAATTTGTGTTTTTGTGAAAATTTTCAAAATAAATGTTTTATGAACAAAGGCTCATTTATATTTGATCCATCCTTGTAGAAGATTCTCGAACCATCTGGGAATTTTCAGAATATCCTCGAACAATCTGGCGACACAGCATACACACAACATTTTGAGAAATTTTAGAACCTTGTGGAATATTTCATTTCATTCTCTCATATAACTTTTGATCCCCATATCTTTGAAATTAAGTCCTGCAGCTGAAAATCGAAACCTTCATCAATGGGAGATAGGAAGCTATAACCCTCGTGGGACTTCGGGGTTCGGTTGCGCATTGATTTTATAATATATATTGATTATGCTACTTTGATCCACTCTTTTCACATTTATTACTCCTTATTTATTTGTGAAATAATTATAAAATTATGTAATTTAATACCTAAGTTCTTATATATAAGAGCTTTATTGAAACCTAATGTTATATCTACATCTCCACACACTTTAGTACAAAAAAATAAAAAAGTACACATTATAGTCCTAATTTCTCCCATAAATATTTTTCCACTTCTTTTTTCCATTCTCCTACACCAAGCTCTAACCCGTTTATGATAATGTTTGTTTTCCTTTCTTCCCTATTTATTCTTTCCATTTCTTTTTCTACTTCTTTGAGTCTGTTCTCATACTTTTCCTGTTCTTCGTTATCTCCCATTTTTCCAAGTACTTCTCCTTTTAGTATCTCCATTTCTTTGTTTATCTCTTCTAATTTCACCTTAGTTTTCAGTTCCATTGCTTTTATTCTCTGTTTTACTATTTTATTTTTTTCCTGCACTTCTTTGATCTTTTGGTTTAAATTTCTCCACCTTTTTTCTTCTTGTATCTCCCTTTTTTCTTGTTTTTCTATATTTTCTCTCCATCTCAAGGAGTTTTCTTCTCTCATTTCTTCTCAGAAGCTCATAATGTCATCCATTCTACTCCTTTCACTGTTCTTCTGCTGTATATTTTTCTTTTTTATTCCTTTTTCATCTATTTCCGTTGCCACCGTTTTTCTTTTTGTGCCTTCGTCCCCCTTGTCGTTGTTGCTCAACCATTAATTTATAGAACTTCCTGCCGAAATACTTCTATGTTTTGTCATATTTATTTTGCGTTTCTTTTTTTTTTTTTTAATCTACTGTCTTTGTATTTAGTCTTCTTTTTTTCACCTTCGAGGAGTCGATATTCTTATGTGGAAAAAATTTCCTCTTTAGTCGCCAAAAAATTCACTATGCCACTCAAATTTTTTACTATAGCCCCAATCCACCTGACAGAAGCCTTATCTTTCCTTATCTTTCAAAAATCAGCCGTATTTACTCAGAACTTCCGCTATAATAACTACTATTCACGCCGAGCTCCAAACACGTGTAGCTGCGGTAGAGGTCAAACTTAAACTAAGTTCTGATAATTCGTCATATATATATTTGCCACATTTTACTAATTACTGATTATGGAAAAACTGTAATCACATTTATTAAATTAATTTATGTATGTACATGTTTCTGATACTTAGTTTATTGTCCATCAATATTACCAATGCAAATCTCAAAATATGTATGTTGTTTTTCCAAAAGGATTACCGATATAGATTCAGAATCACAAACTCTGGATTTCTAAACTGTCCCATTGAAATGTCCATTGACAATCATACACTTACTGTAATTAGCAGCGATGGAAAGGACATAGAACCTGTGGAAGGTGAGCACCACCATCCATAATAAGTCACTATAGTTCTGCCTTATTATTATTTTTCTTTTTATTACTATTTAGTTGATTCCTTGGTGTTATATGCTGGAGAACGTTTCGACTTTGTTCTCAATGCCAACCAGGAGATCGATTTATATTGGATGCGATTCAGTGGTCTCATGGATTGCGATGCAAGATTTACGAGTGTTTTCCAAGGGGCTGTTTTACAGTACAAAAATGCTTCTGAAACAGATATTCCATCATCCCTTTTGGACTATCCTTCATCTCACAGAAATGGATTGGTAAGTGTTTAAAAAAAAATCAGAAATCCAGACTTAAGAGTTTTCGTCGTAATCTGCAGTTGCCTATTAGATAACTGCGAATACTGACTGCAATCATCATTAATCAATAAAAGAGTATGACGAAATTCAACTGTCTGGAATAGAAACAGATCAGAAATCATTGCTTCTTTAGAAATTTATAATGTTTTATTTTTTAGCAACTAAATCCTCTTAATAAAGGCACAGAAGACAATGAAACCATCACAATGCCAAAATTAGTATCTTTGGACGGTTGGGATGACACTTTGAAAGAAAAACCTGATTACCAATTCCATTTGGCTTACGACTTTTACAAACTTAACAATCCACACTTTCACAAAGAGGAGCTTTATGGATTCTTCAATGGTAATAATATGAATGAAAATACCAATTCTGGTATAGGTATAGCTTTTTTACTTAATATTATTATTTTTTACAGTGACCAACCCAAAAGATCGCGTTTTAACTCCTCAACTGAATCACATTTCAATGACGTACCAAGATGTTCCACTTCTTCAAGGAAGATATAAGATAGACGACAAAAAATTCTGCAATTCATCAACCATCAAAGACCAGGAGTGTGCAGATGATTATTGTGCATGTACTCACGTCCTACAGGTAAGAATAATAATAATAATAATCATGACAGGGATCTTCTTATCTTATGGTGTTGTTGTAGGTTCCTTTGTATTCGGTGGTAGAGTTAGTGATTATTGATGAAGGATTTGCTTACGATGCCAACCATCCCTTCCATCTGCACGGTCATTACTTCAGGGTGGTGGCCATGAAGAGGCTGGGATCCAACACAACTGTGGAAGAAGTTAAACGACTTGATGCTGAAGGGAAGATCAAGAGGAACCTAATGAATGCTGTAATCAAAGACACTGTGACTGTGCCAGATGGTGGATACACGATATTGAGGTTCAAGGCGGATAATCCAGGTAAAAAAATTATTTATTATTTATTTTTATAGGATAAGGAGGGTAATTAGGGTTTGCGAAGATTTTTAAATCAATTTTTAATATTTTATTGAACCGTTAACAGAATGCAAGCATATTCAAAGGGTAGGAATATACAGGGGTTTTCAAGTTGATGGACTATTAGAAGTATATGAATTAGTAGAAGGAATTCAATTCTGAAACTTGGGCTCATTTGGTTATTGTTTATGCCGCTTCTTTTAAAAATATTTTCAAGTTCGATTTACATCCGGTTATACCGGAAGTCGATACCAACTTTCTTATTTTAAATGGAATTGTATATTTTTTACGCTGAATTCGAATAAAACGTGTAATTCTAAGGTAAGTTTGATAACCAACTTGTACACCTATGACGATCTGTTTCTGAGTTAATTTAATTTATAGAAAAAAAATCGCTACCGCAACCCAAATTATAAAAAATCATAACTTCCACAAAATACGACTTAGAGTGTTGAAATTTTTACTAGTAATAGCTGAATATTAGTGCTAACGCCTTGACAAAATTGAATTAAATAATTTATACAGGGCGTTCAAAATAAAATTCTAAAATTGAAAAATTTCAAACACGAATAACCGCGTTTTTTCAAATGGCACCTACTATTTTTTATTTTTTCAATAGATTCCTTTTTTTATCCTCTTTCGATCTACATGGATACTTCCTATTTTATTTGAAATAATTGGAATAATTTTGAATTATTACATAAAATAGAAAGTATCCATATAGATCGAAAGAGGATAAAAAAAGGAATCGATTGAAAAAATAAAAAATAGTAAGTGCTATTTGAAAAAACGAAGTAATTGGTGTTTGAAGTTTTTCAATTTTAGAATTTTATTTTGAACGCCCTGTATAAATTATTTAATTCAATTTTGTCAAGGCGTTAGCACTAATATTCAGCTATTACTAGTAAAAATTTCAACACTCTAAGTCGTATTTTGTGGAAGTTATGATTTTTTATAATTTGGGTTGCGGTAGCGACTTTTTTTTTCTATAAATTAAATTAACTCAGAAACCGATCGTCATAGATGTACAAGTTGGTTATCAAACTTACCTTAGAATTACACGTTTTATTCGAATGCAGTAGTGATGGGCACTATCGAATAAATTGAACTATCGAATAATTACTAAATGAATACTTTTAACTATCGAATGAATTCATTCGAATGAATTTAGTAATTACTATTTTTTTCAATTCATTCGAATGAATTCATTCGAATGAATTTAGTAATTACTATTTTTTTCAATTACACGATAGTAGTGATGGGCGCTATCGATAGTTTTTACTATCGATAGTCACTATCGATAGTTGAATAACTATCGAATAATTCATTCGATAGTTTTTATTCGTTAGCGTATTTTTTCAGTTACACGATAGTCAGGCAGCAAACGGTTAGCTCGATCTATACTAACCTACAAATATACGAACATATTATACTTACAGACCAATATACGATTCTTATGCTAGTATAGATAAAAAAACAATCAGCCTATGCTGAAAATAATAAATAACCTCGACTTAAAACATGGTTTCTAAATCTTATTACTTTGATAAAAAATTTATTTACTTAGGTAAGCGATCTTTTTTGTATTGTTATTGAACACTTATTTAATTTTGTTTGGGTAATTATAAGGACACAGTACAAACATATAGTAAGTATTTATGAGTCAAATCCTAACTACATTAATTTAAAAAATTATTAATTATTTATTTGCATTTTATTTTTTCTCATATTTAACTAGTATAAATTGGCGCCATAGAAAATTATCTTTTTAAAGTATGTAGGTACATATGTATTGAAAACGTCTAATATTTATAGAATTGTTTATATGATTCGGCTCTGCTACGAGGAAGTATCGAAGTAGTAGCCAATGCGCAAACGTATCATTTACCCATTCCAACGTTCAGTTCGATAGTTGGAAAGTATTCGAATAAAAAAAGTAACTACTAGTTACTAGTTATTCAGTAGCTACATTCGATGTATAGAAGTTACTACTATCGATAGTAATTTTCATTCATTAAGAAAAACTATTCGATAGTTACTATCGATAGTAAAAACTATCGAATAGTTCGATAGTTTTTATTCGATAGTGCCCATCACTACACGATAGTCAGGCAGCAGACGGTTATCCATCGCTCGGTCCATACTAACATACAAATATACTGATACGAACGTGTATACCAACAGACAAATATACGATTAATATGCTAGTATGGATAAAAAACAAACAGGCTATGCTGAAAATAATAAATAACCTCGACTTGAAACATGGTTTCTAATTCTTATTACTTTGATAAAATTATTATTTACTTAGGTAAGCGATCTTTTTTTGTATTATTTATTGCTATACGTACTTTATTGTTATTGAACTAAAATAAGTGTTTTAGAAACATCTGTTGTTCTTATCCAGGTATTTGTTAGAGGGCGACGAATAAAGAGTTTTTTATTTTTACATTTAACTACTTTTTTTTATATGTTTCTGCACTTATTATTATTATTTTTTTGGGTAATTATAAGTACGCAGTACAAACATATAGTACCTAAGTATTTATGACTCAAATCATCACTACACTAATTTAAAAATTATTAATTATTTATTTGCATTTTATTTTGCCTCATATTTAACTAGTATAAATTGGTGCCATAGAAAATTATGTTTTTAAAGTATGTATGTATGTATTGATAACGTCTAATAATTATAGAATTGTTTATATTATTCGGCTCTGCTACGAGGAAGTAGCGAAGTAGTAGACAATGCGCAAACGTATCATTTACCCATTCCAACCACGACTCCAACGTTCAGTTCGATAGTTGAAAAGTATTCGAATAAAAAAAGTAACTACTATTTTAAGTTACTAAAACTATTCATTACTTTTTTATTCGAATAAAAATAGTAACTACTATTTTTATTCGAATACTTTTCAACTATCGAATAATTCGAATAGTAGTGAACTATCGAATAGTTCGATAGTTTTTATTCGATAGTGCCCATCACTAGAATGCAGCGTAAAAAATATACCATTCCATTTAAAATAACAAAGTTGGTATCGACTTCCGGTAAATCGAACTTGAAAATATTTTTAAAAGAAGCGGCATAAACAATAACCAAATGAGCCCAAGTTTCAGAATTGAATTCCTTCTACTAATTCATATACTTCTAATAGCCCATGAACTTGAAAAACCCTGTTTATAAATTAAATTATTTGAGGATGAGGTGACGATGGGGTTTCTTAAAGATTTGAAGAATATTATTTTGAAAAAAGTACCAAAAATTGTTCCTCGTTATGCTTTCTCAGAACAAAATCATTAAATATCGTCCAACAATAAATCTTAACTATAATTAATTATCAAACACCTCTTTACCCTTAGGATATTGGATGATGCACTGTCACATCGATTTCCATGTGGAAATAGGGATGGCGGTAATTTTTAAAGTAGGTGAAAACCGTGAAATGCCCCCTGTTCCGAAAGACTTTCCCACTTGCGGTAACTACCTCCCTGAAATCATCAAACTACCACCAGCAAACCTTTGTATTAAAAAGGAGTCGGTGTATTCTTTGAAATATTGGTTTCCAACGTTCTTAGACGACTCATGTCAGCCGTCTTCAGGGAGTTCATCTATTGACAGTAACAGAATTTCTGTGATAATGATGGTGCTAATATTAACAAAATTGTTTTGTTAATTAGTGCCTTGGTAATAAGTAAATAAATAAATTAACTAAATCACATCAAAATGGCAATTTGGAAAAAAAAAATAATTAGAATTTTTTTTTTATGAACTATGGTTTTGATAGTGTAAATTATTTTTGAATTATTTTTTGAGAAAATATAAAAGTAACAAAATATCAAATTTTGAAACCAAAGGAATTATTTTCGGGAGAGATAGGTAATTATTTTTTATTGGATTCCATAACATATTTTTGCTTTAAATAAAAAAAAGAAAAATTTTCATTTTCATTTTATTTATTTGTTGTTATTATTTATTATGGAACCAGAAAATGGTGTAGGCTATCATAAAAATTGTACTTTGGTATCAGGAACCTTTTTTACACTGTTTTCTTTGTACGTAACTTTTTTTTTTTTTAATTAATTCGTTTGATAAACTTTTCCATATTAATATCAAAATGTATGAACAGAGTACAAATGAATATTGCCTTTACAGCTTAGCTGATAAAAAAAAGTTCTGTTTAGTTTTTTTTCTCTTAGCTAATATGTAGCTATTGAAAAAAATCAACGCCTTATAGTTGTTGTTCCTATTTAGTTTTTGAATGTAATTTGTTGTGTTTACTAAAAAAAAATATTTTGACTGACCAATGAGTGAATATAACAATAAAATTGCTACCAAAATTATGACATGTATTTAACAGACCTACTGTAATAATATTTTTTTACAGGGTTCTTCAAACTGAGTGGCGCTTTAGAAGTTTTAAGAAAACCAAATTTAAATATTGGGGAATAGGGATTACCAAACTAAAATAATTTCAGTTATTGGACACATCCGGGAATTGCTACCAAGTTTATTATTTTAAATGAAAGAAGAAACCCTATATAGAGTTGTCCTTTTTTTTATTGATTTTCCATTTAAAAACACTTTCACGTCTAAAATGTAATTCTTACTTTAGGGGTGAAATAACTCGATAAATATGAACTTTTGAGCATCGCGACCGTAGAGACTTTTGTCCGACTCAGTGAGAACTCCTCATTTGGAGTTCTTTCGATTTTTTTTGAACGCCCTATACAAACTATGAAGGTGACTTTTGGTGTGCCGTTAGCGACCATAAAATTTCAAAATTTCAACACTTACAACACGGTTATCAAAGTTACCTTAACTTTTACGTTTTTTCCGAATTTATTGTAAAAAATATTCCAATCCATTTAAAATAACAAAGTTAGCATCAGATTACGATATAACAGGAAATGGCCAACAGTTGAAATTATTTTAGTTAAAAAGAACTTATAATTTAAAATTTTCAAATTATCTCCTGTATTTTCTCTAAACCCTTTAATAATATATCACTCAGTTTAAAGAACCCTGTATTTTGTGATCAACTGATCATTATCCAGATAATAAACAGTGCCTTATTTAGGGTCTAATGTACGTACATACATTATAATGTTATAATTAATTTAGCAATATTTTACTGCTTGTAAATATGTAGGTAGGTACGTTATTACGTGTAGTATCTAAGACTATGTGATACTAATATAGAAAGTTTAAAAGTTAAAAAATGTTAATACGGTTTTTTAATGTTTTCTTTAACTTACAATTAGTTTTTATTAAAATAATAAAAATTATATTTGAACAGTGTTATTTTATATATATTTTTAATTATTTCAGAACAAAATAAACAAACTAAAGTTCTAAAATTATTTAGGGTAAGTATCTACATATGTGGACCTGTATACTTTTACTAGGATGGAAGGAAAAGGGGAAGGGGTTGAGAACAAAATGTTGTAAATGAGTTGTATACAGGATGACCATTTCTCCATTTCATGTGCCCAGAACTGCTACCTTTGAAACGGTAAGAGCCACAACCACAACATCGCTTATATTAAATTAGATGAAACGAACGGGTTTTAAGGACAATTCTTAATTCTAAAATAACATTATTTGAGCACACAGTGGCTTCCACAGGTGGAAAATATAATAATTTAAAACTAAATATAAAAATCCTTTTATACTATACGAAAAGGAAAAGGGTGGAATGGATGAACAAATTTTATGAAACTAACTATAGATGTAGAACGAACAAAATAGCTCAAACACCAACGCCAAAACACGATACTAGTTGTCCGAAGCACTTTTCGGTAACAAGGTTACCTTCTTCAGGGACTAAAGTGAAATAAAACCTAAAAGAGAACTACCCCTAATATATACTGAAAGTTGTTAAGGTTCAGTGAACATGGTTCAGCAGCAATAGTGATGATGTTCAATGGACCTTGACAATAACAAAAAATAATAATTAAACTAGACTAAATAGCGGAGATCCAGGGATAGGACCCTTGTCATTGTTATGTAAAATTTGGTTATTTTTACAAATGTATAAACTTTCAAAACTATCTAGTAGACAATTATTCCTAACTTCCTTAACTAATTTAAGATTATTAATATTAATATTATGTTCTTCAGTAAGAATATGTTGGGCAACACTAGATTTTTCGGTTCTACCAAACCGTGCATGAGCTAAATGCTCCTTGAACCTAGTTTGGATCGAGCGTCTAGTTTGTCCAATATATTTCTTCCTACAGTCATTACAGCTAATTTCATATATCCCCGACTTTTCTAAGAAAGGAATTTTATCCTTGGGATTATCGAGGAGAGTTTGAAGGGAGTTACCACTTGAACTGTAGGCAATGCGAAAACCAAGTTTACGAAAAATGCCTTCGAATCCTCGAGTAAATCTTGGCTCGTATGGCATATTAAGAAACTTGGTCTTACTGGTGTCTGTTTGAAAAGTCGAAGATTTTGAAACAGAATTCTTAAATTTAATCTTATTAACTAATTTATCAATGATGTTACTATTGTAACCATTGTCAATCGCAATTTTCTTAATTGTACAGAGTTCCCTATGATATCTACTTTTACTAAGAGGAAAACTAAGCAATCTATGTACAAGAAAATAAAACTAGCTATTTTATGTTGAACGCAATGATTAGAGTCGTTGGTTATAAATCTAGAGGTATTAGTGGGATTTGTATAGATATCAAATTCTGAAGAATTCCCATTTCTTATAACCAGCGCATCTAAAAATGATAGCTTGCCATCTTTCTCCAATGCAACAGTAAATTTGACCGAAGGGAAACGTGAATTTAAAACATCAAGAAAGTCTTGGAGACTTCTGGAGCTCAAATCGAAGATAGCGAAAATGTCGTCCAGGTATCTAAGCCATATTCGAGGAAAAAACTTTAGGTGGTTAAGGTCACTTTCAAAACGACTCATGAATAAATCGGCTATGAAGAGTGATAAGGAATTCCCCATAGCTGTTCCTTCTTTCTGTTCGTAGAAGCAACCGTTTATTTGAAAATAATTTTGCCGCATGCACATTGAAGTCAGAGTAATGTACTCAGCTACAATGTCATCGGAGTAACCATTTTCTTTAAGTAAATCCTTCAAAAATGTGTCAAAGTAAGCGGTATTAATAATCTTAAATTAGTTAAGGAAGTTAGGAATAATTGTCTACTAGATAGTTTTGAATGTTTATACATTTGTATAAATAACCAAATTTTACTTAACAGTGACAAGGGTCCTATCCCTGGATCTCCGCTATTTAATTATTATTTTTTGTTATGTTAAGGTCCACTGAACATCATCACTATTGCTGCTGAACCATGTTGACTAAACCTTAACAACTTTCAGTATATATTAGGATAAGTTCTCTTTTAGGTTTAGTTCACAAGGTAACTTTGTTACCGAAAAGTGCTTCGGACAACTAGTGTCGTGTTTTGGCATTGGGGTTTGAGCTATTTTGTTCGTTCTACAACAACCGCCAAAGTTTTTCCAGTCTTCATTTAACTAAAGATGTAGTAATGAATTACTAAAGTCTGTTTGTTTGTTAAAATTACACCTGATTATTTATTTCCATACATTCTAATAAATTTAATTTTAGTTTTGATATAGAAAATCCATATTCAGATTCAGAATTCTTTTATGTATTACATTAGCAAAGCAAGTTATTTGTAAAGTAATGAATGGAAAATGGAAATTGTAGATATGTGTTTTTATTTGTTATTCTATTTAAGGACATGTTCCTTCTATTATTTCGAAAGCCGTATTCAATACAAAAAAAGTAAATAACTGTGCCTTGTAGGCGAAGACATTTTTATGTCTATAAAGTTTCCTTTTGTCTTTTTTATTTTGAAGTTATTTTGATTTGATGTTTACGACAATTTAAAATAAAAATTTTAGCGAGAAAAAAGGGAAAGAGGGTAGAGTAAAGTTAAAGATGACCTTTTGACCTTTACACTTGATCCAACATTCTGTCTCCCTCATCTTCAAATTTATTAGGTGCGAAAATGAATTCGTAAATTGTAAATTACAGTATTTATTTCATTATTCACTGTACATGAGAAATATGATCGTTTTAAAACAGTAAAATTGCAAAAAAAAAAGAATGAAATCAGGTTCATCTACTCTCCTCCTTCTAGAATGTCAGTCGCATAAGTGTAAATATCGACCAAGTCCGACTCTGACATCTGAGAGTGAGATATTTGTTTTTCCAAAATTAAATCAAACTTTTCCAAAATTTCAAGCACTTCCGGTAGCATTCTTTTAACCTCTTTCTCTGCCATTTCGGACATGGGGTATTTCCCATAGGGCATCCACCTACCTTCAGTCAATTTCGATGGTTGTGAAAATATAAGACCATATGGTATGCCAAATGATCCTAACAAAAACTTGACTTAACTTATCAAAGTACAATTTACTGTCAAAAATTTGGACAGGGAATCTAAATAGTATAAAAAAAATTGAAAATAATATTGGGCTACATAATGGTGTGGTACTCACCATCTGAACGAACCCCTAAAGAAATAATTTCGTTTGCATGCATTTCATAGGCGTACCATAAGTTTAGGAAACTAATGATACCTCTAACTTTGGAAGGAGCAGGATAACGTCCTAGAAGTTCGTTAACCTTTCGCTAAAAATATTTAAAAGTTTTAAAAATAAAACACCTGTAAAGATACATTTCATTTATATCGGATGTTTCATTAAGGGTGGCCACTGGCCGTATCTTAGAAATTCCGGAAAAAACATTACCTACTAAAATAACTTTGGGAAAATCTTGGAAATTATTTTTAAGCTCCAAATTTTGCTGCAATGGGGTGCAATTGAGAAGGTTAATCATACAATTCAAGATTTCTTCGACAATTGTTATATTAATCCAAAACTTTAATAACATCATTAGAAAGCCTGAAAAATGTGTATGCAAATACCGTAAGCACTAGTACCCGATAGCTTCCAATAAAATTTCTAGAAGGCGCAATTCGTAATAACATTTTTTTTTTATTTTGTCAGGAAAATTTAAGCAATGAGGTATAAGTTTGATATAATCGGAAAGTAGATTTAATTTGCATGAAAAGACGTTAAAATCGCAGTTCGATATCTTCGCCCTGTTCAGAGTTATTGCCAAATGAATACCTTTTAACACTTCAAGTTTCGTAGCTTTATAGGTAAGATTAGTATTATTTGGTTTCCATTTGTGATATTGCGTGCTCACTTCCCACTTTGTCTAAGCTTAGAACTAGTCCAAATTCTGTGCGTATTTACATATATATCCCAATTTTATCTTTTATATGATTTGGACTAGTCATATTAATAGACAACGTGTAGAGGGGGACACTAAAAATAACAAATTAAAACTAATGATAACTAAACCTACATATACAGGGTTTTTCAAGTTGATGGGCTATTAGAAGTATATGAATTAGTAGAAGGAATTCAATTCTGAAACTTGGGCTTATTTGGTTATTGTTTATGCCTCTTCTTTTAAAAATATTTTCAAGTTCGATTTACATCCGGTTATACCGGAAGTCGACACCAACTTTCTTATTTTAAATGGAATGGTATATTTTTTACACTGAATTCGAATAAAACGTGTAATTCTAAGGTAAGTTTGATAACCAACTTGTACACCTATGACGATCGATTTCTGAGTTAATTTAATTTATAGAAAAAAAGTCACTACCGCAACCCAAATTATAAAAAATCATAACTTCCACGAAATACGACTTAGACTGTTGAAATTTTTACTAGTAATAGCTGAATATTACTGCTGACGCCTTGACACAATTGAACTAAATAATTTATACAGGGCGTTCAAAATAAGTTTCTAAAGTTTGAAAACTTCAAACACGAATAACCTCGTTTTTTCAAATTGCACCTACCTTTTTTTATTTTTTCAATCAATTCTCTTTTTTATCCTCTTTGGATTCATATAGGTACTCCCTACTGTTTTATTTGAAAAATTTTGAGTAATTTAGAATTTTTAAAATATAGATAATTTCATTAATTTTGGCGTAATAAGAGCCTTGGACAATTGAAAACTAACGACAATCAAATCAAAGTGTTAAAAGGTATTCATTTGGCAATAACTCTGAACAGGGTGAAGATATCGAACTGCGATTTTAACGTCTTTTCATGCAAATTAAATCTACTTTCCGATTATGATATCAAAATTATGCAGTATGATGTAAATTCTCGTCACAAAATTAAAAAAAAAATGTTATCATTACAGATTGCGCCCTCTAGAAATGTTACTCAAAACTATCGAGTACTAGTGGTTACACTTAAAAATTTCTCTTTCAAACAAGTTTGTTGAAATCGGATGTCATTTAGAAGATACTGCGATTTAAATAATTAGACGTAGGGATGGGCTTCCTCCATAAGTCCTCTTATTATGTCGGTACGCCAATAAGCCTGAGGCAGAACTTAGGTATGAGAAAATTTTCAACCTATCTAATGATGTTTAGCAGGTACTCAATTAAAAAAACTTTTCGAGGGTTAGAAAAAATTGTCAAAAGTAAAATTGAAATTAGTATTTTGTTTTTGTTATTTCTTTTTATTGTGTTTGAATTTTTTTAAATTTCAATGTCTATTTGAAACAATTTAATTTTCATTTTAAGCCGGACCTGACGATCTTTTTGAGATATAGTCCGGTCAATTTAGACATTCGAAGCTACATAAATTCCCACCAAGCTGAAAATCAGTCAGATTGTTTAAAATATGATTAAAAATAAAATTTGAAAGTTCCCCTGTATGGAAAAAAATTTATTCAAGGTCAAAGTTCAAAAAAATGAGTCGCGATTTTCAGCAAAACCGTAACTTTTATCATAAGAATGCTTCAGACAAAAATTGTAGATCATAAAATTATCTATAAAATATGTATGAATATTTTTTTCCTAAGAGCCACTGTTTCTGAGATATCAGGTAAAATGAAACCCAGTCCCTTATTTTATACGCCAGTGTAACCTCGAGACAACATCTGTCTCCTGTTCAATTGTATGCGTGGCTAGGGTCTTATACCTGCTTTATGTCAGTGTGCCTAATAAATGAAATAGTGTTAGTCTCAGGGTTGCCAGATTAGGGGATTTTCCCCAAAAAATAGGGGATTTTTTTCCTTTGGGGAATTTTTTGGGGATATATTTTTCAGGGGAATTCGTCTGGCGAAAATTTTTCCTCTACAATATTTTTTCTATTTGCACTTAATATTTTCTAGTTCTTGGGGATTTATTTGTCACTTAGCTTATTTAGGGGTATTTTAGAGATACATATTTTATAGATAATTTTATGATCAACAATTTTTATCTGGGGTAATTTTATGATAAAACTTACCGTTTTGCTGAAAATCGCGAAAACCTCATTTTTTTGACCTTTAACCTCGAATAAAAATTTTTGCATACAGGGGAAAGATGGGGAACTTTCAAATTTTATTTTTAATCATATTTTAAACAATCTCACTGATTTTCAGCTTGGTGGGAATATATGTAGCTTTGGTCTAATTTGACCGGACTAATACCTACACAGCCAGGTTATAAATAATGTCCTGCGGTTTTAGTCATACATTGTAATAATAATTTATTGTGGTGACCTCCGGATTCTACTATATATTTGAGGCAAGTACAACTTTATTTTTAACTCTTAACTTACTGTCTTATCCTCCGCAGCTTCTTTGACTTCCTCCATTTCATCGACCAAATATCCAGCAAATCTAAGTTCAGTGACCACATGACCTAACGGTAAACTCGACTCGCTCCTCGTTAGGGCTCTGGTGTAGGGTAAAAGCATGTCACATCGAAGCACAACATTTTGCACGTCCACAAACTGATCGCTATCAATAAAACCCCAAACTGGCGGTCCAGCCATTTCGGCCACTGGATAATTACCCTCCTTTGACAAAGCGTCCAAATATTTAAGACCGATATCAGCGGTAACGGCAACAATGTTATGACCCTTTACTCGAGGGCAAACCTGTAGGATAGCCATCGCTATAAAACACCGGGGCCCTTCGTTCGCCACTACAACTCGTAGGTCTCTTTTGGCATAAGCATTTATTTCATCACCCAACTGGTATGAGTAGTACATACATCGGATGAGCCAGTCGTTGAAAGATTCAAGTTTTTTCCGTCTACAAAAAAGGAAAAAGGGTAATCTACCAAGAGGTCACTGCAATTAGTGTTTATGTGAAAAAATGAATGATCCTGTTAAAAGTTATTGTTACGCTATAAACAGTGTTTCAATACATGTGTAGCAATGTAAACTAAACAAACCTTAGCAATCTTGTAAAGTTACAGCCTTTATAAAGCCCATTACCTATGGTAGTAAAGTAATTATCGTGTTTTCTATTGTTAATCTAGTCGAAGTTATAAATCATCAAACATTATTAATGTCTACGTTTTAAGTTTTAAGTTTTTCCTTAATTAAAAGTTTACTGTATTTATATGTAGATTTTTAGAAACAACATATACTTACTTACAAATATCGTCCACTATAAGTAGCAAGTCACATATAGGTAAAATTTCTTTTAAAGAAGTGATTATTTCAATTTGTAGAATGTCTTTCATATCCTCGCGGATATCGCAAAGAAATTCGCACATTGGCGCGTCTTCACTGTAAGTCTCATTTCGGAAATCGTGTAAATATACTTTGATACCGTATTTTAATGACAATTTTTCAACACCAAGTAGTTCGGGTAACAAAAGAATAACCATGGGGTTGCACGCCCCGGACACTATGATGTGTCGAGTTTGTTTAATACATTCGCTTGTTTCAAAAACTTGCTGTTCATAAAACTAAAACGGAAATTACTGAATACACAGGGTGTCCTAAAATTTCATAAACACCTTAGAACAACAACAGGATCAAAATAAACCGACTTATCTGTATACCAAATTGCTTCGTTTAACAGTGGGAGGGTGGCAAAGGTAAAACAGAAATATAGTTGAATCCGGTGAATATTATAAATTTAAAAGTTAACAATGGTAATAGACCAAAACCATAGAACATTCTATATGACCTGGCCGTGTACCTCCTAAAGGTCGATCAAATAACAGCTCAATTCAGGGATCGCATTTCAGGATGGGTTATGGGGTTATTGCCACCTCTCCCAAGATTTATTAAACATAACTGCAAAAAATTACTTTAATCTGGCAGCAACGCTTTTTGTAGTATCTTTTCGACGTCAATTACCCCCTCACATGCATCTGAATAATATTCCCTGTGCACTTAATTTATTTTTGCTGAGTTATGCACTAACTTTTAGCCGAAAAAAAAAAACTTTAAATGCCTATTTTAACATCTAACCCCCCCGGTTTGGTCTGCAGGCTTCCGTGGTTGGCGTCGTTTGTCCAATGTTTTCCGGGCTGGTTCCCACGTTGTCGCTTTACTTGTCTTGACGTTTCGAGAGTCATATCGCTCTCTTCTTCAGAAGTTCTGTGCTGCTGTTGGTTTTTATATCCCTGATGGTCGCTGATCCGTGATCCGTGAAGTTACTGAGCTGTGACGTGGTTGGTGGTCCATGACTTTCAACGGATAAATCTAAGGGAAAAAGAGAAGAACCTCCTATAATCGATAAATCAAGAGTTGTAGTCAATCTAGCCACCTCCCAGCTAAATGAAGACGCTACAAACGTTCTTGCCAAAGGACTAAACTTTGCCGTAGCACCGAGAACCATCCCAAATGAAGAAATCATCAGTGAAATAGAGACCACCTGTAGACGATTACCAGCAGAAATAGCAGAAGAAGTGAGAGCAGAAACAGTACATATTCTTAGGAGAGCTAAGCCACCAAAGCCAAACCTGACGAGAGAAGAAATACCAGCCATCAAAGAACTAAGAAACAATAAGGAAATCACAATTCTGCCTGCGGACAAAGGAAATGCTACCGTCGTCATGGATACCAAGGAATACATCACAAAGATGAAGTAGCTGCTCTCCGATCCAGCATACATAAAGATCAAGAATAACCCTGTCAAGAAAATAGAAAGACAGGTAGCAGCCACAATCCGAAGATCCACAATTTCAAAGGAAGAGCACCGAGACCTTATACAGACAAACACCAGAACGCCGCATCTCTACTGCCTACCGAAGATCCACAAACCAGATGTGCCGCTTCGACCCATAGTGAGTGTAGCAGGATCAGCCACGCCTCCTCTGGCTCGCCATATAACAGAGAAAACAAGAGATTAAGTTGGAAAAACAGAACACCACATCAGAAACACAGGAGACTTTATCGACAAGATACAGAACATCCACCTCCAACCAAACGACATACTAGTAAGTTTCGACGTAACTTCTCCGTTTACAAAAGTACCAGTAGATGAACTACGCCGAAGACTCATCGCAGCAAACAAGGGCCAGAAATTGGCTGAACTGGCGAAGATCTGTGTAAACTCAACCTTCTTTGTCTTCGAGGAGGAATACTACGAACAGGCGCAGGGAACAGCAATGGGATCACCGTTATCACCAACCTTCGCCAACATCTTCATGGAAGCTTTCTAGAAGAAAGCCCTGGATTCAGCACCATTACAAACGAAGCAAGTACGTAGATGACACATTCCTCATCTTGCCACACGGAAGGAATGCCCTAGAGGAGTTTCTACAACATATCAATGGAGTATACGCCAACATCAAGTTCACCATATGATTGGAAAAAGATTCCACCTTACCATTCCTGGATGTTTTAGTAAGGAAAAAACCGGATGGCTCATTAGGACATGAAGTCTACAGGAAACCTACACATACGGACCGATACCTTAATGCAGAATCCCATCATCATCCAGCACAGAAACAAAGTGTTATCAAGACCCTCGTTCATCGAGCACGGATCATCAGTGAACCAGAACAACTCGGAGAAGAACTGGATCACCTACGGACTGGACTGTCCTTATCCAAAATGGCTACACAAGAAGACAAATAGAACGAACATTCAACAGAATCCCGCAACCCAAGGAGACAAAAGAATATCTAGCGGCAGCCTTCCTACCCTACGTTAAAGGACGCATTGACCAAATAGGACGAATCCTAAGGAAAAGAGGAATAAACACCATCTTCAAGAGTTCTCAGAAAAGTGGATTAGCTTTCCCGAAGCATCAACACAACAAGCTATAAGGACCAGGAGTACCTACCTATACAGCATCCCCTGCACATGCGGCAAGGTGTACATTGGACAGACAGGACGACACATCAACACTAGAATAAAAGAGCATAAAGAGCGATTTCACACACCAGAGATAGGAAAAGTCAGCAGTGGCGGAACATATTGCCAACACAGGACACGAAATACAGTCGAACGAAACCAAGGCACTAGCAAGAGAGGGAAGATTTTGGCCTAGATTATATAAGGAAGCAATAGAAATACAAAAGCACCCTAACAACTACAATCGGGATCGTGGAGTGGAAATACCAACCATTTGGAAGGGAATCATTACAAAAATCCAACGACCGCAGCAAAGCTTCACGGATCAGCGACCACCAGTGATATAAGAACCAACAGCAGCACAGAATCTCCAGTTTCAGAACTTCTGAAGGAGAGAGCGATATGACTCTCGAAACGTCAAGACAAGTAAAGCGACAACGTGGGAACCAGCCTGGAAACCATTGGACATGTAACTCTTCCCCCCCCCTTCATCCCAGATTCCAACCCGGGATACGCCACTGGCCCAATTTTGTCGTTTTAGCCAGTTATTAGACTTTCAAGAAATCTCCTGTGGTGCGATTGCTATAAAAGATTGTAAAAATAAAATTAGCTAAGGTGATATCTTTTTCAGGCCTCCTGGCACTAAAATGTCAGGTTTAGTAGTGCAACACGTAGTAATTACTGGTAAAAAATAGAGTTTCTTTTATAATTAATATTCGTGAAAGTAAAGGTTTTTTTTAGAAATGTTATGCACGAATATTAATGAACTATATACAACCTGCAATTCTATACCCTAGTTCACAATCAATGAAATTGCAACTTTATGATTATAATATGTATATTTTTATCAGACTAATTAACAAATATTGATACGAATTCGTTAGGATTAAAAATGTAAGAATGTTAAGAACTTTTGTTGAATGGATATTTACAGCTTTTATTCATTACAATATTATCATTATTGTTTTTTTTTTTTAATTATCACCATTCTAAGAAATGTATAACATTTATGAAATTCTGTACAATTTTTTACGTGTAATTTTATTAATTTTTTATTCTACACTTAAACAGGTTGTTAATATCATCAGAAATATCAATAGGAAAGTATTAATTTTCCACATATACATCTGTATAATATTTGTTATTGTTATTTTTAAGCAATTTTTGACGTAGGTAAATTCCTTCAGAATTCTATAAAAGACCTACCCCAACAATTATAAGTTAGTCTAGTCTAGTATTTGGCAAATAAACGTATTCAACGAAGTAAACTTTTCTTTTACTTAAATAAGTGTTGTTACTATCAGTACTGCTAGCTCGGTCAACGAAGTTGCTTAAAAAACTTAAATAAGTGTTGATTCAAATATAAACATTAATTAACGATAAACCTACGTGCCCATCAGTCAAAAAATTGGGTCTAGGACTAAATATTGTTGCGTGATAATTGTGTGTGAAACAATCTATTTTAAAAAACATGTCTCTAAATTCACCACGTAACATATATTTTATAAATAAGCGTTTAGTAATTTTTTATATTATACAGACGTTAGTGTATTCAGTATACCGTATAGCAGTATAGCACTAAAATATTGTAATTTTTATTGATTTTTTGAGCCTCGTTTTTTTCTGTGTATAAGATAATAATTTTTTTTTATTTCTGTAAGACAAAAAAATTTTTGAGCAAAGTTTGCCGCCCCCTAAAATCTGCCGCCCTAGGCTCTAGCCTATTCAGCCTGCTGGTAAATCCGCCACTGATTAACAACCAAACTATTATTTGATGAGAAAATAAAAATAAATCAGAAAACAACTTTTTTTTATTGAATTAAAATGTTAGCAGTATTTGCTTCTAATTATAATATTTTCTACCTATACTTTTTAATTTTTTACTATTAAAAGTGACGCCGCCAATGAAATTTTGTTGCCAATAACTGCTTCTCACATCTTTCTAAAAGTAGTTTTGCTTGAGAAAATTGACAGAAACTCATTCCAATAAAAAGAAAAAATGAAGCATTATGAATACTGTTAATTACTTCCTTATGCACTATAATCGAAACTTTTACCCGAAAGACCGATGCTACAATCGTTAAATTGGTAAAGTTATAATGATTTTTTTAAGAAATGACCTTATTCCATAGGGTTTTCACGTTTTTCTCGGTGAAAATAGTTCTATCCGTGACGATTCAAATTTTATTTTAAAGCTTCTGTAGTTCCCTACATATTATTATTTCACAGGAGCATTGCGTTTAATTCAATAGTTTTCGGGAGAAACGCGAAAATGTAGACAAATTTTTCAAATTGCAATGTTGAAGCATCAATAAAAAAGAATGAAAAACTTTTGTTAGGACGATTTTCGATATTTTATTCCTTGAAACCTACTTTACAATGTGGCATTATCGGATTACTGTTATATGACTGGCCTAGAAGAGAACAATGGTTGGTTGTCTACTGTATTTTAAACTGCCATTTTTTTGTCCCCTTCTAAAGAGTTTTGTATAACAGAATAGTACTTAGGTGTTTTATTAGTTACTAAACTTTTTTTAATTAAATACTTACTTTCATATTCTCGTCGACAATTGCTTGAATATCCTCTTCTGAGAGGAATGATTCTATACCATAAAGATGGCAAATGTGTTCCCAAAACTCCTGTATTCCCCCAATGAGGTGAGGTTTCCCTCCTCTCATTGTTACTTCTTTCCATATAATGGGTGATTTGTAGTGAAACCAGTTGTATGTGGTACACATATCTAATAACCACGGCTAAAAGGTATATCAACATGTCGATATTCAGTAAATTGATGCGGTTTTTTTTATTACCTCAAATTCACCAGCCGGTTTCTGAATTTTCGTTACTTTAAAATGTGGCAAATGGTCTTCTAAATAATTTGCCACATATACGGAATGAACAAATTCTTTACAATCTGGTTTTCCAGCTATTGTAAAATATACCATTTTTTAAAACAATCTTTTGCTCAATTTTGACAGTAAGTCAGTTACATGTTTTTTAAATTATTATAAATATAACGTGTCTTGTTAATATTATACAGAGTGAGTTATTTATCTTAAGGCAATAAAAAATATTTCAAAAAACTTTTTGGCAAAAATAAATTACCTTAGTGCTAAGTTAAAATAAATACTTTAGGATATTAATAAATTTAATTGTAACTATTAATAAAGTGACTTGAGATGCTAAATGTAAATAATCGCCCTGTATGTGGTTTTTAGTTTGTGTATGTAAATATTATATCTTATGGGAATTAGTACTTACGAGAATAAAGTTTTCTGTAACCAAATTGTTATTTAACGGTTTTCCTGTCAAGGTTAAGTATTTAAAATTCAAACTACCTTGTAACTACTGAACGGTTACTGTATTTAACTGAATTCCTTAACTTGAGTTCTTTAAGATTGATTTATTGTTAAGTGAAACAGTTAAGTGATAAAATGGAAACACCTCGTTCTCGAGACAATTTAGCAGATAAAAGTCGTGAATCAGTGCACGTCTTTTGCAGACTGAAACCATTAGAAAATGAAACCGAGACTTCCATAAAACTGCTGTCTCCAACAACATTAACTATAGGCTCGACTGCTGATAAGTCTACTAAACGAGATGTACATTACATATTCAATCATATTTTTACATCATATTCTTCTCAAAAAGAAATTTTCGATCATGTCGCTTTGCCCCTTCTGGAAGGGGTTGTTAATGGAAAAAATGGTTTACTTTTTACGTATGGAGTCACTGGATCTGGTAAAACGTACACTTTAACAGGTGAGCCCAACAACCCTGGAATTATGCCTAGGTGTATAGACACATTATTCAACACTATTGCAAATTTTCAAACACAAAAATATATGATAAAATCTGATAAAATGAATGGCTTTGAAATACAGTCTGAGAGTGATGCTGTCGAAGACAGATTTAGAAAAGGCTAGAACAAATAAAATAACAAGAACTAATCGCAGAGCCATGGGAGACTGCAAATCTTTCTATACTAATGATGGTTCCAGACTTACAAATTTAAACGAAAACAGTTTATACTGTGTATTCATAAGCTACATTGAAATCTATAATAATATTGTATTTGACTTGCTTGATGAGTCTACTTCAACAAAACCAGAATCGAAAATTTTAAGAGAAGACTCACAAAAAAACATGTATGTCAACGGAAGCGTCGAATTAGAAGTTAAATCAGCAGCAGAAGCCTACGAACTATTTTTCAAAGGGCAGAAAAGGAAACGCATGGCTTACACTGCACTGAATGCAGAATCTAGTCGCAGTCACTCTATTTTTAATATTCGCGTTGTACAAATAGAACAGGTTACACAAAACAGTCATGGACAAGCTGCAGTTCCAGAAAGTAATATTATGAGAGTCGGACAGTTGAGCTTAGTAGATTTAGCTGGTTCAGAAAGATGCAGTCGGACACAAACTACAGGTAATTGAAGCTGTAAAGGGATAACGTTGGTGTTACAAGTTTCATATAGTTTCATTTTTGAGTAAACATTTTTTTAAATTAATTTATTTTATACCTTTTTTCACAAAAACTTTGATTTCACATTCTATTCCATTTTCTCTATTTTTGGCCATTTGTGACAATTATTTATACACTTTTTCTTTATTTCATCTATACTTTTAAATAATTGTATTGTCTCATGATCCTCTTTCCTCTCTTCTGTTTAAGTCTGTCTTCATAAAATCCTAAAGTATATAACTATGTACACAATCCTATGAATCATTATTTCATCAATATTTTTTCTCTTGTTTTATTAATCCCTGATTTTTACTTTTTCATTTTACATTTTCCTTTCATTTATTGTAATTAGCTTATTAATGTCTTTTTTTTATTAAGGCATGAGATTAAAAGAAGCGAGTATTATTAATAACTCCTTGATGACTTTACGTATTTGTCTGGAAACATTAAGAGAAAACCAGCAAACTGGTAACAACAAGTTGGTCCCATATAGGGATAGCCGCTTGACACTGCTTTTTAAAAATTACTTCGAGGGAGGAGGTCAAGTGAGGATGATGGTGTGTATAAACCCTGCACTTAGAGACTATGAAGAAAATTTGCAAGTCCTTAAGTTTGCTGAAATGACTAAAGATGTTAAAGTGGCTAATCCAGAACCACGAACTCCGTATAATATTAGAAAAGCCAAAAATAATAAGACCCCTGGAGTTACGAGAACACCTGCTACTATGAAAAAAACTAGGCCAGCGTCATTTCTATTACCGAAATTGCCAACATTTACAAGTGATGTAAATAAAAGTACTAAAAGATTCTTGGATGAAACGAATAATCTTCTAAAAGTTTTAAATATGAGAAAAGAGAAAAGCCTTGGTAAGAATTACGACGACTTGGTATTTTAAAGACTTTTTAGCACATTAAAAATATTGTACTTATGTAATGAATTATTAAAATCGCTAAACTCATCGATTTGCCCCATATTTAATTTGTAATAAATAAAATTATTTTACAGAATTCAATAGCATTGTTCGTGAAAAGGAAAATCATTTTCGTAAACGGCTGGTTGATATAAATCAGCAAATGTTGGTATCTCAGTCAGAAGCTCAGAGCGTGAAAGCGCTTTTGAAGAAAGAAAAACGGAAGAGTTATAATTTGGAAACGAAACTTACCGATATGGAGGCGAATCAAAAAGATCTCGAAATGCAAGCCAACAATCTTAAAGAAATCATTAAGAAACAACAACAGAAAATCGACGAAAAAGATATGAAAATAAATCAAAATTTGCTCGAAAAGGCGAAGACGAAGCAAAAGCAGGCTCTCAAAGCCGAAAAGATTACACAAGAACTTGAAGCCAAACACAGACAACAGAGGGCCCATTTGCAGGCTGAAATGGAAGCTCAAGATATGAAACTGAAAAAAGTTAAAGAATTTTTGGACAATGAGATCCCCATGTCTCCACTACATATTCCTGATAGTATGGCCACTATGGATTTTGATGCACCAATAACCATGAAACCACAGTCTCCACCACTACAAAGCGAAGGTAAACCAATTCATTTGTATTCTTTTTACTTTAAAATATAAGTTGGTATATATGTAATAAATGAATTAAAAAGATAATTTGATTAAATGGTACTGAAAAAAAAAAATGATAAGTTTATAAGTCACAGTTACTGTAAATGTAAGTCAACTCGGTAGACAACCAACATTACATTATGCAGGCAAAAAATCTCTTTAGTTCATGCACATGTTACTGAAGTATTAATAAATAAAAAAGAAATTAATAAATTTAAAAACATATTAGTTTGTCTTATACATTTTTACAATATGGGCCTAAAATTTGCCAGGAAAGGTTCTTCTGTTGGTCAATTTTTATGACTATCTGTGGTTAACATCGAAAATAGATCTCTTTAATAAAATCAATTTTAATTTTTCGTTCCTTATAATTCTAAGGTGTATTCAGTGATGGTACTCCTCATCGTCGTAATATGGTTAAGACTCCTCTTCGGCATCGCAGATCCCGATCTGCGGGTGATGTGTGGCTGGAACACAATTCAATAAAGCCCGTACCACTGGGAACAGTTTTACAACCCTCAATGAAGAAACGAAAGTCAGTTAGCAAACTGAAGAAAGCAGATGATGTAACAAATCCTAAACAGACAAAATATTGCCTTATAACCCAAGAACAAGACGACGAAGGGGAATTAGAGACGAAGGTGTACAAGGGTGACATACTACCCACATGTGGAGGAGGTGCACAGGTTGTGTTTAACGACGTGGAGAGATTGAGACAAGAATCGCCTACGGGCACTCCCACTTCTGCTTTCAGACAGTAAAAGTCTTAGAAGATTGAATACATATTGTGAAATAATTTTAAGTTTATTTTTAAGTATTATTAATTAATTTAATATTTTTGAAATTTGTTTTTCATCGTTTGGAAGCCTATTATAATTGTATTTTTTTTACGACAACCAGCCTTTTTTAACAGTGAATAAAATATATTTATGAATTTATTAATCTAATTGTAAGTTAAATTTTTAAAAAATAAGTCCAGTTGAAAATTATATACGTGATGCGTCGACAAAATTTTGCCTAATTCAAAAAATATTTTACGCAAGTAACAACAAGTCAATAACAAACTATGAACAATTCTATAAATCTTGAAGAAAAACGCAAGGTGCTTATTATAAAACAGTAGTATAACAATAGTTATAATATAGTAATCATGATCGCTATTGTTACAATAACAATTCGTTATTAGATTGTAGCTCAAGAAATCACTCATTTTATAAATACCTTGAATGAGAAGAATTAAAGTGGGTTTTTAGATATTTTCAGAAAATTTAAGAATACGTTAGAAAAGGAAACCAACGTTTGTAGAAGCAAATAGATATATAGACATATTTTTCAAAGAAAAACTGATTGCTTTGTTTTTTCTTGGTGTAAGATTTCTAATTTTTAAATGTAATTTAGTTTTTAGTTTGATTTTTATTACTGTTGTATACAACACTACATATTTCAATTCATATCTTGTTTATTTTTTTAATTTAAAATAGATTTAAAAGAATTTTCAATTAATTGTAAGTTAGTATTATTACCTTAACTGGGCCCTTAATTCTCTTCGTTTTTTTATCACATTAGAATTTAAAAAAAATTGATGTGAAAATTAATTGTTGTGAAGATCACAACCATTAATAATAATTATAATTATCAATAATTTATTGATAATGATAACACAACTTGAATATATTTTAAAGAGCTCATTAATCCAAATAAAAAACGCGATGGTGGCCTATTGAATTCAAATTTAAAGTTCGCGGGCTATGTATCACACCCATGATACCATGAACAAATGTGTTCTTTTTCAGGTTCGCTCCTGGTTGGTCAGGTTGGTTCGCTGTTTTCATAGCTTAGAGATTGTCATGGGTAACAGCCAATATATTTATATTGTCGATTGTAAACTGATTGTTTTGTGCTGTATTGAACGCACTGTTTCCACAATTTTTCATATCAAGTGATGAAAAGTAGATGAAACGATGTGCGAACCTTTGAAACGCAAGGGGTTTGATGTTATTTTTTTTTAGAGTCATATTATGATTATGTGTAAATTCTGCAGAAACAGAGACAATCTTCTTAAAAATTAAAAAAGTGTTTGATTGACAAATTATTCACCTAATCATTAATGTTGTGTTCAAAATAAAAATAAGTGTTAAAATTGTTATTAAATAAAAAACAAATAATTACAATACCGATATTTAATTACTTAACAAATTAACAAAATCATGTTTTAATATAGTTTTGGGAGTAAAATGTTTATCTTTTAAACAATTATCTATACTGCAAAATTACCTTAAACTTTAAGCAATATTCATACAAAGTTACCGCCGACATCAATGAAAAACAGACATGATAACTATGGCATCTAAGAAATAGGAAGAAGTATCATAACATACATTCCATAAGCAACATCTCGTTTAATGGCATTTTTTATGATTTAGTAACTGAAATGAACTGAACGAACTGTGTTAAAACAACAGAGTTGTTGCGATTGTAATATTATATTTTTGGTAAATATTGTTAATGAAGCATGAAAATAGTACTCGCAAAAAAATGATGTTCATAAGTACTTTGAAATACAAAGTACAAATGATTATTGTTTATCAGAGTATTGGAAAATTTATTAAAACAGTTAATTCATTATACAATTACCCTTCTGTTGAAAATGTGTTCATGAATTAATTAATATTGTCTTAGCAAATTCATGACTCTGGCTAATATTTCAAAAAATTAATTCTAAAAGGAAATGTTGTATCTATTTGAACAATTCGTTGTCTGAATTTTAAATATCTAAATACATAATGCTTTAGAATAACATTATGGCCATTCAGAAATTATATTCTATCAATTATTTTGACTAAATCATCATTTTAGTATAATGGATAATTGAACAACAATGTAATAATGATTGTTGTGAATTATAAATATTTATGGTATGATTCAGAGAGACTGAAAAGGTAGTGGTGACAAATAAATGAAAATACAAACAAATATTGTTATTGTTTCAATGAATACAGTTTTTAAAATTCTACAAATACTATAGAAAGTTATTTGTAAGTAATTTGTCATTTTCAAAATTAAATTTACTAAGTGTATAATGTAGAATATCTACACTTCGTTTTCGAATTATGAGTTTCAAAATAAAAGAACGCATAAAATATATTAATCTGACACATTGGTTGAAAGTCCTAGATGGTATATCATGTAATTGTGATAAGCAATGCATTAAAAAACAAAGTTTTGATTGTAAATAGCTATTAAATTTCAGAATATAACTTTTGTTAATCAGTCAATCATAATGTAAATAAAATTTGGAGGATATACTATATTTTGGGAATTCCACTATACTAACATACAAAAAATGAAGTATATGGCATTGATTTGACAATAAACACGCATTATTATCAGTCTTGCATATAATTGCATATTTAGTTTTTTGTTAAATATGTAGAAAAGCTATTAAAAAATATTGTTAAATAACTAGAAATACAATGAAACTATTTTTTTGCTACTCTGAAATCTGTATTTTCATTTTTCGTTTCTATCACAAGGTCATTGGATTGACTGGGGTAATCTCCAAAAATGTATCTTTTATAGAATTTTCATTTGCATAAGAAATATTACTTTATATTTGAATCAGAGAAAGGGGAGAATAAGAAAGCTGGTTTCAACGTACTTTTAGAATTTTATAATGAAATGGGAAACATTACATCTAAATCTAATAATGGAGGAGAAGTTGTTAAAGTATGTCTACATAATTAAAAATAAACATAAGGATTGTTAGATTTAATAATTTTTAATCTGATTTAACTAAATACAATTCTGATGTTTTTAGTTTCTCATTAACCCTTGTCTAAAAGTTCTTAATCAGGATGAAGCTTATATAGTACATTTAAGTATAAGGGGTATAGGCTACTTTGCAAAAGCAATTTACACCCACTCTCGAGACAAGTTCGATAGCATTCTAGCACTCATGTCTCAAAAGATGGAAGAACAATTTTTTGTCCAGGAAACACCTGAAGCACCCACCACCTTAGAATTTCTGCCAGACTACATATTTACAATCGGTTCCATGATAAGTCTACTTAAGGACTTAACTGACTTACAAATGTCTATAATTTATAAATCGTCAATTTTCATGATTCAGACGTTCCCTAAAGTGCCTTCCCACCATCGTTATTTAGTAGTTGATGCAATTGTTGCCATAATATGTAATTTGAAAGAAAATAATGGGATGATGGTTAGTAATTATTTACAAGTTGTCTTATATCAAGCTATTTTATGGACTTGTTCACATGAAATTGAAGCTGATGCGGAAATACTCAAAGACAATGTGAATATTATAACTTACAAGTCTTATTGGCAACTATGGAATGGCTTGTTAAATCTTAGACAACGGTATTTGGATGTAGAAAAGACGAAAATTCTTAAACAAGAAATTTTCGAAGAACTGATACGAAATCTATTGGTTCTGATAAATAAACTCGACTTAGGCACTAAAATAAAGGTAAATGAAGATATGATAACGACAGCGACTGATCTGGAAACTATTTTTGAACCTGTTAAAATAGCTGACATAGTCATCTTCGTAAACATCGTCGATCTTTACAGAGATATTTTTACCTTGACCGAAAAACAGGATCCTACAATGTTCAGAAAATGGATCCCTACGTTCGTTGATAACGTAATAAAACAGTCTCAGTATCATCCTTTGTGTAGCGGTTTCTACAAACTGCTCACATCCTGTTTAAAATTGAGCGCATCTCTGGGGTACTTTACCAAAGAACGAATTGAGAAATACGAGTATGTACAATCGACTTATGAATCGATTTACAGTTTCATTCAAGACATTATACGAAAGATCAGCAATTTAAAAGAAGATCTTTTGATATCATGTCTCGAACTCTTGATGACAATTCCCGAGCCGATGGTTAAGAGCATTTTACCCCAGGCAGTCCCAGCCTTCAGGTCACTTTTCAATGTAGGAAGGAGTTATTTGAAACTAACTCATTTAGCTATCGATACATTAGAAAAATGGCTCATGCTGCTTCCCATAGAAGATATTAAACCATTCCTGGAAGAAATAGTTCCTGAACTGGACTCTTATCTTGAAAGTCATTCGTTGAATGAAAAGAACCTACTTGTAGATTCTGCCAAGTTTAAAACGAGGAAAACCGAAAGAGCTTTAATGAAACGCAAAGTGTTTGTTGAAAGTGAATCAGAACTGTTAGAACTTCAGTACAAAATTGTGGTTTTCTTAGGGAAACTCGACACAAATATCTGTTACAAATTTGTAAGTTCAAAAAATACGGTGGAGCCTGTGGTTTGGGGTAAAAACTGCTACTTAAAGGTAACTTTACCTTTTGAAGATGCCAATATCGACATAGGCCTGGAGAAATTCGTGCCTCACCTATTGGATGTTGCCCTTTATTCTAGCAATAGAAAGAGTAGAGTTACTGCTTGTGAACTGCTTCATGCAATAGCTCTGAATTTACTTGGAGTTAGTGAGTATTATGTGTAGAAAGAGATAAAGATTTTATAGACGTTCAGAATTAATTTTTAGGTAAAGCGACAAGCGATGAAGATTTAAATGACATTAGTCTCGTATTAAAGAAAATCTTTGTTCCGCTACTTCAATTGGCCTGTGACGTGGATGGGGTGGTCAGGCAAATTTTTGAGCCGTTTGTTCTTCAACTGATGCATTGGTACTCGCATCCATCCCAGAAGGATGGGCAACAAGCTGAAATTATAAGAGATGGATTAATGGTAAGTAAACGGGTTTTTAATAGAGAAAGTATTTCTTAATATTCCATAACAAAAAAATGATTGTAACTTCTTTTCCCTTTTTCATCTTATGTAAAAAATAAAAATTTGTAGGCTTAAAACAACCACATTTGTTCAACTTAAATTTTTGTATTAGATTAATAAATTATTAAAATTTTTAATTTTAAAATGAGCTTTTGTTTTTTATTTTTCACATTTAAGCTGTAATAATAAAGTTATTATTGTATATAAACTTTAATTTTCAGGAAGCCATTACTAACACTTCGAATTCCTCTCTGAGAGATTTTGCCGGAATTTGCGTGAGGGAGTATATAGCTTGGACAAAACGTCAATCGAAAAATCAAAGATCACTGGGAATCAAATTTTGGATCTATAAAATAAAGACCTTTAGTCGACATCCCGATTTATTCAAACGAACCGGTGCTGTTCTTCTTTTTAATAGTATCTACACTGAGCTTCGTGAAAACGCCGAAATATTTAATATTTATTGGTTCGAAATACTAGATTCGATGGTCACAAATCTTTCTTTAATAGACAAAAGTATCGCACTAGAAGATGGCATTCTAGTACAAACATTCTCCGCTTTGGATCATGTTATACGTGGTTTGGTAGAAAAATCAGATCGCTTTAACTCCTCAAATCCAGATCGTATAGTCCCGTCCAATTTTGGAGGAGACACCCTTAAAGATGTGGCAATGTGGAGTTTAACCCAAACAGGATCCTTATCATTTCACTGCAGGCAAAAGTGTATGGACATGTTTTGTAAAATTGCACCAAAAGTTAAAAATTGTAGAAATTTGGAAGATTTCTGCACTAAATATGTTTACAATGACTCAGACTGGCTTTTAAAGACTTATCATCTACATTCACTCAGCACAGAAGGTTTTGAGAATGATGTATTCAAATGGATGTACTATTTTTTATGTGCAAATGATGGATACAAATTTATAATTGACAATGAAATTTCATCTCCGAAAGCTGCTTTTCAAAACAAGGAGTTTTTGGAAAGTATCGAATTTTTCTTATCAAATATACAGGAGAAGTCACTTGAAAACTTCAAGGGAAATTGTTTAATCACATCAGCTGATAAACAGAGATTTAAAACATTAAAATCCCAGATTACTCACAGACTATTAACATTGTTTAGTTCAATTCTATCTAAGAAATATCATGTTGAATGTTCTGTCCTTTGGAAACAAACATCAACGTGGAATTTTATTAAAAATTGCGTATTTATGCCATACCTGCTAGGAATAGAAATGATAAAAGCTGAAGAATTTTATAGCGAAGTTGTAACGTTGTTAAATTTATTAAACAAAAGTTTAACACCAGAAAATGGTAAAGAATGTATTCAAAATATACTTCGTGAATATGTAATGCAAATGTTAACAAATGAAATAGATTTGAAGGCTACGTTTGTCCCATATCAACAAAGACTAGCCTTAAAAGGAATGTTGTTCTTACAGAAAACAGATTTTGCCAAAGAAATAAAATTAGGCGATTTTTTTTCGCACACAATCTCCAACTTATTTGTCAAGATAGTCAAGACAAGCCCCAGTCCAATCTTCATTACATTAAACAAGCCTGTAAAGGAATTTTATGACATGAAATTACAACTGGCATTAGAAAATAATAAAAATGAAATTCCATTGGTTATAAGGTGTATCGCTTCAGAAGATAAGGTAACTAAAGAAGGTACTAACAAGAAGTCGAAAAAAGGAATTTTATTTTTTGAAACATTCAAAGATACTCTGTCAAAAGTTATCGTTCAGAATTTCTCAGATTTTATGGAAATACTGTCCCACAATCCACCTCAAGATATCTACTATTTTAATATGGAAATAATATCCTATGCCAAAAAATATTGTAAAGAAAAGAGTATTGTAAAACTGACTGTAACTAAAATGGCAGAGAGTCTGAACACAATGTCAACTTTTTTTAACGTCGATTCGACTTCTAGAAATAAGGCATTGGACTTTTTAAGTAAATTAATGGCTCTAACGGATGTTCCACGATTAATTGGACAAGGAAATGAAAAGTTATACTTATTTATAATTGAATTATTAACAGTTAGTGATGAATCATGGAATGCTGTTCAATCATTAGAGTTTATAGGACGAATAATTGAGTTGCTACCGTGTGTTACAGGACCTCAGGATAATCTACAACCTGATTTGTTGTAAGTCGTACATAATTTAGTATTTTTATCATTTTTTTTTTATGAATTAGTATTTTCCATTTCTATCGTCAGTTTAAAAATATATTTCAATTGAAATATAATATGCAACGTGAAAGACAAAATCGGTTTGTAGTTCAAATAAAAATTGTATAAAAGTAAGTGTATGAGAACGTAAAAATATTTCCAAATGTAGTACTTCCATTTATATATCATTATTCAAAAATGAAATAATTATACAGTTCCATTTAAAATGATGAATTGAATCGATGAGGCTTCTATTCTTTGTAACTCCATGATTAAACACAGTAAAACAAAACACAAAGTTTTAGTTACAAAAATTTTTATTAATTGTAAACCACAATAATTATTTCGCCACACAGTGGCTTCTTCAGGTGGAAGAAATCTAAATCAAAATTAACTACAAACCGACTTATATAGGTACTAAAATTAACAAAGAGGAAGGGATGAAAATTAAACAGTTGAATGTTAAAAATTTAAGTTGAGTAAGGGAGATTTGTTTAAGTCTAATTGGTCGTTTAAAATACAGCCTTTTTTATTTAACTTGTTAATCTCTAAACTTTCTAATATAAGTTAAATAAAAAAGGCTGTATTTTAAACGACCAATTAGACTTAAACAAATCTCCCTTACTCAACTTAAATTTTCAACATTCAACTGTTAAATTTTCATCCCTTCCTCTTTGTTAATTTTAGTACCTATATAAGTCAGTTTGTAGTTAATTTTGATTTAGATTTCTTCCACCTGAAGAAGCCACTGTGTGGCGAAATAATTATTGTGGTTTACAATTAATAAAAATTTTTGTAACTAAAACTTTGTGTTTTGTTTTACTGTGTTTAAAATGATGAAGTTCGGATGTACTTCCGGTGTAGCCGGAAGTGTTCCGTATTTGAAAATATTTTTACGTTATCAAGAACACCATTTTACACAACCTTTATTTGAAATATTTTTCTCTATTTTAAACTGTATGTGTGCAAACCACAGGCCGATTTCGTCTTATTAGTGACTGAACTTGTACGTATGTACCGGGTGTTTCATTAAGGGAAACTATTGAGTATTGAAATTCAGGAAAAAACTGTCATAAGAAAATTTTTGAAATTATGTAGTTTTTAGTTCCGCATATATTGTATTGAATGATCTTCTTTTTAAATTTGTGTAAAATTATATTCTTATGTGAAATTGATTTTGATTCTTTATACGTATATTGACATTGTATATTTAAATTTATGTTGAGAAATCAATTTAGTAAAAAATAGAGTTGAAAACTATCACAAAACTTTTTTTTTGTTATATTTTTTTGAATTTTCCGAATAATATTATTTTTACGGCCAGGCCAGTTGAATGAATTTCTTATCTATTTATTGATTTGTGACTTCATTTTCAACATTACAACTGAATGAGCCAACATCTTTATATGAACTACCAAACTTGAAATTTTTAAATATTTTTATTGCAAAATGTAAAATCTACAAATTGAAATTGTATTTTTTATTATTTGTTTAATAACAAATGAAGCCAGTTCTTAAGTTGGATTTTTCTTAATAATAGGATCATATTCCAAAACGACCTGAGTTCGCTAAAATTGTAGAAGTAATTATTTATACTTTTATTAAGGTCAGTACGTCAATGAGCCTCAGACAAAACTTATAGGATTTTTTCAGGCTTACTAATGATGTTATTGAAGTTAAAGCTAAATATGAGATTTTTCGGAAAAACCTTGAATTTTATGATTCACCCTATCAATTGCGCTCCATTGAAACACCTGGTATCCTTATCCATGCAAGTATGCCTAATATACTTTTTCTTTCAGATCATCTTTGTCATCAGCCCATAAAAAATATTTCGTTAATAAATCGTCCTTCATAAAACCTACTATTCAAGTGACAATTAAAAAAGTGTTCGATTGTCTTAAAAATTCCAAGTCTCTAACAATTTTAAGTTTCTGTTTGGACATGTACGTTGCTGAGCAGGATTATTTAAAAGATATTTTAGTACAAAAAATAATGAAATATTTTATGAGAGGTCAAAACATCGAATTCCAATTGAATTCTCTCAGTTTTATTTGGAATGAATGCACGACTACAACAAAATATTCAAGTCATGACCGTTACATTTTGGCTCGTGATATTTTGGTATTGGCATTAAGGTATTCATTGTATCCAGCATTTGAAAGGTTTTATAAAGAAATAATAAACGACATTTACAAAAAACTAAAAACAAAACATGATCCTCAATATTTTATGTGTAATAATGTCGTTGACAGGACTATTTGTTTTATTGCAATCGAAATGCTTTTTTGTCGCATTGATGTTGATAAAATGACTAATAATACCTGCCCCATAAACGCTGCAGTCTTTAGTGATGGAAAAAATGGAAAACAATTACTTCGAGAACTTACCAAAATTACTCTCGATGTAGGTAAAGAAAAAATGCTAAATGAGTTATCTGAAGATAACAATTACATAGAAATTTTTCGTTTGTATCATTGTCATTCATATAACGCCATCATTTCGCTGATAGCAAATACTCAAGACAGTATTGATTATTACAAATTGTTGTTCCCAAGGGATAAAGATGGGGATGACATACGATGGATTAACTTAATAGATACCACAAAAAAATATAAATTTAGTATCGATTTTGATAAAGTACCTGAGAGGAAAGCAAAATTGTTAAACATACGATCGGGTAATGATCAGAACAGTACCAAAAAAGATGAATTTAAATACTTACAATCCCAAAGACTGTTTGAAAGTACCTTGAGTGAGGATATTTCTAAGTACGACTTTACTCATTCAGTTGTTCGATCACAGGTGGATGATGAATTACCAGAAGATAGAAACGCAGGCGAAGATTCTAGAAATAACATTTTTCAATTGGATTCGCTTGATTTTAATGAACATGAATGTATGGTGACAATTTGTGGTCTTTTAAGACATTTGGTGGACAGTAAGATCTCACCACTTCCAGAAGAAGGAAATGATGAAGAGGATATTGAATTTCCAGAGTGGGCAAATGCTTTTAGAAAAATATTATTGACCGAAACGGTCCCAGATAATTTGAAGTTGTTTTTACTAAAAGTAATTGAAAATGTGGAAGACATTTTTAGGCCTTTTGCTAAATGGTTTTTAGAACCTGTTATCCAGATAATTGTAAATGGTCGTGTGGGTCAAGAAATTAATTATTTCGTTGCAGATTTGGTAAGTTGACTAGTTTTATTTTATCTTTGTAAGACTTTTAATTTAAAAAAAATGTTCAATGCCAAGAGTGGACATGATCCTATTGTCACAAATTCAATTATTATTTTATACCAAAGGTGTCGATAAGCTAAAGAAAATGACCCCAATATAGTAACAGATTAAAAAAAAAAGCAATCTTCCAAAAAAAAGTAATTTTGTCCTCAATTTGTCGATTTTTCTCGTGAAGAAAACATAGTCACTTTTAATCGATTGTAGCCTTAAATTATTATTTTCTTGTATTTTGCTAAAATAATGAGAAATACTACTACGTGAGGAAGTTTTCTATACAATTTCTGTACTGCATTTGAGATGAATCGCAGATTTTGAAATATTCGTTGAGGATGCTGGTGGTTGCATAATTCAATCATTGCATCGTACACAAGTATCATGTCACACACTTGTGCCGTAGTAAATGCAATTGTTATAACAACAATTTATTGTTTTACCTTAGCTGCAAACAATTACTTAATATTTGTCTTCTTTTATTGTGCCTTGTCATCTCCTTCAAGCTCCGCACATAGTTCAGAAACATTCTGTATAAAAACAAATATAGTTATAAATCTTTTGCTATATTGGGGTCACTTTTCTTAGTTTATCGATATTATTCCTTTATGGGAATCTATTAATACTAATTAAGCTCAAACTTTGATACAATTTAATTAACACATTAGGTATAGGCAAATACAACCAAATCATCAATTTATTATTTATAAATTGAAATACATATTTCGTTTTTATTATTTCTCAAATTTTACTTTGATCCCATAACTCATTTTGTATTATTTCCATAGGTTATGGTTTTACTTTCGTGGTCACCTGTTGCTATTCCCAAGGACAGGCAGTTGACAAAGAAATTATTAATATTTCTCATGCAAAACATAAACACATTAAGCAAAGCGTTAATGAAAGAGGACATAAATCTTATCAAGCTTGTTGTAGAAAAGTGGAGGAGTGCTTTCGATGTTCCCCACAAAGAACTATTTGAAATCTTAGAGTCTTCCAGAGAAAGAATGAACGTTATAATCGGTATTCATTTAACAGCGATTGTATTAGTAAATGGTCTGGAACCTTGGGAAACAGGAACTGTTTCCACCTTTTTAAAACATTTCTTGTCCAAATTAAAATCTGACTATCAAGAAGTTTACTCGCCAGGCTTTGAAACTGTAGGAATGATACTGAAATATTTGTATGAAAATTGCCCTGATGTCGATGTATCCCAAAACATAGTTGAAGATTCTATAAAGGCACTTCCAAAAAATAATTTATTACACATTTTGGTCAAGATAAGTTCTCATTATCCCCCCATAGTTGATAACTTTATTAATCAGTATATTAACTTGATTAACACTGAGCAATCGTCTACTTTTAAAGTACATGTCTTGAAAATTGCTTTGGCCAATTCAGAATTGTCTGCTGAATCATTTGGTTTCAAAATGGTAGATTTTGAAGCCCTACTTACATGTCCAGATTTTGAAGTACAGATCCTCACATTGGAATTATTAGGAAAAACATTTCACAAAGTCAATCCCAGTAAAATTACCAATATAATAAAAAAAACTTCCCAGTTTGTGCAAAGTTCTAGTCAACAATGTAGAGAAAACATGTATCAATTTATAATGAACATGTACAAATCCAGTTCTAACAACGAAATTCTCAAATTGTGTACATCTATTCTTCTGAAAGGACTGGTGGATCCAAGTGGAGACATCCAAAATAAGATTTATCAATTCTGGAACGAGCTTCAGACATCCAATACACTCACAGACCGTTTAGTATTCCTTTTGAGTGACCTTTTTGTACCTGGAGACCTTGAAGAGCATTTTTTGGGCTATTGCTGTGCTCTCATAATAAGTTTGAGTCAAAAAGAAAAGGAATTTACAAAAGAGATGTTCCAGTATGAATTGAAAAAGTGTATTCGTGAAGATTACAAAATTGTTAACTGCTGGAGAGCCCAGCATACTTCTTTTGCTCCATTATTCGTTAGCACTTTGAGGTCACAACAGTCCCAATGGTCACAGGCTATGTCAAGTTCAGACGTTTTATTGGCAACCCAAACCGATTTGTCTTTTATTCCAACTCAATTTCTGAATATAAACAGTTCTACAGAAGGAACTACCAAACCTATGTTATCTTCAAGTAGTTTTTCTATTTCATTGAATCCTAGTGATGTAGGAATGCAAATTTCTTCTGATAATAATCCTAATGCACAGAATAGAAATACAATTCGTAAAAGACGAATTTGTAGTGATAAGGAGAAGATCAGTAAAATTTCTGCGAACTATCAAGTGTTGAAGCATGAGAAAATTATGGAAAAGAGAAGGGATGTAGTAAAAGAACGAGAGAAAAACGTTTCTATTTATAGGAGTTACAGAAAAGGGGATTTCCCAGATATACAAATACGATTGTCAGAATTGTTTATTCCTTTGCAAACATTAGTAAAGGTAATAGTAATTTAATTTTTTTTTGTATATAGCTTAACTATTTAATAATAGACTAATTCATTATTAATAAAAATTAAAGAGATTATGGTGCACTCGTTTCGTTGTCAAACATTTTACTAAATCAATAAAATTCGAAGGTGAATATAACTTTATTAATTAATTATTTATAAATAAAAATAGATAGATTAAGAAATAGGTAACCAACAATAAACAGATTTAATTTCACGAATAATTAATTAAAAAAATTTTTTTTAGAGTGACTCCTATATTGCTCGGCAATTTTTTAATTCAGTTCTAAACGAGTTTGTGATACATCACAGGGAAGGTGACAATATACTGATAAAGAATTTATCGTTAAAAATAAGCAACATACTAGAAAATTCTACTGGCTTAGTACCCAATTTGGTTGGTGCATTGATGGATTTTACTTTGTCAAATAAAAATTTGATTCAACTAAAACCAGAAACAGTTTCATCTGTGGCCTTGTCTAGCAATCTCTTTTCAATTGGAAGTTTACTATTAGAAGACTATTTAATATATGCAGATTTTTATTTAGATTTTTCCCAAGGATCTTCTAAAAGGAAACCTGGTGATGAAAGTGAAGAAAACAAATATTGGCTAAAACTAGCAGAGTGAGTAGAAACCGTTTGTATTTCTTTGTCTAAAAGTGTTAGTAAGATAATTTGGAGGCAAGTTCAGTATGTTTATTGCTCCGTGTTTTTTGTATTGCAGATTGGCTAAAGAAATGGGCGAGTGGGATGTTATCCGATCGATATTTCTGTACAAAATAAAGTGCAATGAAAATGTAGTGGATGCGGTCACTGCGGAATCGATCTCTCAATGGAAGCAAGCCATAGAGTACTACAAATCAGCAATAGAAACTGACCTGTCTTATCAACGACAAGAATTCTATTACGAATCTTGTTTCAAATGTCTTGCCAATTTAGGACAGTGGGACGTTTTGTCTGAACATGTATCAAACTTTGCGGATAGCGAAAGTAGAAATGTTTGGCAAGTTCTTTGGGCTAATGATAACTACCAAAAGAAGTTATTGCCCTGGTACATAAAAGCAGAAGTCAACAAAATTCTGGAACATTCAAAGAGTGATAAAAATATTGTTCCTTGGCTTAATACCTCTTTAAAAGATCCGTTGCAGTCGAATGTTTTAAAGACTGAGTTTGGAGAAGAGTTGGCTATGTTGTTTCTCATAGCAAATGATTTTGATACCACGAAACAGTACGTTCGATACAGGTTTAACAGTTTCTTAGGAAATTGGGCAAATATTAATCGTTTATTTGTACAGCAGAAAATTAATAAGCTGTTAAATGTTAGAAACACCGTAGACATAAATAATTTCGTAATGAAATTCGAAAAAATCTCGGTAATGAATTATCAAGAATCTGTTGCGGATTTAATATCCGTTTGGGAAAAGTCTAACGAAAATGGATCTTCTGCCATATTAAACGAGGTAAAACTTTTGTACAGACAAACTTTTATAGAAAAATTACTTGAAAAGATCCGAGAAATTGTGATGGACGAGGAAGAACAAAATGAGATGGTTTGTAAATTAGAAGCATTCAAGTACGATCTACATTTGAGCTTTATAAAGCTTTCTGCAAAGCACAACAATCCCGACCTTGCGTGTAAATATGTTGCAGAATATATGTCTAAAAGAGAAGAAAATGATATTCGATGGTATTTAGAATTTACTTCCCTTGCTTTTAAAAAGATTGGAACGTTGGTAAATCAAGAAGACAAAGTTCTCAAATATGTTCAAATTTGGAAAGAACTAGGTGAGTTTTTTTATATAAAAAAAAATATACTAGATGACAATTTCAAATATTTATTCAGTTTTAATAACTGCCCCTGTTTTAAAATTATTTTCTTCTAATTTCAGCTGAATGTGTTAATGTAAACAAAGAATCAGAATATTTACTAGAAATAATCGAAGCTAATCAATTGATGTTCGACATTTCAAACGAACTGGCTGTATGTCTACAAGAGAATAAACCATTACTTTTGAAAAACACCGAAAAGCTGTCAGAAATATTAAACGGGCAAAAAATTATCCGATCAGAAGAAGTTTCGCTGTTTGCTCATCAACAATTTTCAAACATTCTGAATGAATACTATGAACGAAATCTTGCAGTAGACGTTAAAATTCTCGACTGTGTCGGCCATGCTTTTGTAAAACTTGCATATTATTATCAAGAAAAGGGAAACATTTCGGGCTTTATTGAGGCAGTTTTAAAGGCTATGAAACTGGGCTCATTCGAAGGAAGACAACTGTTTCCTTGCATACTTACAGTTTCAGACTTGGGTTCTACTTATAAAGAATTATTTATCAAAAAGGTAGATATATTGATATTTACATATAATATGTATATTATGTTTTATCGTTATCTAACTGCAATACACGGCGTTGCCCGGGCAAGAATATATCAAACGTTTTTTATTATATATTTTATACTCGCACAGATGTCACTATAAACTATTTTTGAATATTTTAATTAATTTCCGAAAAATATTGATTATTTTGGAACATTCTAGAATATTCACAAAAAAGAGAACATTCCAGAACATTCAGCAATGATTCAAAACATTTTCTAACATTTTTGAATATTCTAGAAAATTATATTTTAAATTATTCTCGAAAGATCTTGTTTAGAACGGCAAAGGAGTAATGGGCGTTCTAGATGTTCCTACAGACTTTTCATTCTTGATTGTTGAAGGTTCTGGAATATTCTCGATCATTCTTGAGAAGATTTTTGAAAGATTCTGGAACATTCCAAATCATTCTGAAATATTATAAAATATTTGTTGTTTGGAACATTTTTGAACATCCAAAACGTTCTCAAAAAATTTGGGTCACTGCAGCAAATGTTAGAATATTTTAGAGAAATATAATACATTACAGTCACTGTTTGATTCACAAAAAGCCGTTCAAAACATTTTCGACTTCATTTATAAAAGAAATAGTGTGTTAGATAAAGACAGATGTATCATATCTCACATTTTTCCATCCACGCCCATTTGCTTCAACTCAAACCAAGCTTTTATTATAAGAGAGTCTACCGCAAGTAGGTGGAAAAAAGTAGTTTCACAAAAAATCCCTGTCTTTATGTTTATTATTGATTTTAGTCTGAAGTTATTCCTGTATGGATGTTCTTGGGTTGGATACCACAAATTCTAGCTATTTTAGATACTCCTGCCATCTTTGCTTTAGAACACCTGGTTTTAAAAATTGCAAAATCCTACCCAAATGCCATTAAGTATTCATATAGGATAAGTAAGGAGAAGTACATATTCAAACCTAATAATTCTGGAACAGAAGGGAAAATGCTCATTGAAAAGTAAGTTTTAATTATACCAAGGTATGTCCAAGTAAAACATTTCATATTATATTCCACCCATTTACTTTTTATAATCAGTATAGTATAATTGGTTCTACAGCATATTTTGGCTATTTTTATTTAACACAAAATGATCATACTCCTTATTAGTCCGGTCAATTTAGACATTCGAAGCTACATAAATTCCCACCAAGCTGAATATCAGTAAGATTGTTTAAAATATGATTAAAAATAAAATTTGGAAGTTCCCCATCTTTCCCCTGTATGGAAAATTTTTTATTCAAGGTCAAAGGTCAAAAAAATGAGTCGCGATTTTCAGCGAAACGGTAAGTTTTATCATAAAAATACTTCATACAAAATTGTAGATCATAAAATTATCTATAAAATATGCATCAATATTTTTTTGGTAATTTTATGATAAAACTTACCGTTTTGCTGAAAATCGCGAAAACCTCATTTTTTTGACCATTAACCTTGAATATTTTTTTTTTCCATACAGGGGAAAGATGGGGAACTTTCAAATTTTATTTTTTATCATATTTTAAACAATCTTACTGATTTTCAGCTTGGTGGGAATTTATGTAGCTTTACTCTTATTTTTTGGTCTAATTTGACCGGACTATTATGGACAGACCTTTCATTTTTTTAAAATAAAAGATTAATTTTGGAACTTATTTAATAATCTACTTAAGTTTTTAGAAAACAAACTTTGTATTTTATAAATGACTATTAAATATTTTCTTTTCTTTCAGATTAGACGAACTACTTTTAAACGATCTTCTTACAGATCAGTTATTAACAGCGTTCAAGTACATTGCCATCCCTGGCACTTCATTGCCTAATAGTTTGAAACGACTAATTAAAATGGACGACGAAAACGAATTTAATGAATCGTTAAAAAAAGTGATTGAAGATTTTTTCCCTGAGAAAATAAATTTCATATCACCCACGAGTATGCAGGGAATTATTTACAAAAGTATTGAAAAATATCGCGAAAAGCTTAAAAAATTACTAATTAGTAAGTAGATATTTTAATTTAATTTAGTATATAATATGACGCGAAGGTTATTATTAGATAATTTATTACATAATTCACTTATACTCATATTTTCTTGATTATTTTTCATGTAGTTTTTATGTAATACATTTTTTATTATTTTTTAAGAGAGATATGATTTATCAACTCGTAAAAAAGAATTGTTTGCAATTGTGAATGAATTTTCTGCTTTAAAAAGTAAAATGAAACCTTCGTTGGAAGATCTTTGTCCGTGGCTTTACAATTTCAAGCCTCAAGACGATCAAGAAATCGAAATACCAGGTCAATATAAAGGGGACAAATTGCCTTTACCCCAATATCACGTGAAAATTGTTGGTTTCGCTCCTGAGGTAATTTTAGTACTATTATTTATTAATTACGCCTTTATTCTGTTGAATTTCTACAATTGTATACAGATCGAAATCATGAAATCACTTCGGAAGCCCATCAAGATTTCTATATTAGGCTATGATGCTAAGGATTATCCATTTTTGGTAAAAACCGGCGAAGATTTACGTCAGGATCAAAGAATAGAACAGCTTTTCTGCTTGATGAACAATGTTTTAGTTTCTGATACCAACTGTAACCAAAGGCAGTTATGTATAAAAACGTATGAGGTAAGTTAAATATTTATTATATACCAGCTGTTTTATTAATTTATTTAGGAAACTAGGTATAGAAAATCAGGAAAGTTATTAAAAATTTAAATCTTGGAAACTATTTCTAAGTTCCGAATTTCGCCATAAGGGGTGCAATTGATAGAGCGAATCATAAAATTGAAGATTTCTCTAAAAATTGTTATATTAACGTCTTTACATCCTAGTTTCACATTTATACATTGAAATTGACCTTAAGTAATATTCTAGAGGTCTGTCTCAGATAGTTGTAAGTTACACAATATTAATTTTATATCGACGAAACCATTTCGTACCATTTTGATTTTTCAACAAATCTAGTCGTATTCCTCTTAATTTAAGTTTGATGGACTTCTGCTAAATATCATCATTTTCATCTTTTGTAAATTAAGTATGCTACATAATTAATGTTTTTCTTCAGCAAAATAGTCTTCAAGTTGAAGACTTCAACAGATCTGAATGTTATAATTAATAATTGAATCAACGAAGCTTTTAGTTCTTGTAACTCCATAACAGAAATTATAAATAAAACTCAACGTTTAAAGTCACAAAATTATTTATTGACCACTATAGCCATTTCACCACACAGTGGCTTCTTCAGGTGGAAGATATTATAAACTTAAACTCTAATACAAAAACTCTTATATACCTACTAAAATTATACTAAAATAGGGAGAGGGAAAGATACAAAATGGGACAGTTAAATATTAAGAAGAGGTGAATTATTGACATCTATTTGATCGTTTATTATTAAGCCTATTTTATTAAGTTTGTTAATTTCAAGACTTTCAAGTAAATTTAATTTTAACCCTTTCTTTTCCAAATGTAAAATTTTAAAATTATCATTGAAATTATGAGAATTCTGTATTAAGTGTTCGGCATAAGTAGAATGAACCGTATTTTTTATAAAGCTTTTTTGTGTTCATTTAATCAATAAATAATACATAGGTCAAACGGGGTGATCCTTTTTAGATATATTAAATGAACACAAAAATACGGTTCATTCTACTTATGCCGAACACTTAATACAGAATTCTCATAATTTCGATGATAATTTAAAAATTTTACATTTGGAAAAGAAAGGGTTAAAACTAAATTTACTTGAAAGTCTTGAAATTAACAAACTTAATAAATTAGGCTTAATAATAAACGATCAAAAATAGATGTCAATAATTCACCTCTTCTTAATATTTAACTGTCCCATTTTGTATCTTTCCCTCTCCCTATTTTAGTATAATTTTAGTAGGTATATAAGAGATTTTGTATTAGAGTTTAAGTTTATAATATCTTCCACCTGAAGAAGCCACTGTGTGGTGAAATGGCTATAGTGGTCAATAAATAATTTTGTGACTTTAAACGTTGAGTTTTATTTATAATTTATTTTATAATTAATAATTCAATTGTATTAATTTCGATTAATTGGTTTTCTTTTTATTTGAAGGTGATTCCCTTGACTAATTCTTTAGGACTTATACAATGGATTAAGCATACTGTAGGTTTAGGAGATTTCATGAAAAGAGTATTTGACAAAAACAATACAATCTGTGAAAGTTTATCTGATAAATATGCTTCTTGGATTCAATCTGTGAGTCGAAAGAAGCTGTCTTGTGTTCAACAATACGAAATGGTATCAAAGGAATTTGGAAGAGACAAAACTATAAAGAATTACAAAAACCTGGTTGCTAGTATTCCTTGGGACTGTCTTAGGTTAGTAATATTTTTGAAAAAAAAAAAAATGAATTATACTTATTTAATAATGCTATTTCTCCTTTGACTATATTTTCACACCATACTCATTAATAAAACCTGACTAAAACATATAATAGTTCATGACATACAAAACGTTTCTCTATTTCTAGACAAGCTTTCTGGAACATTAGCATTGATTCAGAAAGCTTTTTTGCCCTAAGACACACCTTTGCAGTCAGTTACTCTGTTATGTGTATAGCGCAATGGATTTTGGGTATAGGAGATCGTCATCTCAGTAACACGAAAATTTCTTTAGAAAACGGCCAACCCCTTGGCATCGATTTTGGTTGTGCGTTCGGTGTCGGTACCCAAATCCTCGGAGTTCCCGAATTGATTCCCTTTCGTCTGACACCTCACATAGTGAACCTACTCAAACCCTTAAACTTCCATGGTTTAATCCAAGAAACGATGATCCATTCCCTAAGAGTTTTCCGAAAGAATAGACAAGTCCTCCTAGCAACAATGACAGTTTTTCTTAAGGAACCTTCTCTGGAATGGCTGGATTATGCCAAAAATTCTGAACTCAACAACGGTAACGAGACGTGGTATCCCGAACAGAAGATTTTGCACTGTCGTGAAAAACTTGAAGGCCTCAATCCAGCAAATATAATGGTAGAAGAATTGCAAGCAAGAAATTCACCATTTATCGAAGGCTTCATAGACTTAGTCAAAGGTGATCCTCGATATAATGCGAGGGCAACAACAACAGCCACTGAAAATAAACTGAGTGAAGAGGATCAAGTGAAGTGCCTCATTGATCAGGCTACCGATGAGAATATTTTAGGAAGACAATGGAGAGGACTTGAACTGTGGATTTAAATTGTAAGATAGTATTTGTGTTATAAGTAATCCTTCATCTATTTTTTTTAAATACCAATGAATGAGGAAATGTTGATAAGCCTGCCTTCTAAACAAATAGTATTAAAATAGTAACGTATAAACAAATTATTTAAAGTTAAAATACATTCGTATAATTAGTATAGTAGTGTGTTGGTTACCAAAGACTACTTATTTTAAACACACCTCTCTCGTCTTCGTCATTTAATTACGTATACTGACGTACTTATAAAATTTTCAAATGTACATAATATATATATTTTGGATTTTTTTACATAAATGTTTTACAATTTTTTACTGCGTTTTTAAAAATAATTACAAATATGAGAATTTATCTTTTTAAGTTTCATAAATAAATAATAGTCAAATGTTATTAGTTAATTACAACCATGCTTTGTTTAAAAGTTGAGTTTTCGTAAATCGTTTTAATTTTGATGAAAATTAATAAATGTCTTATTCTAATATTACTACAGCACATTACCCTTACTATGACTAGAAAAGAGAGGAGACTCATAATTTTCAACACCAATCTGATGCCTTTTTCAAGGTTCATGTATCAAAACGTTAAGTTCAGTAACACAACAATAAAGCAAGTTCGTTTTATAATTAATATTCGTGAAAGTAAAGTTTATTTTTTGCAAAAGTTATGCACGAATATTAATAAATCATTTTTAAAAAACTAAACAATTTTTAGAAAAATTTATTTGACAGCTAAACTATTATTTGAAATGAAAATAAAAACTTCGAGCCTCGTTAATAGTCAGTTAGTAGTGGTTAGTAGTGACTACTAGCATGCTACTAAGAGTCTACTAAGAAAAACGTAATAATAATGATACTACTACTAAGCTTAGTAACTACTACTTATGATTAATTAGCTACTATATTTATCGTTAAATGGGGAGGACTAAGGGAGAGAATCCTGCCCGGTCCTAGTTTCTTAAGGGAACTATTAATATTACAAATATGACCGAATCGAAATATTTTTTTATTCATTTTTCTCCCTTATCCTCGTAATACATGTACATTTTTAAATACAATTAATATGATCCTGTCTGTTTTAGACAATCTATTATCTATGGCATAATGTGTCAAATATTTATGTTGTAGGTTATTGTATTTACACGAATGGGGAACAAAACATGTAAAGTCCAATTTTATGTAGCAAAGAGAAAAAAATGTATAAAGTCAGATATTAGGTGGAGTGCGTACAACCCCATTTTTGACTTTAAAACTATGCCATTTTTTATTGTAAAATTAGGGATATAATTCGTAGTTTTCGAAATTTCTTGTCACATAAGCCAATAATTTATAAAATCGAATGTTAATAAGAACACAATTACAGAATAATTATTATAAAACATTTGCTTTGAGGCTAAATATCATTATTATCCATTAACATTAGTAATTATTTACTGTAATATTGAACTAGGAAGGTTATAAGAATTTATGCTTTCTATAAATTTATTTGAATTTCAAATGTTTCGCGCCTGGGGTCAACAGCGCCATTCCCGGCAAATTCAGTAACCTCGAGATAATCTCGTTACCAGTTGCATTTTCGATTGATTATTAATATACAGAAAAATCTTATTTAACTTAATTATCCTGTTAAGTAGCAACGAGTTGGTATGCTTATTTGAAATTATTGTTTTAAGTCGTCATTTGCAACAATTAATGACAATTTAGCAAAATAATGCGAAAGTATACATTCTTTAATGTTGGTAATGACGTAGTTCTTCTTGCTCGCTGTCTATTTGTTATCTAAACTGCCTTCCAGTTTACTGTTGTATTGTAGCGTAAAGTACGTTTTGTTGCTGCTTGTGTTTTTGGCAAAATAATTTGGGAAAAATAGCCATAATTGATTATTTAGGAAAAGCATACATACTAGTTAATTATAATAATTAATTTAATCGTAATAAAATAACTAATGTTTTTTCTTCATTAGTCATTTGTTCTACAAAATTACTTTTTTGCTACTTGTTGAAATGTAACCTTAACTTTTTCGGTGTAATGTATGTGAAACTATGATTAATTCAAATAATTTGTATCAAACCCCATTTCTGCTTAATTTCAACTTCATGTGTTCTTTTCTAGGTGCATTTCTTCAAAATTTTGTTTTCCTGTCTTTTGCCAAATAAGATCAACCTATGCAGAAGCCAGAAGACGTGTTTCCTCTCTACGCCCTCAAATATCATTAATTATGGAGATAAAAGATAACTGGAAATGTTCAAAAATAAATCTATAGGTAGGTGATCTGATTTATTTGAAGTTTCTGATGGTACAAGTAGATAGGTTTTATGTTTTGATAAAAAAAATTAAACATTATTTCGCATTCAATTATATTATTTGTGTTATCACTGCTTTTTTATAAATGTGCAAATTCCATTGCAATGTAGGTTAGTATCAAATAAGAATTATGAAAGTACATTTTTCTCCCTATAGGAAATAATGGCTAAAATCACAACAGGGAGTCTTCCCATAAAAATAGTTTCTGACAAGAAATTAGTTACCTTTTGGGTACATTGAAATTTCCAGAGCAGGGCAATGGTAAGAAAAATAAAAATTAATTTATATTATATTATTGAAAATACAGTGTATACTTTTTATAACGTCACTCGGTTTAACGACAAACTCCTTATAATCAGGCCTATTCTGTAACTCAATAGAAATGTAGGCATCGAATCGAGATGTGGAGAGATCGTAATGTACCCACTTCTACTGCGTCTTTCAACGTCGATTTTTGGTATTCTGTAACTAAAGTAGACGACGCGACAATCGAAATTTATGATTTCTATAAGACGTTAGGTGAAAAACGCGGCAACACTGCATTTTTCATGCGAATATGGGCCTTAGTAACCATCTGACAGTTGGTTATTTTAACCTAACCGAACTAATAAAGCAAATTTGTGTTGAATACCGAGAATTGAGAGTGTCGTACCCAAGGGTAAACCAGATGTCCAGTGAAACCCTTAGCAGGTAGAGAAATTCACACTGCCTTAAGAACCACTTTAAGCAGAAGGCGCATGTGCGAAGAGCTTTCTACCATCGAAATAACGATTTCGACAGCTTCCATGCAGTCGAAATGTCATATTTCGATGGTCGACTTTACATTTCTATTCGAGGAGTTACAGAATACCGATTCCGTACAATTTCTATTCTACCCCACCACTTCTATTCGATTTCAAGCATCTCTATTCGATTTGGAGTTACAGAATAGGCCTGATTGTCGCATTTGCTTGACTGGTTGCATAGACTAGGATAGATGCACGACTCGCGGTATTTTTGGGATGGACACTCAGCGCCATCCGTTGTTAGCCCCACATTAATAAGACGTTACTTGGAATATATATAAATGGAAATGACAAAGAAAACTTTCTAAACTATTGCGCCATCTATACATAAAACTATGAAGCATAATTTAAGGCGCGCATTTCAAAATTTAACCAAATTTTTAATTATTTTATTGGAAATTGAAAAAAAAACAAATATAATATTAACAAATTTATTAACAAAGTATAAATGCAGTAATCAGTACAATTAGTACAATATACGAGTAAATAGCAAAACATCAAATTAAAATACTTAATAAATACTAAAAAAGTAATTATGTTATTATCAAATAAAACCCAATTTGAACGTTTTAACGTATTTAGTCATATATTTTTTGTTCAGAATGAATATAATTTCAACTTGTTATAAAAAATAGGAGCCAAACGTTAAAACGTCAATAACATGTTATAAAAATAACAAAGTTCTGTTCGATAAAGTGTTGGGCCAAACAAAAAATTGGGCAACATGCAAAATAATACATAAATACAATAATAAAGATAAATATAACTAATAAATAAATAAATTACCTATAATTGCTGCATTTAGCAGCAGCAAGATTAATGAGTGGATCCGCGTAAGGCTTCTGGATTTTCACCCCACAGTGGTGTAAACTGCCGGGCAATGTTGTTCTGTGTGGAACAGAAAACACCCTTTTCACCCATACACGTTGCAAATGGGGTTGTTTGGGAAACTTGTACCTACAAGAATTACAACAAATAAATGTATTCTCTTGTATACTGAACATCATTTCATTTTTACCTTGGGGTAATTTCCCTACATCCTTCGACGCAGCATATTCTTGTGTATTTCCATTTTTTTATTATCTGTAATAATATCAACAGCAGATTAATAAACGATTACTACCTATTAATTTAACTAGTTTTGATTCGAAGAGCAAAGTTTCTAACAAGCACTATTTCAGGATATAATAATTACTTATTGTAAAGCAAAGCATGATTGACGTACTTAATGCATTACTTACTTTCAGGACAGGTAAAACTAGTTCTCACAAGCACTTTTAACAAAATTTTTTACGATTAAAAAATTGTAACGCCACAAACGTTTTAGCAACGTTTCCAACTAATGGGGAATTTCTCTGCTGATAACAAATTACAACAACAACCGCCGTCGCGTGATCTGTTGTCGTTTCACTAAAAAGTATGAGTAATGTATGTCGGTAATATCGATTTTAGTAATTTAAAAAATATCTGTAGTTCATGTGGGGCAAACTAAGGTGGCGCTGTCGCTCGACATTTCATAGCCTGACTGGTTGGTTTACCTTGTTTTCTATACAATAATATACTCATTCATAGCGCCACGCTCACTCTACTTAACGACACAATACGGCATTATAAATCAGCTCGAAATTGATAAGAACCCTAGATGACGATTATAGATAAGAAGCTCGATTTCTTAATTTGACATCAGCGCCATCTCACCAACTGTCCCACCAAGCTACATTGAAGAGTGAGAGAGATGATGGAAAATTCTACATAAAAAAAACTACCATATCGGCTATGGCGGGAATTTTAAAAGCGTGAAGCATATAGTGTTTTTGTTATCATAATTTATTTTTATAAAAATATAAAGAAAATACGTTATCACAAAAGTACATATATTTAATTAAAGGTATAATTACAGTAATGTAATAAATAGTGCGAATACAATAATACAAATACAGTTACAATTTTATATAAAAAGAACTATTGCATTATTCTATTTTAAAAGTATAAAAAAAATTAGCAAATTTTAAATAACAGGACATAAAAAATTGTTGATTTCTATAAAATTCAGTAGTTTCTGTATAACAGCAGTTTGATGAAGGAGATCTGGTCGATCTGGTAACACTCACAACGAGAAGTGATGTTTCTAATCAAGGCCGTAAACTTACATGAGGGATGGAATAATTTATGCCCCTTATACTCTTTCAAGTGAAAAAACAAGTTTTCAGGTAATTCACACTTTTTCAAAAATGTCAACAAACAAAAACGAAAAACTTATAACACAAAACCATCACAAAACTGTACAACGATTGATCGATCATACGACAACAAATTCATAAACCATAAACAAATTGATGCACATATGATAGGAAATCCCAAATTTTACGTGCACACTGGTGCGCACCCTATGTGCATTAATACGCAATGACAATGAACTACAATTTTTAATCGTCATCATAACCAAATTTTCTCTACTGTCAGTAATTTAGAGGTAATAAACAAAGGCGATTTAGTTGGTGGGACAGATGCTACGATGGCGTTACCATCGACATCCCATACCCTGATAAGAACTGTAGCTGTAATAAACGTTCGTTTGTTCGCTGTGTTACTTCGACTGACGTGCCCGGCTTAGTTATTTCTTTCCATTTAACGACCACTTTTTATAACATCGGGAAATGTTCAGTCCGTAAGCGTCGTAATATAGAGTTTACATTGTAGTTTAAATTATTTGAACATGTTTAACTATTTTTTTATAAAGTAACCTTATTAGAAAATTGGCTGTAAACAAGTAATCAAATACAGTTTTAGTAGTAGTTTAACAAAAATTCGTAAATTATACAATTACTCCTACTTAATCCATAATTGTAATTAATTTTACAGGAACATACTTAATCCTCTGGATGCCATGGTTCTATCAATTCTTTTCCAAAGCAGATTACTATTGGGAGCAGAATGATTTGTAGACATTAGATTAGTAAGTAATAACATTTTTAATTAACAGCTTAAGTAATTGTTTAATAAAAAACCGTAAATTATACAATACTTTAACTGCTTTGGTGTAATGGAATAAGTTACACTCAAACAATTTTAACTTCATGTGTCATTTTCTTCTTTACACAGGTACACTTAAGAAAAAATTTGGTTTCCTGCCCTTTGCCAAACAAGTTCCTCCTTCAACAATTCGACGTGTACAAGAAGTTAATTTCCTGCCTATGTCTAGAAGATCTAATTAATTATGAAGAGATTAATTAGACAACTGAAAATATTTTAAGCTAAGTAAATAGGTAGGTGATGTAATTTATTTGACTTTGAAAGATTCTGATAACGCAAATAGATTGGTTTTGTAAATTTGAAATTTTAGAAATCTTAATTTCTGCATTATATTAAAGTAGGTAAAATTTATTTAAATGATAAGAAAAACAATATAATAACTGAAAATGAATATTTGTAAATTTTACAGGAACTAAAACGTCAGGATGTCACGTGATGCTGAATATTGGTTCCTTCAATCTTTTCTCGAGAAATTTTTACAAATTAAAATGGAAGTAGAGAGTTGTTGAAAACAGAATGACTTGTGGACATTAAATTGGTAATTATATTTTCATTAACAGTTTATGTGTTAAATATGAAACTGCAATTTGCAGTTGTAAAATTAATGATATAGTTTGTACAGTTTACGAAATTACATTTGAGATTTTGATAATTTGGTTTAGAGAGAAGGGAGAAAACACGCGTAAAGTCAGATTTAAAGTGGGGCTGCGCGCTACCCCATTTTTTGAATTAAAACATAACAATTTTTAATAGAAAAAAATAAGGGCGTCATATCTTATACACTTTTCGAAATTTATTTTCATAGTAGTGACCGATATTTCGCTGGGCTCTTAGTAAAACATATTTAAATAAGGAAAAAAATAAATAAAAAGACACGGTTGTTTCACAAAATTTAATCGAACATCTCTGACACGTGTTTCGGTTGTTACACCATTATCGAAGTCTTAGACTAAAGGTACACCTTTGGTAAATATTCTATTTATGTTGTTTATTATAATATAAGTTAGGGATGTTATAATTCGTTCAGTTTTCGAAATTATTTTTCAGTTTCTAATAATTTTGTTTACAGGGAAGGGAATAAAATATGTAAAGAGAAATATTTTACGTGGAGTTTGCGTTCCACTCCTTTCTTGAACTTTACGATTTGTAATTGATATTACCTACAATTGGTTCATTCATTAGGAATACAATATATGCAACCGCTATTTACAATTATATTTTGTCACGTTCTATAGATACATCTATGATTTTTGAATTTGCAACGACCGAGTATCTATGAATGCAACATTGTCGTTTGACAGTCTCAGTCTTATTATTATTTTCGCGAATGTAATAATTCACAATTTTCTTGCTTCTCGGTTCGTTTTTTATTTTATTTTAGCTTTTGATTATTTGATAGTGTAAGTAATGCGTTTTTATTGTCCTTTTCTATAGATTGATGGATGAACTGAAGAGCGATTAAGTAAAATTAGAGTCTAATGGAACACATTCACAACACTGGAAATTGTTCATGGATTTCACTTTTTTGGACCATTGTGCAGCTAATTTAGGATCTGCAAGTAAGAGCATACAACCAGAACCCTATTTGGACTTCACTACAATAAGGAATTGTCCACACTCTGCAACAACATCATATTGGCTAGACGACTACTACTGCCACATGAACTTCATATTCTGGAATAAATTTAAGGTAAAAATACATAAAATAATTAATGTTTTTTGCTTATTAATAATCTATTACCACCGTATCTGTTTCAGGTCAACGCTGGAGAAGACAAAGAAGATCCATTCCGTAGTTAGAAATCTTTTATTAGGTATTTTTCTTTTCTTTTTTTTTTTTTTTTAATTAGTCTTAATTTTGCATGTTTGTTTTATTAGAATTCATTTTAGTTTGTTTTTATTATTTTGCATGTTCTCTTGCTTACCTCTTCGCTTTGCTTACTGCAATTCTTACTGTCACGCTTCGCATTTACTCTATATGATCCGCAGGATTCAACGTTTCGTTATCTTGCTTGTTCCTTCTCATCCAAGGCGTAGAAGCAAAGGCCTCCCTGAGTGACTTGCCTTGGACTTAGCTTTTTAGTTGTTCTTTCAGGTGTCTTATACACTTCACGCGGTCTTCTTCTTACGTTCGCTTCATTTTTCAGACTGTTTGGTGTGGGTTATCTGGAATAGAAGCAATAGGCGACTGCCCAGCTCTCACAGACGAAATCTGTCCAATCTTTTCTACCAAATTCTATTAGTTTTTGTCGTTAGTCCTTTGTAGTTTAGTTAGTTAATACACTTCACTATTCGCTTACAGGTAAAGGACATCGATCGAAGACTGAAGACATCATACTTTATTCTTTTTCATTTGTTTTCTTGAAAAAGAGTTAGGAGTTGTTGGTAGTTGTACCGAATTAATTTACTCGTATTGTTGTGCTTATATGAATATTAATTTAATCCTTCTTAATATACCTAACAATACAATAATGTGAGAAAATCAATTAAGTACAATAAACAACAACTTGCCCTCTTTTCTTGAGTATTCATTAAAATACGAACGACTTTCCAATTACCAATTGATCACATATTAAAATTGCTAATTTTATATTACTGCATTTGTAAAAGTATATAAATAATGCCATGTACATAGTTTTATCTCGATTGTATAAATATCTTGTTAAAATGTATTTAAATATATATTGTATTTTAGTGATCGTTGTTAATGTAAACATAATGTTAAAATAATGTAAGAACCAAATGGACTAATAAATGTATCAACTTTAAAAATTGTTTTAATTCATTAAAAAAAATAGTATCAACTTATGCTCTCATTATACAAAAGTATTAAATTGTTTGAAAATGAACATTTTTGCTGTCAAATTATTTGCTGATCAGACCTCGTATAGGCGCAGCAATTGAAATTTTTCTTAAATTTTGACCACTTGTATCAGGAGAGTATAAGTCCAAGGAAGTTTTTTTTTAATTTAATGATCAACCCTCGTATAATCTCAAAAATTAAAATTTAGCTTAAATTTTGACTATTTGTATCAGGAGAACATAAGTCGCAGGAGGTATTTTTTTAATTTATTTATCAATCCTCGTATAATCTCAAAAATTAAAATTTAGCTTAAATTTTGACCATTTTTATCAGGAGAGCATGTCGCAGGAGGTTTTTTTTTTATTTACTGATCAACCCTCGTATAATCTCAAAAATTAAAATGTAGCTTAAATTTTGACCATTTGTTTGAACATAAGTCGCAAGAGGTATTTTCGGAAAACTTTTGTTTTAGAAATATAAATTGGTAGAATTAATAGTTTCGAAGGATCCTTTACTCATGAAATGTCTACTACAAAACGGCTATTTAATTTTAATTGATTTATTAATTAAACCAGTTATTTACATTTTTTTACAGGAATATATATTTATAATCTTTATATAATACATTAAACTTTAGGTTCATAAAATACAGACATAAAAGTAATAACAATAGAAAATGTACAAATGTAGTTACGATTTATTATATTAATATAAGAGTACAAAACAAAATACCTGCTAAAGAGAAAATACACAGCAAATAAAAATATGATTACATCATTATAAAAGTTTATGTCGTTAATGTTGTAATAAATACAAACAAAAAAAAAGAGAATTAGTCGTTGTTTGTAGTACTTCATTGATTTTCTCACATTATTGTATTGTTAGGTATATTAAAAAGGAGTAAATTAACATTCATACAAGCACAACAATACGAGTAAATTAATTCAGTACGACTACCAACCACTCCTAACTCTTTTTCACTATTTATTACAACACGAAAAACATACTTTTATATTAATATTTAAACGCTATATTTGGAGCAAAAAAGCCCCTCTAATACTCTGTAGCCTCCACATCAGCCCCTTATAGCTACACCCTTATCCGCCAGTTATTTTTAATTATTAAAATTTAATTTGGTTGTAATAAATGTGCCAAAAAGTCAATTTGGAAAAATTATAAGCATCAGAGGAGCTTTTTGTCCCAAATACATCGTATAAAATATTAACATAACAGTTTATAACAAACAAATAATAGAGTATGATGTCTTCAGTCTTCGATCGATGTCCTTTAACTGTAAGCGAATAGTGAAGTGTATTAACTAACTAAACTACAAAGGACTAACGACAAAAACTAATAGAATTTGGTAGAAAAGATTGGACAGATTTCGTCTGTGAGAGCTGGGCAGTCGCCTATTGCTTCTATTCCAGATAACCCACACCAAACAGTCTGAAAAATGAAGCGAACGTAAGAAGAAGACCGCGTGAAGTGTATAAGACACCTGAAAGAACAACTAAAAAGCTAAGTCCAAGGCAAGTCACTCAGGGAGGCCTTTGCTTCTACGCCTTGGATGAGAAGGAACAAGCAAGATAACGAAACGTTGAATCCTGCGGATCATATAGAGTAAATGCGAAGCGTGACAGTAAGAATTGCAGTAAGCAAAGCGAAGAGGTAAGCAAGAGAACATGCAAAATAATAAAAACAAACTAAAATGAATTCTAATAAAACAAACATGCAAAATTAAGACTAATTAAAAAAAAAAAAAAAGAAAAGAAAAATACCTAATAAAAGATTTCTAACTACGGAATGGATCTTCTTTGTCTTCTCCAGCGTTGACCTGAAACAGATACGGTGGTAATAGATTAATAATAAGCAAAAAACATTAATTATTTTATGTATTTTTACCTTAAATTTATTCCAGAATATGAAGTTCATGTGGCAGTAGTAGTCGTCTAGCCAATATGATGTTGTTGCAGAGTGTGGACAATTCCTTATTGTAGTGAAGTCCAAATAGGGTTCTGGTTGTATGCTCTTACTTGCAGATCCTAAATTAGCTGCACAATGGTCCAAAAAAGTGAAATCCATGAACAATTTCCAGTGTTGTGAATGTGTTCCATTAGACTCTAATTTTACTTAATCGCTCTTCAGTTCATCCATAAATCTATAAGAAAGGACAATAAAAACGCATTACTTACACTATCAAATAATCAAAAGCTAAACTAAAATTAAAAACGAACCGAAAAGTAAGAAAATTGTGAAATATTACAATGGCGACAATAATAATAAGACTGAAGCTGTCAAACGTCAATATTGCAGTCATAGATACTCGATCGTTGCAAATTCAAAAATCATACATGTCTATAAAACGTGACAAAATATAATTGTAAATAGCGGATGCAATGTTGTATTCATAATGAATTGACCAATTGTAGGTAATAACAATTACAAATCGTAAAGTTAGATGTTCAAGAAAAGAGTGGAACGCAAAACCCCGCGTAAAATATTTCTTTTTACATGTTTTCTCCCCTTCCCTGTAAACAAAATTATGAAAATCTGAAATATAATTTCGAAAACTGAACGAATTATAACATCCCTAATTTCACAACTGGAAATTACAAAATTTCAAGTATTAAAACGAGGTTGTGTACGCTTCAACGTAAAATCTGACTTTAAATATTTTGTTCTCCTCCCCTGTTAACAGTATTTTTAAAATCTGAAAAATTATTTCGAAAACTGAACGAATTATAATATCACTAAGTTTACAACTCCAAATTGTGAAGTATCAAGTGCAAAAACGGGGTTGTGTACACCCCCACGACAATCTGACTTTAAATATTTTGTTCTCCTTCCCTGTAAACAATATTATTAAAATCAGAAATATAATTTCGAAAACAGATAGTACATTACATCCTACTAAACCGTTGACTATGAATGAGGCTGTATATCTTTAATTTTACAACTGCACATTGCAGTTTGAGATTCAACATATATAAACTGTTAATGAAAATGTAATTACTTACCAATTTAATGTTCACAAGTTATTCTGTTTTCAAAAACTCTACTTCTATTTTAATTGGGAAAGTAGTACTTTGCTTCAATTGGATACAGTGTTTTTTTTTTCGATAAATGATTGAAGGAACCAATATTTAGCATCACGTGACATCCTGACATTTTAGGATCCTGTCAAATTTAAAAATTGATTATCTATCTTTAACGTAGGAAATGATATATGAAACTAAAATTGAGTGTAACTTGTTCATATTATTTGAGTTAATCATTTAAATTCACACGCATTGCACTGAAACAGTTGAAGTATCGTATAATTTACGATTTTTTCTTTAACAATTACTAAAAAGCTGTTAATTAAAATGTAATTACTTACTAATCTAATGTCCACAAATCATTCTGTTGCCAATATTAATCTCTTTCTGTCTTAAAATGGAGAAAGTTGTACTATTTTTCTTTTAGATATAGCTGCTTTGGAAAAGAATTGATAGAACCAATATTCATCAATACATGGCATCCAGATAATAAGTTCGTTCCTGTAAAATTAATTACAGTTAGAGATTAATTAGAAGTAATTGTATAATTTACGAGTTTTTGTAAAACAATTACTAAAGCTTTATTTGGTAACTAGTTTACGACTAATTTTCTAATATGATTACGCAATAAAACAAAAATTAAACTTGTTCATACATTTTAAACTATTTTCTAAAATAAAATATTTAATTTTTATTAATTTTTCTTTGAAGCTAATCTACATTGCAATGGAATTTTTACATTTATACAAAAGTAGTGATAATAAAAATAAAATATAAATAATATGATTGAATGTAAGACAATGTTTAATTTTTTAAATCAAAACTAAAATCTATCTGCTTATATCATCGGAAACTTCAAATAAATTAGATCACCTACCTATGGATTTATTTTTGAACATTTTCAGTTATAATTTATCTCCATAATTATTATTTATTATGATCTTTGAAGACGTAGGGAGAAGATACACCTGGCTTCTGCATAGGTCGACCTTGTTTGGCAAAAGACAGGAAAACAAAATTCTGAAGAAGTGCGCCTAGAAAGGAGCATAAGAAATTGAAATTAAACAGAAATGGGGTTTAATATAAAATATTTGAATTAATCGTATAGTTTCACATATGTACATTACACCGAAACAGTTAAGGTTACGTTTTATCAAGGTGCATAAAAGTAATTTTGTAGAACAAAAATGACTAATGAAGGAAAACATGTTATTTTATTACGATTAAATTAATTATGAAATAATTAACTAGGGTGTATGCTTTTCCTAAATAATCAATTGACATTGACCTTCGTGCTGTCTATTTATTTACTTAATGTAAATCGTATCTATAAATAATGTAATAGTCCGGTAAAAAAATACATACCACATATAAAACTTCAATTTTAGTTTCGATTGTGGTATAAATTTTGTGTGTACTATTATTTTTTCCCAAATTATTTTTTTTCCAAAAACATACACGAATATTAAAGCAGCAACAAAGCGTACTTTAAGTTACAATATGGTTATAATGTTACAACACAACAGTAAATTGGAAGGCAGTTTAGATAATAAATAGACAGCGAGCAAGAAGGAACTACGTCATTACCAGCATTAAAAAATGTAAACTTTTAACACATTCTTTTGCTAAACCGTCGTAAATTGTTGCAAATGACGACTTGAAACAATAATTTAAAATATGTAGTTCCACTTGTTACACCTTAACAGGATAATTAAATAAAATAAGATTTTTTTTAACAATCAACGAGAAGTGCAACTGGTAAACAATTCTTTTTACCTATAAAACGTGACCACTGGTTCTTTTTCTTACACTGCGACTTTTACAGCAATAAGCACAACAAAAAAAATATAAATCAAACAACACTTCACAATTTCCAGTCTTCTTCATTGTTTGCAGCACAATGGCGTCTGTTTCAATTTTGCCTTTAAAACATTAGGTAGACACAGAATACGAGTTGAGAGTCATCTCTATTTTCTAGTCCGAGAGATCACCAATGAATTAAATTCGCCTAGTATCTATGGTATCTATTGTCCCATTGTTCTCCTTTTTGAAATATCCTTCTCACACTAAATTTTGATGGCATATTTTCAACACAAATATTCATTTTAAATGGAGATGTAGAATGGATGTAGAGACAGACTGCAGGTGTGGCCTCAACGGAGATGTCATCTGATTTACTGATCTCACTTCTGTTTGGTTAGCTTTACTTCTGAATGTTTTTGTCATATGTACTTGAATTGATTTATCTCTCATTGTAATGCTACTGGTTGAGCTTATTCAAGATCGTGCTGAACTGTAAATAAAATGTTTTATTAAATTATATTTCACATGGTAAATAGAATAGATAAAGGTACAGAGATGATAATACTAATAACCTCACTGTTGATCTTCATATAACACAAAAACAGAATAACTAGACTGTATGAGACCATGAAACCATTAAATTAGATAAATGTTGAAAAATATGTACCTGCACTTCCAGATGCTACTTCTTCAAAATGAACAGTAACAGTATTAGTTTCTTCTAATTGCTTTTCACATTCTTCAATAGCCATCATTTTTCGTTTTTTACGTATATATGGTCGTTCTGTAGTATCAGATGTTCGCTTTATTCTATCTGGCTGGCACGCAAAGTTTTTAGGAATACATCCTGGTTTCATACGGACTTGGGACACAGACCCCATCAAACGATACTGCATGTAATTTTCCATATCGTTTGGCAGCTGAAATAAGTAATCCATTATGTAGTCAATTTATGTATGACAACAACGACAAAAACAAAAATACTCACATCAAAGTGGTCTTCACAAAAATAAAGTGGCGAATTCGTAACTACACCTGCTGGGTCTCGCCGTGCGAGACGTAGCCACTTATTTCTTACTGTTTTCTTGTTTGGAACATAAACAAACACTTTATTAGGTGTTGCTATTGATGTGTTTTTGCACAAAGGGACCGCACACCACTTGTAAACTTTTGAATTCATTTTTAACACACGAAATATGTACGTAATAATTTGTTGACTTTCTACTTAGTTGTAGCATAAATGAGCATAAATAAGTCTATGGGCATAGACATGGCCATAGATTAGAGAAGGTTTATAGATGGATCACTCGAGCATTCGAGTTTCAGCGCCGTCTGCCAGGTGGGCACTCAACTATTTGCAATGAATAATAAAAATGTATTTCTTTTATTTTTGTAATATTTTAATATGAAAAAGTTATAATATAACATGTAATAACCCTTTAACAAAAAGAAAATTTTTGTTTTCATAAAGAATATGGGTTAAAACATGTCAAATTATAACTTCAGTAACAAAATGCGAGGGAATAACAACAAAAATAAAAATAAAAAACTACATTAAGATTATTTATTATATGGGACAAATAAAGTTATACAATTTACGATTATAAATAAGAAAATTAATAGAAATTACAAATTTACATACAAATGTAACAACTACAGAAATAATTAATTGGTGTTTCACGTTTTACGTTATCCTTTACTTCAGGTTAAAGTTGTTTTGGTGATATGCAATGTTTTATAATGATTAAAGGTCAACATGTCTGAAAATATAAAACAAACCATTTTGAGACCTGCCTATTCTATTGATAAATAAATATACTGTAATTATTTTCTATGTGGTATTTTTATAAAACCAATCGTATAGTAAGGAAACACTTACCGAAAGTATTGGGCAAGGAACTGTTTCTTTGTATTAATTTGTGTCTGCATACCTTTTCCATTTGTGTATTCTTTCCTTTTTTTTTTCGAATGATAATGAGTGTCAGGTTTTCACATATTTTCACGTTTTTAAATCGAAATAATATTTGCCGGCACCCGGCACACTTGCACTTATATTTACGTTCGTACGGATTTCCCCATTAGCCTTAAACACCTAGCTTTAACAGCATTCTTTATTAGGCAACCCACTCTACGACCTTTAAAACGCCATCTATTACGTGGGCACTCAACTATTTCACAAAATGACATACTGAACACCCGATGGACATGGCATAGATAGTCTATGGGCGTGACGTCACAAGCGGACGCCATGACACCTACCAGCGTTTTCGCGCAAAATTCAAACAGATAGAAAAACCTGCAATAATTTGCGTTAAAACTCAATTTATTGCTGAAATAGTATTTTTTTTTTCGAAATATTGGATGTGTACCTACATTACAGAAAGAAATTTCAAAATCTGTCATCATGCCTATTGTCCCAGTTATATCTAACCTTAAAAATATTTATACTAAACACTAATCCATAATCCAACCTAATCTATGCATATAGCCTTATATTTAAAATAATAATTGAATTCATTTTGTTTTTGTGCTTTATAATGAGTTTATTTAAAGTAGTAACCACAAATGGAAAACAAGCCATCAAAAGACACTTTTATACTCCAAAGTTGAATAAATTTCCTGACTTAGATTTCCATTATTTGTGCAGTGAAAATAATTGTGAGGAAATTTCAAGTAACATTTCCAGAAGAAAAGGAGTTGGTAATATACATTTAGTGCGAAAACTTAAAATGCAACTGGAAAATAGTAGAAATGACGATCCTGAGTACGATAAACTGAAGCAATACTTATATTCTGAAGCATTAAAAATTCCAAACAGAACTCATCCAGATGTCTTAAAATATACAAATGATATTAATATTGTACGATATATAAACCGAGAAAAGAAATTTGTCTTTCAACCTTACGAATTTCATGAAATAACAAAAAGGTTAAAACTAGTACGTACTGACCAGCTAGGTAATCTGTCAGGAAACAGAAGTTACTACATTCTTGGTGAAATGGCAGAACTAGAACAAGCACTAATTAATTACACAGTTGATAAGTTGCTTAACAAGGGGTTTCAACTTATGTCTGTCCCAGATATAATTCATAGAAATATTATTGAAAATTGTGGAATGAACACAAGAGGAGAGCGTAACCAAGTAGGTAATAGGAAATGCGACATGTTTACTCAATTTTTTATTGACAGTTTCAGTTTTTGTAGGTTTACTTACTTGATCAGAAATTATATGGACCTGATCTTTGTTTAGCAGGGACATCAGAAATGTCTTTAGCTGGATTTTTAATGAATAAAACCTTTTCTGAAAATGAATTGCCAAAAAAATTGGCAGCAGTAAGTCGATGCTATCGTGCTGAAACCTCCAGCACTTCTGAGGAAAGAGGCATTTATAGGCAAGTTTAATATATTAATCATTAACAAAAGATCTGTTACTCTCTGATTATCTTAAATTTTACTCAAAATAATGGTTTTTTTAAACAGGGTTCATGAGTTTACAAAAGTTGAAATGTTTATTATCTCTACACCTGAATCATCAGAAGATCTTCTGGAAGAGTTAGTCATAATTGAACATGATTTATTTGGAGACATGGGTCTTTACTTGAGGGTTTTAGACATGCCTCCACACGAATTGGGGGCTCCAGCATATAGAAAATACGATATTGAGGCCTGGTTACCTGGAAGAAAACTTTTTGGAGAAATTTCGAGTTGTAGCAACTGCACTGACTATCAATCAAGAAGATTGAATATTAAATATTCAAGTGATAAGGGAATACGTTATGTACACACTTTAAATGGTACAGCGTGTGCTATTCCAAGGATGCTTATTGCTCTCACTGAAACTTTTCAGTCTCAGAAAGGTCTAGTAGAGATACCAGAGGTCTTACAAAAATTTATGAACAATAAAAAGGCTATTGGAAGACAGAAAACGATTCCAGAACTCAAATTAATTAAAAATAAAAAAGAAAAGTAATTTGTAATGTTTCAGTTGTAAGATAATAATTTATTATATTTCTTTAATTTTTTTGTTTCTTTGAGTTTTGATACTTAAAAAACAACAGTCTTTTAATATATAGATGGATTTAATTTAACTTAACTTACAGAACAGATTTCAATTTATGACTTGTTTGAAAGAAACAATGAGTTTTAAAGATGATTGAGGTTTAAAAAATTATACAGATTTATAAAGTTTATAAAATATTTGTGGTAATTTTTATGAACCAGGTCTCATATTTTATCAATTAAACTTTTAAATAATTTAGGAGTTTATTAAATCTATTAATTTATTAACACTGATGTATACCACAAAAATAGCTCCATTAACAGCTAAATATTGTATTTACAAAGTTTTGGGTGAATGTATTAAGTAATATAATTGACGAAAGATATCAGACGGAAAATTAAAAATTAATTATCTACATATACTTTACTTCTACATTAACAAAGTGTGCAAGTATTTTTTTAATAAGTAATAAACTAACGGACAACTTGCAACTTTTTTCGTAAAATTATACAATAACGAAAATTATTATTATATTAATGTTTTTAGTAAGAATATTACTATTACGTAATAAATTTGAGCACACTACACAATAATAAGTTGAGAATACGGACGAATAAATTTTCATTATTTTGGCACAATAGTTACCTTGTTTGCAATTACTACTTAATTATTTATATATTTAAGTAAATAACGAAAATATTAAGTGTCGAGTACGTACAGCAAGCGCAACATTAAATTAAACGATTTTCAAATATGTTGATAAACTTACAGTTGAATTTTACAAAATTACAAGTTACTTTTAAAGTGCTTAATCTCTTTTCGTAAATCTTACAATAACTTCTTGAAATATAACACGGTCTTGCATCTTTGTGAACCTTATGAGATTATTTAAAAGAAGTAATTAAAAACTTTATCTTTGTACCTACGGCAATTACTTTTCTTCTGCAATTTTGTGACTTATTTTATGTGAGTTAAAGTAATTGAAAATAAAAACCACCCTTGTAAATTTTACGGTATCGTTGAAAAGCCACTTCAGTTTGATTTTGCGCCCACTGTATAGATGGTCAGTAATGTTAAACATTCTTTTGCAATATTGCAAAAGACATTTAATTGACACAAAGTAATTAGTATATAAACCATCTCTTAAACTCAATATTTTTTTAATTTTGCAGCTATTGTAATTGGTTAGTTTCAGGGGTACATTCTTTGTGCATGGACTGAAGCAAAATATTTTAAGTTTGTTGTATATACGTGTGGGTAATACTAAGTACCTAATTTTTATATATTTAATAAGCCTTTCTCAAATTTGTATTTGCCACCATAGAATATTATTCTAAGTCAAATTTTACTCTACATCAGATGCCATTTATGAAATGTAGGTGTATAAAGTCTTTAAACAGCAAAAACCAGGGAGTTTTATAAATATACGGTGTCTGAATTGTATTCAAGCGATGAAAGTTATTCTTTCCTTAAAATATTTTAGGGGGTTTTTATTTGCAGAAAAACGTATCATTTTATTTATAGAAAAATTGTATTATTTTTCAAATTCACGGTTTAAAAATATTTCTTTTTTTTTTAAGTAGGGGCCTTTACCCGAAGCTGTTTAATTATAAAACACCCCGTATTTTACGAGCTTTAATGTCGATTTTGTTATGGATGGATCAAGTTTCATTATTATCGGTATAACAATCTTAACTAGAAAGATTTAGCAACATTACAAGAGTTTCAATGATTAGTATAATAATTAAAAAGTATTGTTTTGGGCGTTTCTTTGTCATAAAAAATTATGGCAAACTTCAGTTTTAAACGTAATTAATATAATGGTACCTATTTTCTAAATTAAAATAAAGTAATTAATAAAAAAATAGTACGTGAAAATAAATTGTCTTATTATGGCCATTAAGAATAAATAAGTAGTAGATAGAAAGTAGATAATCTTTAGATTAATTTTAATAATAAACAGTAATAATATTTAAATACTAAACTTAAAGAAAGTAGTGTGAGCATTGCCCACATAGAAGCAAAGTTGAAGTGAAACTTCTTTCTTCTTTAATAATCAATTATCAAAACCAAAGAAAAAAAATAATTCATATACAGCGTACACAAGCACTCAGAATACATAGCATGAATAGTTCCTCATACACAGGGCGTTTCTTTAAGGGTTACTACCGGCTATGCATCGGAAACTATTATGTAGGTATAGAAATTCAGAAAAAAAAAGTATGACAAAGACGGTCATGAGAAAAACTGAAATTATTATATCACCGTAAAAGGATGCAATTGATAATGTGAATAATAAAATTCAAGACTTTTCTGAAAGATCTTATATTAATTTTAATCATTATTATAATCATTAGAAAGCCTGAAAAATTCCGCATGGGTATTGTCTGAGGTTCATTAGCGTACCGACGTTAATAAGAGTGGGGGGACCCCCCTGAATGACAAATTTTTTTAATTGCTGTATTTTCTGAACGACTTATTTGATTTTAGCAAATTCAGGAATGTTTGAAAGAGAAATGTAAGTGTTTGCAAATACGGTATCCATTGGTTCCGATAGTTTCGAATAAAATTGCTTGAGGGCGCAATTCCCAACGATAACAGTTTTTTTTTTAAATTTCATCTACTTTTAGATTATGATATCAAAATTAAACAGCATAGTTTAAATTTTATTCGAAACTGTTGGGATCAATGGATTCGCTATTTGCAAACACTTACATATCTCTTCCAAACAAGCCTGAGTTTGCTAAAATCGGATAAATCGTTTAGAAGATACAGTGATTTAAATAATTTGGTTTTCAGGGGCTTCCTCTACTCTTATTAAGGTCGATACGCTAATGAGCTATATCAAAATTTTTAAACTTTTTAATGATGTTATTAAGTTATAACATAATATGAGAATTTTTGGAGAAATATTTAGTTTTATGATTCACCCTATCACTTGCGCCTTGTGGCGAATTGAAAGTAATATCCAAGATTTTCTCACGGCCATTTTAGTAATAATCTCATTTTATAGCCAATAGTATCCGGAGGTATGGTCAATGGTCACCCTTTATAAAACTCCTGGTATATTTTACTTGTATCCATACGCTTGCGTTCTTCTTCGACACGAATATGAACGAGGCAACCCAACACTCGGATCAGGGAAAACTCAAATGTCGGGTCAACTTGCGTGCTGCCTCGTTCCCATTCGTTACCAGATTGATATATACTTTTTTAACAGCTTAAAGCGCCCCCCCCCCAACCCCTCTTGATGTTTCACATAAAATACTCTACGTTAAAATAATTTAAATCACTAGCCTCACTTGCTTTAAAGGCGTTTCACTTCTATAACGATAGGATAATTAAATAAGTAAGTACGTAACTAGAATTAATATCAGATTAGATTTAAAAATACTTATTTTTTGAAATTAATAGTAAAAAAATATGAATTAGATAATTATATGATGTACCGCGCATGCAAGACAATATTAATCGGTAAAAAAATTAAGCTGAAGAAAGGACAAATAATTTCAATTTGGTATTCATGGTGAATTTTATTTTACAATAATAATATGCCGAGAAAGGGTGAGAGAATATCTTCAAGATAATTTTTATTTATTTTTGAATGATCATATCCAGATAATTTAAAAAATAAACTTACAAATTTGAATTTATTAAAGAAAAAAAGAAAACTATATTAAAACATATATTATGTGGTTCCAAATTTTCTCCTCCCCCTCTCATGTGTTAGAAGTTTCGTTTTTATCAGCTTTATTTTTTAGACCGATTTGAATCGAGAAAAGCGTTGTTATAAATTATTAATAATATACTTATTTTTGGTTTAATCTACGTACAAAAACAAATTACTTATCAAAACGCTACTAAGCACCCTACATGGCCTTATTTTCAGTTATTTAAATTAATTTTACTATTTACAATTTTTTATCGTCAATTAATCGATAAATAAAAATATTTAGCAGTAACAGACGGTCTAAAGTCATGTGGAGTGCTGTGTTACCTTTTATTTTACAAATCATGAATGTTACCCTTTTTTGTCACCGTTTTGTAACCTCGGAGGCTTGAGCACTTCCTTCGAATACGAACTTCCCACTCAAATCAGTTTAGGAATTAAAATAGTGGTTTAACTACACGGGATAGCCATTAAATAGACTCAATTTATGACTAGAACTTCTTGACACTCATCATCATATTCTTGTTCATTATTTGGTTCTACGCGTCGCCCATGATCCGATACAACACGTACGTAATTGTTGTCATTGTTAACGTATATTTATCATTGTAAACTTTCCTCTTTGTTGTTTGTTTTGATTGTTGTAATGTGTAAGTCCGTAGAAAGGACACTCACACTTAATGGCTTGTGTACCTATTATGTATGGGTTATATTTTTTGTTGTTTAGAAGTTTGTGTCGTAGTCAGATTTTCGACGACCCCGGTTACTGTAACTGCTTCCCGGGTGATTCCCGTAGTAGCCATTGTAATAATAACCATTCCATTCGGAACGCCAGCTGTCGTAGATGTTGGGCATGCTGTTATCGTGGAGGGAACCAAGAGACTTCTAAAAAGAAAAAGAAAAATTTATAATACTCTAAAATTATTAGTCTCTTATAGTTAATAATTCACACAAACGTAGTTTACCGGGGATGAAAAGAAAAAGAAATAAACCAAACTATAAATATATATTATCCGCTTCAGTTAAGTTACATTAAAAGTTCACCATCTTATTTTCGATAGACTTGGATAGATTTAGGTTGAGTTTGGTTGGGTTTAATATTTCATTTTCATCATCCGAAAATTATGTGAAGGGTGGTTTCCACGTCCAACATGAATATTTCATATACCGGGTGTTTCATTAAGAGTGACCACTGGCCATATCTCTCTAGGTATAGAAATTCAGCAAAAAAAATTATTACTAACGACCACCGGAAAATCTTGGAAATACGTTCTGTCTGAGTTTAATTGGTGTACCGACGTCAACAAGAGTTCTAGAAACTCCTAAATGTATAATTATTTAAATCGGTGTATCTTCTAAACGACTTATCAGATTTTAGCAAACTCAAGCTTGTTTGAAAGACATGTGTAAGTATTTTCAAATACTCGTATCTTGCAAATTTAATCGACTTTTCGATTATGAAATCAATCGTTTAGAAGATTCAGCGATTTAAATAATTAGACATTTAGGGCCTTCCCCCATTCTTATTAAGGTCGGTACGCTAATTAGCCTGAGACAAAACCTACGCGCAATATGTCAAGCTTTATAATGATGTTAATAAAGTTATAGCTTAGTATGAGAATTTAGAGAAATGCGGAACTTAAAAATAATTTCCAAGATGTTTTTATGGTCGTTTTAGTAAAATTTTTTTTCCTGAATTAATGAATTAATGAAACACCCGGAATTATCTTGACCAGGATGTTGAACAGCACTAAGTACTAAAAGACCAGTCAAAATATTTTTTTATGTAAACAGCAGTACAAGTATGACATAAAGTTAAGTAGATTTCAGGGATCAAAATGTCAAAAATATCTCCAACAAAGGTCTTCAGAACTTTTATCAAGACCAATTGTTGGGGCAATTTTTAATATTTTAGTCTGATTTAACTGAAACTCACTGACTTTGCGGACTACTTTACATTGTGAAATACCCGGATTTCTGTTTTTTTTTTTTAATTAAGTAGGTACTTTTAAGCTATAATGACTGGCCTAAAAAAATATGAGGTAAACAGTGATGTCACATAGTGCTCATATTTTTCCAAAATTATATTCCTTTTTAATTGTTTTTTATTTCAATGATTACATTTATTCTAATTTGAAAATGCAACGTAATGGTTTTACGCAACAAGGAACCGCCACAGGAAATGCGACATGATTGCACGGCAAAAGTGTGCCGTGATCAACTTTCGAATTTCCGTTTGGGGGTAAAAGAGCACTATGTGGGCCAGTATAAAAGAATTAGATCGAGCCAGCGAGTCAGAGGGGTTAGGGGGGTGTAGCGGGTTGTCGCTATCACTCACCCTAATGCCCGTTAAGAGTCCCTGCCATTACCAACGCCCCTAGTTGGTAGTTAATTAGGCAAGTAGTTTTAAGTTATTTTTATAATTAGTTCATAAGTTTTATTTGTAATTATTTTATATTTTAATTCATTAAATCATTAAAAACACCATAAAAATTCAGCTTATTCGTTACAGTGACTTACCTTTTTTGGTTTCGTTTCATATTGTCTGTCATTCCATACGTCCTCCATGTTATACAGGTCATCAGCTCCATAATTGTCAAATCCGCTCATATGATTTTTATTGAGTTCGTTGAGCATATCCTGGGTTAATGGGGTTGGTTGTTTTTTCGAATTTCGATGTCTATTTATTAACTGCAAAAAGGAATTAATCAAATAAACAATAAAGTTTTGTATGGAAGATGCTTTTAGTTCTTTTGTAACTCCATTTTAATTTCGAAATAAAACTCAGAGTTATTAGATCACTATGGCCACTTCATTACACTGTGGCTTCTTCAGGTGGAAGAAATAAGAAGAAGTAGATTTGAAATAGCCATAATGGTGTAAGAAAGTATTTGTAGCTAGAACTGTAATTTTCGAAACTATCATAAATTACTCAACACGAGAGTTTGTGTGACACTTTTTTGACTTACCACTGTGACTCCAAATATGATAACGAAAAGCAGGGACGCCAATCCAATGACTATAATTGCTATGGCCCATTGTGGCAGTAAAATGTCATCATCAGCGTATCCAACAGAAGGATAGATTTGTTTTGGTAGTACTGAAAATAGTAATTAAATTAATTAATAAAATAATAAAAAAGATCATGTAGATTAATTATTATTAACTTACCGATAAAGTCAGTATATTTGGGATCAACTTCAAAGTTCCCAAACGAAATATTGTCTTCTTCTACCGCACTTTCCTCCAAGTTTTGGGTTTTTGGAACCCTATGACCACCACTATTCTTCAGTAGGGTTTCATGGAATATTCGTTTGATTTCTAACGTGTTAATTTCTTTGCCCAAATCGCTCAGTTCCACAAGATAATCGACAAGAACAGATCCTTCACTAAAACCATCAATTCTAATCTTCTTGTACCATTTACTCAATTTGTCTGATTTACTATAAATGTCTTCCAACTGGAACAAATAAAAGAATAACTTTCAATATTGAACTTAATTCTCTGATAATGAATAACACAAAACAACCTGAAGTTGAACTTCGTTGGCGAGTATTTGCCATTCCTTGGTGTTTCGGTCTAATAATTCTGGTACCCATTTTGCTCCCCCTACCAATTTGATGGTACCTGCAAGATCACATTCATCTATGCAAATACCAGGGGTTGTCGGTCTTGGAGTTGTGGTTGTTGTTGTAGTGGTGGTAGTGGTTGTACTTGTAGTAGAAGAACTAGTCGAACTCGAGCTTGAAGTAGCTGCCCTTGCGGCCTCTAACAACTTTTCAATAGATATGGGAGTTGTTGAAGGTGTTGGCCAGCCAGTAAATTCAGTAGTAGCTCTGTTTATAAAGATAAGCAATGAGGCGTTTAAGGACTACCTAGGTATATTGAAAAAGTTATAAGTTACCTGGAAGGCCATCCCTTAAGTATTGCTGGAGGTGTTGCTGCATCTAGATGGGCTACTGGTTTCGCAGTGGAAGCTCTAGTAGTTTTTCTTGTTCCTCCTCCAGGTCGGCTTGGAAAAACAACTTTAAATCCTCCACCGGTAGTAGTTTTGGGCGTGGTTGATGTGATACTAGATTTACCATCATTTGCATTACTCGATGGTGTAGTACTGGAAACAGGTTTCTTTGTGAAACGATGTTTGTTATATCCTGGAGGTAAGAAGGCCAAAACGTCATCTTCTTTGGCGTTTTCTAAAAGATCTGTAACGCTTTTAGGTTTGTTCGTATTATTTGTACTACTGTTTTCTCCACCGGGTAGTTTAAATCCTGGAGGCAGTAGTCCTGCTAAATTATCTTGTTTCGTATTTGCTAAAAGAGTGTCGATTGATTTCGGCTTTTCTGTAGATGATGGCAGTTTGAAACCTGGTGGCAGAAAAGCACTTATATCAACTGGTTGAGCTTTTGATAGAAGTTTCTCAATTCCATCAGGTTTTGACGTAGTTGTAGTAGTGGTACTAGCGCTGGTAGTGCTAGAGGACGAGGCCGATTTCGGTAACTTATATCCTTTTGGTAAAAATGAAGAAATATCGTCCAACTTAGCTCCTGTAATAATTGACGAGATATCTGGTTTTGTATTGGTTGAATTCTTTTCTGGTGGTGATTTATAACCAGGAGGAAGAAATTTGGAAATGTCATCTTCTTTCACAAGTTTGGGTTGAATTACTGATGTATTGTTCTTTGGGGGTGGTTTGTAACCAGGTGGTAAGAATGCGGAAATATCAACTTCTTTAACTGCTTTTAATATGTCTGAAGGGTTTATAGTTTTCTCAGTGCTGATTGCGTGTTCTGCAGATTTCTTCACTTCACTTTCTGGAGAAGAAGATTTACTCTTGCTTAGTAATTTCTCAAACAGTTGTTTGGTTTCAGGCTCGTCACTTTGAGGTTTGTCAAAGTCCGGTTTAAATGTAGTTGTAGTAGTGGCTTTCTTTCCTGTCTGATACCTTGATGTCTTTCTAGGGCGTTTAGTGGTCGTTGGTCTTGCCCTCGGAGAAAATTTACGTATAATAACGCTCGGGCTAGTTGGTTTTGGAGTTTGTGTAGTAGAAGTGGTAGTTGTAGTCACATCCATTATTTCATCACCAGTTTTCTCTAAAGTTCCTTCTGTAATTAGGGCAATATTATTAGCTCCGTTGTTGAAGCCATTGATTAAGCCATTTGATAAGTCTGATTGTACTTGGTCTAATTTATCAATGAGACTTTCAGTAGAGGTTTTTTGTTTTGTGGAAGTGTGATTCTTCTTATCATCTTCAGCTTCAGGTTTTCGCTGATCTTCTCCTGAATTTGGATTTTCTGTGAAACTTTCATCTGAGATTTCCTTGCCTTCGTTTAAGAGTTTAGTTCTTTCTTCTTGCTCTACAGTTGGGAATGGTAGGTATCTTGCTCCAGAAACACTTCGACTTGTATGAACTGAAGCTACCACAATCCATTCTTCTGTTGCGTTTTCACCAGATCCAGTTGGTATTGGAGTAGTTTCTTCTTCGGAACGTTCTTCCAAAGAACGAATCTCCTCTGTATCATCATCCTCTGATGGCGGTGTTTCGTCAATTATGGTTTTGTTGGTAACACTTTTAGTTGTTACAACAGAAACAACAGCCGCTCCTAAAAGAACTGGAGGCGCATCGGCGTCAGATGACTCTACTTCTTCATTTAAATTGGATGCAGCTGTACTTTTGGTGTCGTTTGAGAAATTTGTTAGATCTTCAGATAATTCAGTTTGTGGAATTTCAGATGTGTTATCAATTCCTGTGCTATCAATGAATTCCTTGAAGTTGTCGTCTTTCACAAGCGATGATGGTTTCATTGTTAAAACTTCGTACGGTTTTTTGACTGTTTTGTTATGAGTACGAAGATCTTCAGCAGTGGTGTTACTAAATTCTAAATCTTGTTGTTCATGTTTCGTATCATTTTGTTCTAGATGCTGCTCTTCAGTAAGAGTATAATTATCTTCTTGTTCTTGAGACGTAAGATTATTTAAAGATTCTGAACTATTGTCATGAGTTTGATGTTCTTCTTCTTCTTTTTCTTCTTCTCCTCCTTCTTCATCATCTTTTGTGAGCGCTTCTTCATTATTGTTTGCTTCAATATTTTCGTATTCCTCTTGGTTATGTTTTTCGTCAACATTAGCATTTTCTGTCTTGATTTCGTTTGATGAAGATATTGCTTGTGATTTTTCAGTGGTGGTGGAAGGTTGTCTTGGTCGTATAAAATTACGTTTAAAAGTAGTTATTGGTACCGGAGTAGTTGTTGTCAGTGGTTTAGGTTTTTCTGTTTTCTTTTGTGGTTCTGGTTCCTCATCTATGTAATCTTCGTACTCAACATCTTCTGGTTCTGATGAATAGGATTCTCCACTTTGATTACCATTTCCATTTTGTTTACCATTGTCAGCATAATCTAAATTTTGATTCACCTCGCGGTTTTCGTGAATGATTTCATTTCTAATTTTACCACTGTTGTTTGATGGATTAGTAGATGCTGCATTTTGTTGATGGTTGAAGACGATGTTTTCGAAAATTGGGGGTTGCTTCCCATTGAATTCTTCTGGTAAATCGGCAGGGCTTTGAATGGTAATTTCTCCCAGGAAGGTTTCTGTTTTAGACGGATCTGCATTTCGGGTTCTTTGATAGAGATGGGAATAATTTGGATTTGGATTTCGATTATTATTGATTGTTGTTTGGGGAGGGTTCAAAACATTTCTTCGTCCTAAATTTTGGTCAAAGTCGTATGCAGAGTCTGGAGGAAGAGCTCCAGGAATTGGGTCATTTTGTTGACGATAATCTCCGAAGTACTGAGGAATGTTTTGACGAAGATTCCGAGGGACATTTGAGGGTCGCAGATCTGTTTGAGGAAAGTACTGTTGTTGCAAATCAAACAATGGTTTTCCAAATTGGGGTTGGTTGAAATAAAGGGGTTGTTGTTGGTATGTTGGGCCGAAACCAGTTTGTTGCCGGTACAAAAGATTTTGCCCTAAAACAAAATAGAGAATTACATTAAAAAAACTCAATGTTATATATCATATCAATAAATTAATTAAATGTGTATAAGATTCTTAGTTATTATAATTAGAAAAAGAGAGACTTTTTATAAGGAAATTAAACATAATATAGTCAAGCACAAATCGCGTATTTTACAAGCATCGTTTGTATGTATAACAAGAACCTTGGAACGAAGTGATAATTTTTAATTAAGGGGTACTTTTTTCGTTATTTTAACCGAGCTTGTTAAAATTAATTGGTTGCGGTTTGTAATTGGGTGTATATTCTAGTTTAAAATCTGTCCATCTCTCAATTGTAAATAACTTTATTAATTAAAAGTTCACAAAGGAAGCTCGGACCGTTGTGTTGAATCAAGCAACGTAAAGGTTTTATTCTTTCGCCCTTATTGTGAGACAACATACGAAAGAAAAGTTGGAAAATATACAGGGCGTTGAAAGCAACGGAAAATTGATGAAAAGCATTTTGCTAATTGCCAGAAAACGACACATTATTATCATTTCCAAATTGTTGTGTAAATGTTTGATAAATAGCAAAACTTTATAAAGTGTTTAGTCACGTCAGTCAGTCATAAGTAACTAATGGATACAGGTATATCACGTGTAAAGTTTGCCTTTACCACGTAATCTGTAGCAATTTAGAAGTAGTTTACGTCAAAGTCCATCCGTTATTATTACTTACGGTCTCGAAGACTCGACCTTTTAATATTATGTTATCACAGGGCTCTACGGACATCGCGGGAATTTCTATATCGAACAGCACTAATGTAGAACGAAAACAACATTTTGAACACGTGCCTGGAAGTCTCGAAGCCGTCACGTTTCTACGTTGACTGGAAGTTGACGAAGGTGACGACAAATACGAGCGTGATGTGCTTAACAATGAGCAATATTTAATGTACAATGGCAGACCTTTTGACATCTTACTTAAATTACTATATATGTAATTATCTACATTGTGATAAAACTAACTGTCTCAATTGAACACATAGTTTAGTTGAGAACACTCATTTAGATTCGATGTGTACTCGCATAAGACTTATAGACCAGTGCTGATGCCTTCAAAAATAGTAAAAAGTGAAAAAAAATTGTTGTAGGATGAAACCCATTGGAAAAGGAAGAGAATAAAACACAAATGAAAGGAAAAATAATTTACGGGCGACCTGAGGTCGGGAAAGGGATTGGGGTGTTTTTAAAGATAAAAAACGGGTTTCCTTGATTTCCGTATAAACTACAAGTCTTATGGAAAAAAGTTAAATAGCAAAGTTGTAGGTAATAAAAAGATCTACAATTTTTGTATTTACACTTTTTTCACAACACCTCAACATTTATGTGAAAAATTCAAATAACCAAGTTTTTGGTTTTTTATTTCTATTTTTTACAAAGAATTTTTATTTTCACGAAATTTAGTGAAACCCTACCTATTTATGTCCCAAACACGCTGTAATTTTTCTGATTTGAAATATTTATTTTTTCACCTTATTTTTACATAATCGAAAAAGCACCCTAATTTTCAATCGAAAATTCTCACGTCAAAATATTTGCTTTTTTAAAAACGTTGGTGGGCTTTTTCTTCGTTGAAATCTACTTTCTGATGGTGTGAAAAAACATATACATTACTATGGTACGTTTTCTCAGGAAATTCAAAAAAACGAAGAAAATTTTATCTAAAAAATGTGACCGCTGCTATTTTTTCAGTAAAAAAGTTGATTTATTAAATTCTAATTACATTTATGTCATAGAAAATCTCATAATATATACATATACATGTAAATCGTACTATTGAATTCACATACTTTATACTGATTACGTTATTCATTATAATATTTTTCATTAATTTAGTTTTCTTCGTTTTTGTATTTCCTGAGAAAACTTACCATATTAACGTATATTTTTTTTTACACCATCAGAAAGTAGAAATTTCAACGAAGAAAAAGCCCACCAACGTTTTAAAAAAGCAGATATTGACGTGAGAATTTTCGATTAAAAATTAGGGTGCATTTTCGATATTAAGTAAAAATAAGGTGAAAAAATAAATATTTTAAATCAAAAAAATTACAGCGTGTTTGGGACATAAATAGGTAAGTTTTAACCAAATTTCATGAAAAAAAATTTTTGTAAAAGAAAAATAAAAAACCAAAAAGTTGGTTATTTGATTTTTTCACACAAATTTTGAGGTTATGTGAAAAAAGTGTAAATACAAAAGTTGTAGATATTTTTATTACCTACAACTTTGCTATTTAACTTTTTTCCATAAGACTTGTAGTTTTTTCGGAAATCAAAGAAAACCGTTTTTTACTCTTAAAAACTCTCTCCCTTCCCCTTCCCGTAAATTATTTTTCCTTTCATTTCTGTTTTATTCTCTTCCTTTTCCAATGGGTTTCATCCTACTATAATTTTTTTTGTTTCAAAAATTATCGACCATGGTCTTATAAAATATAAGGTTCTAGAATGTTCTAATCCAAAAAGTTAGAGAATATTGTAGAAATATCCAGAGGGTTCGAGAATCTTCTAGAATTCTCCAAAAGGTTCGAGAATGTTGTAGAATTCTGAAGACGGTTCTAGAATGTGCTATATTTCTACAAAGAAAATGTTTTGGAATTTTCTAGAAGGTTCAAAAATGTTCTGGAATTTTATAAAAGGTTCAAAAATGTTCTGGAATTTTCTAGAAGGTTCAAAATTGTTCTGAAATTTTCTAGAAGGTTCAAAAATGTTCCGGAATTTTCTAGAAGGTTCAAAAATTCTCTGGAATTTTCTAGAAGGTTCAATAATCTATAATTATTCAGAAGGTTCGAAAATATTTTAGAATCCTACAGAAGATTAAGAATCTAAAAAACGTTCCAGAAAAAATTATTAGAATTAAATTAAATTTGTTGGTACATAAACTCAATTACGTGCTTATGTTAGAACTGCTATTAAAATTTCTAGTTTGTTATTTACATCAAAAGAAGGTAACGAAGGGCTGCATGGAGATGAAAGTGTCTTTTTAATTTTTCTATGTCACACTATAAAACAGATACCTACTTTTTAAAAAAGAAATTTCGAGAATAAGTAACTGTTGAAAATATGACCACTTTGACTTCAAAGAATTTTTAAAAGCACCATTTTAATTAGCGAACGTTAGTAAGGTCACAAAGAAGGCTGTGCTCTTCTTCATTTAAAATTTTAATAACGTTGTCCAACGTTTTTTTATTTTATTTGTTTGTTGTTTTTAAAACCAATTGTAGAATATTTTGTAAGAAAAAATACAGTAGCGTATCGGTAGGCAACCCACTAAACGTGAGGAACCGTCACGGCCCATATGTATGGCGGGTTGCTGACAAAAGAGACTAGAATTTTCAAAGCTATTAAACTACTTTCTCGTCGCTAGATGCCATGTGCTATAAATACACATACATATAATACAGATTCCAATATAATCATCAAAATTTAATTATTTGTTGTCGCTGTTTCTGTTATCTCAGTTGGGAGTTTTTGAACCCTTGTTGCTACACCTTATCCACCCTGTTATCGTCGCAAAAGCAAATATTTGTAGTAGAATTATTTAATTAACGCTACCTACTGGAGATTTACGAGCACTTAACGAACACCTATATCTTTAACGAAGAGTTTAATTTAGCAGTCGATGGCATTTTCATGACGCTATAACCATCTTTAAATTACTATAACATACCTACATACAAGACAGGCTTCTTCGTTTAATTGTTACGATCTCAATAAAAACGTATTAATCACTCAAATATTAATTTTGGGTGCAAGAAGTAATGATATTAACCTATATACAGGGTGTTACAATTATAAGCGGTCGGATGTATTAATGCGGGAGGCATAGCAATCCGGGTTCGAGTCACGGTCGGTACAACAATCTTTTCTTCTCTTTTATTTATTGTTTTTATACTTTTATTGTATTAATTATTATATTTGTGATGAGATAAAGAACAAACTAATTACGTAGAAATTCCTTTTTGAGAAAATTTGATTTTGTAAATAAATAAGTTACAATTGCACCGTTTTTTTTTTAATTTTTGTTTATAATTGTGTTTAACGATCGGTTTGTGTCCCAGTGGAATATAAGAATGGGAATGGGAAAACTACCCTCACATTATGTTTTGTAATGGTCGCGGTACGGAGAGAACAATTTTATGAAACGATAAAATATAAACGACGACAGATATTTGTGTATTTTATGTGTCCAGTGGGTAGTACGACATCGGTTTTATTAGTATGCCATGAGAGTCCCATAAGTTTGCCCGTTTTATACTGAATATTAAGGATTCCGTGGAGCGATGTAAAAATAAAAACTCTTTATTGTAATTCTCGTTCCAGTAAAATGCAGCACATAAAACGATCACCATAAATTCCGGGGTGCACAAGCGAAATCCTTAAACAAACACTGTAATAAGTAAACGATCTTAGAAGAATACTGCGGATCAAATCTATTGAAGTTAAACATAAGGAAAAGGATCGCATATATGTTATAAATACTTGGAAACAAATATTTCAGACATTTGCCCTCCTGTCTTTCCTAATTCAAGCTTTTTAGCATCTCAAAGATAAATATTTTCCAGTTATTTAGAGTCTCCTCCAAGGAATGTTTCGTACCTACATTTAGTGCCCAATCTGTCATTTTAAAAACAACTAGGTTAGGTTAATTTAATGATCATTTACTCGTTACATATTTTCATAAATATAAATATTCACACTAAATTAGTTCTTAAAATTATGGCTTTTTGACTACCTAATATTTACTGCATTTATATAATTTTAAATGAAAACTCTTCTGTCGTGACGTAAAGATAAAAGAACTAAATGCAAAGTGTAAGTTCCTGTGTTGGCATTAGTTTTTTGTTCTATACGAACTATATTTTCATTATTTGATATTATTATAGCATAAATACTAAATTAAATATTGTAATCTAAATGCCTGTCCAGCGTTCACTTTTTTTTAATTATTGCTGACAAAAAAGTTATTATCTACTCGTAACAATTCAATTTCTAATTGCCATATGGCTTACATAACCTTAAAGTATGCCAACACATAAGCGTTGTCATTCTTATTATTTTACAGTTATGTATCGCAATCATTTTCTGTTTTGCTTCTGAAAGAACATTATTCAAATTGTGTCGCGCTAGTAGGTAAATACCGCAAGTATTAGAAATATCGTAACAGCACCTGCTGTTCAATCAGAAACTGTTTTTATCTACAATGTATCTTGAATCTTGACGACAATGCGTAACTTTGAGTGAATTACAGTAGGTATCTACGTATATCTATCTATCTAGTGGTTTCATAATAAACATTTTCTTGTCAGAAAAACATAATTACTGGCCTGGCACTGGCACGCGAGGTACAATTTATTAAGAGACTGATTTCTAATTTGGAACTCGCTTATGTAATACTTATACTTAATAGATAGGTAATAAAACAGAAGCAGACCAAGCAATTGAATTACAATAAAGAGATTTTTAATAAAATATTGCGTAGGTACTGTGGCCTTTGCATTTATTGGTGAGATCGAAGTTATGCCCGTGCGCATCGCAAGGGCAAAGATCACTAGATTCTGAAGCACCTCTATTACCTGCTGCCCACGATTACTATTAAAAAATAATTATTTAGGATTTAGGTATTTGAAAAAATACCAATCTTTGCGAGGACCCTGTATTAATAAGATAACATAGTTTATTTTTAGTTTGTTTTGATGACTTAGTTAATACAGAGTGTCCATAATAAAACGTAAAAACATACATTATGTAGTCCCCTTGGTGTCTTTATGTGGTACTACCACTGTAATGCATCTATCAGTTATAAAAGATTCTATCCATTGTTTTGCGACACCTCTAATACCTAGTTTATCAATTTTATATAGCAATCTGTCTTGTCTCACGCAATCAAAAGCGCGGCTGATGTCACAGAATATTCCAATTGGATTTTCGTTATTTTCTAGGTGGTCCACTAACTCTGTTACAAATTTGTTTATTGCCATTACGGTTGATTTTTTAGCTGAGAAAATGTTCTAAACTTTCTTTGGCAATGACTTATGACCTTAGTGAGTTTCTGTTGCGAAATAACTCGCACTCTTCAGTTAATTTCTTCTTAAGTTGCTCCACATTATTGCTATTGTCATTGCCAAAGAAGATTAGAAAAACGTGTTTAAGTCGGAGGAATAATAGGAAACACAATAAGATATTAATATCATTATTTTAGTCATTTTATTGTTGGTTGTTATGTCCAAAAATCATCAAATTGTGGTTTATTGAGCATATTTTAAAATCGAAAAGATAATCAATGTTTTGTTCCAAGATTATGCAAAAATAATTTATTTGTCTGGCAATAAAAGTTTTATGAGAAAACTTTGCATATCGTTCTGTAGATTTTACAATACAAAATGGAACTATTTTAGCACTTTTATTCAAATATGCCCTATAAATTCCATATAAAACCACTATTTAAAAACTCATATATATGCGGCATTGCCCTTATTAAGTGTCAATAACAAATATTATTATCATTAAAAAAAATAATAATAAAGAAGTACTTTTATACGTGAATAAATTGTTTCATTAGTAGGAAAAAAACTAAGAAGTGTAAACTTTGGGTCGAATTACTGGCATAATATAATTCTTTGGATGCGATTTCTAATAAGGCGGTAAAAATCAACTTCTTTAACTACTGCTTTTAATATGTCTGAAGGGTTTATAGTTTTCTCAGTGCTGATTGCGTGTTCTGCAGATTTCTTCACTTCACTTTCTGGAGAAGAAGATTTACTCTTGCTTAGTAATTTCTCAAACAGTTGTTTGGTTTCAGGCTCGTCACTTTGAGGTTTGTCAAAGTCCGGTTTAAATGTAGTTGTAGTAGTGGCTTTCTTTCCTGTCTGATACCTTGATGTCTTTCTAGGACGTTTAGTGGTCGTTGGTCTTGCCCTCGGAGAAAATTTACGTATAATAACGCTCGGGCTAGTTGGTTTTGGAGTTTGTGTAGTAGTAGTGGTAGTTGTAGTCACATCCATTATTTCATCACCAGTTTTCTCTAAAGTTCCTTCTGTAATTAGGGCAATATTATTAGCTCCGTTGTTGAAGCCATTGATTAAGCCATTTGAAAAGTCTGATTGTACTTGGCCTAATTTATCAATGAGACTTTCAGTAGAGGTTTTTTGTTTTGTTGAAGTGTGATTCTTCTTATCATTTTCAGCTTCAGGTTTTCTCTGATCTTCTCCTGAATTTGGATTTTCTGTGAAACTTTCATCTGAGATTTCCTTGCTTTCGTTTACGAGTTTAGTTCTTTCTTCTTGCTCTACAGTTGGGAATGGTAGGTATCTTGCTCCAGAAACACTTCGACTTGTATGAACTGAAGCTACCACAATCCATTCTTCTGTTGCGTTTTCACCAGATCCAGTTGGTATTGGAGTAGTTTCTTCTTCGGAACGTTCTTCCAAAGAACGAATCTCCTCTGTATCATCATCCTCTGATGGCGGTGTTTCGTCAATTATGGTTTTGTTGGTAACACTTTTAGTTGTTACAACAGAAACAACAGCCGCTCCTAAAAGAACTGGAGGCGCATCGGCGTCAGATGACTCTACTTCTTCATTTAAATTGGATGCAGCTGTACTTTTGGTATCGTTTGAGAAATTTGTTAGATCTTCAGATAATTCAGCTTGTGGAATTTCAGATGTGTTATCAATTCCTGTGCTATCAATGAATTCCTTGAAGTTGTCGTCTTTCACAAGCGATGATGGTTTCATCGTTGAAACTTCGTACGATTTATTGACTGTTTTGTTATGAGTACGAAGATCTTCAGCAGTGGTGTTACTAAATTCTAAATCTTGTTGTACATGTTTCGTATCATTTTGTTCTAGATGCTGCTCATCCGTAAGAGTATAATAATCTTTTTGTTCTTGAGACGTAAGATTCTGAACTATTGTCATAAGTTTGTTGTTCTTCTTCTTCTTTTTCTTCTCCTCCTCCTTCTTCATCATCTTTTCTGAGCGCTTCTTCATTATTGTTTGCTTCAATATTTTCGTATTCCTCTTGGTTATGTTTTTCGTCAACATTAGCATTTTCTGCCTTGATTTCGTTTGATGAAGATTTTGCTTGTGGTTTTTCAGTGGTGGTGGAAGGTTGTCTTGGTCGTACATAATTACGTCTACAAGTAGTTATTGGTACAGGGGTTGTGGTGGCTAGTGGTTTAGGTTTCTCTGCTTTCTTTTGTGTTTCGGGATCCTCATATAGATAATTTTTGTACCGAAGAACATTCGGTTGTGATGAATAGTTTTCTCCAATTTGATTAGAATCATTTCTGTTTTTTTTGGTATTGTCTGTATAATCTAAATTTTGATTCATCTCTCGGTTTTCGTGAACGATTTCATTTCTCATTTTGCCATTGTTGTTTGATAGATCAGTAGATACTGCCTTTTGTTGATGGTTAAAGACAATATTTTAATTTTTTTGGCAAGTCAGCAGATAATTTTCTTTTTTCTGTTTTAAATGAATCTGCATTCGTGGTTCTTTGGTAAAAATGGGAATACTTTGTATTTGGATTATTATTAATTGTAGTTTGCGGATGGATCAATACATTTAATTTTTCTTGTGTGGCGTTGATTGTAACGCTGTTCTACGATAACGATAATCTATTTTTCTCTTTTTCTAATAAACTCAATTATATTGCACGGTAAACTGGAAATACTAATAGATGTAAAAGTTTGAATTCCCTATACATATACTGATTCCTTTTTGTTATAAAACTTTTATATTAGGGGAATTCCCTGCAGGTCTGTTTCTATACATACGAGAGGTGTATGTTACAATTGTTGTATCCCTCCTGGATTTCTGAACGTCGTATATATTTGATTATTGTTCTGTTTTTGAAATACACTCTGAGGTTTGTTTCGTTCGAGCCAGTCCACGTCGAGTTTTCCGGTAAACTTTATCGATTGTATCGACAGTCAATCGTGAACTATTTGTGACAAAATTGTCCAGGGAAGCAGAATAACAATAATAATATTAATAACATGTTTTCGTGGAAATTTATTGGATGTGAACAAACAGATCAAATTTATAAACGAATACCTAGGTACCTACCATGCAATTAAATTTTTAATTTCGATAGGTTGTGCACAATATTTCTGTTTGGCAAATTATTTTCAATTGTTTGTTAAATCATGATTAAATTGAAATTGGTTCTAAATATATTTATGGAATACCTACAGTAATATCCGGAATCCGGATCGAATATTTCCCTCATCCCCTACCATCAGATAAAAATATTTTATATGCATTTCAATTATTTTTTTTTCTGATTTATTTTTTAATCGGTGCTTCACTTTCAATACAAATTATTTGTCCGTGTTTTCTTTGTCTTATTATATTATAAAATGTTGAAAGAAGGCTCGACCATGGTCGTGTAAATTTTTTAAAGTTGTGGCCATCCGCGTGCGTTGCCGATAATAAATCAAGAAGGGGCGTTTTGTATACTAAGGTACGAAATGTTTAACATTTTTTTGCCAGTCGTCATTGAAAATGAGACTTCAAAAAGCGGGAATGCCAATGCGACAAAAATATCTTTTACAAAAATGTCACGATCAAACTAACTCACCTTGGTTTCGCTGCCACTCCTAACTAAGCCTTTCACATTTTACATTTATTAACAACTGCACCCGTTAACTTGTTGTCCGATTGATCATGTTATTATGCAGATTTATTTTGTTAAATATTTATATGATACTTGTTATAAACGCAAATGGAATTTTTGCCGGGTCAAAAAACAGCTATTTCGAACGCGGATGTGTAACAATGAAACAAAATAAATGAATCAAGGTTGTATTTATTTACCAAAAGAATATTCATCTTTTTTTTTCATAAGTAGATAGTGAGCTTTGTAAACTATGGGGAGAAAGTAGGCCAAACAAATGACAAAAAGAATAACAATAATATAAAAAATAACACAGACAATTAATCTTCCCTACCTATTAAAAAGTGAATAACAACGAATGTTTTTTTTACGGTAGGTATAATTTTGTTAATATCTCATTATTTTATCATTTAACTCTCCTAGCTTGAAATGTGCTGTCTTAAACTTAAAAAGTTGGTCTATTACAGTGAACTATCGTTACTTAATGAAAATGAACATTCTTCACGAAATTGTTTCGAATACATACTGCAATGCTGCCAACTGCAACTTTAGGTTGAGCTTCAAGAAAAAAAAATAAGGTTGGCAGTATTGAGAAAATTCTAAATACTTATTTTTTTTCAATAATTGAAGGTCAAGATTTTTTTACAGTAAAATTAAAATGTTTAAAAATACTAATTATTCGTTGCTCAAGATTGCCATTATTTATACAGGGTTTTTCAAGTTGATGGGCTATTAGAAGTATACGAATTAGTAAAAGGAATTCAATTCTGAAACTTGGGCTCATTTGGTTATTGTTTATGCCGCTTATTTTAAAAATATTTTCAAGTTTGATTTACATCTGGTTATACCGGAAGTCGACACCAACTTTGTTGTTCTAAATGGAATGGTATATTTTTTACGCTGAATTCGAATAAAACGTGTAATTCTAACATAAGTTTGATAACCAACTTGTACACCTATGACGATCGGTTTCTGAGTTAATTTAATTTATAGAAAAAAAAAATCGCCACTGCAACCCAAATTATAAAAAATCATGACTTCCACAAAATACGACTCAGACTTTTTACTAGTAATAGCAGAAGATTAGTGCTAACGTCTTGACGAAATTGAACTAAATAATTTATACAGGGCGTTCAAAATAAAATTCTAAATTATAAGAACATCAAACACGAATAACCTCGTTTTTTCAAATGGCACCTACCAGATTTTATTTTTTCAATCGATTCTTTTTTTTTATCCCCTTTCTATTCGTATAGATACTCTCTACTGTTTTATTTGAAAAATTTAGTGTAATTTAGAATTTTTAAAATATAGATTATTTCATTAATTTTGGCGTAATAAGAGTGTGCCTTGGACAATTGACAACTAACGACAATCAAAACAAAATCACAGTAAAACCTTTTTTATCGGTTAATTTCTGTTTGGAAGATGTGCGAGACAAATTTTTATAATAAAATACTTCAATTGAAGCTTTCGTTTTTGATTATTTTTTGTAACAGAAATTAATCGAAAATGTAATTTTTGGCTTCATTTTGCATTGTTTACCGTTAGTTCTCATTTGTCCAAGGCACACCTTTTTATTCGAAAAATATTAAAATTGGCTATTTTAAGTAATAATTCAAAATTACTCTAAAATTTACAAATAAAACAATAGGTAGTATCCATATAGACCGAAGGACGATAAAAAAGGAGTCGATTGAAAAAATAAAAAATGGTAGGTGCCATTTGAAAAAACGAGGTTATTCGTGTTTGATGTTCTTATAATTTAGAATTTTATCTTGAACGCCCTGTATAAATTATTTAGTTCAATTTTGCCAAGGCGTTAGCGCTAACATTCAGCTATTACTAGTAAAAATCGTATTTTCTGGAAGTTATGATTTTTTATAATTTGGGTTGCGGTAGCGATTTTTTTTTCTATAAATTAAATTAACTCAGAAACTGATCGTCATAGGTGTACAAGTTGGTTATCAAACTTACCTTAGAATTACACGTTTTATTCGAATTCAGCGTAAAAAATATACCATTCCATTTAAAATAACAAAGTTGGTGTCGACTTCCGGTATAACCGGATGTAAATCGAACTTGAAAATATTTTTAAAAGAAGCGGCTTAAACAATAACCAAATGAGCCCAAGTTTCAGAATTGAATTCCATCTACTAATTCATATACTTCTAATAGACCATCAACTTGAAAAACTGTATATAAACGAAAAACTAGATATACAGTGTGTTTCATTTAGATCCGTATTTTCTAACGGAACTTCAGAATTCATTTTCCTTTTTGTTTTTTTAATATATTACACTTAAAGAACTTTATTCAGTAGCGTGCATATTTGTAATGTAGGCCCTTTGCATAGTCTGCTACGTTAGAAAATGTAACCCCAAAAATGGCAATTTCGTATTACCTAGGCATTTTTTAAAGAAAACAATTATTGTCCAAACGATTAAGCCATGATTCAAAGTCAGAAGATAACCTTCAAACGAGAAATTGTGCGATTTTATTCACGTTGTCGAGCCTTTTTGCTATATCTTATAATAAACGATAAATATAGCTTTGAAAATTCAAAATTGAGTAAAATTGCGAATAAACTAAATTAATCAGGACCTTCTACATCCATTTCTGTCATTTTAAATAGCAGGTGGGGCCAAATTGGCTTGCAGGCAACAATTTACCATTTGATATTATTAATTTATTCCCGCTGTGAGGAACCTATTTTTTGCAATATTCAGCTCAGGCTCCCGCTGCTGATGATGTTGTTACATGAAGAATGATAAAAAACAAGAAAAAACGTTACATTCGTGTTAGTTTTCTGTAGTTATTAACAATGTAAACGCCCACACAATTTATATAAAAGAATTTCTTATTATATATCTATCTACATATAAAGGTCATCCATTCCAAGTTGAAGGTTTCATTCCATTTAACAACAATCACATAAAGTTCAAATAGTAAACTTATTACAAACATAAACCATTAGAGAAATAATAAATTCTTACTTGTTTTCTAGTAAATAATCAATCAAATGTGATTAATTTTCTGACAGTTTTAGTGTTTCGTTAGTCTTTTGGCAACAATGACAATCTTCAACAATTAACACTAGTTGCAATTGTCAGAAATTGCCAAGCAAAAAACAACTGCCACAACATTGTTAAAGTGACATTTATATGTTTTTTTTTTATGTTTATAAAAATAGATCAACAATGCAAACAAAAGAACAAACTACACTTTTTTAGTCATCAAAGTAAGAAGATATTTGGTATTACTGTAATAAAAAACTATTAAAACAAATGTTACAATAATGCGATACCTTGTCATATGATACTTATACCTATACCATATATAGAAAAGTTAAAAATAACATTGCTGAAGATAAGCTTCCGATTTACGAAGAAGATATGTCTATGGTGGTATTGCAGTAATATCCCTATAGTAATATATTAACCGAAATTTAATATAAGTATTTCTTTACAAGTGAATGATTTATTGCCAAAGCTTTATGTATAAAAAGAGCCAGGTTAAACAAAGAGCATAATAAATTCTCCGCGAGGCAAGGTGGCATGCTTGTTTCGTTTTCATTTTGTTAAACGATAAAAGAGTTTTTGATTTCATCGGAGATGTTTCCGAACAGGAAACAGCATTCCTCTGGTTTGCCGTGCAGGACAAAAAGCCGTTATAGTATTTTGCATAATTTGCAAATAAAAAGCGAAAGCATTGACGTAAAGGCCCATAAATCACCAGCAATATTTATGAATAAACGAAAACACTGTTTTAATAAACACCACTCTAATGATATTCGTATATTTCGCGAAACACGGATGAATCTAAGAACATAAAGATAATTTAAGATCATTAAACTTGTATTTTATGCATCGTTATCTCTTGAGTTTTAATTAGTTCTTAAAGGTAAGTTTTATAACTTTCATTTCATTGCTGACACTCATACTGCTTCGAGTTTTATTACCAAGGTGTTATAAACAATATTTCAGATTGTAGTGCTCCAAATATGGGACAATAAGTACGTAACTACTGTCATCACCCCTACTTCCCCCCTTCCCTTTAAAAAAAGGAAAAATGTATCTGTGGTTAATAGTGTTTTACATTACAATTTTCAGAGAAACTTTTTGAATTTTGCTTTCTATAAAAACACCCGACTATGACTATAAGGAAAGTTTAAAAAACAAATTAGGAAAATCGGTCCTGTGTGGACTGTGAAAAAATGGGTCCTGCGGGAAGGGGAGGTCGTGGAATCGGATGTTTATGCCAACGGCTGAAGTGAAGGGCTCGTTCCCTGCATAGTTGCAGTCGGCTGTAATTGTTAGCTGAAAAAAAAAACCGTAAAGCTCCGTAATTGAACCCTGCAGTAGTTTAATTTACAAAATGTTCGAGAATGTTCTAGAAATTTCCCAGAAAGTTCGAGAATTTTCTACAATTCTTCAGAATGTTCTAGAAATTTCCAAAATGATCGAGAATGTTCTAGAACTTTTTGGAAGAATCCAGAACATTTTAGAAATTCTAAAAGATTACGGAATAAGATTCTAGAAAAATTATGGATAACAATGTTGAAAATCAGGTCCAAAAAATAACAATAAAGCTTTAGCTTTTTTCCCTCATCAGACATCAATATCTCTCGCATTAGAAGCAAAGTTTGTAATGTTCTCTGCTAGAGAAAGAGATAGCGTAGGGAGGGGTAGGACAACTTTTGCTTGAATATCTCTTTTATCCGATTGATACTATTTACATTAATTAGTTATTGATTGTGTTGTTTTGGCCCTTTTTGCATTGGGTTGAGAGTTTGAGATATGGTGAAAGAAGTTACTAATAAATAGAAGTTTGTTGGAAATTTTCAGATATTGGCGGATTAAAAACATTTTTATTTTTCTCAAAACTGTCATAGATACGATTTTTAAGTAAGAGATGAAAAATGAGGGTAACGAAAGTGCCTTTCCATAAAAACCTTATTGAAGCAATAAATTGACCCTACAAATACATTGGAATCAAATTTATTTAAGGGTGGGGAAAATTTTTACCTCAGTCGTATCCGCATTTACTTGATAGACATGTCAGAAGTTAGTACTTCCTTAGGGTAGTCTTCCTATCAACTTTTATTATATATGGTACGATGAATCTTCGAGTTTTTTCAGAAAACTGAACTTATTAAGAATTCTTGTCGGAAATCTTAGATGGAAAATACTTTTTTTCCGAAACTGTTGTTGAAGCTGACTCTAAAACCTATATGCGCATGCGCGCCTTTCTATTGTCATAGCTTCGCGAGACGAATCGTTACGAAATGTGTCGTTTCATGGCCTTAAAATTTTACTCTCATCGCGCCCAAAGAAGTTTCACTTCGAAAAAGTCATAATTTTACTTTACTTTGTAATACGTTGTGATGAATGTTAATTGAAGCAACAAAGGGCGTTAAGGGAAGTTAAGGGAAGCATGTTATTTTTCCGCTGTGTTGTGTTATTTTGAGTTGAATTATATTGCAGAGCATAATGCGAAATTGGATTTTTTGTAATGAATACTTCGAAAAAGGTTTAATCGTAAGATGAATTTAAGATGGGGTCAACATTCGTTAAATGGCGCATATGTTTGAACTTACTTCCAGCTGTATATTCGGAATATTTAATGAATGTTAACGGTGAAATTATCTTCGTTTTCGTTGGTCTCCTCGGGAGCTGCCACCGCTATCGGGTTCACTTTCGATTTATACCTCGATCGCAGTGTCTCTGTAAATCATCTTTTTAGCCGGAAAAATTGCATGCATGCGGCGGGGCACCGGACCCTTTCGGCACGCACCATCGGGTCATACTTTCTCGCATGCTGTTCGTTACATAAGTTTGACAAAATAAAAACATTTTCGAGTCGTTTACCTTTTGGCGCACGCAGCATATATCGTATACCTACCTATACACGGCGTATTGCCAAAAAGGACGACGGGTAGGCAAATAAATTTGTAAAAAAAGGTGGTGTGAGTTGGCGGAACAGAGTTGACCGCTCTTAATAGCGCCAGGGACGGACCAGAAAAAAAAGGGATTATCAAAAGGCATCGTTGTATTTTTACTTCGCAACAATGAATAGAAATAATTGGAATTAGACGACAATCATACGTATATCCTATATAATGTTAGATTACATGCGGTCATAATTCTAATTTAAATTTCATTTCAATTTTTGAAAATTTAAATTCCATTAATAAATAATAAAAAAGTGTCACAGTTAAATTTAACTGAAGCATGAAAATAAATATGTACATATTTTATTGTTTTACAGTTGGTAAATACTTATGCATAAAATCTGAAAAGAACTTTGTTTTATTAAAGGCGGTGGATATTAATAATAAGCGTTAGAACTGAAGAGAATATAATATCAGAAAGAACACGAAATGTCAAAACGTGTGTAATAAGTTATGTTGAAGGGATTTGAGTCAAACTATTTCCATGTTTTAAACAAAAGATAAGATTCTCGTTACTACAAATATTTACAAGTTGTCCCTGTTTCTAGGTACCTATAGGTACATATTAAAACAACAAAGTGTTAAACAACTGGATACGTTTCACCGCTTTATTGTAAATCTGACAATTGTTTCGGTAAAATTACCATTATCAAGGATAACAGAGTAACTTAACGTAAAAATTGTGAAATAGTTAAGTGCCCACGTAATAGATGGCAATGTAAAAGGTCGTACAACGGGTTGCATAACAAAGAATGCTGTTAAAGGGGGAAATCCGTACGAACGTAAAATAAGTGCATGTGAGCCGGGTGCCAGGTTATAAGTAGCTATTCTGATTTAAAATCTTATTATTGAAAACCGTGAAAATGTGTGAAAACCCGATACCCGTTATCATTCTAAAAAAAAGGAAAGATTACAAAAATGGAAAAGGTATGCAGACACAAATTAATTTAAAGAAACAGTTCGTTGCCCACTACTTTCTTACTATACGATTGGTTTTATAAAAATATCACATAGACAATAATTACAGTATATTTACTCATCAATAGAACATGCAGGTCTCAAAAATGGTTTGTTTTAGATTTTCAGACGTATTGATCTTTAATTTATAAAACATTGCATGTCACCAAAACAACTGTAACTTTAACCTGAAGTAAAGGATAACGTAAAATGTGAAACACCAATTGATTATTTCTGTAGTTGTCACATTTGTATGTAAATTTGTAATTTCAAGTAATTTTCTTATTTAAAATCGTAAATTGTACAACTTTATTTGTTCCATATAATAAATAATCTTAATTTAGTTTTTTATTTTTATTTTTGTTGTTACTCCCTCGCATTTTGTTACTGAAGCTATAATTTGACGTGTTTTAACCCATATTCTTAAAGAAAACAAAAATTTTCTTTTTGTTAAAGGGTTATTACATGTTACATTATAACTTTTCCATATGAAAATATTACAAAAAATTTTTTTTTATTATTTATTGCAAATAGTTGAGTGCCCACCTAATAGATGGGGCTGAAACTCAAATGCTCCAGTGATTCATCTATAAACCTTTTCTAATCTATGGTAAGTACTAAAGGTTGAGATTAGATAAACAGTATTTATAGATTTTTACTACTTATTTAATAAGAGTGGGGAGTTAATGGAATCAAGTTGGATTTGATTGTTGACTAAATTTTGATTGATATATAAAGCTTTGTTGATTTTTTATTAGATTAAGTTTTTTACTTTTGTCTGCATTAATATGAAGAACCGTTAACTTTTCTGGGTTTAAATTGTCATTCAGATTAATTATCTTATTTTGGAAATACATATGTACTTTTGTTGATTCTATTATTTTCTTATTCATTGAAACGAGTTAAGAACAGATTATTCCTGCCATCATTGATTATTCCATACACATGCAATCTTAAATTTTATAGGATATATGTGTATCAGGGTGTCTCTCCTTATTTTGCCCAATTTAAGATTTTTTCGAGGTTTTTATTGCATTTTTTGTTACATAATGTTGGTTCAAGTCCACACTTCTTCTAATAAGTACATTAAAAAATATTTCAGAGGAAGCTCAACAATTCTGTTGTTTATCATGGTTAATGAAATCATAAAAGTGATGAATTCGTCATTTTTTAAATTTATTGGGTTATTTAATATATCTACTTAAATTTCAGATTTTTGAGAATGTTCCACTATTCAAAACTAAAATTAAAATAAAACAAAATGTTTCATAACATTCTAGAATGATTTGGAAGATTAGAGAATGTTTTCAATCATTGTAGGATGTTCTAGAACATTCGAAAATCTTTAAGACTTTCCGGAAATGATCTATAATGAAAATAATTTATAAACAGGCGGGCTGAAAAGTTCATAGGCTGTCCCATATATGGCGCTACAGCTGTTGCATTATTAGTATCTGAGTTATAGCATTTTTAGTGAAAGAAGTTTTGTTACTTTGAAAAAATGGATAAAAAGTGCTGTTTGATCAAGACAATTCATCGTGTCACAAATCAATGAAATCGATGGCAAAATTCTATGAATTGGGCTTCGAATAGCTTCCGCATCCACCGTACTCTCCAGATCTGGCCCCCAGCGACTTTTTTCTGTTGTCAGACCTCAAGGGGATGCTCGCTGGTAATCGCCGAAACTGAAGCCTATTTTGAGGCTAAAGACAAATGGTATTATAAAAATGGTATCGTTGTTTCGCCCTCGAAAGGAACAATATTGAATAATAAAATCAAAATCTATCAAAAAAAATATTTTTTTCTATGCTAGCCTACGAACTTTTCAGCCCGCTTGTTATCTATTCTAAAATGTTTCAAAATGTTTTAAAACGTTCCAAAGTATTAGAGAATGAATCAGAATGTTTCCAGATTCTATGGAATGTTATTTATAGAATGTTTCAATTAATAAAATTTAATTTTCAGTTACATACAAATGCTTTAGAATTTTTTAGAAAATATTGAAACGTTGGGAAATGCAGCTGGTTAAAGAATAAATATTTTTTTTTATATTATCCTTTTTGGATACATTTTAAAATTAATTTATCTCAAGAAAACTGAACAACTGTAAATTAATGTTTTTAAACAATACACACAATAAAAACGAATAGTTACATTTTTTTTATTCAGGTGAAGAAGTCACTTGTGGAATTAATTCAACTAAAAAATTTTTGTTACTATTCGTGTTTCATTAGGTGTATTCGTTAAAATGGATTTACAACAAGTGAAAGTCTCATCGAAAAACTAAGAGTAGTTTACATTTAAAATTTGAGTTGCCCTCAAAAATTTTATTTATTTAAATGCCCTTGGAGCTTTTTACTCTATCTCCGCCGCTTCCAAAGCAGATACAAGAAACATTACATTTAACTCAAGAAATAATTTCATCGTTATACGTAGTATGTATTGTAAATGGCAAACTATTTTGAATACTTATTGAAATTTATTCATCTTAAAAAGGAAAAACTAAATGTACCTATCTATTGGTATTAGAAAACCATGGAGACATATTGAACATACGTGATGGGGCTTTTTTATGCGAATTTAGTAGAAGGTGGAGAAAAAACAAATGGAAAATGTCAAGTTTTCAATAAGGACTAAGGATAAGCGAGACAACTTCTAAAAGTAGTTGAATTATTGAATAATGTCGACAAAGCATCCAATTTCTTTGAAACGTGTTTTATTATAAAAAAAAAGAAAGAAGCAAACATTTTAAAGGCGACAGAAATTCGCTTTTAAACTTAAGCACCTTAACAACTTGACTGAATGCCAAATTAGAAGAAATAATGACGACAAATTGTTATAGATAAGTACTCACAAATATAATAGTTTCTTATGATTAAATAAAAATATTCAAAAGATATTTTGGTCGATTTTTATTGTTAATACATATATTTTTTATGATGGTTGCACTAATTAGTTGGATGTCCGCCACTGTGCCCAAGCCCACTGGATCCAAGAAGAGTACATTAAGTTCGATGACTCGGATTTTTGCAGAGTCCAGTTAACACCGTCGTATTTTATTGGACGTGATATTTATCGTCCACAAAAGGCTGGACAATAAAATTTAATACGAAAAAGTTTAATGCGAATCGTGTACAAACGACACTTCACGTGCGGTACCGACCACGACGGTCTTCTGATGGACTTTTTTACTTCCTCATTGTCGCATAACTAGATACATAAATGTTTGTATGTTTTACATGTACCACCCCCGACATTCTACCTCGGAATCTAACTGATGTGATGGTTGTTGTATGAAAATAAAAGAAATTTACTGTCAACAATTAAACAAATGCTGCTCGCTATCATTGTTACAAAACGACAAGAACGAATCACCGTAAACTTTAAACAATCACAGTGCAATTTCATTGCTGATAGAAAACAGAAGCGAATCGTGGTCAAAAATTCAATAAGCAATGCGCACTTTCATTGTTGCAAGAAGAACATGGACATACCCAAGTCAACAATCAAATAAAAACGAATCATCGTCAGCAAATAAATAATGACAATATTTCTTAATTATTGTAACATTACAAAAAAAAATCACGTAACAATTAAACAATAATTGTGTGTTTTACGTATTGAAATAAAATAAAAAGGACGAATGTTTTCTAACAATTAAACAATTACATTGCGTTATCATTGTTGAACAGAAACAAAGGCGAATTATTGTTAATAATTAAACAAATCTTGCGTGCTTTTGTTTTTAAAAAAGAAGACAAGCACGAATCAGCGTCAACAATTAAACAATGACAGTGTGTTTTATTTATTATATTACAATAAAAAACGAATTTTTGGTAACAATTAAATAATCGCATTGCGTTTTGATTGATTTACGAAAATAAATGGCCACCTGCATTTTTGCTTTTTCTATAGAAGTTGTTCAGTTTTTTCGTCAGTGGGCGTCAACTATGAATTTGCATTATATGTAGTGATTTTTCTTTTTGAAGTCAAACTTCTTTGGGCGAAAAGAAAGTAAAATCCCAAGGTCACGAAACGACCATTTCGTAACGATTCGTCTCGCGAAGCTTTGACAATAGAAAGACGCGCATGCGCATATCGGTTTTACAGTCAGCTGTTAGTGACCGGCATCTCATAGCAGTTATATTACAGTAAATGTTTATTTATCGCATGCGCGCCTTTCTATTGTCATAACTTCGCGAGACGAATCGTTACGAAATGTGTCGTTTCATGGCCTTGAAATTTTACTCTCATCGCGCCCAAAGAAGTTTCACTTCAAAAATTAATTGTTCCCTTGTTTTTTTTCCTTAGTGTCACGAAATCTGAACTATTTATCACAATATACATACATACTAGTTAGCAAGTTCGGAATTATTGTCAGCTCACTTAATGTAAAACTTCAGACGCGGTATGTAAGTTACGAAACGACATGAAAAATGAAGAAACGAAGAGAGATGACAAATAAATTTTATGAGGAGCATATGCTTCTTTTGCTACATACATACGTAATGCGTATGTATATTTATATGTGTATTATGTATGAAAAGTGCTCACAACCCGGCGCTCATCAAGAATCCTTTTGCTTAATAGCGCTCTCTCTATGCAAATTTCCACTTTTCATTCGGCAATTAAGCGAGTCATAGCATAACGTCGGCGTCTCATTTAGACGCTCCCGGTAGTCTAGTTGAACGCGTTCAAATATTAGACGCGAATTGGACCGAAATAGAAATGCTAACGTGTAACAAATACTACCGCTAAATGTATGTACATGTTCACTTAATATTCGGTTATTAGGTATCTTGAAACGCGTAAATCAAAACCGTGGGTGAGTTAACAAGTATGTAATTAACACGATTTGGAATTAGATAAGCGCGAACTATATGAGGTATGATAGAGATTAGAAGAAACGAGAAACTATTGGTAAAAAACTAAAACAATCGCGTTGCGCATACGTTATTGAATGAAAACAAAAGCAATTCATTGTTAAAAATTTAACAAATGAATTTACGTTAACAATTAAACAATCGCCAGTGTGTCTAAATTATTGTAAAAATGAATCACCGCTGCCAATTAAAAAATCACAGTGTTTTTATTATTTATTTATAAAAATTAAAGGCAAGTAACTTTTTGGTCATAATTGCATTGTGTTTTCATTGTTTAATGGAAATAAGTGGCTATTTTAGATTTTTGCAAAAACGAGTAGGGTTTCAATGTACACTTGGTTTATTTATCCTGTCAGGGGGTGCCAAATATAATTTCGATAATATGAGTGTTTTTACTTCCTTTTAGAGCTATCAAATAAGCAACTGAATTGGGAAGAAGTTAATAACAACAACAACCTTGTGATCTTCTACTCGTATATTTTAAGAATTTAATTTTATCTTCTTATTAAGGTAAAATTTGGTTTAAAACAGATTTCAGATACCTGCTAATGTAACGCCTACCCCCGAAGTAGGCGAAGCACGTGTTTGTTTTTCAAAAATTACTTGTGGTATTTTAGAACGAGAATTGAATCTCTTTTACTTTATTTACTTGCCACAGTCTCCTTTGTTGCCTTTCAATTAAGAAGAGTGCTGATTGAACATGGTATAAATAATTTAAGTTAGTTTAACATGAAAGGAGGTGCACGAAATGCTCAAGTCTTTCAAGAAAGTAAAGTATTAGAAAGTTATATATTTAATTACAGACAGGTTTCGTGATATTACTTAACATTAGCGATAATTTCCACATTTTAGGTCCATATGGAGTGGGAAGAGAATTGCACCGGCGCTTGCGCATGGCAAGGCGTCGCCACTGCACGCAATCACCACGATCGCCACGCCAACAATCCGGTTTACCCGCTCCAATAGATGTTTCACATTAACAGAATATCTATGTATATCCCGTGACTTTGCATATTAATTAAAACTAGCGAATAACTACAGATTGCTCCTATTGTCGTTGATTATTTCATGCACATGTAATCTTAAATTTTATGGTGTACCTATATTTGTTTTTTCTTGTGTCTGTAAGTAAAGTCAGTTTCTGTGTAAGCAAGTTTTTAAAAAAATAATGAAATCCCTTTTCCTGATAATTCTCTCGTCAACTGATTGGTATAAAATATTCCCTACGGCGCGATGTCTGCTAGAAAACCGGTCACGTGTAAAATTGACAATTTTTCTACTAGACTGAGTGTAATTTGAACAAAGAGATTTCTTGTTTGAATCGGAGAATATGAAGTAAAGTTGGTCAAACGGACATTGCATTGGATCTATTTTCTCATGTATGTACTTTATGAAAGGACCATTTCTAGTAAGTACCCACGTCTATCTATCCACTTGGAAAGTGTGATGTGACCAAATCGAAGGAGGGCGATAGAATACGAATTGGAAAGGAAATCTCTTGTCTGAAAACGACAGTTATCTCCTCATAAAATCGATAAACGAAACTTGCCATCTATTGTATTATCTCTTCAGAAAGGACGAATCGACAAAAAAAAGGCGAAGGAACTGGGAAGGGAAATAAGAATTTAAATACGAATAGGATTTTCCACAAATCTGGCCATTAGTGCCCTTAAATCTATTATAGGTCACTATCCAATTTCCCCTTTTAATTCAACAGGGAATCATTGTTAATCGGTAATTTCCTTGGTGATAACAGATTAAAACGAGACACCTGATATTCATCAATGTTCCTTTTTAGTCTCTAAATTTCACTTATATGTAAACGTTTTTTTTTTCTTGTTTCATTTTCGTCTATATATCTTTTTTTTTGACGCAATCAATCAATTTCAGAGTCGTTTCGTATCTATGTGTCCTCCATTCATCTTTCGGTAGGTATCGTTTTATTCAAAACAGCTTTGTTACCTTTTCCATATTTCACCTCTGAGAAGAGGGCTCTCTGTGCCGAACAATACCTACCCGCCATCCCGAATAACCCGTTTCATTTATTTGATAAATGTCTTTATTTTGTCATTTTTATAAGTTTTATTCTTGTTTCGCTGGAGAATTTTTCAAACTCACCGGATAAAGAGCAGCAACCCCACGGTCATAACTTAGGTAGGTAGGTAACAAAAAAATTGTTTCAGGCAAAGTGTTTTTACTTTCAAAAATGTACACAATCACGAAATTGTAACAATGTTCGTTAAAGTTTATTGAATTCGTGGAAAAATAAATGAAACACAAATTAAATGATATTATACAAATAATTAACCACTTTAGTAAAATAAACAAACACTTAAGAATTGTATGAAGAACGGTTGGTTAAGAAAGCTTATTTGAATTTACTGATTGGAAAAATCCAATAAAAATCCATAAAAATCTGGATAAAATAAAATAAACACTACACAATTTTAAGTTAGTAAAATATATATATATATATAAAAATAGATTTTCGATAATTCTAAAAATAACAGGTAAGTAGAGCGCACAATTTTAAAATTGACTTTTTTAACTATTTCTTCATACAAAAATTGAATAGTTTCGACCTTTATTTGATGAAAATACATTATAATAATAACAGCAAATTAACGAGATTTTCACAAAACTTTATTTAATATTTTTCAATACATTACTTTGGCTCAACATGGCCGATCTACTCTATCAAACTTGCTCTGTTTTACTAATTATATCACTAGTAATATGGCAGCACATAAACAAGTAGATACTATCTACACTGACTTTTCTCGTGCCTTCGATTCAATTAACCATATGGTCACAATTTCAAAACAATCTTCAATGGGAATAAAGGGACATCTGCTTTCATGTTTACTCTCATATATATCTGGTAGAGCCCAGAGAGTTCGGTATAATAATTGCTTATCTGATTCCATTTTTGTCACATCTGGTGTTCCTCAGGGCTCACATCTAGGCCCACTCCTCTTTAATACTTATATCAATGATATCGTCATAAAACTTAGCAATGCGAATGTTCTCCTTTATGCCGATGATCTAAAAATTTTTAAAACTATTACCTCTAATCGTGATTATCTTGTGCTGCAGAAGAACCTTAATATTGTTGTCGAATGGTGCTGCCAAAACGGTTTGCAAATAAACGCAAATAAATGTCATGTAACCCTGATACTTCTTTCTACTCTTACTCTGTATCCGGCCATTTGCTTGATAGAACCGATTCCATAAAAGACTCACGCTTAACCTTTCATAATCATTTGAATCATGTCTGCTCATTGGCTCATTCTCGCATAGGATTTATTTACCGTTTGACTAGAGATTTTTCTCTTCTCTCACTTACCTGTATTCATCACTCGTTCTTTCAATCATCACATACGATTCTATTATATGGCGTCCATATTCAGTTACTGACACTCTCATTCTAGAAATCCAAATCTTATCATTTAAAACTGGCACTCCTATTCATCCATTTGTCATGACTATTCTTCCGTCGCTTAACGTTTCTCTCTACCTTCTATTGCTTCTAGACATTATATTGCTGACAGCATGTTTATTTATAGCCTTTTCAACAATAATATCGATTACCCTTATTTACTACAACGTTTTACTGCCAGCTCTCTTCCTTATGAAATTTGGAGTGCTCGCTCATTTGTGGAACCATCTTGCAACTCTAACGCACTCTTTTTTCTCCTATACCGCGCATGATCCGTTCCTGGAACCAACTTCCACCTGATGCAGCCTGTATGTCCAAAGCTGATTTAAAAAGATTCCTTTTCAACACTGTCATTACTTACCATTAATTTATTTATCACAAATATTTTTTTATTTTTTTTTTTTGAGTACTTAATTGTGTTTTGTATAATAGATTTGTTTTTTTTTTAATGTAATAATTTTGTAAGTATGTAATTGGGCTCTGCCCGTAATTTCAATAAATAAACAAATAAACAAATATCGTAACATATGTTTCGCCAAACTTTGGCTTCATCAGACGAGAGAGTATTTACTACTTGTAAATATACAATAGAGGGTTGGATGTTTAAATATTTACAACATGGTTTATGAATGATATTCAGAATAAATTTAAAAGTGGGGAAATATTGCCTTCTATTTGATCATTCAGTAACGTAGGTACCTAGTTTTTTTATATTTCTTAATTTCTAACTTTTCTAATAGTGTTATATCCTTTCGCTTTTAAGTGTAAGATAATAATATCGTGATTGAATTGGTGGCCCTCTTCTGTAATGTGGTTTGCATAGGTGGAATCTGGCTAACTATTTTTATGCTCTAGTAGACGTTTTTTAAAATTCCTACCTGTTTGCCCGATATAAACATTTTGGCATGACCCAGAGGTTAACTTATAAACTCCAGAACCCATTTCGTTATTAATTTTGTCTTTGTTATTTTCAATTAACTTATCTATAGAAAAATTAGTTTTATAGGCTAAGTTAAGACCACAGCGTTGTAAATAGGCATATATTTTATTACTTATGGGACCTAAATAAATTTAGGGATGCGGGTTCGAATCCTGAATTGGGACAAGAACTTTGTAAAGCTTTTCTCAACATTACTACAAAGTGATGAGTCTAATAAATGTAGATTAAAACAACAAAAGTGGGGGAGAATTTTAGGCTAGAATAATAATGTTAAAGGGGAGAATTTTAGGATTGATTCATATTAATGAGGACAGCAACGGCCTTGAAGGTTTACATACATACAGCGAAACTGAGGAAGAATTTTGGTTTAGAATTATGTTGAAGGGGATAATTTAGGATGGATTGATCTTGAAGGAGACAACAAATGTATTTTGAAGGCTTACATACAACAAAACTTGGCCATAATTTTAGGCTAAAATAATTATGTAAAGGGAAAGAATTTTACGATGTTAAAGAGGATAACAGAGGTACTGGAGGTTTACATACAGTGAAACTAGGGGAGAATTTTAGGTTAGAATAATAATGCTGTAGGGGAGAATTTTAGAATGAAATTATGTAAAAGATCACAAAAGCCTTGCAGAATTAGCTGCAGTGACACTGGGGGAGAACCTTAGGCTACAATTAAAACGTTGAGGTGACGAATTTCAGGATGGGCTGATGTTAAAGAGGACAACAAATGTCATGAAGGTTTACATATAGTGAAACGTGAGGAGATTTTAGAATGGAATAATGATGTGAGGGGAAGAATATTAGTATAGATTGATACAATTTTAAATTATTTCCAAACTTTAAAATATCAAACTTATTAATTTATTAACTTTGGAATGTAACATACTTATATAACACAAATACTGCCAAACTTACCCTTATAACAAATTGTAATCGGGTTTTATCCGTATTATCAAACATTGCAGACAAAAGTAAATTCAGAAATTATTAATATTAATGTATAAGAAAGCGACGTAAAACAAACGAAGTGATGGATTCCCTTTAATCGGAACTTTATTTCGCCTATTAACCAAGACAGATATGTTAGTGTATGTCTAGTGGGACGCTCTGTATAGCCCATTTTTTTAAATTTCTTTTTTTGTTACGTTTAGTTCTAATTGCGAATTGAAATTGATCCCAGCTTGATATTGTTATGTATGCAAATTAGGTTCGTTTTGTTTACGGTATGGTAGAATGAATTTGTTATTTTTGGATTCGACATGTGTAAAAAAAACCACAGATGAAAGTGGTTTTGATAAATTGAACCTCGAGTTCAACGGTTTTGTTTGATGTGTTTGACACCCGTTCGAAAATTACATTCGTCTCACTGCATCTGACAGTATCTTTTGGATGTATCGGGGAATGCAATCATTTTAAATTAAAAAGTGCATTCACGTTTATCGGGTTCGTCTTCAATCAATTGCCGGTTCAATTAAAAAAGTGCGGAGTCAATTTCCTAAATGAACATCCCTAACGGAGGCCTCCTCTTTTACGAAGGACCGAATAAATCAAGGACTACTGATTTGCAGTTTGTAACTAACTATCTTTGAATTTGAGAAATGGAATTCAGTGCGAATGTGCCGAAGGTTCCGTGCAGGGGCCATTCATAAAATACGTTCGCATACAAGGGGGTGAAGGGGTCTTGCTGAGTGTGACAAGATGTGACAAGAGGGGACAAGGGGGTCTACGGCAACGTGACGTTCGCCGTTCATCAAAACATTTTAGTGAATTTTTACAGAATCCTTGGACTCCTGATAAATAGAAATATTATTTATTTGTTCGTTACAAAAGATATTTATTAATTTATTTAAATTTTATAATGAAAATAAAATAAATGTTTTTGACTATCAAAATTTGTGTATTATCAATCAAAATTTATCATGTTGAGGGGGGAGAGGTTTAATTTTTTGTGACTTAATATCAGGGCTGTAGCTAGAGTCGAATTTGAGGTAGGGCAGCATTGGTTACAGGTAGGGTGGAAGTAAAAAATTGATCATAATTGATCTGCCCTCGAAGCACGGGCTCCTAAATCAATCACCATATATCACTGACCTCTAGGTCAGTGATGTACATTCAATAGCTATTCGTAAACAAATAATTTCTGTGACAGAGCATGAGTACGTATCTAAGAACTATTAAATCCTCAATGATGAAGAACAAGCGAACAAGATGGTTGAACTTCCAAATTTGGATGTAGAGATCCACGTCTGAGTGAGAGTGAGGTTATAATTAATTGTTGTGTGGGGTGATACGAGTAAATAGATACGACCAAAAATACCATTTAGATCATATTGTTTCTGCAAACTTTGTGCAATATCAGAAGGAATACTATGGCTAACATTATCAACATATGTTGACCAACCTGTTGCCATGGACCTAGGAGTAGCGATTGTATTTTGTGCTTCCACCTGTTTTGAGCAGTGAGGTTCTTTATGGTCAATTTCTTCTTCAACTCTTCGTTTTTTTTCAAAGAAAGCCCGTATATCCATCGCGAAATCAATGAATCTTCAATTAATAGCAATAAAAATAACAATTGTAGGTATCGATTTTTGACTAAAACACACTTTACCGTACACTTCACTTAACCAAACTACAAACAATCATAAAAAATCTCTAGTTTATGTTTATTTTAGTTTAAAGAGGGATTCTCCGTACCATAGATTGCAATATAGCCCATATTGCAATATATGCTACGGGGAATCCCCTCTGCATTACAGATATTATAATTAAATAGACCCATCGCTTCATGTGATGGCGCTTCAAATACCGTCTATACACAGAACAAAGAATTATTATAATATGAAATGAATTTAACAAACTGTGGTATGTTCCGAAAAGTTTAGATATCTATCGCTACAATTTTTTTTATCTCAAAGTATGCACAAACAGTTTAATTATAATAATTTATCTTAGTTTTTGGTATTTTTAAAGTAGGGCATTGTGATTTCAAGGTAGGGCATTGCCCCTAGCTACGGCCATGCGTAATATTTACACCAATAAATATATGGTAAAATATATCAAAAAAATTCTTGAAATAAATTGATAGTACAGATTGAACAAAAAAATAGACGATAAAGAATATATTTGGATTTTGTTTTAGATATATATCTAAATATAACATGGATGAGGCTTTTACAAAACACAAGTCACGGAAATTAACAACAATTATCTCACTACATTGTGGACTCTTCAAATAATGGAAAAATGAAAACAACATTTTAATTGTGTAATTAATCATGTCTTGGTTCACTTGATGAAAATGAATAGTCACTTGTAAAGGAAAATAGGTACATGTTTAATTTTCACTAATTTATTGTAACTTAACAATTGTTTCGCTACACTGTAGCTTCATCAGAAGTAGATAATTAAATACCTAAACTACTTACGAAAACTTAGGTTAGGAATGTAACAGGGGATTTTAGAAAATCATCATTTCAATACAAAATATGTTAGTATACATAACGAAACAAACAATAAGTTATCATTATTGAAAACAATTGAAATAAATAAATTAAAAAAAAACAGATTTACTGTTAAACGATCACTTTGATTTAAATAATTCCCCATTACTCAATTTGTTCCCCCTCCCCTGTTACAGTCCTTACCCAAAATAGTATATTAAATAAGATAAGTTTTTGTTAGTAATCTAAGTAATTATTTACTACTTCTGATGAAGCCACAGCGTAGCGAAACAATTGTTAAGTTACAATAAATTAGTGAAAATTAAACATGTGTTTTCCTTTTTTTTTATTTTAATTGTGAGTTAATTTTAAAACGTCCTATCATCTGCTCTCTAAGTTGCATTACATTTTTAATACAAACCTACCATATGAAATCAACTGAGTAGTATATTAGAAACCAAGAGTTTTAAAATTTGGAAATAAAGATTTTCAAGGCGAAGACATTTTTAACTAAAATAATTTTCAATAACTGTCGGTTACTTCCGGTTATATCGGAAGATAATACCAACTTTGTTATTTCAAGTGGAATGGTGTATTTCATCTCTTTGAAACAAACCAACGATAAATAGTTTCTGAGATAATTTGGTCACAGAAATTTTTACAGAGCGTTCAAAAAAAAACCAAACTTTAAAAACATTAAATACGACTAACTTTGTTTCTTTCTTAATTTCACCTACTAGATTTAATTTTTTATTCAACTCCTCTGATTATACTTTTTTAGTCCGGTCAAATTAGACCAAAAAATAAGAGTAAAGCTACATAAATTCCCACCAAGCTGAAAATCAGTGAGATTGTTTAAACTATGATTAAAAATAAAATTTGAAAGTTCCCCATCTTTCCCCTGTATGGAAAAAAATTTATTCAAGGTTAAAGGTCAAAAAAATGAGTTTTTCGGGATTTTCAGTAAAACGGTAAGTTTTATCATAAGATTACTTCAGACAAAAATTGTAGATCATAAAATTATCTATAAAATATCCCAAAATAAGCTATGTGACAAACAAATCCCCAAGAACTAGAAAATATTTAGTGCAAATAGAAAAAAGATTGTAGAAGAAAATTTTTCTCCAGAAGAATTCCCCTGAAAAATATATCCCCAAAAAATACCCCAAAGGAAAAACAATCCCCAATTTTTTGGGAAAATCCCTTAATCTGGCCACCCTGAGACTAACAGTATTTCATTTATTGGGCACACTGATATAAAGCAGGTATAAGACCCTAGCCACGCATACAATTGAACAGGAGACAGATGTTGTCTCGAGGTTACACTGGCGTATAAAATAAGGGACTGGGTTTCATTTAACCTGATATCTCATACATATTTTATAGATAATTTTATGATCTACAATTTTTGTCTGAAGTATTCTTGTGATAAAACTTACCGTTTTGCTGAAAATCGCGAAAAACTCATTTTTTTGACCTTTAACCTTGAATAAAATTTTTTCCATACAGGGGAAAGATGGGGAACTTTCAAATTTTATTTTTAATCATATTTTAAACAATCTTACTGATTTTCAGCTTGGTGGGAATTTATGGGTCTTCGAATGTTTAAATTGACCGGACTATTTCGATTCATATGGATGTTGCTCACTACATTATCTACTAAAAACATTCAACAATTTTAGATTTTTAATTATCGATGACATAACAAAGTGTAGGTATCAAACTCTGTATATATGCGAATTATTTAAGACCCTCTATTTTTCAATGTTGGAGATAACATATGTTTTTTAATTAGTTTTCAATTTTATCAACTGAGGCACCAAATCAAATTCTGAAAAGCAAAAATGTATTTTGATATTTAAAAAAGGCGAATGCGCTGGGACAATATACAGAAGACTACCTGTGGCGTGCTGATGAACTCTAAAAAGATCGAAATCATACGTTAGAATAATGTTTGATTTTCGGGCTGATAGTCATAGTCTTCTTATAAACTTTGATGAAGTTATTTATCCGACGTTTCTTCACTGGAACATAACGAAAGCGTTAAAAGTGGCTGAAGTTGTACTATAACTGCTTCAGCTTTATTTTGAGACAGGGATAAAGAAAATGTAGAATATTCAAGGAACAAAATAAAAACTTGAGACATGTTTTAGAAGAAATTGTCGTGAAGATTAAAATTTTGAATGAGTACATAGTATTGATAGATATATAGGGCAAGGTTGTAGACAATATAAAAGGAGGGTAAGTGAGATATATGATCAATTTACGAATTTCTAGAAATCTTATAGGTAGTGGCGTAACTACCATAGGGCTAAACGGGGCAGTGCCCTGGGGCCTCCAAGCTCAGGGGGCTCCTCGGACTCTGACTTACAAACTATGAATTGTGTTAGAAATATCCACTAACTTTTATTTAAAAAAACGTATATTAATTAATTTATCCAGTTATTTATTCGTAAACTCTGCGTGTAGAACCAGGACGTGCCCTGCTATGCACAATAAAGAACTAATGATAAAGTAGCTTTGCAACTTTAAAGTATTTCAATGTAACTACCTATGAGTTGTATTGATAAAATTGTGATTTTTTGTAAGCCAGATTCGTCGTAAAACGTAGGTACCTATAGCCGGTCAAGAAAGTGGTGTTATTGGATTAAAAATCTCTACTTAATTAGGATTCCGTACCCAAAGGGTGCTCAACGGGACCCTATTAACGTGCCTCCGCTGTCTGTGTATCTGTCACAGGACCGTATTTTTTGAACGGTAACAGGTAGATATTTTCTTTTATTTTCATAAAATTCTTTTAATTTGTTCATTTAAATAAGTTACAATTTGTATTTGGTTTTTTATTTTATTATGGAGTCAACTGTATTACGACGAATCTGAATAATGACAAATTTGAAGTACGTCGAATTCGGAACACAACAGAACACAACGAATACGGAACAAACGATTTTAAATAGTGTGACGGACGTGGCGTTTTGAACGACGTTGACATGCGCCGACTGCGAAAGTTGAGTGGAAGTTACCTATGACGCGTTCCAGAAGGTTCGAGACAACTCTGGAACCTGGAAGTTTCGAGAGTCATCCATAATACTATGTAAGGAACAGCGTTGGACAGTTTGACAGTATTTTGATAGAAGAGAGTGACAGATATAAGATAGTTAGAGTTTTATTTTTTATTTTCATAACATTTTAAATGTTCATTGATCCTAGTATTGAACGCTCTTCCTGTTTGTCCTATGTAACATTTTTCACAAGATCCACAGTTTAATTTGTACACACCTGATAGTTTACATTTGTCTGTTTTATGTTTGTTGTTTTTAATTAATAGTTTACTTAGTTTATTTGTAGTTTTAAATGTTACATTTATATTTTGTTTTCTTAGTTTTGAAGCTACACTGTTACTTAATTTACCAATGTATGTTAAATTAAAATACAATATATAGAATTATAGGAATCTTTAAAAATATACAGCATCTGCTTAACTGTACCATATTTATTGAAATTATGATTTAAGTAAAATAAAAACCAAATCATTATAATTAGCTTTCACACAATATAAAAAAATTAAAGTAACGTTAGACGTATCGACTGGCTGCAATTTTGTATTGAAAATTGAAGGAGACGAAGACTAAGAAGAAGAAGAAGAAGAATGAGAAGAGTCTTGCGACAGCGTGTCGTCGCTTTTCAGCGTCGCGTAATTAATACTGTAGCAACACATCAATCTTACGCCAGTGGTTATTCTTTTGTTCGCGATTCGCCGTTTCGTATTAACAAACGAACTCAGCAGAATAATGCTGAATCAACATTTGCCATCTCGGGAGGTGGTAGCGAGAAAAAAAAAGATACGATAGGGGCTAGTAGCAAGCAGCATCAGCATTTCGCTGCTTCGCCCTCCGCTCCTCCATCGTGCCGTCAGCAATTCAAGTGGTTCAGTTCAAGTGCATTTTTCCCAAGACAATAACAACCCATTAGTTGGCAAAAATTGGATTTAAAGTCGCCACTTGGCAGACAGCTAAACTGATTGCCGTACGGTTACCTGTGCTGTGCTGTGCGCATTGTGTAGATATGGTAGTATGGGTGCCATTTCGATTTCGAAGCAGGCGTTGACGCGAAATCTATTGTTTGTCGAACCTTTAAATTGTCACTCAAAGTTACGTATAATTGTAGTTGGTAGCAGTGTGTCGGCGAGTTCCACGTACCTAGATCGATTCATATTCTCACCAGGCTCAGAAAAGTAGACTGAAGGAGAGACAGGGAAATGGGGAATTAATTGCGTTGCCATTTTATACCAATTCAATTTCGGGACAAATTTTGAGGCAAAACGAATTTGATACTATTAAATAGTGCACTAAACAGGGTGAAGCTAAGTCAAAAAACTTAGAAATTAGAACAAAAATGTAGTAGTTAGCCTACATTTTTAAAATATCTTCAATTTTACGTTATTACTTATTGATTGTTAAAACAATAACAATAAGTTAAGTCTTATACATATATTGAACGAATTAAAACAAAATGAATTGGGAAATGAAATGGAAAGAACTTTACAGATATTTAAGAGAGCCGCCTGCAGGTATTTATCAGCTTCTAACATGTTAATGAGACATGTTGGAAATTAGTCTCGTAGCCTTGTGGAGTTGCCTCAGGGTGTCTTCACCCCTACCCGCAATCCAAGTTTCCTAGTCCATCCGGAACCTACCTACTCTAAAAATCTGGATGTTCAAACTTTGTTGATGTGAATTTTTTCAGAAATGAGGCTGGTTAATTCTTGGAACCCAAGGGTTTATCCAGGCTTTTGCCTAACTGCAATTGCGCACATTTAAATATTCGTAGTAATTGAAAGTTCGTCGGGTACTCAATGAACTATAGGTACATATTTTTAAACATTTAAATAGGAAAATAATTACAACGCACATGTGTATTACCTAGAACATATTCTGTAATTTTTCTCGACTACCTGTCGTGCTTTTGAATATTTGTTAGGTTAGGTTACACTGTTCTTACTTTTGTTATTTATTATTGACATATTAAATAACGTTTATAATAATTACATTTCGGTTTGTATTAATTAAAAACCTCTACAACATTTTCCTAACGAATCTTTTGGTGTGAAACATCTATAGCTGCGGGTAAACCGGATTGTTGGCGTGGCGATCGTGGCGATTGCATGTCGTGGCGTCGCTCGCCATGCGCGAGCGCCTGTGCGATTTTCTTTCCACTCGGTTCGACAGTGTCGTTTACTATAATTAACTAGAATATGGAAGTGAGTTAATTTATGATTGTTGTGTACATTTCACCTAATAAAAATATGAAAGATATTTCATTTTTACATGAGAAATTATTTCCGTACAGTCACAAAGGTTCAATAATTTTTAAAACCAATAAAGATAAACTACCATTGATTTTAGCTGGAGATTTCAATGTAAATTTTGCTAAAGATGAATCAATGCCATTAACTATGTTCCTTCAAAAAGAATTTCAATTGCAAATTAACAACAATCCAAGAGAACCTACTACCACCAGATATGCAACAACAACAACAATAGATGCTGTATTTATTAGATGTCTTGATAATGTTATGTCGAATACTTTTGTAACATACTTCAGTTATCCTTGACCAATTATCACAGTAATGCTGTCAGAGGTAACATCGAATATAACTATTACTGAAGTCACTGATTAAAAGAATTGAGTTGTCGCAACTTGAAATAAATTTTTGAATTTTTAATTTTTGTATTTAATAAAAATAAATGTTTATTAAATAAATAGTCATCATTTTGTGGAAAAATTTCGTAATGTTTGATTTTTTCATTATGCCATATTTAGTTCCTGTCGTAACATTGTCTTTCATGCATATTACTTGTGCAAACTCGATGCTTCACATCTGCCAGGCGTCCCGTGACGGCTCACATTTTTTATGTCTATGAAAATATTTGAAAGTACTTTTTTTAGTAGAATTCAATGGTCTAAGGTAAATTGTTCTGAAATTAATATTGTAGTTGTTAACAATACAAAAATTAATTTAATATATATAGGACACCCTGTATAGTTCAACACATTCTAAACATTAAAAAATATATCTCCTGAAATGTAAAAAAATATGACGTTCCATTTAAATTAATCAAGTTACAACCCCTTACAATTCTTACTTAAGTAGTATTAATTTTTGGACACCCTGTATAAGACGACGAGTTTATTATAATTGGGATATAAAATATTATCTATTGTTACACTTCATTGTAAATTTCGCTTACATAACTTAGATACTTCTTAAGTATTTGAAACATGAAAATTAGGTTAGATTTTGATAAAATTCAAATTATTTAAAAAACCTTAAAGTTTAGGTATTAATAACCTTATCAAAACAAACACTTATTTTAATCTAAGAATCCAAAAAAAAAACATAACTTTGATACTTTTACGGCATTTTGAACACCCTGTATAATATGAAAATAATTTTAAAAGGTAACCATAATAAACCCCTATATAACCAAGAAGTTAAAGTTTTTTAAATTTTCATATTTTGGCCATAATATTCCGTGCCGTATAGCGTGAATAACCCTGTATATAATATATTGAATTCTACGTAAAAAACGCTCTAAAGTTGTTTTCACAGAAATAAAAAATTTTCGCCAGAAAAAAGTTGTAAAGGTTTTTAAAAAAATGCAAATTTCCAAAAATCACCATGTATATTTGAGGTGGTGATAGATAATAAGATATGATGTGCACCAACTAATTTCTTATAAATATTGAAACATTTACATCAACTTCTGCCTATCTCCTATACAAAGTACCTACACTTTACCTTCAAATGTGTCCAAATTGGCCCACCTTGTACCTATAGTCAATACCAACAAACGAAAATGAACCAATTTGTTACCATAACATTAATTACGCTTTGATGCCATATTTCTTACCCAAAAGTCAAGAACTCCGTTGCAATAACAATCTTAGTTTTTTTACATAAAAAAGTATTCATCCCTTTAGTGTTCATTTACACTTGGTTGTGATTTAGTAAGGAACCTTGCAATATTCGACCGTTGACAGCGATTCCCTTTACACTTCCTCCGTTTAGTAGATACAGAAACGAAATTTAAAATGTAATTCTTTTTAGGTGCCTTTTAAATTGCTTCGGGAGCACAAAATGAACAACTTACTTAGATACTTTGAGCCACTCAAAGAAATAACTTTGTTTTATTTTTCCGCTTCTTTTGTTATGAAAAAAGACAGTCAGATGAAAAAAATGATTGGTGTGTATCAAAAAGACTACAGAAAAATGAAATGTAGTCCTACGAAAGCGGAAAATTCTAATCCTTACAGGACTGTTGGAAAGAAACACAATCTAGACAGCCCTGCAGCTGCGAGTTACAAGATGACGATTCTTTGCTCGAAACCATCCGAGTGGAAGTCTGGCAAAGACCTGGGACAACATTCTGCAGGAAGCAGCACGCGCTCCTTTTGAACAGTTTTATGATGAACAATAAAGTTGCCCTTTTGTATTACAGAATAAATAAGAGGAATTTTAATGGAATTTTCAGCCATTAAACAAATCGAAATATAACCAGACACAAGAAGAAAGGTCAGGTGATCTTTTTGGGGTGAAATTCATCTCATAAAATTTAGGGATCTATCAAATAAATGGTTGTCCTTTATTTGAAAAATAAATTAAATAAATTGAAAATATCAAATATGATGAGAATTTCAAAAATGTATTAACTAATCTTTTTCGATAACCGTTTTGAAAAATATTCAAGACAATAAGTTGCCATTCGATATAAACGGTTTTTTGTAAAAAGCCTTTTATGGAACAAATGGGAATCGAATTGATTCAAAACAGTGACCTGATTTTGCAAGAACATCAATTAATGCTTAATTAAACTAAAACACTTCAGGCTTTTTGTAGAAATAAAAGAACAGTTAATTACAGCTTAATTCATGTTTCAATTTAATTTGATTGACTGTAAATTGTATTTAATTATCAGACTGGCTCTTATTGTGTCATTCTATCGTTGCAATCAGAAAAGTTAAACAGCAGGGAAAAAATTGACAAAGAAAAGCTCTGGAATTTAAAAAAGTGCAACAACTTTTGTAAACTTCCCCAGTATTAGAGTGAGAGCAAAAGGCTACCTGTTTCATCACCTTAACCCTCTTCTTATTTGTTTATCGTTAATTTAACTATGAGCCCTAACAATTAAATGTTTGAACACTCGAGTTTTGTAAACATTTGTTATCATTCTGGATTTCTTCGAATGAAAATAAGATTCGTATATAAAATATTTTTATTTTCATTTACAGAGTTTACCAAGGATGCTCTTCGTTGAACTTTAAGTGGTAGTAATAGAAATTACATTTTTAAAATTTCGCATTTTTATTATTTATTTCGTATGAACTTAATTATCATTGAAATTCTCGGTTAATTGAAAAGAAAGTTCCATAACATGAATTTAACTTAAAACTCCGCCCTTTAGGAAGTAAACGACAATCTTCAATTTTATTATGAAAAGCAAGTTTTCAAAAAAAAAATGTACCATCAATTATAACGCACCTTATTTAACTAAATTCTTACTGTGGTTCAACTATTCAATGCCATGTATTATATTACAATGCAGTTATTTATTAAGTTAAACTTAAAATTTCATATTTTTTTTTTATTGCGCATATAAGTAAGTATAAAAAATACCAAAATAATGTTAATTGTTAATTACCATACCGTGTTGTCGATTAATCTCTTCTTATATTACGTTGTGTGTGTTGTACAAGACTCATCTTGTCAATTACCTAAAAAAAAGAAGAAAGAACAATTAAAACTTTTTTTTGCAACAAACAAAACTGATCGTAATGTAAAACCTTTAATAAACAATTAAAACAGAAGTATATAATTGAGAGTAAAAAAGACAAAAAAAGAAAATAAAAACAACGCATCCATCTGATTTATGTAAACTATATAAAGGAAAAGTAACTGTCGGCACAAGTTGTGATATTTTTACCGTAGTGTTTGCCCTGCCCACTTCTGCTAACGCTATTTGTTCTATTTATTGTGGTACGTCTACCTAGCAAGTTAGTTCTCCTCATCGGGTGTTCAGTATGTCATTTTGTGAAATAGTTGAGTGCCCACGTAATAGATGGCGATGTAAAAGGTCGTACAACGGGTTGCATAATAAAAAATGCTGTTAAAGGGGAAATCCGTACGAACGTAAACATAACTGCATATGTGTCGGGTGCCGGTAAATAAGTAGCTATTGATACCCGTTATCATAAAAAAAGGAAAGAATACAAAAATGGAAAAGGTATTCACACACAAATTAATATAAAGAAACAGTTCTTTTCCCACTACTTTCGGTAAGTGGTTTCTTACTATACAGTATATTTACTCATCAATATAACATGCAGGTCTCAAAAATGGTTTGTTTTAGATTTTCAGACGTATTGATCTTTAATTTATAAAACATTGCATGTCACCAAAACAACTGTAACTTTAACTTGAAGTAAAGGATAACGTAAAACGTGAAGCACCAATTGATTATTTCTGTAGTTGTTACATTTGTATCTAAATTTGTAATTTCTACTAATTTTCTGATTTATAATCGTAAATTGTGCAACTATTTGTTCCATATAATAAAAAAATATATAGTGCGTGGAGTCCCTTCGCGCGGAAGAAGTGAAACTTCGTAATATGGAAATGAAAATAGGAAGGGGTAGAAATTGATTTTTAGTGAACTCATATTGTTTATTTAAGACAAACTTTATTAACATTGCTTACAATTCACAATTTTTGATCGCATCTTTTAATTATCATTTCAGCTAATTTCACGACGCTCACACTGTTTACTTCGCTGCATAGCAAGAATACCACGCGCATGTGCTGATCTACCGACTCACTCTCTTTCTCTCTCCTACTTTCTACCTTTGTGTATCTTTCTTTCTCTCTCCCTCTTGCGTTGGAATATTGAACGCTACTCGTTGCTAGCGTTCGCACTGGCCTGTAACAGGTATACTACGCGCATGCGTTTAAGTACCACGCATTCACTCTCGCTCTGTTTCTTTCTATTCCCCCTCCATGGTAGCGTTAAACGTTTAACGCAACCTTGTTGGAAGTCGCTTTAGAAGTTTCACTTCAAAAAGAAAAGAGACAGAGCGAGAATGAATGCGTGGCACACATAGTGATTTATCTATAAACCTATGTATATAGTCTACTTGATCTCATCGATTGTTTTGCCACTAATAAGTAATCGCATTATGACATGCAATTGTTATCTATCACCCTGTACACATTCGTTTTTCTTTTGTTTCAACCTTGATATAACCGACTACCGTCTGGGCCACTGTGGTTAGTTATTCAGAAGTGTTTATTGCACAATCGCGTTACCACAGCGTTTTCCCATCAGCAGTATCCCATAACGAGCAAACTATTTAATCATGGGTACCAGATCTCTCTCTCGTTACACCTTCTTTGTGTTGCCGTATGAAATCGTAACAAAACTGGTCGATTTTTGTCGAGATTCTGGATCGCACACGCATTTCTACACGTCATAACTCAAGGGCCTACGCTTCGTCTGCTTCAACTCAAAACATTGTACTGAGTGTAATAAAAATCACAGCCGTATTTTTTGGATACAATTAAAATATTGAAATATTACATAATAATACCGTATGTTATGTTGTACTAAGTAGCACTGACGCTGATTGCCTTTATGTTAATTAGTTCCTTCTTGGCATGCCAAAGTAATGCTTGCAAAACTAAAACGTATGGTATCATACTGATGTAGGTACTTATTAATTTTATGTGATTTAATGGCCATTAAGTCCTAGCACGTTGCCTATTAAATAGTTCAAAATTGGTATGTCAGACACACTTCATTGCTATATGATGCTACAATATGTAAAAGCATCCTATAAGAAGATATGGCACTGTAAGATAGTAGTTGTTCTCCTTTAGAATGCTAAATAAATAGTTTCGGTTCTATTATTTGAAAAACTGATGTGTGTGTCATATATTATAAGTAATATTAATGAAGTTAATGTATTTTTTTATATGATTTAAGTAATTCGTATGTTCTAGCAATTTGCCTGTCAATTAGTATTTGTAAAATTTGAAATTGCATTTTATGTATCCATGATTTTAAAATAGTTGACAATATCACATTTGAAGATTATAACCCTAGTTTAATTACATGTGAATTAGTTCGTTGGTATGTCAATTAGTAATTTGAACTAAAATATACGAAACTAAAATGTATTTAGGTACGTCATAATTTTACCAGGCAAATTAGCTAACTCTTGCAGATTTTACCTGTCAATTAGTTAAGATTTGGTATGTCATATTAGTAACACCCTTCTGATGTATGATTGTAGAATATTTTAGAACGCCTTGCATGAAAATCAGAACACTACCAGGCAGTTATTTTTCACATGAAATAGGCAAAGCCAAAAGTAATCTCATGGCATGACAATTAGTTCCTTGGTATGCGAATTAGCAGTTGGTAAAAACATTTACGAAATTATAATGTAAAATAAATTCAATAGTAGATACCTATCTATATCAAATAATTCTTTCGACATTATTCTTTACCTTTTAAGTAGTTAACACATAGGTATGGCATGTCACATTAGAAATCGCTCTTGATATGTGATTGTATAATAAGTGAGAGTGCCATGTATGAATATAGGAACATTAATAGACAATTACTTAAAAGCGTAACCGCAAAAGTTAATCATAGCTAAAATTAGTTTATTTGCATGTTAACTAGTTCTTTGGAATGTTAATTAGTAGTTAGTACAAAAATTTACGAAACAAAAATGTATAATAGATTCGAGTAGGTTTTAAACATTTACATAGTCAATTAAGGAACCCTTACGAACCTATTCTTTGACTGTCAATTAGTACTGGTATGTTAAATTATCAATCCCATTTCATATGTGATTGTAGAATATAATGTCTGGAGATTAGATCACTATCAGACAATCCTTTAGTGCGTATAAAATAAGTAAAGCTAAAACTAGTTCAACTGCATCCCAATTAGTTCTTTCGTATGTCAATTACTAATCTGTACTAAATTAGTAATTTATACTAAAATTTACGAAACTAAAATCCATCAACATCATACTTTAGCAGGAAATTAAATAATTTTTTTTAAATTAACCTTTACTTGTTAATTAGTTGAGATGTGGCATGTTATATTAGTAACACGCTCTTGATGTATGATTGTAGAATATGTTAGAGCGCCCAGTATGAAGATCAGAACACTACCAGACAATTATTTTTTTACATGAAATAGGCAATGCTATAAGTGGTTTCATTGTATATCAATTAGTTCTTTGGTATGTTAATTAGTAGTTAGTACAAAAATTTACGAAACTAAAATGCATAATAGATTCGAGTAGTATTATACTTTTACATAGTAATTAAGAACCTTACGAACTATTCTTTGCCTGTCAATTTGTACTGGTATGTTAAATAATTCATCCATTTAATATGTTGTAGAACTACTGAGAGCGCCATGTCTGAAGATTAGATAATATCAGACAATCCTTTACTTTGTATGTTAATTAGTAGTTAGTACAAAAATTTACGAAACTAAATGCATATTAGATTAGTATTTTATACTTTTACATAGTAAATTAATGGAACCCTTACGAACTTATTCTTTGCCTGTCAATTAGTACTGGTATGTTAAATTATTAATCCATTTCTATATGTGCTTAGTATATGAGAATATGAGAGGCCATGTCTGAAGATAGAAACACTATCAGACAATCCATTTTACTGCGTATGAAATAAGTAAGCTAAAACTAGTTCCAACTGCATTCCAATTAGTTCTTTGGTTATGTCAATTACTAATCTGTACTAAATTAGTAATTTATACTAAAATTTACGAAACTAAAATCCATCTACATCATACTTTAGCAGGAAATTAAATAATTTTTGAATTAACCTTTACTTTTGTCAATTAGTTGAGATGTGGTATGTTATATTAGTAACACGCTTATGATGTATGATTTAAGAATATGTTAGAGCGCCTAGCATGAAGATCACAACACTACCAGACAATAATTTTTTCACATGAAATAGGCAATACTAAAAGTGGTTTCGTTGTATCTCAGATAATTCTTTGGTATGTTAATTAGTAGTTAGTTGTTAGTATATAAATTTACGAAACTAAAATGCATAATAGATTCGAGTAGATATTATACATTTACATAGTAAATTATGGAACCCTTACGAACTTATTCTTTGTCTGTCAATTAGAACTGGTATGTTAAATTATTAACCCATTTCTATATGTGGTTGTAGTATACTGGAGACTCTAGAGAGTGCCATGTCTGAAGATAACAACACTATCAGACAATCCATTTACTGCGTATGATATAAGTAATGCTAAAACTAGTTAAACTGTATTCCAATTAGTTCTTTGGTATGTTAATTAGTAGTTAGTACAAAAGTGTACGAAACTAAAATGCATAATAAATTCGAGTAGATTTTATTCTTCTACATAGTAAATTAAGGAACCTATATTAACTTATTCTTTGCCTGTCAATTAGTACTGGTATGTTAAATTATTACCTAATCCCCTTACATATCTGATTGTAGAATACTGGAGAGCGCCATGTCTGAAGATTAAATCATTTTCAGAATCCTTTTACTGCATATGAAATAAGTAACGCTAAAACTAGTTAAACTGCATTCCAATTAGTTCTTTGGTATGTCAATTAGTATCTGTATTAAATTAGTAATTTATACTTAAATTTACGAAACTAAAATCCATCTACATCATACTTTAGCCGGAAATTAAATAATTTATGTGAATTAACCTTTACTTGTCAATTAGTTGACATGTGGTATGTTATATTAGTAACATGCTCTTGATGTAGGATTGTAGAATATGTTGGAGCGCCTAACATGAAGACTAGAACACTACCAGACAATAGTTTTTTAACACGAAATAGGAAATGCTAAAGGTGGTTTCATTGCATGTCAATTAGTTCTTTGGTATGTTAATTAGTAGTAAGTACAAAAATTTACGAAACTAAAATGCATAATAGATTCGAGTAGATTTTCCTTTTTATATAGTAATTTAAGGAACCCTTACGAACTTATTCTTTGCCTGTCAATTAGTACTGGTATAATAAATTATTGATCCCTTTTCATATATGATTGTAGAATACTGAAGAGCGCCATGTCTGAAGACCATTTTCAGAATCCTTTTACTGCATATGAAATAAGTTACGCTAAAACTAGTTAAACTGCATTTCAATTAGTTCTTTGGTATGTCAATTACTAATTTGCACTAAACTAGTAATTTATACTACAATTCATCTACATTATACTTTTAGCAGGCGAAATAAATAATTATTGTGGATTAACCTTCAGGTACATGTTAATTAGTTGAGATGTGGTATGTTATATTAGTAACACGCTCTTGATGTATGATTGTAGAATATGTTAGAGTGCCTAGTATGAAGATCAGAACACTACCAGACAATAATTTTTTCACATGAAATAGGCAATGCCAAAAGTGGTTTCATTACATGTCAATTAGTTCTTTGGTATGTTAATTAGTAGTTAGTTGTTAGTATATAAATTTACGAAACTAAAATGCATAATAGATATATGAGGTGTATAAGAGACCAAGAACTATACCACAATAGTATTTAAACATACAGTATGTAACTAGAAATGCCTGGCTCTTCGCATGTCAATTTGTACTTCTTGTTTGGTATGTCAAGTTACCAATTCCTATAACACATCTTAAAAAGTATATGGTTGTAAAGCACGTGAAAACTGGATAGGCATATATATTCTATATAAGTTAGGTAGTTTTAAAATTCTGATTCTTTGTCTGTTAATTAGTTCTTGTTTGGTATGTTTAAGGAGCTGCATGTCATAAACATGTGAAAACTAACTAGTAGCTATTAAATATAACCTTTTCATAAGTGACCTTTGTGAAGACTAAGCACTACTGTAAAATAATATTTCATCAAGACTAAAGTGTCTGATTAGTACCTGTTTGGTATATTACGTTACTAATTACCAAAACACATTTTCAAAAGTAAAATGCAACCAATTTAGGAATGTAAAACGTGAAAATTGGACAGGCGTTATTGGAAATTGTTTTCGCATAAAGCCTGACTCCATGACTGGCAGTTAGCTCTTGTTTCGGATGTTAAATTAGTAACTGCCACAAATTATTTCCAAAACTTAAACGCCCTCATAAATATATCAATCAATCAAATAATCAAGTACATAAAAACTTTGCCTGTTATCAAGTCGAACTTTGACATGCAGATTGGTAATTTACTAAATGTAGTATAATTGTAAAGCATGTTAAAACTAGACAGCCGCTATTGGAAAAATAACTTATAACTTAAATAGTTTTTAAAGCCTGTCAATTAGTTATTGTTTCGTATGTTAAACGAGTGGTCGCTATGAAATATTTCCGAAATTAGAATATACATAATGGATGTCTTTAAAGCGCGTGAAAACTGACCAGTCCTTATAACATTTATTCCTACGGTTTAATGCTTTGCTTGTCAATTAGTTGATTTTTGGCATGTCAAATTAGTAACTAGTAACTAGAACACCCTGTATGAAGACCAGGCGCTATCGTTGCATACATATATGTATGTATAGAGGTACCTAAGTATGAACAGGACGATGGACAGCTTCCCAATAAAGGGAATCCGGGGATGAGATCTGAGCCCACTCTGTTGCGCTGGTCGGCAGTTGTCAGTGGAGATTTAAGTTAATAGAAGTCGGCCTTTTCGGGCGCGATATCAGCGCGATCTGGCAGCGAATAAGTGGCAGCTTGTGTTATTGTTTCAACTGGACAAGAGCGTGAAGAGTAGGCCTGGCCTGACTGGCCTGCTTGATCTGTCTGCCAGCATTAAAAATAAATGAACTGCTCGTTCACAGAACAACTGGTGCTGCTGGCTTTGTACAGGACGAAAAGGATCATTTTAATGGAATAAAGATGTGGGAACAGGGGTTGAAAGACGTTTAATTTAGTATCTAATCGCTTAAAAAATGTCCACTATAATAAGTTGCTTTTTCGATATAAATAATATTTTTTAAAAAGCTTTTTCTGGAACAAATTGAATTGGAATAAATAGAAAACACTGCCCTGATTTTAAAGAACATCGAATGAATGCTCAATTAAACTAAAACACTTCAGGCTTTTTGAAAAAAGAAAAACAATTAATCGCAGCTTAATTCATGTTTTAATTTAAGTTAATTAACTGTAAATTGTATTTAATTATCAGACTGGCTCTTATAATGTCATTCTATCGTTGTATTCAGAAAAGTTAAACAGCAGGGAAAAAATTGACAAAGAAAAGCTCTGGAATTTAAAAAAGTGCAGAAACTTTTGTAAACTTCCCTAGTATTAGAGTGAGAACAAAAGGTTACCTGTTTCATCACCTTAACCCTCTTCTTATTCGATTATTGTTAATTTATCTACGAGTTCTAACAATTAAATATTTGAACACTCGAGATTTGTATATAAAATATTTTTATTTTACTTAATATACAGGGTTCTTCATTGAACTTTAAGTAGGAGTAATAGAAATTACATTTTGAAAATGTCGCATTCATAATAATTTCGTATGAACTTATATAAAATATTTTCAATCAAGTTTCACTTCTGGATATACCGGTAATGGACACTAACTTTGTTATTTTAAATAGAACACCCTGTATTTTATTATCATTGAAATTCTCGGTTAATTGAAAAGTAAGTTCCATAGGCTCTACAAGTTAATTCCTGGAGCAGTTTTCCCGAAAAAAATGGAAGCGAAACTATTTCTGATTGAAATTCATTCGTTCTCAAAACGAAACTATTCCTGGTCAAATTCCTGCAAATGAGCGAATTAATTCCTGATGAAAATATAAAAGACGAAATAATTTCTAGAAATATTTTCTCAATTTTAAAAGACGAAATAATTTGTAGAAATATTTCCTCAATTTTTCACAATCAATTAATTTCTAGAAATTCTTTGAATAGACAAAAACGAATGCATCGCTATGACTGTTTGCGATTGAAAGGCCTTTTTAAGCAATGTTAAATGGAAACAATAAAAGAAATAAATTTACAAAAAAATTAACCTAACCTAACCTAACTGAACCCCCCCCCCCTCCGAGAGTAATTACCGGTGTGTTTTCTTGTTGTGTTATTGTGTTGATATATTAATTGTAGGCTAGTCATTAAATGAGTTTTGAAAAAACCGGAAACAAACGAATTTATTTCTCAGGAATTGTTTCATTTGCAAAGCAAAATAATTTCTGGATGTTTTGCTTTTTCCAAAAACCGGGAAAAAAATTCGTTTCTTCATCCAGAAATTAATTCTCCAGGAATTAATTCGTCCCACCAGTTCCATAACATGAATTTAACTTAAAACTCCGCCATTTAGGAAGTAAACGACAATATTCAATTTTATTTTGAAAAGCAAGGTTTCAAAAAAAAAAATAAACTTCCCCAGTATTAGAGTGAGAACAAAATTTAATTTGATTCTTTATGTAACTGCAAGGGCAGAAGATTTTGTTAATTCCCATTGGATTAGGGAGAAAACAAAAGGTACCCGTTTCACCACCTTAACTCTCTTCTTATTCACGTAAACTGTTATCTAAGATTCCACTTGCATTAAGATTAGTATAAAAGATCACCCGTTTCATAACCTAAACCCCTTCTTATTCACCATCGTTTATTTGACCATTATCTAACTGGGAGAGCAGAATTTTTGATTATTTCCTTTCTGTTAGGATGAGAACAAAAAGTCACCCGTTTCACAACCTTAACCCCTTCTTGCCGACCTATCGTTAATTCGGTTGTTATCTAACTGCGAGACCAGAAACTTTTATGAACTCTCCTTGCATTGAGATGAGCACAAAAGGTTACTCGTTACACCACCTTAGCTCCCTTCGTACTCATCTTTTGCTAATTTAACTGCGAGGGTAGAAATTTCTGTGTATTTTCTTTGTATTTGGGCGAGGACCTTAACCAAATATTTTGGAATTTGAAAAGGAACAAAGTTTTCGTAAACTTACCTCCCCTTTTCGAAATTTTGGATTAATAAAAATTGAACAAGAAGGGCGTTGAGGTGGTAAAATAGGTGACTTTTTATACTCAATCTAATGTAAGCGAATATTTTATCATCTTCTGTGATTTATTATTGTCAATTAGTGACTTGATACACAATTATTTAAACTATTTTAAATGTGATAATTACAATTTATTACCATATTTTGTAACCAATCTCCTCTTTAGGCTATTGGTTAATATTAGATCATCTCAATTAAGACACAATTGGATTGTGAGTCAACTAGGCACTAATCAAATAGTGATGTTGATAATAATGGGGGATGTAACAGTGAGATGTGAACTTGTTTATAATCCAATTAACGAAAACCGAATTATAAGGAAATTAAGGTAGTGAACTAGGTTATCTTTTATACTTACCTTAATTGGATTTACTCTTCTGTCAAATTAATAACTTAAAATTATTTCAAATGTAATAAGTACAATATTTCATAAGCAAATTCTTCCTTAGACTATTAGTTAAATGGCGATAGTGATAACAATGGGGGAGATAGCAGCTAGATATGAGACAGATCACAGTCAAAATTGACAAAAGGTAAATAAGAAGGGAATTAAGGTGGTGAATCGGGTGACCTTTTGTATTTACTCTAATACTAATAAGTGCTCTGCCTTCTACTGCGTTTTACTGTTGTGAATTGCTAATTATTCCAAGTATAAGTAAGAATGGAGTTAAGGTGGTGAAACGGGTGATCTTTTGGATTAGTTTCAATGTAAACAACTGCCAATTTAAATATTTTCTTACGAAAACCCGCGTATGAACTTTGAGCACTTTGAAATTAGACCAAAAGCCATCCTAATTGACACCCCCCTTTTAAGAAAATCAGCTGATGTGTTCGAAATGCCTTTTGGCAAGAAAACGCAGAGTACTGAACTCGTTAAGTTTGTGGATTAATGATCTGCCTTCGATCAGTCTACAGGGTATAGATATGTACGTAGGTTACGTGTGTATCTGTGTATTTATACGTATGTGAGTATTTAAGCTCCTGGTATCTGATACCCCATAGACACAGTTTTGGGACCTGTCGCTTTCTGGAAGTAGATTAAGCACCATCAATCAATAACTCGTGAGATAAGTGTAGTAAGGATTCAAGCAAGGATTAAGCTTTAAAGCAAAATTTAGGACGGTGCAAAATTAACTAACACTGCTTATTTTAATAATTTAGTTTAAAATGTTAAGACATTGGAAAATGTGAATGAAAACTTAATTTTAACATAAATTGAGACACAACTTCAGATAAACAAAATCAAACAGAAACTTGAAATCAAACTTAAAACAAATTATTTATTGGATAGAAAATAAAATTTACTTTCGACAAAGCTGTCTCATGGGTTGGCAGTTATAATTCAGAAATGGTGGACTCGAGGGACACTATTTTTATTTCACAATATGGCAATTGTATTTTATTTATCAATCGAACAGCTCCAGGATATTTTCCAAAAATTTATAACAACTTATTTTAAATCAAATTTTGTTTATACGTGTGGAGCTTACTGTACATATTGAAAAAAAGGCTGTTTTAAATATTGGATTGAATTAAAAAGAAAATACAAATAAAACACAACAGTTTCAGTTACAAATTATATTTATTGATCACAATGAGCATTTCGCCACACTGTGGCTTCTTCAGGTGGAAGAGTATTTCTTCTACCTGAAGAAGCAACAGTTGTGTTTTATTTGTATTGTGAATATGGAGTTACGACAATTAAAAGCATCCTCAATTTAATTCAAAAAGAAAATAATGTGTCAGATCTATCAACACAAATTTACCTAAAAGTGATAATAATTGTCTATTTCATATAAAGGGAGTATTTCAAATAAGATTTCACATAAGCTCAAAAATAATAAATTTAAAATATCGTTTTAAACAAGTAGTAACTTATCCAAATATTTAATAAACCCAACAAAAAACGGAAAATATGAATAAATGTGGTGTGTACAAATTAAACTGTAACACTTGTACGGCAATATACATCGGACAGACCGGATAGACATTTAAAGAAAGAATTAATGAACATGTAAAGGATCTTCTTCGGAAGCTCCACGTTCATGTATCACATTAGTACTGAAAATTGTGAGTTTAACAAAAATGATAATTTCAAAATCCTACATTGTTTAGATAAGGGTAAGAAACTGAATATACTAGAATCATTATAAATTAAAAAACATATTAAAGCCAAAAATACATTAATTTAATTTAATAAAATAAAAAATGTGTTTAATTCTACAATTTTAAACAAAATTATCGAATGTATCCCCTTTACCACCCCTAAATTAAGTTAGTCTATATGTACATATAGAGGGGTTTTCAAGTTGATGGTCTATTAGAAGTATATGAATTAGTAGAAGGAATTCAATTTTGAAACTTGGGCTCATTTGGTTATTGTTTATGCCGCCTTTTTAGGGTTCCGCACCTCAAAAGGAAAAAAGCGGAACCGTCCGTCCGTCTATCAAGACCCTTTTTTTCAGGAACGCGTGGAGGTATCAAGCTAAAATTTATACCAAATACTCAGGTCTATTGTCCCTTGGAGCTGTAAAAAAAATAGTACTTCTAAGCCAACGCAATCAAAAGATACAGCCGTTTATGTCGCGAAGTTCCGCAAATTTTCGAATCAAAACCTGCAGGGTACTTCCCGTGAACTCAGAATCTTGAAATTTGGTACGAAGCAACGTCTTATAGCACAGATAAAGGAAAAATTGCGAAAACCGTAAATTTTTAGTTACATCATATAATAAAAATATTTTTAATAATTTTAAAGTTACTACCCCTTTCCTCATGAACGCGTACAGGTATTAAATTGAAATTCATATCAAATACTCAGGTCTATAATACATTTAAGCTGTAACAAAATCAAACTTCTATGTCAACGCAATCAAAAGAAACAGCAATTTAAGCCGCATATTTTCAAACTCGCAACTACTCGCAAGGGAATCAAAACCTAAAGGGTACTTCCAGTCGATTTAGAATCTTGAAATTTGGCATGAAGCAATGTTTTATAGCACATATAAAGGAATAATTCCGAAAACCTTAAATTTTTAGTTACATCACATATATACAGGCTTGTACGGAACCCTCGGTGCGCGAGTTCGACTCGCATTTGGCCGGTATTTTTTTTTTAAATACTTTCAAGTTCGATTTACATCCGGTTATACCGGAAGTCGACACCAACTAAGGATAAAAAAGGAGCCGATCGAAAAAATAAAAAATGGTAGATGCCATTTGAAAAAACGTAGTTATTGGTGTTTGAAGTTCTTAAACTTTAGAATTTCATTTTGAACGCCCTGTATAAACTATTTAGTTCAATTTTGTCAAGACGTTAGCACTAGCATTCAGCTATTACTAGTAAAAATTTCAACAGTCTGAGTCGTATTTGTGGAAGTGATGATTTTTTATAATTTGGGGTAGCGATTTTTTTTTATAAATTAAATTAACTCAGAAACCGATCGTCATAGGTGTACAAGTTGGTTATCAAACTTACCTTAGAATTACAAGTTTTATTCGAATTCAGCGTAAAAAATATACCATTCCATTTAAAATAACAAAGTTGGTGTAGACTTCCGTTATAACCGGATGCAAATCGAACTTGAAAATATTTTTAAAAGAAGCGGCATAAACAATAACCAAATGAGCCCAAGTTTCAGAATTGAATTCCTTCTACTAATTCATATACTTCTAATAGCCTATCAACTTGAAAAACCCTGTATGAATAAATGTGGTGTGTACAAATTAAACTATAATACTTGTACAGCAATATACATCGGGCAGACTGGAAGGGCATTTAAAAAAAGAATTAATGAACATGTAAAAGAACTACTCCGGAAGCGCCACGTTTATGTATCACGTTTGTGCTTAAAAACATGAGTTTAACAAAAATGATAATTTCAAAATCCTACATTGTTTGGATAAGGGTAAGAAACTGAATATACTAGAATCATTAGAGATTAGAAAACCTATTAAAGCCAACAATGCATTAATTTTAAGTGAAATAGAAAATGTGTATAATTCTACAATTTTAAACAAAATCATCGAATGTATCCCCTCTACCACCCCTAAATTAAGTTGGTTTATATGTATATATATATATAGGTAAGATATGCACATAATTTAGTTTGTCTTCTGATGATGCCCATATTGGGTGAAACAATTGTTAAGATTACTAAAATAAATTAGTGGAAATTTAAAAGTTTTATTACATTTTTTACCTAAAAAAAGACAGTATCATTTAACGGAGATGCTTCTGCTTTGTTTCTTCGTCATTGTGATTGTGAATTATTTATGGACGTGGTTCGGAAATATTTTGTCTGCTTTAACTCTTTCGAGGCGGGTATTGATCGGGGTTAATCAGGCCAGAGTAAATCGGTAACTAAACGTTAATCCTCGGCTGCCAGATGCTGAATCATGAAGATCTATCATCAGCTACTGACGCTGTCATACCCGGCAAAAAACCAACTAAATGCATGTAGAGATAAAGCACGAAATAATAGGCTACAACGCGAGACAACGTTGTCGTATAATATGTTATCCCAAAACCTAGTAATTAACCAAATTATGATTTGTTTAACATGCAGGTACCTCCATAATACATAGGTATGCTATTTATTTATAGGATAATATTATTAAAAAAATAACTACCTTAAGTTCTTTTCTGTTCAAAATTAAAATATAATACTTAGAATTTTCTGTAAAAAAGATTTTATTTAACCAATTTAATACTAATGACATAAATTGTCCTTTTTTTAATTTGCTTCTTCTCGTGGAGGATCTGCGGAAGCTTTTTTGAATAGAGCTGAAAATATACATTTAACGTCGTCGGAAGGTATTTTAAATTGGAAAATAAAATTTCCCGGTTCCAGGACGTAATACTTGCAAGAGAAGATAAGAAGAATAACGTCAAAATTGAAAGCGGTTCGCTTCTTCGTTTCACTCGCATGTCTTCGTAGGTAAGTGAGGGTCGCAACAAAGGAAGTTCAGATTTTATTAATTTGATCCGAATGCGAAAGCTTTTGCTGCGAAAGAAAAGTGAACAAAGGGGAACTGGCACAAGAATAATAACATTAGAGATTTTATTCCTTCAGGGGAAAAAACGCTGGATAAAATGAGACTATGTATCTCTCTTTGATGATAAGAAGTATGTACTAAATAAGTACATGTAAGAGTATAAAGAGGGAGAAAACTCATTTTCTTTTTTTTTTTTCGAAAACATGAAAGAATTGATAGTAGAATGTTTCGTTGCTGGGTTCCGTGAGTTAGCTAAAATTTAAGGAAAGAACTTTAATTATGTGAAATAAGTATAAATAAAGGGTGATCGTTTTCAGCATACCCTTTAGACGTATTTCCGGACTGAATTGGAATATCGTTTTAAAATTTTGATCTATTGAGTTTTAAGATGTGGCCTACCGATTTAAATATTTTTGATCTTTCACTATCGGTTGGTATAACAAAGCTCTCTCCTGTACCCCTTTCAATTAAAAGACTGGGGTGGCCGTCATAATTCAGAAATGGTGGACTCGAGGGACACTATTTTTATTTCACAATATGGCAATTATACTTCACTAGCTATGCCCGCGACTTCGTCCGCGTGGAATAGTGACTTTCGGCAGCATTTTAAATTTTTTTCTTCTATGTTTTTATTTTCTGGGCCGTAAGCCTTTTTGCCGACGTCATTACACAAAAACTTTCATTCCTTATTTTTGCCCCCTTTAGCCTAAAAAATAAGTTTCAACCCTCTAGCTTTATATCTACTTATCTATCTCTGTACCAAATTCTCATTTAAATCGGTTTAGTAGTTTGGGCGTGATTGCGTAACACACAGACAGAGAGAGTTACTTTCGCATTTATAATATTATAGATTAATATAGTTTAATTATAGTTTAAAATAGTTTATATAGTTTAGTATTAAACCACTTTTATTGATTCAAATAAACAAAACCTCTATAACTTTTTACACTTAATATTTTAATTTTTTGGGCCGTAAGCTTTTTGGACGACGTCATTACACAAAAACTTTCATCGGCTAATTTTATCCCCTTTAGGGTAAAATTTTTACAAACATTGAATGTCGTATTTATTTATATCTAATCAAAAGCATAAAAAATCTTTATGAATTACGGAATTTCCGCACAAACTTTCCTATTTCAACCCCTTACAACCCTTTTTTGGCATTAAAAAGTAACCTATGTCCTTTCTCAGGCTCTAGACTATATCTGTAACAAATTTCATTTAAATCGGTTTAGTAAATTTTAGGCGAGATTGTGTAGCATACAGACAGAGTTACTTTCGCATTTATAATATTCCGCGAATTCATTTTCATCGATTTTCCCATGGGAATAAGATATTTTCCCGCAGTAAAACGTAGCCTATGTGTTAATCCAGGGTGTCAGCTAACTCCATACCAAATTTTATTAAAATTGCCCCAGCCGTTTAGACGTAAAGAAGTAACAAACATACACACTCACAAACTTTCGCCTTTATAATATTAGTGTGATATATGTTTCAATTTCTTGTTAAATTTTTGTCTATTTAAAAAATGAATTCCCTAACCGAACCTAATTGAATGGTTGCCTTTACTCCTTAACTACACAAATTTCGACAACAAATAATCCTTTAGTAATGTCGCTCTTACCGTATAGGTCTTGATTTTGAACTTATTTCATAATAAAGGGAACGAAACAAAAACTGGATCAATAGTTAGTGTTAATGAGCATAACATAAAGCAGCAGATAATGTTTATCTTTACTGTTATTTGTGTCGATGTCGATTATTTTACGTACCGAAAATTATTTCGTATTTTGACGATAAAACGTTATTTAGAAAATTATTCACAAACTCTGACGTTTAATAGAGCCGTAAACAGTTTTATTTCATTTTAAGAGTTTTTACCACCGTAACTCTTCACCCGACGTACTAGTTTATTATACAATATTTCAACACTTAAAAGAGAATTTAACGTTACCGGAACGTGCGTTAAAACTTTAATAACTGCTCCTTAAGATTCCTTTTATTTAATGAGTTACAACTATAAAAGTTGTATGTAATTTCACAGGAAAAGGTCTTAACAAACCGGTACAGCATTTAAAACCGTTGCAAATAATAAAGCAAGGAAGCTCGAGTTTATTCGTTGAAGTTAAGGAGCCCCGTACGAAGTTAATTGTTTATGTATGTACTTAATTAATAATTAATTTCGTTCTTGTTAAGTTAAGTTAAACTTTGGACTATACAAATATTGGAGTGAATAATTTAAAACAGCTTTAGAATGAATGTTGGTACTAATAGGGAGGTATTTTATTGCAAAAGCTTATGCAGTGTGCTGGCGTGAATTTAGTTTGCATTTCTAAAGCTGTTGCCCTACTCCTGTTATATTAAACACAATAACCCGGATGCAATATTAATTTACAGGACGTCCATGGGGCCCATTGTTTTCGCTATAACTATATTTACGACAACCTACGTTGTCAGCAGGGGTGCAACAATGGGGATGTTCATGGTTTCCGAACACCACCCCTTCTAGAGTTCAAAGGACACGTACTTTCAGGTGACCTTTTCAAAGCACCAAACTCTTCTATTGTGAAATTTTGGGTCTCTTTTGAACAAACGGGCAGCTTGCCATTTGTCATTAATTTATTATTTAACATAATTTAATTAATTCGGTTTCCGAAGTTGATCGAATTCCATGATTGACATGCATTGTAAACATTTTCGATAGGTGTAATTGGTAACCGCGTTTCGTGTCGCTAGATAAACTAAAAACTCGTACAATTTCAGTTGAAAATGGCGAAACGTTATGGGAATACATACCGGTAATTGCCATCATGCATCGAGCTCGTTACATTTTATATGCTAATTGGAATTCTCGGTGCAACGCTATCGGCGCGGTGTACGAAGGTACATTGTGAGTGCTGGGCACTTTTCAATGCTGATTATTCATTTAAATGCTTAATTAGAATCGAACAGGCCTGTTCCATCATCATTTCGACTTCAAAGTGTTAATTAAACGAAACAAAACGATACTAAACAAATTTGAAAAAAATTGGATTTGACGTAAAATGTAGTATAATCAAATGAGTTCAATTCAATAAAATTTAAAAAAAGTCCAACGTAAATGGTAATAGAAATTTATTTGTAATGGAAGGAAGGATGATTGCGGGAGGTCTAGAAGAGGATGAGCAAGGTAGAGTAGAAAATAAGAAAGGAAGAGATTACTGGGGAAATGAGGAGAAACTAAGAGGACTAGAGAGAGTTAACAGAGAATGTATGGAGAAGTTGAAAAAAGGACGAGAAGCAAAGAGGAGGAGATAGGAAGATGAGAAAATTAGAAGAGCGTAGTGGAGGACTAGAGGCAGAGTTAATAGTACGAGAAGAAAAAAGCACACGAGCAAGAGTGGAGAAGAGGAAGAGGAGAAAGGACGATTGGAGAAGAGGTGGAAAGATGAGAGGAAGCGGCAAGAGGATGAGAGGAGAAAGGAAAAACGAAAAACGAGGAAAAAATGAAAGAGCCAGAGAAAGTAGAAAATGGATGTTTGGAGAGTGTGAAGATGATGGAAAAACTTAAGGAGATGAGAGAAAAAATAGAGAAGATGAGAGAACGAGAGAAAGTGAAGAGTACACGAGAGAAGCAAGAGGTAGACAGCAATAGAGATACAGACGAGAAAAACATGAGAGAACTACAAGATGAAAGAAAAATACGAGTAGGGAAGAGGTGAAGAGAACGAAAGAAAGAGTCACGAGGACGGGATCAGGAGTTGAAAAGCGGAAAAGAACAGGAATATGAGAGGAACAAAAGGAAGACATGACTAAAGGTGGAGTTGAGGTAAAAATGAGAGATATAGAAGCAAAGACGAGAACAACAAGCAGAAAAGTGAACTAGAATAAGATAAAAGAACTAAAAGAAAAGGAGAGAAGTAGTAGAACAGAAAAGACGACTGGTGAGGAGGTGACGAGGACGATAGGAAGAAATAAAAAGAAGAAGAGAGAATCAGATGAGAAGGTTTGAAGAAAAAGAAAGACAAAAGGTTGAAGTGAGATGAAGAGAAATACAAAAAGAGACAAGATGATGAATAAATGAAGACATAAATAGGGACGAAGATGAGGAAAAGTTTAGAGAAGTAGAAAATGAGAAAAAAATTAGAAGAAGAAAAAAGAAGAATAAGAGGAAGAGTGGAGAAGAGGTGGAAAGACGAGAGGAAGCGTCAAGAGGACGAGAGAAGAATACGAGTGAGGAAGAGGTGTAGAGAACGAAAGAAAGTCACGAGGGCGGGATCAAGAGCTGAAAAGAGGAAAAGATGAGAGGATTAGATGAAAAAGAATAGGGAAACGTAGAGAAGCGGCGAAAAAGACGAGAGAAAGAGGAATATGAGAGGAACAAAAGGAAGACATGACTAAAGGTGGAGTTGAGGTAAAGATGAGAGATATAGAAGCAAAGACGAAAACAGCAAGCAGAAAAGTAAATTAGAATAAGATAAAAGAACTAGAAGAAAAGGAGAGAAGTAGTAGAACAGAAAAGACGACTGGTGAGGAGGTGACGAGGACGAGAGGAAGAGTCACGAGGACGAGAGGAAGAAGGGAAAAAGTACAGAAGACGAGATTAAAAGTAAAAAATAAGAAAATAAGAAAGGAAGTTATGAAGGGAGAAGGAGACTAGAGGCCTATAAGTGAAACAGAGAGAACGATTAAAGAAGAGATGGGGAGAACGATAGGGATTGAGAATGACAGAAAGGCAATAGGAAAGGGGAGAGAAGGAAAGAACGAGGTACAGTGTAGACGAACTTCTTTCTAAAGTGACTATTGCAAACACAAACGTAGCTTTTTTACCGTAATGGGAGGGAAAAAGAAAGGGTAGATACGAAAATATTTTCACAGCAAACCACCCATCAGCCAGTTGAGCGGAGTCGTCAATTCACAGTCAGTCATGCTGGGAAAACGGTCCTCAGTAAGTAGCCTCCAGCCTGCGGCACTTCTACAACTTCAAATAACTTCCGATCATCGATAGCGTTTTTCTTCTATGTTTAAATTGAGTTACCATTGCAAAAGTTGACCTTTCAATTTCAAAAGTGGGACATGATGCTTGTGCATTTATAGCATAAAGGAGAAATAAGGAAGAGATTTGACGTACTAACCATGAAACATGAAATGGGAATATTAATTATTTACTCATTCTGTTTATTCTAAGGTAAATGGTTTCTCATGAAAGGGATATTAACCCCGTTTTAATGCAAATTTCATAAAACACGTTCGCATACAAGGGAGGGGTCTTGCTGAGTGTGACAAGATGTGACAAGGGGCACGGGGGGTCTACGGCAACGTGTCGTTCGCCGTTCATCAAAAAATTTTACTTAATTCTTACAGAATCCTTGGACTTCTGATAAATAGAAATATTATTTATTTGTTCGTTACAAAAGATATTTATTAATTTATTTAAATTTTATTATGAAAATAAAATAAATATTTTTGACTATCAAAATTTGTGTTTAATCAATCAAAATTTGTGTTTTATCAAAGAAAATTTATCATGTTCAGGGGGGGGGTGTTTAGTTTTTGGTGACGTTATATTTACAGGGAGATCACAGAAAGTGTCACACAGCGTGACAACCGGGGGGGAGGGGGTCAAAAAAAGCTAATTTTAGCGTTACGTATTTTATGAACATCCCCTAAGTATTTATCGAAAAAAGGTTGCCATTTTATTGACACACTTTTCTTAGCATATTACCAAAATACACTTTGGAATTTCATAAATAATTTTAGAAATAATATATATTTAATTTGGATGCCTTCTTATTATGACATCGCAATTTTCTGCTTTAATTTTTCCTATTTACAAAAATATTGTATTATGTAATGTAGTGAAAAAGATCTGTTGTGTTTGCTAGGTTCCTTGCACTTTTAATAAGACCGATGGCGTTGCATTAAATCCGTCTACATGGCCCGCTGCTCTTAGCGAAATAAACAACGAAAAGTGAACCAGCCAACTAAGAAAATAACTCATGTGGAACAGACAGATAGTCTCCGAACCTTAAAATGTTAACAATTGAAAGTGCATTCAGCTATAAATTTTAACTTTCAACTATACTATCGTATACATACTTCCTATATTACTAAATGAAATTCTTCTTTTAAAATTTCCACAATTTTTAAACTAATTTATAAGCATAACATGAACGAACATATTCTGATTCAAATTCTGTTTTATTAATTATGTACCTAAAGTAAGCATTAAAATTCAAAATAGATTGCAAAAACATAATATTAGACCAATAGTAATAATAAAAAAAAATTAGGTTCTCTATTAGTAAATAATAAGGAAAGACAAGAAAATACTGTAAAAAGTGGTGTATACGAAATAAAATGTAAAGATTGTGATTAGATATTTTTAGGTCAAACTGGTCGTTCAATTAAAACACGTCTAGCTGAACATCAAAAAACAATAATACAACAATAAAAAAATACAAATTTAGTAAACCATTTCATACAAAACAACTATTCATTAGACACTAGTAATTTCAAATTACTATTTTCAGAAAGTAAAGGAAAACGATTAGATTTACTAGAAACACTAGAAATTACAAGAGCAAGTACCAATAATAAAACCTTATTGAACGACCAAATAGATTTTGGGGTTTCCCCATTATTAAAAGCTGTTACAGGTAGTAAATTTTCAAAATAATAACAATGACACTCAGGTATTCCGTTGTATTTATAAGGAGTACTTTTATCCCTTAAATTTAGTTATACTACAACTCTTTGATAATGGCATAACAGCCGAAACATCAATCAATCAAAAATAAAAAAAATAAAAATTAGTGAAACAAACCAAGTGTATTTATTTATTTATTTTTATTGACTGTATAAATTATTTAGGCGTTAGCACTAATATTCAGCTTTTACTAGTAAAATTTCAACAGTCTGAGTCGTATTTTGTGAAAGTTGTGAATGTTTATAATTTGGGTTGCGGTAGCGATATTTTTTTTTAAATATTAAATTAACTCAGAAACTGATCGTCACGCTGGTTATCAAACTCACCTTAGAATTACGCGTTTTATTCGAATTCAGCGTAAAAAATATACCATTCCATTTAAAACAACCAAGTTGGTGTCGACTTCCGGTATAACCGGATGTAAATCGAACTTGACAATATTTTTTACCAACCAAATGAGCCCAAGTTTCAGAATTGCACTCCTTCTACTTATTCATATACTTCTATCAGCCCATCAACTTGAAAAACCCTGTATAGTGGGTCTGATTTAATTAGTCAATTATCCTTAATTAATATATTTGTTTATTAACGATTTGGTAATGTCATTAGTGAGCACAACTGAGCCTAATGTGAATAAGAATGAATAAGGGGATAGTCCTTAGCTGTCAAAGTGACTGTCGCCAGTTGAGGATGTTTACTGACGGGTGGCATGTCATAAATGAGCGTAAAGGAGTCTTCAGAGAGTGAATTCAAAGAACTGAATGTCACTCTAAAAATATTTTCAAAGAAATGTCACTGTGGTTGACACAAGGTGAATGACATATTTGACCTTTAAGTGAGTAAAAATGTGTGAAGAAAATGGCGTTCCAAAGACATAAGTAATAAATTTGGCTGTCTCCATTTGGTAATGTTTACTGACGTTCAGTATGTCATAACAAGCGCAGAAGTCTAGGGGGAGAATGTCACTATATTGCCGTGAAACTCGGCATGTTATAAGCAAGTACACATGAACCTGCAGTGATGTGAGCACAAATTAATTAATGAAATAAATGTCGTTCTAACAGGATTAATTGTCAGACTAGACAGTCGCTAATTCAGGCTTGTTCATCCTCAGGCGGCATGTCCTTATATATCGGGGAGTATATGCGAGTCTACTACATGTATTTTGAGCACAAACTGAAAATGGTAAATTTTTGAACGTTATAACGTACGTACGATTAGCAAAAAGTTTGGATGTGAAATATTTTATCGTACAATTTATGTTTCAAACTACCTGGAATTTCTGTTGGTTTTACTCGTATGCACTACCTGGAAAACCTTCTCGGTAGTTTTTTCCACCTAAATCATCCACCCGTTTACATGCATACATGATACGAGTCGAACCGATGGAAAGTTCTGTAATAGATATTTTATGAGCAAAATATTAGGAATATTTCCGTTCCATCGATCGATCCAGTTTCCGGCACGCGAAATTAAACTTGGCATGCATCCAGCGCTGTAGTCAACGTCTGAATGTAAAAAGAACGTAAATTTTCAACTTAACTCCGAAAAACAAGAAGTGAAATAAATAGCAAAAACAGGCCACGTCGTAAACGCATCCATCTGGAGTGCGCCAGTTAAAAATTCACTACGATTCTTTTCCGCCCGCCGGCTATAATTTGTAACTATACGAATGAAATGTGCATTTTTACAATTAGGTTTTTGCAACAATGTAAAGCTTTTGGTCCCCTATGCATCACATCTATTTTTAAAGTAACTTCGTAGATGAAATGAAATTGAAAGGTTTTCTAAACAAGTTTCCATACTATAAAAGACGAAATGTCGAAAGTGAGCAAATGCGCGTCATACAAATGGAAATATGCCACCCGTATACCATACAACTTTCACAAATTATTCCAAAAAACTGTGTATTATTGTCTGTCAAAACCGTCGACCGCTATAGTAAGGTGAGACATATACGTCTCAACTAATAATATTATGATAATGTAAATTGCGGTTACATAGACCGTAAATAATTTGTACATTTCTTTAAAATAATTGTAAAACAAGTCGTATAGACCAGTGCTGAAGCCTTCAAAAATAGTAAAAAGTGAAAAAAAATTATAGTAGGAAATAACCAAATTTTTAGTTTTTTATTTATAAAATTAATAATATAAGGAAGCACAGTAGATTTAGTTCTGGGACTCAATCAAGCTCACGTTTAATATGCCACTTGTTGAAGATAGCAACAAAGGGCTCCTTTCATCCATTTTTAGGGTTCCGCACCTCAAAAGGAAAAAGCGGAACCCTTATAGGATCACTTCGTTGTCCGTTCGTCCGTCCGTCAAGACCCTTTTTCTCAGGAACGCGTGGAGGTATCAAGCTAAAATTTACACCAAATACTTAGGTCTATTGTCCCTTGGAGCTGTGAGAAAATCAAACTTCTTAGCCAACGCAATCAAAAGATACAGTCGTTTATGCCGCAAATTTCCGCAAATTTTCGAATCAAAACCTACAGGGTACTTCCCGTGAACTCAGAATCTTGAAATTTGGTACGAAGCAACGTCATATAGCACAGATAAAGGAAAAATTCCGAAAACCGTAAATTTTTAGTTACATCATATAATAAAAATATTTTTAATAATTTTAAAGTTACTACCCTTTTCCTCATGAACGCGTAGAGGTATTAAATTGAAATTCATATCAAATACTCAGGTCTATAATACCTTTAAGCTCTAACAAAATCAAACTTCTATGTCAACGCAATCAAAAGAAACAGCAATTTAAGCCGCATATTTTCAAACTCGCAACTACTCGCAAGGGAATCAAAACCTAAAGGGTACTTCCAGTCGATTTAGAATCTTGAAATTTGGCATGAAGCAATGTTTTATAGCACATATAAAGGAATAATTCCGAAAACCTTAAATTTTTAGTTACATCACATATATACAGGTTTGTACGGAACCCTCGGTGCGCGAGTTCGACTCGCACTTGGCCGGAATTTTTTTTATTTTAAGTAATTTAAGTTGACACATTGTGGGGTATTAAAATCATTGTTTCTGTTGAAATTTTATATGCATATTCAATAGGTCTGAGAATCGGGAACATTCTGTTTTTCATACCCCTAAGTGATAACGGTTGTCCACCCCTAACTTTTTAATTTTTTGGACAAAATTTTTTATTTTTATTTTTATTTTTTTATCATTTGACATTAAAAAATACATATAACCCTTAATTTTTATCCTTCTACCACCAATCCCCCTTTTTTAATAGCGATATTACGTAGTACTGTAATAATATTCAACTCTCAGTGGTCGATAACTGATCAATTATTATGAATCGATTAGTCATCCCCGCTAGGCGTCTACTGATGTCACTACTCACCCAGCAAACAGCACGGAGTGGGGATGAGAATAAAGCAGATACTTTTAGAATGTTACAGGGAGTTCAAATATGTTCTAAGAAGTAAAAGAATGTTTTATTATAAAATTTCAGAATGATGTGGCAATGTTCAAGAATGTTCCAGAATCTTGAAGATCATTCAAGAATGTTTCAGAATGTTAAAAAAAGTTAGAAAATGTTTTGAATCATTATGGGATGTTCTGGATAGTTCTAAATTCGCGAATATTCTAGAATGTTCCATTAAACGTGTGATATATTTTTACCCGAGCAATGCCGGGTATTGCTGCTAGTAAAGTTATAAAGTAGTATAATGGTATGTCGAAAGTGAGCTCGTTTGTCGTCATTTAATTCTTAGACTCGAACGGTCTCACTTTCGACATGGCACTTGTCGTAGAAGTAAAATCAAACCGCCTGAGTCATAAACATACCCCACCTGCATAATATAATTAAAGATGGTTAATTGGAACTAAAGTATTTGTTAAAATGACATGTATTAATTTTCTAATAACTGTTGGGTTGCGTATTTTCTGATCTATTGCCGCCGTATTATTTAGAAGCATACTATGTTTGTGAATATCATGCATTACATGTATGGCAAAGTTCCATTTTCGTAACAGTTCATTATTTCACCATTCTACATACATATTTATGTACGTACGTACCTATTTAGCTTTATTCGTACGGAAAGTTTTGGCTGTTAAAAGCCCTACGTGGCCTTATTCGAGTTTACTATCTACATCATTCAAAATAAGACCATTTCGGTGTTCTGAGGCTTTTATGCATACTTACATACATACATGTATGACCTGCCCTTTGGCGTTGACTTTGTAGGTTGTTGCTTGAAATTCTGGACTTTGTTCTTGCAGTTTGATTAAAATTTATACTCAAATGGAGTCCATTTGCATTTATACTGTAACGTTTTTTTTCTATGAAAAATCCCGTTACTAAAGTTTTATTTAATTCGATTCAGTTGGTCTGTGTCTTGGTTCAGTTTTGTTGATTATTTCTTAATGTTGATCGACCTTCCGTCTTATCATCAAGGCTAACAACCTTCGCGCAGGACTAGGCGATCGATGGAGGGATCGATGAAATTTTCCGGTCGGTGCTCGAGGTCTTTTTCCTCGATCCTTGACACTGACGTGACGTGTGGGTGTGTGTTTCTGTTCGTGTTTTGTGCTTCTACTTGTGTGAACTTCTCACCTTATTAATATATTACGTAAATTTATTCAAATTAAGTATTTCGTTAATTTTTTCTTTAATTTTTCATAACTTCTCGAAGCACTCTTTTAAATTGTTTTTTTTAATTAATTTTAACTATTTTGTCAATTTTTTTTTGTTGCCACGAGGCATTTTGTAAATCTTATTTTTTCTTTTTAATCTTTTGGGCCTTTGTGGCTATTTTGTAAATTATTAATTTAGCTTTTCACCCCTTTGTTATCAGTAATTTCATTTTTCGAATAATTTTTTTTGTTCTTGTGGTATCTGGTGAGTACTTAGATGAATCTTGGTTTGTTTGATCTCGACGTGGACTCACCTATATACTTCCTTTTCCTACCCTTTATTTTTTAGACATCTTCATTTTCGACAAAATTATAATATTTTAATTAATTTATTCACTTTTAGGTAATATTTTTGTAAATATTTGTTCCTGTTATTTGTCAGCCCATCCATCCATCTTAGTTTAGGCTCCAGACGGACTCTGAAGCTGGGATTTCGGGTCGGGGTGAAGATTCCTAGAGGAAAGGTCAACCAGGCTAAGAGACATATTATATAATCTTATCCAGATCAACCTGATACAAGCCGATCAACACCTGCAGGCGGCTCTGGTATAAAACTAATAAGGTTGGTTCTCAGAGTCCTTTTATCTATTGCCTGGTCTCATACGTTTTTGAAAAGTCCCCTTCAAGACCCGGAAACCAGCTGAAGTCCCTACGTTGGCGCAGGGTGCGTTATATTTTGGTTGGGCTTGTGTTGTCTTTGTAAGTTTTCTTTTAATGTACCTTTTTTGTTAATATACTCTTCAAGTTTTTTTTTTGTTTTTTTTTAAGAGAGCTTCGAGCTCTCTTGACTCTCAGGATTCTACAGGAACCACCGATGCACTACCCGGTGCTCAATAAAGTTTTCGTTTCATTCATTCTTTTCTTTGTTTGACAAAGTGGCGCCCGAGCTCATTTTCGTTTTAGTATTTCATGATAATTAAATTTTTTTATAACAAACTATTAATGATATCAAACCCAAGTAATAGTTTTGTTAAAATACATAAATAGCTCAACTGTTCAACTGTCAAAATGGTGAAATCCTATCACACACAACTACGTTCATTAAAAACGTATGAGGATAGAAAACACTGAATACTTTTTGTTCACATAGTAACAATATGTCACATTTTGATTTTTGTTTCTGTATTGTTTTGTTCAATACCATTTGCATTATATCTTCTATTGTTTAACAAAAATGCAACTATTGTAGGTTAATTGTATTCTAACTTCACAAATTTGACATATAAAACATTTGAATATTATCTGTCAAAAGTAATTGAGGTTGCCTATATATGTGGGTTCATTTTTATTAGGTACGACTGTAGTTATTGCCACGGCAACGTTCGTGTTTTGTCCAGCTAACAAAGTCGCCGTTCCGATAATAAAACGTACAAAGGAAGCACAAGTGCGGTTGATTGGATTCATTACCGTTAAACTGTTCCGGAGCATGCGACCGTATATAACGGGAATTAACTTTAATACTTGCAAGAGCACTTCATTTCCTTTTACGCCTTATCCACACACTGTTTAGAACCGAACGATTTGTCCCGTCGATTCCTCTTCGTCTCCCGAATTACATCCTTTTCTCTTTTATTTCCTTTTCCTTTTGTTTCTAGGTACGTTCAAACAGTAATTTATTATGTCAACAGTTCATACAAAAGTGGAAGACAAATAAAATATCTACGCTTTGAATATCAAACTAATTAAAAAATATAAATCCCTAACTTGATCTGACAACAATTGGTAGTATGATGTGTTGATAATTGAGGTTAGGTAAACTTCAAAAATCATTTTTGAAGCTTCACTACCTCCATTCTTTTGGAATTCGTGTTGGTGTACTTATCACATACAATTTCATGGATGATCAAAAAATTTTTGGTAACAATTGTCAGCAATGAAGTACCTAATTAATTCTACACAGTATTACCAAGTAAATTTTTAAGTTAGGTTAGGTTAGGCGAATGGTACCAAATTATACTTTACGCTCCTTTGTGTCGTGTATTAATACATTTTTTTGTTAGGAATATAATTAATTGTAAGTATAATAATAAGGTGCCTCTTAAAACTACATATTTAACAGTAATTTTCTCAAATATTCTTCTGAAGTGTGTACCGAAAAAAAAAACTGTAACGACAAAATAATAATAAACTATCTATAAAAGGACAATTACCTTTAGAGCCGAAAAATGCTCTTTAAAGAACACGTCGCCGTTGCCTCTCTAATGCACAAACCAAAAAAATGTTGCTAACGACAAAATGAATTTGGCAGCAGAAAAGAAAAAGCCTTTTAGTTTATTAGCTGTGTAAAAGTGTTAACGAAAGTGCTTTTGTAACAGCCGATGAAAGAAAGATCGTTGACCCCAGTATCTGATCGCTGAACAGTTAATTGACGTTTTATTAAATCACCTTCCGTTTCTAAATGATTTAAAAAAAAAGAACAAATGTGAGATTCTTTTATCTCACTTTTGTCTATCTACTTTAAAGTTATTTAAAGAATGTTAGTTAAAATTAAATGGAATAGAATTTTAATAATTTTTTAATCTTAAAATAATTATGTGATAGATACATTAGTTAATTAAAGATATAATTTGGATTTTTATTTTTAGGGTTATGAATACGTTATATTGTCTCTCTAAGAACTAAATATTAATGATTTTGACAGCTGTCATATACGATTCTAAAAACATTAGACTATTATCTGTCAAAATAATAATACAGTCAAACTTCGATGACTCACACGTCGATAAGTCGAACTAAATTGGTTGGAAAAAACATCAACTATGAAAAGTACGTGTAATTTTTACTTGATTACTTGAACCCTCGAACTTTATTTACTCAAATAACTTAATAACTCAAAGATAATATTTGGCGCCAACTTCGATAAGTGGAATTTTCTGGGGGAATCCCTGAATGTTCGAGTTTAACGTATTTTTAGGGTTCCGCACCTCAAAAGAAAAAGCGGAACTCTTATAGGATCACTTCGTTGTCCGTCCGTTCGTCCGGCAGTCTGTTAGGACCCTTTTTCTCAGGAACGCGTGAAGGTATCAAGCTAAAATTTATACCAAATACTCAGGTCTATTGTCCCTTGGAGCTGTGAAAAAATCAAACTTCTAAGCCAACGCAATTAAAAGATACAGCCGTTTATGCCGCAAATTTCCGCAAATTTTCGAATCAAAACTCAGAATCTTGAAATTTGGTACGAAGCAACGTCTTGTAGCACAGATAAAGGAAAATTTGCGAAAACCGTAAATTTTTAGTTACATCATATAATAAAAATATTTTTAATAATTTTAAAGTTACTACCCCTTTCCTCATGAACGCGTAGAGGTATTAAATTGAAATTCATATCAAATACTCAGGTCTATAATACCTTTAAGCTGTACCAAAATCAAATTTCTATGTCAACGCAATCAAATGAAACAGCAATTTAAGCTGCATATTTTCAAACTCGCAACTACTCGCAAGGGAATCAAAACCTAAAGGGTACTTCCAGTAGATTTAGAATCTTGAAATTTTGCATGAAGTAATGTTCTATAGCACATATAAAGGAAAAATTCCGAAAACCTTAAATTTTTAGTTACATCACATATATACAGGTTTGTACGGAACCCTCGGTGCGCGAGTTCGACTCGCACTTGGCCGGTATTTTTTTAATAGCGGTACTATGTAAGCAGTGAGGCGGTTCAACTTTTACGATTATCTGTCATCAAAACGCATTTTGTCAAAAAATTATATCTCATAAAAAGTAAAAGGTGCACTGGAAAAATATGTTAGGTAAAAAATAAGCACATACATATGTACCATACTCATATGTGTTATTAATCAATAACTCGAAGTAGGTAAGTCCCGATACCTCGAAATTTGTTTGCGTCACATGGTGACTCAAGTTATTGAAGCTCGACTTAAGTTTATTAATAAACTTAAATTGATTTCAAAACTGTTGATTGAATATGACCATATGTAATCCTAGATTAAAAAAAAATATTTTTATGTTCTGATGCGTAATGTAATATGCCTACAAATTATTTGGGCCAAACTCACCTAACCTAACCTAACCATAAGGATAGATATCCACGATGCAATAAACATGTCATGGAAATTTCATTTCATGTAATATTTTGATAACGGGTTTTCACTATAAAGATTAAAATTACATAATTTATGAAATATGGTGTAGATACTACATACTGTTGTGTAGCGGTTGTCTTCATTGTAATTTTATTTAAATTTATTTTTCGAAGAATGATGCTATTGTAGTGCAATTGGGTTTAAAATTAATATTCCGAGAAAGTAGGTAATTAGGGTCGAACGTAAAATTCAACGGTACCTACCTTTCTCGGAATGTCAGTAAAGACAAACAGCCTTATTCATAGTCAGTTAGTAGTGACTACTAGCAAGCTACTAAGAGCGTACTAAGAAAATCGTATTCATAGTGACATTTGGTAGACTACTAAGTTTAGTAGCTACTAAAAAAGTTAGTAGCGTGGTGGCCCGTGTTTAAGTGGTACAAATACGATAAACATAACCTCGAGTGGTAGATCTTAAATTAATCTACGGCTTTTAAGAAGCGGGTTATTGGTACAAAATACAAAATTAAAAAGAATACCACAAGAATAAGATGGAAAATAGAAAGGATTTATAAAATTGAATTGAAAAATTAAAAATCAAACTGGTACATGTCGTGTTAATTTATTTCAGTGGGCAGTTATCTTTTAAAAATTATTTCAATCGTTTTTTCTGAAATAATTACAAACTTTATTGAATTAACATCTAGTTTGTATATTTTAAAGTAAATTGCGTAATAATGATTCGTAAATGAAAAATAATTGAATTTATTAGTAATTTATTCAGGCTCAGAACATAAGTAAGTTTATTTATTTATTTGTCAGTAAATACATCCCACTGAGAGAAATAAATCCTATTTGTAGACCGGACAAAATAAAGGTTGTTAATATTAGAAGCTGATTTCTTCCTTCGAGAACATCATTGCATTTTATACAACTCTGGGTTGTTTAAATTGTCCTTTATCGATTAGATATTGTTATATATTCTTCTTTGGGTATTTAGTCCTGGGCAGTTGATGATATATCCCATTGTTTGGATGGAGTTGGTGTTACAGTTTGTACATTGTGGGATAGTTATTCATTAGGTATACATGTGTTAAATATGTATAGCCAATTCTGAGTATTTTTTGTAATGTAACTTCTTAAATTGATAATTTTTTCGATATTAATTGTTATGGGAATGTTGAACGTAAATAACAGCTACACTACTACAAAAATACGTAAAAGAGAAAACACACCAAAAACTCTTCCATACACTGTATTGAATAATAAGTTAACTTAAAAGTAAGGTTAGGCCGTTACACGTCAAAAATAGACGTTCAGTAGGTCATTTGTTACAATTTCGCGCCGTTGTCAAATCGTTTCGACGCAAACCATTCTACTAGCTAGTAGCGTACTAACTGACGTCTATGAATACGATGCAGATAGTAGCGTCTTAGTAGCTACTAGTTAGTAAACTACTTAGATCCTACTAAACCGTTGACTATGAATAAGGCTGAAAAATTCCCTGCAGCAATTAACAATCAGGGTGACTGACCACTATCGTTGGGGGTTAAACAACCTCACCAACACCCTGACATTGTTGCAGCATTTATATAAAAAGGGAAGACTTTTCCAAGTGAGTCACCGAGCGGCATGGTCTAGTGGTCTAGATCATTGCTTAGCATTCGGGAGGTCACCGGTTCGATTCCGGGGCCGGCTACTCTGGTCCAAGTTTTTCTGTGGTTTCCTTGGATCATTTAGGGAAATGCTGGGGTAGTAATATTCCACAGATAGTCTTTCACTTCTCTTCTGTCTTCATTTCGTCCGTCTCATCATTCTTCCCCCACACCACCACCCACCCATTCCCACTATTCCTGAAGGAGGCTGAAGAGGGCCTTCCGCCCTACCCCCCAGACTTTGCACAAGAGTGTAGGTCGGGGGGGACAGCCCGCCCACCAATATTGGTGGGAATGAAACACCCAAGTTTCTTTCTTCTTTTTTTTTTCCAAATGAGTACCGAGCGTCATGGCCTAGTGGTCTAGATCATTGCTTAGCATTCGGGAGGTCACCGGTTCGATTCCGGGGCCGACTACTCTGGTCCAAGTTTTTCTGTGGTTTCCTTGGATCATTTAGGCAAATGCTGGGGTAGTAATATTCCACAGATAGTCTTTCACTTCTCTTCTGTCTTCATTTCGTCCGTCTCATCTTTCTTCCCCCACACCACCACCCACCCATTCCCACTATTCCTGAAGGAGGCTGAAGAGGGCCTTCCGCCCTACCCCCCCGACTTTGCACAAGAGTGTAGGTCGGGGGGGACAGCCCGCCCACCAATATTGGTGGGAATGAAACACCCAAAAGTTTTAAAGTTTTTTTTCCAAGTGAGTCAGTTTTTAGTCAGTCTTGGTAAGTCTTGTACGCCGTTATCAGTATCCTTATCGTTATTCTTTGTGTTCAATTTTTGTGTCTATTAATTAACTTTGTTGTTCTTGTGTGTGTTTGTTTCTGTGTTTTGTTATCTCTGTTCGTTTTTTTTGTTGTGATCCAAAATAAACTGTTTTTATTCTATTTTTTATCGGACTATTATTTCTCGTTTTTAACAACCCCCGATAGTTGCAATAGAAGCGTAGAATCGATAATTACAAAAAGAAGTGGCAAATTACTATTTATTATTAATAGCCTCCGAGAAAAAAAAGATCTCATTAATGAAATTGGATTAAATCAATGAGAAAAACATAATTTAATTAATAATAATTTATTGGAAAAATCAGAATTAGAGGATTCGGAATGGTAAAAATTCAAATATCATTTCCAAGACCAATTCACCCTGCATGCTCTTCATTTTTTATTAGTTTTCATTTATTTCGTTAATTTCAAATCGAAAAGTCAGTCTCGCGTTGATAATGCCCATGTTTGAAGTGGGCGAAACACGTGTCCGCGTTTTAAATTAATTAGTGGTAATTTGGGGTGAGTCCTATTTTAGTTGTTTATTCATTTACCACAGTCTCCTTTTCTACTTTTTATAGTTTGTTTTAATTGTTGGACGGCGGATTCATGAAAAAAAAAAAAAGAATTAAGAAAATTTAATAATTTCAAAATTAGAAAAGACGGTTTTCTCTTATAACTTTTGCAAAATCAAGTTGTTTCATAAATTACATAGACAAACTAACATTAAAAAACAAATTAAGGAAGTCATCGTAACGATGATTTTCAGGCTTGTTGGCCGTCATTTCGAGGTATTTCTTCTCGACGTTTCGCCGACACGAGTGGTTGGCATCTTCAGTAGTTCTGTTCTGATTTGTAATTCAGCGCAGTGTGCTCCTCGAGACGACGCCCAACAAACCCGAAAATCAACGTTACGATGGAAACCGGCCGCGAAAGACACTCAATTTATTAAGAAAGTCAGCTATACAATTTTTATAGCTTTAAAAAAACTGAACTAAAAAAAGTACTTCACACAAATGATCTTTTGAATTGACGTTTAATTCACTTTTTGAAATATGGGTTAGGTTATAGCCTGTAAAGGTTCCCTTTCTTTCTTTGGGATATAAGCAAAAGAGGGTTTTATAGAATACTAGCAGTAATACCCGGCGCTGCCCGGGAAAGATTATATTACACGTTTGATGGAACATTCTAGAATATTCGCGAATTTAGAATTATCCAAAACATCCTATAATGATTCAAAACATTTTCTAACTTTTTAACATTCTGAAACACTCTTGAATGATCTTCAAGATTCTGGAACATTTTTGAACATTGCCAAATCATTCTGAAATGTTATAATAAAACATTCTTTTACTTCTTAGAACATATTTGAACTCCCTGTAACATTCTAAAAAAAACTGCTTCATTCTCATCCCCACTCCGTGCTGTTTGCTTGGTGAGTAGTGACATCAGTAGACGCCTGGCGGCGATGACTATTCGATTGATAATAATTGATCAGTTATCGACCATTGAGAGTTGAAGATTATTACAGTAGTAATATCGCTATTAAAAAATGGGGGTTGGTGGTAGAAGGGTGAAAATTAAGGGTTATCTATATGTATTTTTTAATGCCAAATCATAAAAAAATAAAAAATTTTGTCTAAAAAATAAAAAAAAATTAGGGGTGGACAATCCTTACCACTTAGGGGTATGAAAAATAGGTGGTTTCCGATTCTTAGACCTACTGAATATGCATATAAAATTTCATAAAAATCGATCAAGACGTTTCGGACGAGTATGGTAACTAACATTGTGACATGATAATTTTATATATTGGATAATCCATTTTCGAGGACAAAAATCATTTTTGTAAATAAATTTGGTTGGGAAAGGGAGAAAGTGGGTAACTTTTACATGCAATAAAAAACATATACACAAAGTGAATAAAACGTCAACTTGATAAAAAGTATAGTTTCGATTTTTTTCATGAAAACAGACTGTTTTCCATTGATTTGCTTTAAAATTGTAAAAAATCAATTATTTCGTTTCCTCCTTGATTTTAATTGTATGATTTTTCAGATACAATACAAAAAAAATTAAGACGATCATTTGTTTTTGTTAAGATTTGTCATCTTTTACCGTTCAAAGCGATTAAAGTACTAGAAATCTTAAATTTAAACACCTACTATTTTTTTTTATTAATCCATAGTAAAATAGAATATTTTGGGACCAGAACTATGAAGGCTCATCTATTCTTCGAGTTTTTACTATTAAGAAAAATGCGTGACCGTAAAGTGTATGATTACCCCTCACAGTGGCGTTCTCTTTCCTTTTTAGTACTTCGCTGACTTTTATTATTTATGTATCGTATATTTGATTGTTGCGGAAGATTTTAGCCACGTTTTGTTCAGTTTTCTTAGTTTTTATCATTCTTTTTATAACAACAGACTGGAAATCCTACGAGCCATTTGGCAACGAGTAGAGGTTGCAGTTTACTTTTTCTAATTGCAATTTGGCCCAAACCGTTCCGTTCGTAAGAAAACGACCGCATCATTTACCAAGAAAGCTGCACTATATCTTTCAGAGGCGAAAACTTCTCGCATTACGAGATCCAAACAATATCGCAAATTTCGGGGCAGTGTATCAGTACCTTGGTGAAATTTATTTTCCTGGAATAATCCTAAATTAGATCGCGGGCGTTGGGGAGCTTCCAGATTTCAAAAATTTAAAGCACCATTAACCAAACCGCCAGCGTAAAGAAAAGCCAAAGGTGGTAGACTTTAGAATTAACGAAAGAAAGAGGGTAGTTGAAAAAATAAATAAAAAGTAACGGCGGATGTTGAAAATACTAGAGACATAATAAACGTTAAAAATGAGGAGGTACTTGAAACAGCAGAAGAACAGGTGGTACAATGGAATCAGTAAGAAAAAAGGGAGATAAGTTACAATTTGATACGTGAGGGGGGTAGTTACAGTAGAGACATAATACTAGAAGCAAAAACCGGAGCAAAAAGTAGCAACAGAAGACCTATAGTGGATTTCTGTTCACATGTAGAGTTAGAAATGTCGTTTGTGAGCAAACTGGATTATTATTTTTAATATTTTTTCTTCATGAAAGAAAAATAAAATTTCTAGTGCTTTTTTATAACTCGTAATTATGAGTTTGATTTTATTAAGTGACTCTTTTTTATTGCCTAAATTCATTGTGCCATCAAACTGGTCATTAATTTGAAGTTGCCGGATTTTAAATATCTTAAGGGAGCTCGTCGTCGGCATTTAAACCATTTGGCATTTGCATGTATAGAGTTTTTTTACGAAACCCGAATAAAATCGACAAATTAATGATGTCATTAAGGTGTGTGTTTTTTTATACCTACTTATAGAACCCACAGATGCAATGTTTTTTTCTTTCGATTTTTTGTTGAGGACGTTGGCACTTTTATTTCGATCTTGTTTCGCACAATGTATAAATTAATGACGGTTAATGCCACCTTGGATTTTGAAGACATTTATAATTCATCGAATATTTCAATGAGATGCAAAAGAAAAATAAACTTCTTAGTGAAAGTTTGACTAATATACAGGGTGTTTTTGAAATAAATGCAGAGCTTGAAGGAAGTTGTAGAGAAGTATAAAAGAAGAAAATTAAGTACATATTTGCAGGTTCGGAAGTTTACTGTTTTCGAGAAAAGTACGGGTAAGGGTCAGTCCGGCCCTGGTAAATCACGATAATGGCATTGCCGCATTCAATCAGTTGTTAATTAACAGAATAAATCATTGGCAGTAGATTAGTGCATCATTGTAGAAGAATAAGTCTTTGTTTCTATAATGGCAGAAGAGGTGTGTGACATGATACTTGTGTACGTCAATACAAAATCGATTATCGATGCAATGATCGAATTATGCAGCCACAAACAACTCTAATGAAGATTTCTAAATATGCGAATCATCTCAAATGTAGTACAGAGATTGTGAAAAACCGATAATGTACCATATCACCAATGTTGAAGACGAAACTTTCGATTTAATAAAAGACAACTTCCAATTAAAGTATCTACAAAGTACAGAAGACTGGCACCTCTCATGTAAGTGTGGCGGATTTAAAAAAAAACTTTTATCTGTAACTAGTGCAACCCTTGCAGGAAATTGATTTGTGTCGGTGTTTTCGACAAGGAATTTTTACCATATGTGTATATGTATGTGTATGAGCGTGTGTGTTGTTGGTGTTCCCGGAACTAATAACTCGTTATTTACAAGAAACTATCTAATAAACGGTAGTAAGTTGTTGATGTTTACTTCAGCCCGTTGAACAATCGAAACTGTTTAGATTAGCTTCGAATTGTAATTTGTTGTTTCTCAAAAATTCCTGTGTCCTTTAAACCCGCTGCTATTATCACCATATCCTTATTAGACCAGTGCTGAAGCCTTTAAAAATAGTAAAAAGTGAAAAAAAAATTATAGTAGGATGAAACCCATTAGAAAAGGAAGAGAATATAACAGAAATAAAAGGAAAAATAATTTACGGGCGATCTGAGGTCGGTAAGGGAAAGGGGGTGAGTTTTTAAGGGTAAAAAACAGTTTTCCTTGATTTCTGGAAAAACTACGAGTCTTATGGAAAAAAGTTAAATGGCAAAGTTGTAGGTAATAAAAAGATCTACAACTTTTGTGTTGACACTTTTTTCACGTAACCTCAAAATTTGTGTAAAAAATTCAAATCAACAACTTTTTGGTTTTTCATTTTTATCTTTTACAAAAAATTTTTTTTTCACGAAATTTGGCAAAAACTTATTTACTATTTATGTCCCAAACACGCTGTAATGTTTTTGATTTGAAATATTTATTTTTTCACCTTATTTTTACTTAATATCGAAAAAGCACCCAAATTTTCAATCGAAAATTCTCACGTCAAAATATCTGCTTTTTTAAAAACGTTGGTGGGCTCTTTCTTCGTTGCAATCTCTACTTTCTGATGGTGTGAAAACAAATATACATTACTATGGTAAGTTTTCTCAGGAAATGCAAAAAAACGAAGGGAATTTTATAAAATAAAAAAAATAAAAAATGTGACCGCTGCTATTTTTTTCAGTAAAAAAGTTGATTTATTAAATTCTAATTACATTTATGTCTTAGAAAATCTCATAATATATAAATAAAGGTACATGTAAATCGTACTATTGAATACTTTATACTGATTACGTTATTCATTATAATATTTTTAAAAGCATTAATCTAGTTTTTTTCGTTTTTTTGCATTTCCTGAGAGAACTTACCATAGTAATGTATATTTTTTTTCCACACCATTAGAAAGTAGAGATTTTAACGAAGAAAAAGCCCACCAACGTTTTTAAAAAAGCTGATATTCTGACGTGAGAATTTTCGATTGAAAATTTGGGTGCTTTTTCGATATTAAGTAAAAATAAGGTGAAATCTAAATATTTCATATCAAAAAACATTAGAGCATGTTTGGGACATAACTAGGTAAGTTTTCACTAAATTTCGTGAAAAAAAAATTTTTTTGTAAAAGAAAAACAAAAAATCAAAAACTTGGTTATTTGAATTTTTCACACAAATTTTAAGGTTGTGACAAAAGTGTAAACACAAAAGTTGTAGATCTTTTTATTACCTACAACTTTGGCATTTAACTTTTTTCCATAAGACTCGTAGTTTTTCCGGAAATCAAGGAAAACCGTTTTTTACCCTTAAAAACTCACCCCCTTTCCCTTACAGACCTCAGATCGCCCGTAAAATATTTTTCCTTTCATTTCTGTTATATTCTCTTCCTTTTCCAATGGGTTTCATCCTACTATAATTTTTTTTGGTTTCAAATATTATCGACCCTGATCTATATTACGTGTAGTTGACATTTCAGAAACACCCTGTACGTTCAAACAATATGCAAAAGTACTTATTAATATGACAGTTTGCCAAGCTAATTTCCTGAACACCATATTTACATTATATATATCACATTTTGTGTACAACTAAATATTGGTCACTGATGGCAAGAACGGATACTGAATAGAAACTTGATCATTAAAGTTTGAGTATGAGTTTGCATGTAAATTGCACACATTTAAGGGAGCTCTAACATACACAAAGAGTAAACAGCCCCATTACGTCAAAATACGTCAACCCAAACGCTTACTTGCGGCAACCCAATCTACATTTTTCTAACCGATAATTAGTTTATAACGTATTTGCAATGAATTGAATAGAGAAGAGAGCAACACAGCTAAAATCAAATACAAAGAGGGTTGGTTCTACCCTACCGGTTAGCTCCAAGCAACGACCTACCACCATCCCTAAACTATTAATTATTGCTTCGTATTTGTACGTAGGTACATTGTCCATATAAATGAGGACGGTTTTAATCAGTTAATTAAAATTTAAAGGATGTTTGGGGCCGCGGGCACGTCATCGTTCGACAATAATAATTAGCAACACGCTCTGCGCTACTCTGCTGGCCCGATACTAACATTTTAATGCCCTCCAGTGTATAAATTTTAAATCAGGCCGTAATACCGGAATTTAGGGTTAGTTGGGACTCACTCGTTGTTTTAAAATTGCTTTCCTCTATGTAGTTCCAATATTTAAAGCCGTCATTAAAATCTCTAGTTTGCAGCTGGTGTCTGGTATCAAATGTCCAGAGCTAAAAGCACTGGTGGGGTGGGGTGGAGTAGAAATAACAATAAAAGTTCCAACACGAAAAAATATATACACAAAATGGAACGTTAACAGAAAATGTTAACTAAAGTGTAACAATTTTTGTGCCAAATATTGACTCCGTAGTAAATGTAATGACTAAATGTTCAAAGCCAATAAACTGAATTAATTACCCAAAAAGAGCCAAAAAGTAATTTAAGTGTGGGCTTTGGCCTACCTATATTGACCCTCGGTTTTTTTAGTAATAAAACCTCTTATCTTAACCGATAGATGACGCTCAAGAACATTAGAGCTGCGCGGTGAGTGACTGCACATTACGAAATACGTCATAAAGACTCACGAGCAATGCCATTACGTCATTTTTGTAAGTGAATATACGCTGAGGATGGAATTAAAAAAAAATAAGACTACATTTTTAAAATTATACCTCAAAACTTCTTATTAAAGAAAATTTAGACACGTAGACCATTCTTCAATAACTTACGATTATGCGACGTTACGGTAAATTTAGACAAACTCGTTGAAGGTTACTTAAACGAATTCGCCAATTTATAACTTTTACTAAAAGAGAGAGCACGTCCTTTTCCCTCCGAAGACAAATCGAATCCTTACGTGGCATTCGGAGGCTTAACACAATATGAAACATCGTCCTCGATCTTCTCAAACAACGACACGAAACGAAAATAGAGTGAATACTTCGTTGAAAGGAAAAACGAAATAAAAGAACGGAGGAAGAAAGGAATTTATTTTCCTTAACCGGCATCTGTTTTTCTTTCATTCCAATAAAGGACCCTATATATAATCGAGAAATAAAGCAATATAAGACATACCATACGTACGTACCTGCCACTAGATGTCTAATAATGAAAATAAAAGTGATAGGGTGGTATATACACTCGGGTGACAAAGAAACTTAAGATGAAAAAAGAAAATATCGGAAACGACCAAACTCATTCCAAACCTATTCGAATTTACCAAAAATAAGATGGCGAATTTTCTATCTAATCTACAATCTACCCAACTCAAATCTATAAAAAAAAATTAATCATGTGCAACTCAGTACATGTGAAAGAAGTGAAACTTCTTTGGTGATCTCTATACCTTTATAACGAATAAACAATGTTTGGTGAAAGGAAGAGTGAGTACGAGAATTTTCAGGATTTATGTTTTAAAAATGAAAACACATACATACATCAAATTTTTTTCTTAAGAAACCGTAAACTATCAATAACTACAAGGAATTAAAATTAATACATAATAACACTTAGTCACTCTTAAATAAATATTAATTGTTGTTAAATAAACATTTACTGTAATACACTTACTGTAATATAACTGCTATGAGATGCCGGTCACTAACAGCTGACTGTAATACCAATATGCGCATGCGCGCCTTTCTATTGTCGTAGCTTCACGCGAATCGTTACGAAATGTGTCGTTTCATGGCCTTGAGATTTTACTCTCATCGCACCCAAAGAAGTTTAACTTCAAGAAACAAGATGAAGCTTTTTATTTAATTTTTAAGTGTTCCGCACCTCAAAAGGAAAAAGCGGAACCCTTATAGGATCACTTCGTTGTACGTCCGTCCGTCCGTCTGTCAAGACCCTTTTTCTCAGGAACGCGTGGAGGTATCAAGCTAAAATTTATATCAAATACTCAGGTCTATTGTCCCTTGGAGTTGTGAAAAAATCGAAGTTCTAAGCCAACGCAATCAAAAGATACAGCCGTTTATGCCGCAAATTTCCGCAAATTTTCCAATCAAAACCTACAGGGTACTTCCCGTGAACTCAGAATCTTGAAATTTGGTACGAAGCAACGTATTATAGCACAGATAAAGGAAAATTTGCGAAAACCGTAAATTTTTAGTTACATCATATAATAAAAATATTTTTAATAATTTTAAAGTTACCACCCCTTTCCTCATGAACGCGTAGAGGTATTAAATTGAAATTCATATCAAATACTCAGGTCTATAATACCTTTAAGCTGTAACAAAATCAAACTTCTATGTCAACGCAATCAAAAGAAACAGCAATTTAAGCCGCATATTTTCAAACTCGCAACTACTCGCAAGGGAATCAAAACCTAAAGGGTACTTCCAGTCGATTTAGAATCTTGAAATTTGGCATGAAACAATGTTTTATAACACATATAAAGGAATAATTCCGAAAACCTTAAATTTTTAGTTATATCACATATATACAGGTTTATACGGAACCCTCGGTGCGTGAGTTCGACTCGCATTTGGCCGGTATTTTTTTTTTTCATTTTCCAACCTGTCCCCAAAAAGGAACTTCCAGAATATACGAAGAAGAGGATAGATAGAGCGAGGCCATGTCATAGAAGTCGGAATTCCTGATGTAACTAAAGGGATTCGATATTGATATGAAGTCGTTGTGGTGCGTTGATCGTGAAGAAAGTGATGTATTTAATAACAAAAGAAAGTGTAGTTTTTAAGGGTTCCTTTGAAACTGAAACTTCCATACTTTAACGAACTAAATAGCTAACCAAAACATATTTAAACTATTTTACCTATGTAAGCGATGTAAAAATAACCAATGCGCGGTTGCCAACGACGTAAATAATGAAGCAAAAGTATTACAATATTGACTATATAATCCAAAACCGGCAAATTAAAACTTAAGCTATATCCGAAAATTCGTTATAAAAGGGTTCGTTATTGATGAAAAAAATAATGCATGTTTATGTAGGCGTTTAGTTCGTATTTTTCGATATTGTTCTTTATAAACGAAAGACGTTATAACCGGGTTTATAAGCGAACACGGCTGTAGTCATTTACTTGGACAACTTTAAGATTCCCTAAAGGGGCCACAGACTTGAGCCGAGCGATGTAATGTAATGCTCAAAGTGAGCATTACATTACATTTACGTTACAATAAGTCATTTTTTTGATGTTACAAATGTTTGTTACAAATGCATGATTTCACAGTGCTCCATTCTCTCAGTCGAGTTAAAGATGAGTGAATAACAAGTTGTGGGTGCTGCGTTTATTTTAATTGGATTTTTTTTTGTTATATAAAGTTAATAAATAATAATAATACAATATAAAGTATATATTTATATAAAACACAAATTCATACACGTCCAGTACGCACAGTTTAAAATATAGTAATGAATGTATTAAGTGTTCGAAGTGAACACACCAGGAGCTGCACTGATTTGTAATCAATTTGTAATGTATCAGTCAAAAGGATTCGCGAAAAAACCGACAGGCGTATAGAGCACGCGTTCGCGCTCGTTGCTCGCTTCGAGCTGCTCGTTTCGCTGTACTGACTAGTGTAATACTCGAATTGTAACATGTTACATTACAGGTAAATGTTACTAGTCGGTCGCCGGCTTAAGACAGGGATGGCGAACCTTTTTTGATGTCCGTGCCACAAAGTCATAAAAATTCTTTTTTAAATAGGTAACGTGCCACAATAAAATTTCATTCAAAATGTTAGCGTGGTGAAACTATACGTAAGTATAATTAAACACACAAACAAAAGCAATTCATCTTTAAACAATTTTTTATTAATCAATGTTTTACAAAAAGCAATATGCTAGAAAGAAAATTCACGTTAAAAAAATTGTTTTTAATGAGATTTTTGTTGCTGTACACAAGATGATAAAGATTTAATATCTGGTTCATAGTTAGTTTATTTTAACAGTACGCATGCAGAGCTCGACTCATCCGTCATTCTATTCCTATATTTATTTTTTATAAAATTTAATTCTGAAAATAGAGATTCACATGCCCACGTCGATGAAAATATTGATAAAATTGCCTTTGCTAATATTTTTAAAGTTTTAAACAATTAAACGTGTCAGGAACTGAATTCCATGTATAGTTAGAATTTCATCTTCTGCAATTTTATTTATTTTATTCAATAATCGATTACTTTCAATAATTTCTAAATCATTTCTTAAATCAACAAATTTTTGGTTCTATATGGTACTTGACTAAAATTCAACTAATTCCATTTCTGATTTATTAAAATTTAACCACTTAAGGACTTTTAAATTTAATTTTTCAAATGGTATTGTATAAGGATATAAAATAAATTTTGATTCGAGCGCTGCGACAGCAACAATATTCAAATACCTTAAGAAGGCGAAACTGGATACGCAAATTTTTTTATCTAATGCGCATCTGTATATACTTCGAAAGAATTCATGCGATATTTTAATAATAAAATGTATAATTTGACGGTTCTAATTAACATACTAAGACGGGTATTCAGTACTACAAATTTATATCATAAACTATAAATTAAGTGTAGATTAATAATTTTTAATTCATTTCTATTAAAAAAGATAAATAAAAAAAAATTTTGTTTTTGTGCGTGCCATGAAAATTTTCAAACGTGCCACTTGTGGCACGAGTGTCAACGGTTCGCCATCCCTGCCCTAAGAACATGAAATATAGAATGATCAATAAAATTGAACGTGTTTTGGCGTTGGGGGTTGTGCTATTTAGTACGCTCTAGAACTCAAATTTCCAGTTATTTAGACACACGGAATATCTTTTATGTAGTTTTAGAGTAGCTATTTTCTCAATTTCTCCGTGGTAATCCAGCAAATTTCTTAATATTGTATGTACACTGTACAAAACGTAATTCCACCCACCTATAATACATAATAAGGTTTAAAGTGAAAGTAAACAGGCCACGTGGCGCATACCTTGGTTGATAACAACAAGACTTCAATTTTCATCTTGTTATTATTATTATTAGTCAGTTACTTGCTAAAGTGTTCGTCTTATTAAAGAAGGGCCGCCTCCACGCTGTCGCGCAAATTGCTCCAACTAATTTTGAAAAACACGTCAGCGCCATCTGTGCCACTTCTTCCATTAAGATATATTGCGAAGAAGCGTCGTGCAAGATGAGTTCATACCAATTTACATAAAATTAAGGATGCTGTGTGTACACATTCTGGATACATACGTATGTGATTTGTTTCCTTCAGAAAATTAATTACCTAATGTAGATACTACATACATAATAATAGATACCTAAGACGACTTATCATTCCAATAATAGGAAAATTACGGAAGGAAATTTCATGAATTTACTATTACACGTAAAACAAACAATACTAAAAATGAAATCGAATATGATTCATTTTCAGTTGCAGCATTATCTTTTGAAATTTCGTACAAATAAAAATACTGTCAGTAACATTTTCTTTTAATAAATAATGTAATATAAGTATATAAGTCTAATTGTAAGTTAAATTGTAATACATTTGAGGGGTGTTACGTTACGCTTTGAGAGTTAATTTAAGACAGTTTTCGGACAACCAAAAAATATATTCCACACGTTCACCAAATTATGTATTAGTTATATAATTGATCTTTTAATTACTTTACCGTGTTCCAGGTAGAGTCTTATTTGGAACCCTTAAGGTTAATTACCTGAAAAAGAAAGACATATTACTAATTATATAAATTTTTTTGTAAATAATTTGTTTATATCTCGAAAATAATAATACTAGGAGAGAAACCGATAATCTAAGAAAAGTGACCAAAAAATAGCAAACCATCTTTATCCCTATTAGTCAATGTAAAAAATTTATAAATAACAAATAAATACAATCTACAATGTTGGTTTCGAATGTTTTTCAGTTTTTTAGAAAAAGATAAATTTTTTGTTTTTCTTACTAAAACTGTTTTTACTTTAAGTTTTGATGATTCAGTGGTAACAAAAAACCACATTCAGTTTTGTCAACGAATATTTGTTTAATCTGTGCATCCTAATTAAATTTCCCATATAAAAATATTTTAACTGGTAAATCGGCATGCTACTTGACTGCTTCTGTAAATTATATACACATTTTTTAATTTCAAACGACTCGCCCTGTCTCATTAAAATTCCTTGGTTGCTCATCACACAAGGTCGCCAACGCACAAGGGCAACACTTAATGAAGTGGAATTCCCTTTTACCGAAATCTCATTAGTGTGGGTAATGGTTTTAATTTTTAAATGTTGAAATTCAAGTATGTATAATACATGAAATGAAGAAATAACAGAAATAACATTAACTAATAAAAAATGAGTAAGCTCGCATGCCCATTAATCGAATCGATTCACACCCATCGGCTATAAAAATATTCAATATTTCGTAATTTCTTTACAATTAAAAATTAATAGTAGCATAAAAGTTGTTATTATCTGATGTTAAATGTATAACAATATTTTTATCCGGTTATAGAAAAATAATATAATAAATTTAAATTGTTGGATTATTAATTTAAATTAAGATTAAGGGTAGAGTTGAAAAATAAAAACAAAGTGATAGTATTTCAGTTAATATTGTATATTAGGCCTAATTTGTTTAATTTAGTAATTATTATATACTCCAATGCATCTTATTAAGAAGCTTTCTTTTTGATATGTAAAATAATGTAGTAAAAGTTGTCTATAAGTGAATTATATACGTACCTAGAGTTTATTTTTAATATATTATTTAGGTTCTTTAATTCCATCTTTAAAACACTTGCCTAATTGACCTACGTATAGTACATTTTTTTATGAAAGGATTATGGTGATAAATCTTGTTGGCAGCACTGGAACAATGTTCACTCTTATTTGCGTACAACCAACTTGCGTACAAGAAGCGAAAAGGCAGGGTATCGGGGTAGGTGATTATACTTGCGACCATCTACAGCAGAGGTCGCCAAAGTGGTCTATATATTTAACAAAAGAGGGGGTCGATCCGGGAGGGTCGATTGGGGGTCGAAGAAAAACCAGTTCTTAATACGCAAATCACACATCTATTTGAGTATGTAAAATATAATGCAAAAATATGTAAAACTTTACGAAATAGATCAACCATTTATGCTAGCATTTCTACGTTATTCTATATGGTTGAAGCCGGTTTCAGTCACGTAAATTAAATATTAACTAAGTACAGAAATAAATTAAATGTGGAGTTTCGAGGGGATTTAAGATTAAAATTGACCAATTTTGAACCCAATATAGCGAACCTTGTAAAAAAACACTAGACACACCGATCCCATTGATTAAGAAGCAATACATCTGTAGTTAGGTACTTTACTTATTACTTCTACTTATTTATAATTACTTATTATTTAATAAATATTAGGGTATTTAAATTTCATCATTAATATATTTTTCATAAAACAATTGTTACACAATGTACCATTAATTTAATAAATATTTAAAATCATAAAATAAATGTACAACACAGTATCTAATAGTTTTATTTTAATTAACAGAAAATTACTTTTATGGGGTCGATGGAGATTTCGAAAAATTATATAGGGATCGATATTCAAAAAAGTTTGGCGACCCGTTACCTACACCATTTTGGGTGCAAAAATTCCAAATAAGCTTAATTTTATATAAGTACATAGAAATAATACACATATATGTATATGCAGATATTAAAATGATGCGACCAGTGGCGGTTTTACTGTAGGTGCATTTGTTCAAAATTGAACTACCTACACCATATAATTTTATCCTTTAAATATTTATAATATAATTGATAATTATCGTATAATATAGGTACTACCTTTTTTACCATTACCCTAATAGTTCATAATTACATACAAAACACCAACCCGTAACCCATAGAAAATATTCAAATTGTTGTCTTGTCGCTGACGAAATTACCTATGTAACTTTTTCGGTTCAAGTTGGATCCTGAACATATCGCGAGAGCGGTACTCTGTGTGTTAAAAAGAGAGCAGTCGGACGCGTGAAATGGAAGATAAAATACACTCAACATACAGCGTTTAGGTGCAGTGAACGAAAAGCATGTGTACGCTGCGCCGGCGCGGGTATCCAACAGTCTGTTCAAGTCTGCTTTCGGCCGCCGCGGCCGACCAGGTGGAACTATAACACTCGAACAGTAAAAAATGTTTACGAAAACGCAGAACATTTAAAGGATGTCTGGAATGTATTATAGACTCTGTAGGAAATGATTATCATAGATATAACCAAGCTGTAATGTTACTGGGCTATCTAAACAATGACCATTTTAAAAATTGGTTTACTTTTTTGATAAAATCATATGCCTCGCTGTGAAATTCTTTTTGATGATTACATGTTCTTCATTTTGTGAACCGTCTTCGTATTCGACCACGAGCCGCCACTGGATGCGACTGGAGATTATTTTGCAAAAAGGAGGAAAAAGTAAGTTGAGTTTAACGAAGCAATCATTTTATAAACAAAAGAATTGAAAGGAAATAAAAAGATCTCTTGTTTTCGAAAAAAAATGTCTTTCATCGTCAAATTGGATTAACAGTAAAATTAAAACAAAGAAAATATAATTTATTGAATAGTATTTTATAAATGTTTTCACAAAAATCAACGGTCTCAAGTCTGTATAAAATGGTGAGGGAAAATTGCATTTTTTTATATTATAATGTTACAGTTGGAAAAAAGCAGCATAGAAAAAATTTATAATGCATAAAATGTATAATGTAAACTATTGATTGGAATTTTTTAAGCAAATTGGAGTAGCCTCCAGATGGTTGCAGGTACAAACTACTCTGCTGCTAACCAATTTTATTACTTGTACGCAAATTGTTCACTGAGGATGCCAACCACAGTTGTTGGTAAAACGCCGGATAGGAAACTTCTTCGGTGTTCTCACCGAAGGAGAAACAATCCTAGACCACGGCTATCAAGCCCGGATTTCACTATTTCTTCTAAATTGATCACTTTTTTTGTTGTACGCAAATAAGAGAACACGCTGGATAAAGATAGTTGGAAAGGTGTCATTTACCAAATGTTGTATAAGTAATTGTTTTGGGTGGGGTAATTACCCCATTTAGATTAGTTATTGCAGCTCAAGTACATTTTTTTGTAAGAAATTTGAACAGTAATCTAAGAATGCTACAATGCAAAGTAGGTTTCAAGGAATAGAATATGGAAAATGGTCCCAACAATAGTTGTCCGTTCTTTTTCTATTGATGTTTAAACATTGCAATTTGTAATTTTGCCTACATTTTCGAATATCACTGGAAAATTATCATATTAAAGAATTGCAAGAGCTTTAAAATAAAATTTGTATAGTCACAGTTGTAGTATTCTCACCGAGAAAAACGTGCAAAAAACCTCTGGAATAAGGTAACATTCTTAAAAAATCATAACATTGATAATTTAACGATTGTAGCATCGGCCACCAGGGAAAAAGTTGTGATTATAGTTTTTGCACAGTTACAATTAACTGTATTCTAGCAAATAATTTTGCAAAAGTCACTCTGTCGCCCTACTAACGTACGTAAAATTATTAAGTAGATAGTTACCTAAATAATGAACGAACACTTTTTTATTTAAATTGCCATAAATAACCAAAACTCACTCGCACGCATTCTATTTTTTTTTAATAATGAAAAATGAGTACCTACCTACGTAGGTAACAGGCTAACAGGAAATTCAAGCGTATAAATAGGTACTTTATGTCGAAAATGCAATGGTTAAAACGACGCAGTTTTTTGTGATATGATCGCTTTTATACTCGACTGCAAACGTCTGATAAATTTCGTGATGACAGTTCTGACTGGTGGTAGACGACTGACCCGAAAGGAAAACAATAGCGCGTGCTGAACATTTCCCCCTTGTTCAGCCGACAGGGCTGACAACGTCCGGAAACTCATATTTTTTTTTGTTTTCTACCAGACATTCGAACTATATATCTGACTTTTATTTTGTCAAATTTTATGTACATATTTGTCCTTATCATGTTTGCTTACTTGAGTTATTTGGTTGTTGTTATCATTAGGTGCCTGATTTAGTACCGTGAATTGAACCAAATGTGATTTTTAAAGTGTTAAGTAGGCCAAAATCAATGTGATTTAGTTTGCCGTGAAAATTTAAAATCCATTTACCTTTTCGTTTGGTTAACTTTAGTCCCTTTTTGGCCAGTTAATTAATCAAAGGTTGGCTGGGTTTAATTATACCGAGTCGTTCAAGGTTTGTGCTCACTCATAATCATAAAAAACGAGGGGTTTATTTGACACCCTCTGTATAGTTTTTAATATGTTATAGTTTTTTTATGAAAGTACTTTATAAATGTATTTCTTATGTTAAATTATCCAAAAAATAATTTCGGGTTATGTATTTTATAACACAATGTTGGGAGAACAGAACTCTGAATAAGTTTGACTGACCCGAAAGGAAAACAATAGCGCGTGCTGAACATTTCCCCCCTTGTTTAGTCGACAGGGCTGACAACGTCCGGAAACTCATATTTTTTTTTTGTTTTCCACCAGACATTCGAACTATATATCTGACTTTTATTTTGTCAAATTTTATGTACATATTTGTCCTTATCATGTTTGCTTACTTGAGTTATTTGGTTGTTGTTATCATTAGGTGCCTGATTTAGTACCGTGAATTGAACCAAATGTGATTTTTAAAGTGTTAAGTAGGTCAAAATCAATGTGATTCAGTTTGCCGTGAAAATTTAAAATCCATTTACCTTTTCGTTTGGTTAACTTTAGAAGAAGAATAAAGTAGGGATACCCGCCGGATTTTGTTATGCTCTATTAATTTCGGTTCCTTTGCCCACAAGGAATTTACTTCCACAAAAATAACCCTGTTTCCTACTGTTTTCTTTTCAACCTGATGGCAGATATTTTTTGCGTTATGTATGTTAAAAAAAGTTAAATTAATAATGATCCAGAAATGCTCAAATTATTATCTTGATTAGATTAATTATATATTTAAGACTGCTTAAGGAAATGATTAAAATACTATTAGTCTGGTCAAATTAGACCAAAAAATAAGAGTAAAGCTACATAAATTCCCACCAAGCTGAAAATTAGTGAGATTGTTTAAAATATGATTCAAAATAAAATTTGAAAGTTCCCCATCTTTCCCCTGCATGGAAAAAATTTTATTCAAGGTTAAAGGTCAAAAAAATTAGTTTTTCGCCATTTTCAGCAAAACAGTAAATTTAATCATAAAATTACCCTAGACAAAAATTGTAGATCAAAAAATTATCTATAAAATATGTATCTCTAAAATACCCCAAAATAAGCTATGTGACAAATAAATCCCCAAGAACTAGAAAATATTTAGTGCAAATAGATAAAAGATTGAAGAGGAAAATTTTTCCCCAGAAGAATTCCCCTGAAAAATATATCCCCAAAAAATACCCCAAAGGAAAAAAATCCCCTATTTTTTGGGGAAAATCCCCTAATCTGGCAACTCTGAGACTAACAGTATTTCATTTATTGGGCACACTGACATAAAGCAGGCATAAGACCCTAGCCACGCATACAATTGAACAGGAGACAGATGTTGTCTCGAGGTTACACTGGCGTATAAAATAAGGGACTGGGTTTCATTTAACGTGATATCTCAGAAACGGTGGCTCTTAGGAAAAAAAATATTGATACATATTTTATAGATAATTTTAAGATCTACAATTTTTGTCTGAAGTATTTTTATGATTAAACTTACCGTTTTGCTGAAAATCGCGAAAAGCTAATTGTTTTGACCTATGACCTTGAATAAAATTTTTTCCATACTGGGGAAAGATGAGGAACTTCAAAATTTTATTTTTAATCATATTTTAAACGACCTTACTGATTTTAAGCTTGGTGGGAATTTATGTAGCTTCGAATGTCTAAATTGAACTATATATGTATTAATAATTAAAATGTTTAAGTAAACGTAGCGGCTGGTAAAAGTGGTTTTATAGGGGCTCATAATTTCAATACGTATCTCTAATACACTTAGATTACGAGTATTTTCCAAATTAATTTTGTGACGGTACAAAATATGTCACTAATATACAATTTCTGGTCGAGAGCAATCTGAAACTCTTGCTCAGATGTTATAAATAACTTGATTTTGGAAACGCTCGTGATGAAGTTCTCATCACCACTACTGAAATATTAGCGACTGAATGGAGCAACGATCTGTCTTTACTCGCCTGAGTTGCAAGGACCTGCAAGTGGACTATTTGTTGTAATTGTTAGATACTAGCTTTCTTTTGATGTACTTAAGGACGTTCCCAAAGAGCAGTTGTGCTTAACTTGTTAAAAAAATCCCCATTTGGAAACTACCACGACTACAATAAAAAACAGTTGAGATACAGTACATTCTTTTGCATCTGCTCACAGAACTACAAAAATGATTCCATTGCGTCGTTTTTCAGATCTGGCAGCATTGTATTTTAACTGTGCTTGAGATACGTGTTGTTTATGTAGAGAAAAAAATATGTTACTAGTATTTTATGTTAATTCAAAGTTTATTATGTTAATATGCTACTTATTTACAATATTAAATATGAATAAATATTTTACTTGTTATAAAAATTAGCTCATTTTTAATATTTTTTATAACAAAATCAATACCGCTTGTCATAGTGATTTTTACAGAAAGATATTCGTTATATCTTTAATTAATAGTTCTCAGTTTTTAAAACAATTGTAAGAAAATTACTATTGTTAGGTATTTAATAAAACATTAGCTTTAACATCGATCGGGATAGGGTTCCCATGTTAAATATGCAAATTTTAATAGTCAATATTTAGAAATTTACTACCGCAAGAACGATCGAAAAAAATTCCTACGTATAAAAGACACTAATAAGTACTTATGTGTATATTTTAAGTTTCAAAAGAATCGTAAGAAAACTGATTTTTTTGGGAACGTCCTTAACTAGTCAAACAATGTTTTTGGTTTATTTTAGTTGAGGTATTGAAATAAAATGCTAAACTGAATTTTCAACTAGGTATCATTATTTGTTTAACATATAATAAAACTTATCCACTTCAAAAGATAACAAAACTTTCAAGATCTAAGGATTCCCTAAGGCTTCAAGAATCCAGTTATACTTATCTAGATATCATAAAATTCTTTCAAAGAAATCTTTCAGCTCATACATTTTGAATTTTTTCCTTATCATTATCTACCAGCGGCTCCGACCACATAGAAACGGTTTCCCTGACACTTTCTTTTTATCCCTTTGACATTATTTACCGCGTGTCATTTCCTTTTCCTATTCCAACTCCTCCGGGAATTTGCCTTTGATACGGAACGCGTGGGGAAATTGTTGTCTTTGATGCATGGATGGATGAGTTTTCGCGTATATCAGATTGTCTTATTTATATGAAAATGTAGGGAGTATAACAGATACAGAACATAGAGAAATGCAAATAATTTTGAAACAAATCTATTTATTGACAAAGGAATATTTATTTCACAAACAATTTTTTTTATAGATAACATTATCATCATGAAACTATTAAAAAATTGTTACTATATGTATTATTATTATTATTATACTTTAGGGATTTTTATTCAATTAATGGCTCGCCCTTTGCTGTTGTCGATGGGGTTAAGGCCCTGTCTCCTTTTCACAAACTTTGTCCCAATTTCAGGACTTCCCCTCAATTTCAGTTCGAAAATTAAACTCGATCTCATCCTGTTAGTTTAGCGGCTTTAGCGTTGCTGAGATATCAAAATAATCTTGGAATTAGTGACTAAGTTACCCTTACGTACATACTAAAATGTACAGGAACGTAACCTATACATATGTATTCTTGCGTTAGTGGTTGGTGGCAGTAAATTGCACGCATTCAGGTTCATCCCTCTTCACGTGATATCGAATTATGTACATATATTAAAATATACGTTCATACATACATGTGTGTATCTATGGATCCAAGAAGGGGCCCATCTTATATAATGTAAAATATATAATATATGTATTATCTGTGCTCTAGAGTCTAGAGATCCGTTTTATTAAACCGGGCTAAACTTAATATTCACATCCGAGTGGTAACGGAGGGTGAAGGAAGGTAGATCCACGAGCGTGAAGATAAGAAAGATAATGTCACTTGGGAAAGGTATTTCATATATATTGAAACTCGAAGGTTATGAAATACGTTAAAGAATGCGTTTAAGGGTAATAAATAGATTAATAATAATTAAACGTGAAGTCGTAAAATGATAAGCATTGATAGGTTTTAGAATATCATTTATCTAAAATGTAAGTTAGGAATAACAACGAGCACAGGAAAGTTGTAAAGATTTAATGGCACATTCTTTATAAACTTAACTATATTATAAAAGTAAATGTACAATGTAAGTGCCGCTAAAGCTGCAAAAACGAACCCCGCAACTCCATAAAGGTTATATGGTGTGATAGCTTTATATTCCTCATCTATGAAAAGAAAAAGGCTTCGGTTTTCACCTGCAGGGGTTGGTTTCGAAAATATAAAGTCAAAAGAGTATCATCACAAAGGACTTCATATGAGGGAATGAAATGATATTTTCCATAAAGTTCTAGAATGATCAAGAATTTTCCAGCATGTTCTAGATTTTTTCAAAAGCTTCGATAATATTCCAAAAGGTTGTTAAATATTCTAGAATCATCCACAAACTATGTTCTAGAATTTTGAGAAAATTTTCCAGAAGATTTTAGAATGTTGTATAATATTCTAGATGATTCGAGAGTGTTCCAGTAATTTTTCAGAAGATTCGAAAGTGTTGTGAAATATTCCAAAAGGTTTGAGAATATTATCTATAGAATTTTCCAGAAGGTTGTTGTAATATATTTATGAATTTTCGAGCATGTTCTAGAAATTTATGGGAGATTCGGGAATGGTCTAGATTCTAGAATTTTCCAGAAGGTTCGAGAATATTATAAAATCCTATTAAATGTTTAAGTGCATGACCTAACAGAAGTCCGTTGCAATTTGGCTAGTATTAAATAAGTAGTCTCAGGTGGGGTAATTGTAAAACCGGAGTAATTGTAAACAGGCTCTTTATTTCGATGATATAGGACTCTTGATTATTCCAACTAATATGGTAATTATAGACTGTGGTGTTGACATTTGACGGTTGGATGCTTTAGCGTGTTAAACAGCAGAGAAAGAGTGTCGCAATATTTTATGTTAAACAGTGAAAATATTTCTATATAATATATAATTTTTGGGGTAATCGTGAACACGGCGTTATAAATAGAATTTTCATTGGAATTCACGTTTAAAGGGAATAGTTCACTTTTGCCCCATTAAAAACCTTTATAAAGCCAGTACAAACAAGATGATTGTTCACATTTACCCCTTAGTTTTCGACTCCGTTAAAAAGTGAAGGGTAGATGTAAACTTATGTTTTTTTGCACAAAAAATCCGAATTTGCATATTTAACAACAGAAATTCACTTAAAACCAAACAATGACCTAAATTAATCATATAGTCGCCTAAATTTAATCTTCATCTAAGATACATCGAGCTTTAAAAGTCAAACTTCCAAAATCGTTCACAATTACCCCACCTGACCCTACTGCTTATGTTGTCTGAAATTCTTAACATTTAAATTAGTGTGTTGAACACTCTGTATAAATTTCGAAAAAGGATATTTACATAAAATCAAAGACCATTAAATAATAATTGACCCACAGTATAAATTTGGTTAAATATGTACCTTATAATTGATGGTACAAAATTATTTTTGAAACTGTTTTCAAAAATATTTTACATTAAAAGTTCATATGAAATTATTACGATAGCGAATTTTTAAAATTAAATGCCTATTATTTCTTCTTAAAGTTTTAACGTAGTACTTATTCCTTAGTAAACCCTGCATATATAAGCGAGTGAAAAGTGGAAAACAATTTGATGAAATTTTTCTGTTTTAGAGTTCACGTAAGTACTTCGGACATTGGGGGATATACAAAAATGTCAGTCCCTGAAGAAAGTTATTTTGTTACTTAAAAGTACTTCAGAAGTTTATTGTTGTGGTTTGGGGGTGAGATTGGAGCTATAGTGTCTTTCGATAATAATTTTTCTTACTTTTAAAATGTCTGAAATACCAGAAATCATTGTTACATTTAAACATTTCTCAAAAAAAAAAGTGCTATGAACTTAATTATGCTGAATTAAACAACAACGACACCTTTATTATCTGGGTCGATAAACTTTCGTCATAGTATCAGAAACGTGGGGGTCGCTTTCTCTTTAGTCGTTTACTTATCTAAATACGAAAACAAAATGAGGTGAGACATTTCGTTCTTTTCTTTTGCTTAGCCTAACACCCGAAGACTATAAAAAATGCAATTTTACCACATCAAGAATTTTCATACAGCGGTGGTAAATGAAGCAACTAACACGTAATAAGTATCTATTTATTTTAATGTTCCCCCGCAAAAAAAAAAAAAACGAAATCTCAGAGCCAAGTGTTAAGAAAACAATGGAACCGAAGGAGTCATTTATGCTTTCATAATCACATTAAGTGGCTTTTTCGTAATTTCATCGAAATAATTATATTCATTGTGTAAGTGAAACTTGTGCCCACAGGAATTTGTAACTTGACCATACGTCTACAAAAAATAATGATGAAATAACTCTAACAATAAGTGCGTGCATGACAAATTGAGTAAAATTTTTACAGAAATCTTATTCAAATATACTCCAACAAATTATCATTTATTATTCATTTCTTTAGGGCGAATTTATAACAAATAACATTTATATAAACAATAATCAATAATTATAATAATGTTTACTAATATATTATAATTGTGAACATATACAGAGTGATCGTATTCAGCCTACCCCCCAGGCGTATCTCCGGACTGAATTGGAATATCATGTTGAAATTTTGGTCGAATGGATTTTAAAAGGTGGCCTACTTTTTGAAAATATGTTAGATTACTTAACACTTCCGGCTATACCGGAAGTTAACGTCAATTTCGTTATTCTAAATGGAAACGAAGCCCTACCTTGATTCTCAACAGTTTTTGAGTTATTTGATTGTTTTTTTATTATCTTATTTTTAATTATTCATATTTAGGGCACGTTTTAACCCCCGTTTCAAAAATTTTAGACAATTTTGTACCATGGTAAAATTTTAAAAAGATATCCGGAAATAATTCATTATTAGCAATTGGTTTCAAAGATAACTGCGATAAAGGGGGATACTGCAAACGGAAAAATAATTTAAAACATTGAAATTAAAACGATCACCCTGTATATAATCTAATCTAGCTTTTTCAATTTCGGCTAGACAAATAAGAGACCAACTCTATTTTCGTCATCAATGACGGTAATGTAATGTGTAATGCAGTAATTAATTACATCGTGAGTTACGTATTATAATCAGTCAGAGACGAACAGGTGGTGTTTATATTAATGGGTTCTATGAATAAATTAACAGTATTAACAGGAGCTTAACCGATACACACTTCGGTAATGTATGCATTAAGCAGCATACAGAGAGTGTACGTTGGGTTGCATAATTAGGTATTGATTTCTGTCAACTGTCGAAATGCTTGTAAAATGACCTACTTTTTCTATTAACATAACATGAATAGGTACTTGAGAAAAGTGGGATTGCGTTAAATTGGATTCAAATCTAAAAATTTTGCTAAACTCCGTGAAGATGTTTAATAAAAGTCAATTACATATATTTACAGTGTGATTTAACAATAAACACGTTCAAGTCCTATTTCTTGGTAACTCTAGTAGTTGAAAAAAGCTAAATATCCACAAAAACAGTAGGGAATAAAAAGTTACATCTTAATATACAGGGTGTTTCAGAAGTTTTCTTAAAACAAACCTATTTCCTTCAGAATGAAAAAAAAAAAATTTTTAATTGTCCCTTTTTGGCCAGTTAATTAATCAAAGGTTGGCTGGGTTTAATTATACCGAGTCGTTCAAGGTTTGTGCTCACTCATAATCATAAAAAACGAGGGGTTTATTTGACACCCTCTGTATAGTTTTTAATATGTTATAGTTTTTTTATGAAAGTACTTTATAAATGTATTTATTATGTTAAATTATCCAAAAAATAATTTCGGGTTATGTATTTTATAACACAATGTTGGGAGAACAGAACTCTAAATAAGTTTTCTCAAATGGGACACCCTGTATATTAAAATCGTTTTCAATGCTGTTATTAATATTTATTAAGTTTTATTGAACATCCCTTAAACTCAATTACAGTTCACTTAAATACTAATTTACAAAAGAGGGAATATAGAAAACTACACAATCTACTAAATGTATATCTTCTTCCACCTGAAGAAGCCACTGTATGGCGAAATGTACATTGTAGTACAATAAAAATTTTTGTAATTTGTGTGTATTTGTGTTGTCTTCATTACTGAATACGGAGTTACAATATTTAAATGCTTCTTCAAGTATTTTAAGTAAAAATTTACTTTTTGAATATATAGGGGTCTTACTAAATCATGTACCTACATCACAAATATATTTCTTTTAAAATGGAACATTGTGTATTATTTTATTTTTTAATTGTCCTTTTTTGGCTACATAATTCACCAAAGACTGAGACAGACTGAGTAAAAGATTTGTGATCACTTGTATAAAAAATGAGTGGTTCATTTGACATCCTGTATCTTTTTTTAATATGTTCAATTTTTTATGAAAGTGCCTTGTAAATAAATTTCTTCTTTCAGATTTCTCGTTTATTTCAAGTAGGACACCCTCTACATTATAATCAATTTTGATTCCCTTATAAATATTCATTCAGTTTTATTGAAATTCTTTTATACAAAGAGGTATATTTTCGCTATTATTTAAAAATAAGCTCTAGGCACTTTAATAGGGAACTCTTCACCAAATTTATTTTAGAAATTGAATAGTTTCGACCTTAACTTGATGAAAATCCATATTACAGGAATAAAACTTCACGAAGTAGATTTTCAATTTTTTTTTAAATTTATTTAACAATGTTTAATGTAACATGTTTCACCAAAATGTTTAGCTTCTTCGGACAGTCAGTAGAAAATACTCACTGTCCGAAGAAGCTAAAAATTTTGGCGAAATATGTTACAATAAACATTGTTACATAAATATTTTTTTTTATGAAAATCAACTTCGTGAAGTTTTATTCTTTTATTTTAGAATTTGGGAAAATGTTTCTTGCGAATGTTGTAGAGAATAATAATGAAAGCATCTATAACTAAATTTTGAGACAGTTTTCTCAATCAACTCAAGTGAGAAATCATGTAAATTACAGTCTATTTTGATACCTTATTAAGGAAGGTTCTTCCAGTTGGGGAGGTATTCACTTGTTATTTAAATATTTTTCGTTTTTCTACTGATAAGCTTTGTTTATAGCCATAATACAAAAACTGTAGGGAATGATAAGAGCTATAAAAAAATGTTTATGTATATGGAGGGTGTTCCACAAGTTTGTCTTAATCTAGGTTCACTATCTTTTAATTAGAATTCCTTGTGTACTGTTTCATTTTTAAATTACTCTTTCCTTTTGGCCGCTTACCCCATTGGAATTTATACTGAGTCGTTTAAAATTTTTTAGACGTTCATAGAAACAGAGGGATTCATTTGATACCATGTCTCTTTTAATACATCTGCTATAATTATTTTATTTTGTAAAAACCTTATAGGTAAGTCATATTAAATATTTGAATAATTTTAATAAACAATATTTTGGGTAGGTTAAAACTCAAGTGGAACATACTGTACATTATAATCAGTTAGGATACACTTTTATTGTTTTTTGTATATACTTTTTCAGTTTTATTAAGTATCCTCCATATACCATACATAAGGTCATAACTTATTGAAATATTCTTTACAAATAGGCTTCAATTCATACATACAATAGATTTTTTAAATTAAAACATTCTTCAGAAAATTTATCTAAGTAAATATAAATAAAAATTTTTTAACATTAGAAAATATAATCGGTGAGCAAAAAATCTTTGGGGTATGTATTGGATTTTACTTTGTAACCTTTTTTTATTTTCTTATAAAGCAAAATCGCTCTTCGTGTACTTTTAAAGTACCAAACATACAAAAAACTGTTCAGATATTCTTCTGCCGCACTCAATTAATTTAATTTAATTAGTGCAACTTTCTTTTGCCTACGAAGTTTATGTGCATACAAATACTTTCGCCTCAACCTTTGTCTAGATTCGTCCCGTAATAATAGGCAAGTATAAAACACGTTTCTACAACAAAAAACTTTCACAATACCCACTAATTTGGGTATCATGCGCTCTACCCGTAACGAAAATAGAGTCATGACTTTATAGAAGACATATTTGAGCGCACATTTTTTTAAAATTGTAGCAAAATGTTTTGTACCAGAAAAAGCTTCAAATGTGAACAGAATGAAGAAAATGTTACCGAATGACGTTTTTGTCACAGCAGTTGATTGAAATATTGCTTGTTAATAATAAATAGCATTTTCACGGTCCATGTTCAACCTGGAGACTTTTGAGATTCGCCATGTTTCAATGCTTTTAACTCCACAGGATCGCTGCGAATCCTAAACGCCTTCAGGATGAATTTTGCAATGTAAATATCTGGGACCATTTCTACATTAAATGAATTGCATAAAACGGTATTAGATTTGCTATTAAGAAAGATTTTTATTATTTTAGCCTTATTGGTAGAATAAATTCTGGGTATCTAAAACATATTTTCTTTCTAGGTTTTTCCAACTTTGTCTGGAAAATGTAATCCTTTTAAACTGATGTAAACAACTCTTTTTACGTTACCGTGACGAAGATACAGTCTATTCTTCAGTTTTCCTGAGATTACCTGGAAAAGGAAGAAAAAATATTTAAGTTTTGTTCACAATAAAAAATAGTGTTTAAGTATAAAATTTCTCATAAAACATTTTCTTAAATGAAGTCAATGTCTGTAAAAAAGTCACATGAGTAATTTTTTAGTACTACTTTATCTGAAGAAAATACATGTTCCTAGACTAATAATCATCTAGATTCTAGAATAACTTCACATATCTACACAAATAAATAAAGTTGGAGTGTCTGTTTGTAATATTAAAATAATCACTCTGTACTAAATGCATATGGATGTATAAACGGTACATATACCAAAATAACATTTCTGTCTCTCTGTCTGTTTGTTCCGGCCAATCTCTGAAACTGCTAGACCGATTTTGACGGGAGTAACTTAGGCTACTTTTATTTTAGAAAAAAAAAATTAGGGTCCCACGAAAAAAAAAAAGAAAACCAATGAAATATTGAATAATTAATAAATAAATTACGTCTTCATTACATACAACGTCCTTTTAATGGTACAAAGATTTGTATGTGCCGGGTTTCGCAGCTAGTTTATTTATAAAATTGAAATTTTAGGTAATTGTTTAAGGAATAAGTTATCTTTGTTAGTTTTCTTGGAGCTACAGAGATAACAAAAACTAAATAATAGATACCTATATTAAATGATCAATTAGATGTAAATAATTCACCACTGGGTAAGATGAGAAATGTAAGAAATACATGTTTCTATCATTTTTAGGGTTCCGCACCTCAAAAGGAAAAAGCGGAACCCTTATAGGATCACTTCGTTGTCCGTCCGTCCGTCTGTCAAGACCCTTTTTCTCAGGAACGCTTGGAGGTATCAAGCTAAAATTTTTACCAAATACTCAGGTCTATTGTCCCTTGGAGCTGTGAAAAAATCAAACTTCTAAGCCAACGCAATCAAAAGATACAGCCGTTTATGCCGCAAATTTCCGCAAATTTTCGAATCAAAACCTACAGGGTACTTCCCGTGAACTCAGAATCTTGAAATTTGGTACGAAGCAACGTCTTATAGCACAGATAAAGGAAATATTGCGAAAACCGTAAATTTTTAGTTACACCATATAATAAAAATATTTTTAATAATTTTAAAGTTACTACCCCTTTCCTCATGAACGCGTAGAGATATTAAATTGAAATTCATATCAAATACTCAGGTCTATAATACCTTTAAGCTGTAACAAAATAAAACTTCTATGTCAACGCAATCAAAAGAAACAGCAATTTAAGCCGCATATTTTCAAACTCGCAACTACTCGCAAGGGAATCAAAACCTAAAGGGTACTTCCAGTCGATTTAGAATTTTGAAATTTGGCATGAAGCAATGTTTTATAGCACATATAAAGGAAAAATTCCGAAAACCTTAAATTTTTAGTTACATCACATATATACAGGTTTGTACGGAACCCTCGGTGCACGAGTTCGACTCGCACTTGACCGGTATTTTTTTTTTACTACTATTATTTAATAATAATTACGTTTCATTTAAAGTAAAATAACTTAGGTACTATTCTGTCTGACGAAACCAGTTTTTCGAAAAAATCGATATATATTGAAAATGTTATAGGTTTTCACGGCCGGAGTCAAATGAACTATAACGAAGATCCGGGCTGATCGGCCGTGGTCGAAAAGAACTAGAAGATCAAGACGTTTTGGCTGCAATTTCCACAGTTATCTTCAGATGCTCGGATCTTCATTGTTGTTCATGTTTTGAAAATCTTAAGATTGTTATCCTATTCATTTATCTCATTATATGTTGTCATTGCTTTTTTCTTGTTTTTTATTTACAGAAACGTGGGAAAATCATCATCTTATTTGTGGACGTAACTTAACTGCCAATTTTCCTAAAATCCCGAATAATTAGTACATACAGGTCAATAGTAATAAGGTGGCTCTTCAGACATCGAGAAAACGGCGCAAAAGATAGAAAGAAAGCGCATTCGGAAGGAAAAAGATGCATTTTACCGCCGACACTCGGTGTTTGTAAGTGTTTCAAATCGGGCCCGTATTGTACAAGTAAACTCACCCCAGGGTGTCTTAATGGTATTAGTAATATTTACACGAAAAGTGGTAATACACTTTAAATGAAGCAGAATTCCCATTTTGTATTTTAAATATGTAATATTATTTGAATGGAGTTAATTTAGTACCTAGTATTGTTATTTCTACAATCACTTCTTCCTCAGAATTCTGATTTTAGAAAGTAATTAAATTAAATAAATAATTACAGTTGTAAACGCACATCAATCTGTAAATAATAAATAAATAAATAAATATTTCGAAGTATTTAGCTCAGTTATTATTGATATTAAAATATTTATAATAATAATAATAATAAACTAATTAATGGAACATTGACTAATTAAGTTTATAGAATAAAAATATATTCCTAAGTGTTCCTTTTATTTGTCCGCTTTCCTTTACGAGTGTCTCACCAATAATGAAAAGTATTTGCTAAAAGTTGCACGGTCTTTTATAAACTAAATAAAATTTAAAATTAGGTGAAAATCATTATTAATTGTTCCTATCGTTGAAGTTTCTGATTTAATGTTTTTTCTTATAATACGGGGCCCCTCCCCCTTCAGCAAAATCCTACAACCTTGATCCTATTTTTGTGGGTTGGATTGGGTTATGTACTGACAAGTGACGATTAATTAACATTAATAGGTATTCAAGAAAAACTCTGTTTAAATTTAACAATCAAAAAGTTTTACTACTATCTACTTTTAATAATAACCAGTGCTGTTGTGGATCATTTATCTATTAGGTAGTTATAATTCATAAGCTTATCTAATGCACCTATAAAAAGAAGATAAATAATTATATACCTACGCCTTTCGTTGCCATTTGAATCCCATAAAAGAAATAGTACCAGTTTAATTAAGTGTAAATCTCATTAAGTCGACTGGTCTCCTTGCTTATTCCTTAATACTAATCATGGAGACGTAACATGTTAATCTTTCCGAAACGATACACCCAAATATCCAAACGTAACCAGTGAAGCTGAAGTAATTGTAATTAAAAAAATAATTGCTTATTAATTAAAGCCCACGTGGTATGACATCTTTATGCATTGATATATGTCAATGATTAAGTTACAATAATGGGTTTGACCAATTTTATGTATCTATAGGTAGGTACACAAAGAAACTTGTACATTACAGGTATTTATATTGTTTGCATACGAACTCAGCCTTGAACTGGCTTTGTTATTTGCAGACAATTTGGGTCAAACAATTAACAACAAATGTGTATGAATTTGGTATTTGCTCTTTAAATTCTTGCAGTACGAATCGTACATATGTACCTAAGTAGGTATTGATATAAACACTAGATGACATAGATACAAATATAAACGTCCTTTCCTACGACAATGGCTGCTTTATTATAACACCTCTTAATTAATTGGTAATTTAATAATGAAATGCACAATGCACCGCTAAAAACATAGTATCATTATTTACAACTAAAAAATGAATGAATTTGTTACTTTTACGAGGCATTCTGTCACCCTAAAGTCCCTGGAAATATAGTCTGGCTGGCTTGTTTGCAAAATGGCGAAATTAAACATTGAACTGCTTTAAATATTACATTTATAGAACTATCTCTTTGGTTTGGGAACATATCAATTGAATTTTAGATTATCGGCTTAAAGGCTGTTTAACACCTTGTGTCGTGCAATATTTGTAAGTGATGTACAATAATTATTATCAATTATTTATATAAGAACAATATAAGTTATAGACCAGAGTAGATAATTTTCGAAACCAAAAAAAATTATAGTAGTATGAAACCCATTGGAAAAAGAAAAGAATATAACAGAAATGAAAGGAAAAATAATTTACGGGCGATCTGAGGTCGGCAAGGGGAAGGGGGTGAGTTTTTAAGGGTAAAAAACGGGTTTCCTTGATTTTTGGAAAAACTACAAGTTTTATGGAAAAAAGTTAAGTAGCAAAGTTGTAGGTAATAGAAAGAGCTACAACTTTTGTATTTAGACTTTTGTCACGTAACCTCAAAGTTTGTGTGAAAAATTCAAATAAATAACTGCTTGGTTTTTTATTTTTATCTTTTACAAAAAATTTTTTTTTCAGGAAATTTGGTGAAAACTTACCTATTTATATCCCAAACACGCTGTAATTTTTTTGATTTGAAATATTTATTTTTTCACCTTATTTTTACTTAATATCGAAAAAGCACCCTAATTTTCAATCGAAAATTCTCACGTCAAAATATCTGCTTTTTCAAAAACGTTGGTGGGCTTTTTCTTCGTTGAAATCTCTACTTTCTGATGGTGTCAAAAAAAATTTACATTACTATGGAGGGTTTTCTCAGGAAATGCAAAAAACCGAAAACGATTACAATGAATAACGTAATCAGTATAAAGTATGTGAATTTAATAGTACGATTTACATGTATATTTATATATTATGAGATTTTCTATGACATAAATGTAATTAGAATTTAATAAATCAACTTTTTTACTGAAAAAAATAGCAGCGTATATGTGTATTTTTTTCACACCATCAGTAGAGTAGAGATTTCAACGAAGAAAAAGCCCACCAACGTTTTTAAAAAAGCAAATATTTTGACGTGAGAATTTTCGATTGAAAATTAGGCTGCTTTTTCGATATTAAGTAAAACTAAGGTGAAAAAATAAATATTTCAAATCAAAAAAATTACAGCGTGTTTGGGATATAAATAGGTAAGTTTTCACCAAATTTCGTGAAAAAAAAATTTTTTTTGTAAAAGATAAAAATTAAAAACCAAAAAGTTGTTTATTTGAATTTTTCACACAAATTGTGAGATTACCTGACAAAAGTGTAAATACAAAAGTTGTAGATCTTTTTATTACCTACAACTTTGCTACTTAGCTTTTTTTCATAAGACTTGTAGTATTTCCGGAAATCAAGGAAAACAGTTTTTTACCCTTAAAAACTCTCCCCCTTCCCCTGCCCGACCTCAGATCGCCCGTAAATTATTTTTCCTTTAATTTCTGTTATATTCTCTTCCTTTTCCAATGGGTTTTATCCTACTTTAATTGTTTTTTCACTTTTTACTATTTTTGAAGACTTCATCACTGGTCTATTATGGACATTAGTTGATTATTAATTTCGTAAGAGTTGTTTTTATACTTTAATTAGTGATAGAAACTTTATGGACGTAAAAGAATAAAACTAATTCTATAATGCTTATGAAAAAAATTGTAATGTTCTTTGCTCTGAATTTTTGGTGAAGAGTAAAAAGCAAATTAAAGAAATATTTCTCCCTATTTTATTTATTTTTTTTATATACAATGCAGGGCGTTTTTTAAGTAAAACACAATTAAACTTTTCAAAAAATTTTCCTTTTTTTTTTCTTCACAATTATAGCTTCGCTACACTGTAACTTTTTCAACTGAGTAAATTCTGTAGCTACTTAAATTTACGAAAACATCTTATTTATAGTCTACCTAAGCCTAAGGGGTGGGGGCTTTTTGATTTTGAATAAATTCAAAAGTGGTGAATTATTCAAGTCTAATTGGTCATTTAGTAACAGGTCTGGGTTATGATTTTTTGTTTTATTGATTTCGAAAGATTCTAAAACATTTAATTTTGTGCTTTTTCCTAAAACATGCAGAATTTTGAAATCATTATCGAAGGGAATGGTTTTTTGTTAGTACCTAAGTGGTTTGCATAGTTAGAATTTTGTTTTTTATTTTTGTAACATTTTAAACGTTCATTGAACCTAGTATTGAACGCTCTTCCTGTTTGTCCTATGTAACATTTTTCACAAGATCCACAGTTTAACTTGTACACACCTGATAGTTTACATTTGTCTGTTTTATGTTTGTTGTTTTTAATTAGTTTACCTAGTTTATTTGTAGTTTTAAATGTTACATTTATATTTTGTTTTATTAGTTTTGAAGCTACACTGTTACTTAATTTTGCAATATATGTTAAACTAACATAGTTTTTATTTTTTATTTTGAATCGGGGATAAATTAATTGAATTGCCGATTTATACAATCTGTTTTTGATGAACTTATCACATTAACAATTTTTCAACACCCTGTATAGCTTTTTTTTTTTAATTTCTCTGATCCAGAGGATGTTGAATTTAAATGAGGAACAACTTTTATTTGAAAGGCTTTTTAATTTATCTTATGGTTTGGCTACAATGTACGTACGTAGAATTCTTGCTTGTTATTGCTACCTAAGATTAAAATTGTACATATATTAATATATTTTAAGTGAAGAAAGAAATACGTTTTCGTTTTTTTTATACTACCCATTTATTTTTTATATGTACCTATATAGGTATTATACCGTATAGTAAAGAATCATCCATGAATAACAAAGACAATTATCAACCTACCAAACTTAGCCTTCGTTCAGATAAAATTAAGTGATTTAGTAATAAGTAATTAGTGGTTTCTGGTTCTACGATAATTTATAAATAAATGTACCCATTTAAAATCGTACTTAATTAGCGAGCAATTTACATAGTTAAAGGTTAATCTCAGGCCAAGCACAGCACATTTACCTTGCAATAATCGAAAGTGTTTCTTTTGTACGATCCTTACTTGGCATGTACCTAGTACCTACATATTGATATAATGTAAAGTACTTATTAAATAATAAATTAATTTAACAAATAAAACTCGTACTTATTGTTAATTACGCTACTTCAACTGTTTACCATTGAGATGATATTGCGAAATTTTATTTATATTTTCTTCGAGAAATTCTGTGTGTACATTTTTGTTCGCATGAATGCAACTCTTTTCAAGGTAAAAAATATTAATAAAGAGAGTTTAAAAAAAGATTATTATTTAATCAATTATCAAAATGATAGGTTAGTTGAACATTCCAAAAATTGTTTCCTTTTCCTGCGTAATTTCAATTTATTAATTTATTGTTTGTAATAATTGTAAGTATTTAAGGTGATGGGATTTAAAACAATTACACGTTTATAATTTATAACATAATCCCCTTTCCGCAACATATAATTTATGGCTTCAAGAAAATATGCTTGATAAAATTATTTAAAACTAGCTATGTCCGCGACTTCGTCTGCGTGGAATAGTGACTTTCGGCAGCATTTAAATTTTTTTTTCATCTATATATTTTTTTTCTGGGCCGTAAGCCTTAAATGTCGTATTTATATCTAATCAAAAGCCTAAAAAATAAGTTTCGAGCCTCTAGCTTTATATCTACTTATCTATCTCTGTACCAAATTCTCATTTAAATTGGTTCAGTAGTTTGCGCGTGATTGCGTAACACACAGACAGACAGAGTTACTTTCGCTTTTATAATATTACAGATTAATATAGTTTAATTATAGTTTAAAATAGTTTATAAAGCTTAGTATTCAACTACTTTTATTGATCCAAATAAACAAAACCACTATAACTATTTACACTTAATATTTTAATTTTCTGGGCCGTAAGCTTTTTGGACGACGTCATTACACAAAAACTTTCATCGGCTAATTTTATCCCCTTTAGAGTAAAATTTTTACAAACATTTAATGTCGTATTTATTTATATCTAATCAAAACCCTAAAAAATAAGTTTCAAGCTTCTATCTTTAAAAATTACGGAATTACCGCACAAACTTTCGTATTTCAACCCCTTACAACCCTTTTTCCGCATTAAAAAGTAGCCTATGTCCTTTCTCAGGCTTTAGACTATCTCTGTAACAAATTTCATTTAAATCGGTTCAGTAAATTTTAGGCGAGATTGTGTAGCATACAGACAGAGTTACTTTCGCATTTATAACATTCCGCGAATTCATTTTCATCAATTTTCCCATGGGAATAAGATATTTTTCCCGCAGTAAAACATAGCCTATGTGTTAATCCAGGGTGTCAGCTAACTCCATACCAAATTTTATTAAAAGCGCTCTAGTCGTTTAGACGTAAAGAAGTAACAAACATACACACTCACATCCTCACACACTCACAAACTTTCGCCTTTATAATATTAGTGTGATTAATTAAGCGCATGGTATACATTATTTATGTTAACAATTTACAGGAAAAATTGCTGTCGACAAAAGCCCTGTTACTTTTTAGTGTTAGCAAGAGTGGTGGCAATAATTAGCAAAAGTGGGCAGGGCGAATACAATGGTAACCATTGTGAAGTTGCGCAAAGTATTACTGCGCATAACGTAGGCGTGCATTAGATGCGCACTAGTACTTTGCGCACCATACGTTACTACGTTTACCTATTGCCCCGTCCCTTATTGCTAACGTTATGTGGATAAAGGTTTATGTGACAAGTTAGTTCTCCTGTATATAATATCATTTAGGGGTAAATGGAAAGTGTAGTGGGGATTTGGTTGTTAAAACTAAAAACCAAATTTTCTGTGGATTAAAATGAAGTAGTTGTCCTAAGTTTCCATATGAAGGATCTTCCAAATTTGTTCATCTTATGTTAATATTACCTATCATTCTTCACCTTTCATGAAATTTAATTTCTACAAGATTCCTTTAAGCAAACACGTACTCTCACACGTAAAAGGAACAGTTGTGGTTGAGTTAATATTCACATAGGTAAATATTGGAGCCACATACATTTTATTCATCTTGTAAAGATACTACAAAATTTCATGAGCCTTGACCATGAGAGCTTGAAATAGCTCTTGAGTAGATTATATAGTTTATTGATCTAAAACACATTTAAAATACCACCAAAGTAGACGCTTTGTTAAAGAAAATGACCCACAAGAAGATAATAAGTTCAATTTACCCCATCATAAAAGAAAACAGAAAATATAAAACTATAACTTTTTTGGGCCAATCGAGTAATAGAGTTTCCACTTTACTAAATAAAAATTATTACAATGTTACATACGTAACCAATAAAAATATAAGTAAATACATTAAAAATAATAAGGACAGAACGGACAAATAACAAAAAACAGGAGTATATAAATTAAATTGAAAATCTTGTAATATGTTTTATATTGGAAAAACTAGTAGATATTTTGGCATAAGAATTAAAGAACATAAAAGATCATTCTTTTTTCAACCAAGTATCGATAGAATCAATTAAATATCATCTAAATAATTTTTAATTCTACATTAAATATATCTATAATTCTCAAAGTTCAAAGTTGGTGTGTGTCGTGGCGCAGTTCAAGTCCTTCCGTCTTTAATTTCCATACAAACAACAGTAAGACGATTCACTAATAACTTTCTCATTTGAATCAGGCGTGTGAAGGCAAGTGTAATAACATTAACTAATAGTTGTATACGAGTTTCTTTTTGTTTCGTGAAATCTGCCGTTGTACCTTCATTACACAGACTATCAAATTAATTAATACGAAAATGGTCGTTAAAACAACCACAAGTCGATATCTTTAAAGGCCTCTTAAGCTATGAAATTATTAAGTTAAGCTTTCTTATTATTACAAAGCCGTTTACATCTGCAGATAAATTCTAATTATCCAAGGAATTGCTTATTGGAAATTTAATAAGATTATGTAGTTACAGGCAGAATTAGCTTGTCTATACATTTTTCAATGGCTTAATTTTAATACGAAAACGTAAATATTGATAAACAAAAGTTCTTTGTTGCAAATAAACGAAATAATTACGTATTTATGGTCTAAAAGCCATTGCCAGGTCAATGAGCACTTGCCGATCACCGCAACTCCCAGGAACAAGAGCCGCATCGGCTCAGTTCAGTTGCTAACTTTACAGTGGTGGTGGGGAAAGCTGTATCTCGAGCGCCTGCAATGCTACACGGTATTAAACAATTGAGCAAGCATTTTAGCTTGCTCACGACTTAAAGAGACACAATAATCACGTTGTGAACCATCGTGAAAAAATTTTGACGTTGTTTTAGTGGTTGAATATTGTGAAGGAATAGAAGTAACAATTCAGTTGTTGTAAATTGTTTATAACTAATTGTTCAACTACTGCATTGAGAAACAGTAAACAACAGTTTCTTCCAAATTATTACAATATGTCTGTCTGGTGATGGAAATATTCAAAACTTTGCTTTTCTCCTAAATATTCCTCTATTTATGTACATAGATATTTACAAAACACGTTCATGGAGCGCTTGATGCAATTTGTAAACATTAAGCGGATATGCAAAGCCGCCTAAAGCTTCTAAAGAATGCTATCCTTATACGTTTCGCACCCCTTGGTGTTTGAAAAGTTCGTATCGTTACACTTAGTCCTGTTTACATAAATGATCATTGCATTAATATTTAAAATATGGACTCGTAAAATGTTGTCGTCAGCACAACTTGGGTTCAATGAAATCTCCAGAGAAAATGGCCCAAGACTTAAGTATATTTATATTGTACACTTGTATACAAGATAAAGTGAAATTAAAGTAAAATGAACAACAAAATAAAAAAAAATAGTCAGAGATTGTCGAGGGTTTGTATTTAATTCCGTTTAAAAGGTAATAAAAATAAGTGGAAGAAAAAAATATTGCATTAAAAAATGGAAAATAATGTGCTTTGAGAATGTTTATAAAAAAGCACATTGAAACAGCCTTTAATTTTCGAAAGCCACTCAAAAGTGATCTTATAAGGATTCTGTTTTTTTTTTGAACTGCGGAACCCCAAAACAAAAAAAGTAACAGATACACAGGTAGGAAGGCAATGTGAAGAAATTTCCCACACATCACAAACCAAGCGAGGCAGGCATTATGTTTGTAGTAAATATATAAAAGTGAAAGACCTTGCTGCACTGGAAAAATTTCGTCGCTGTTTAATTAAATTATGTACTCAAAGGCCTTGGTACATGTTTAAAAATATTCGTTTGAATTATTATAGGCGGTTGTGGGTACATAATTAATTAATTTGTTTTTCTAAAAAAATGGTTTTAATAAGAATATATTTTCATACTTGTAAATATGTAAATTAATTCTTGTCGAGATAAATATTTATGTATATTTAACAAGATTTTTAAAAGCCAGACAGTGGGGGCTCGTATGGGGTGGATATAGTAAATAAAGGTGAGTATTTTGTAACCACTTTAAAAAATCAGTAGGTACTTACAGCATTTTAAAATATACGCATTTTTTTCTTAATCTAAACATTGTAAAATTGGCACCAGGATGTTTTTTTGGGTCTGTAGCATAATATTCTAAATTAATTTTGTAATGTTACGAGCTAACGTCCCTCTTAGACCAGGGTCGATAATTTTTGAAACAAAAAAAATTAAAGTGGGATGAAACATACTGGAAAAGGAAGAGAATATAACAGAAATGAAAGGAAAAATAATTTACCGGCGATCTGAGGGGGGGAAGGGGAACGGGGGGTTTTTAAATGTAAAAAACGGTTTCCTTGATTTTCGGAAAAACTACAAGTCTTATGGAAAAAAGTTAAATAGCAAAGGTGTAGGTAATAAAAAGATCTACAACTTTTGTATTTACACTTTTGCCACATAACCTCAAAATTTGTGTGAAAAATTCAAATAACCACCTTTTTGGTGTTTTATTTTTATCTTTTACAAAAAAATTTTTTTTTCACGAAATTATTGAAAACTTACCTATTTACTTATGTCCTAAACAAGCTGTAATTTTTTTTGAATTGAAATATTTATTTTTCCACCTTATTTTTACTTAATATCGAAAAAGCACCCTAATTTTCAATCGAAAATTCTCACGTCAAAATATCTGCTTTTTTAAAAACGTTGGTGGGCTTTTCTTCGTTGAAATCTCTACTTTCTGATGGTGTGAAAAAAAATATACAATACAGGAAATGCAAAAAATCGAAAAAAGCTAGAATCCGAATTTTTTTTTCTAATCAATATTTACAATTTTGAGCAATTTATTAAAATTTACACTCTAATTACTCGAAAAACGTAAGATTCCATGTTACATTGATAAACACAAAAATTACAAATCCATAAAACATAAAGATTGCAAAAAACATGCGAAAATAGTTGTTATAAATATAAAAGATAAAATTTAAAAGGGAATTTTATCTAAAAAATGTGACCGCTGCAATTTTTTTCAGTAAAAAAGTTGATTTATTAAATTCTAATTACATTTAAATCATAGAAAATCTCATAGTATATGAATATAAATGTAAATCGTACTACTGAATTCACATACTTTATACTGATTACGTTATTCATTATTATATTTTTTTTTTGGTTTTTTTGCATTTCCTGAGAAAACTTACCATAGTAATGTATATGTTTTTTCACACCATCAGAAACTAGAGATTGCAAAGAAGAAAAAGCCCACCAACGTTTTTAAAAAAGTAGATATTTTGACGTGAGATTTTCGATTGAAAATTAGGGTGCTTTTCCGATATTAAGTAAAAATAAGGTGAAAAAATAAATATTTCAAATCAAAAAAATTACAGCGTGTTGGGGACATTTTCACCAAATTTTGTAAAAAAAAATTTTTTTGTAAAAGAAAAATAAAAAGCCAAAAACTTGGTTATTTCAATTTTTCAAAAAAGAGTGTAAATACAAAAGTTGTAGATCTTTTTATTACCTACAACTTTACCATTTAACTTTTTTCCATAAGACTTGTAGTTTTTCCGGAAATCAAGGAAAACAATTTTTTACCTTTAAAAACTCACCCCGTTCCCATTTCCGACCTCAGATCGCCCGTAAATTATTTTCCTTTCATTTCTGTTATATTCTCTTCCCTTTCCAATGGATTTCATCCTACTATAATTTTTTTAACTTTTTACTATTTTTGAAGGCTTTAGCACTGGTCTATGTCCCCGCTTTGCTAGTAGGTTAACAAGTAATCATTTAAATAATCGGAGGTCAATCGATATTAAAATTTTCGAAGCAAGCTGGAATTAGAAGTGAGTTAGGGTGGTGATACGGGTAATGATGGGATTGTATTTAATTATAAAGGGGTACATAATTTATTAATTAATTAAATTATTCTTTTTAGTTTTGATGACAATATTCATTTAATGCAGTGTTTTATAAATATCCGTAGTACTTTTTTTTTTGTAAATATTGTAACTTTGGTACCATGTTTCTCTTTAGATCATTAATATAATATAAGTCACATCTAATCTAAATATTTAAAATTGTATGACAAAAATTATCTCAGCTAGTAATCATTTAAATAATCGTAGGTTAATCACTATTCAAATATACGAAGCAAGCTGGAATTAGAAGTCAGTTAAGGTGGTGAAAAGGGTAATGCTGGGATTATACATATTTTATTAACTAATTAAGTTTGTCCTCTGAGGAAAAAAGTCTTATTGACAACATTCTTTCAATACAGTATTTTGAATTGTTTGTAGTACTTACCTAATTTCTTTTTATAACTATTGAAACTTTACTACTATGTGTTTTTAGGTCACCAGGATAATATTAATAGATACTAATGTTTAATGTTGCATTCTAACCTCCATCTCGCTCCACTCTGTAATTGAGTTAACCATAGTAATCATTTAAATAACTCAAGAAAATCAATCAATATCAAAATATTAGAAGTGAGCCAGAATCAGGAATGAGTTAAGGTAGCGAAACGGGCGACAGTTTACAGTATACTTTTAAAATCTGAGTTAAGTTTCTCTCTATCGAGAACTAGCGTGACTCGTGAATCAAAATAAGAAATTATGATCAAGAAATTATACAAGACAAGGCCCTAATTTTCAATCCAAGAGAAATATTAGACGACGAGAGATCAAGAATTTTATCTTTGTGAAACCCTAACTGTAAGTATTACTCTATTTCTTATAAATAGCACAGCTACCTACATAACTTTTCATTGTCGACTGGGACGGTTCTGATGAAAAAGTTTAGATTCGAAATCTGCACATATGTATCATAATGTATATGTGTGTATAATATGAAAACGGTGAAAAGGGGCTTAAGCAAAAACGTGACGGTTGGATTATGTTTAGTAATTTATTTTGATTATTTTCGTTCGGCAAGGCAAGCAAGACCAGAAAATTTATTTAATGAATCCCTCGGAGGGAAAACCCCGAACGTAGCGTTTAACAAAACGACCGTCAGGTTTTTGCAATTTGCTGGGGAAATAAGAAACAACCACCTTCGGTCTATTTTTTTCTCTAAACAAATTATATCCGTCACAGAAACGTAACGATGTTTAATACGCGCACAGTGGAACACCTTATCTAAAACTTTATAATTAATGGACGTATTTATGAATCAGCAGTGTCGGGGCGACCCTACAGGCACCCATAAGCGAGGGAAAGTCCGAGAACTCCGTTCGCAAACAGTCTTCTCATACTTTAAAATTGTATTGGTTAGGTGCCATTTTACTGTACTTTTGGGGATTTTATTAAGAATATACAGGATTACAGGTTAATTCGACCTAGATCCTTTAAGAGGTTGTAGTTTCCCTCATTTCTGACTATGAAAGACCGTATCTTAAACTTAACCGTTTTCAAATTATTGGACTTTTCAAGTATTTATAAAAATTGCCGATTTTTTGGTCTATTGTCCCATTTCTTTTTGTGTTTTGTGCCTCTAATTAATTTGTTTTTGCTATTTTTTTAATCGAATTACATGTGCAGTGGCTGTTTTACTGTAGGTGGATTTGTTCAGTGAATCCCCTTAAAAATTGAACTAGTTATACCATATAATTTTATCCTTTTAATATTAATTATATTATTGATGATTATCGTATAATATACATCTCTTTTACAATTTCATAGTTCATAGTTACAAAACACCAACCCGTAACCCATAGAAAATATTTAAATTTTTGTTGTGTCGCTGACGACTTCACCTAACTTTTTTGGTTCAAGTTTTGATTCTGAACATATCACGTGAGCGATACTCCGTTTGATGTCCATGTGTTAGAGAGAGAGGTAGTCGGACGCGTGAAATGGAAGATAAAGTACACTCAACATACAGCGTTTAGGTGCACTGCACGAGAAGCCGGAATCAGCCGGAATAATGTCGTGCTACGTCGGCACGGCTACCCGACATTCTGCCAGGGTTTTGCAACTTCGGTTAGCCTGCCAGCTTACCACCTGGTAAAAATGTCCAGTACGAGTCATTTTTAAAGGCTCTGGAAGCTAGTGTTGGTAGGAACCGATAGTAAAAAAACTATGTTCAGAAGCATGTTCAGATTTCAGAGTTCAAAGTCCACTAATTGTAAATGACGCACAATTTATTGCACAACACGTGTTAATTAAAATATTACGTAAATGATGGAGTCGTGTTCGGTAAAATATATTAAAGAAAATTCAAATAATTTTCAAAATAGTTTCGAAATAAAGAAAAGGGGTCCACCTCGCCCAAAACTACAGCTGACACAAGAGTGTACCTTAAAAAATAAAAAGTTCAAACGTGTGTTTAAAGTAGAACAGTATAAAAAAACTTCGTGGTTGTGAGGGTGTAATAAATTAAACGCATTATTTTGCTTTCCGTGACTGATTTTTGCCGGTAATCCTGTTGAGTGTGTTTGCTAATTCAAAACATAGGCGAATGGATTTCCTGTACAAGTAAACGTAAGGTTTTTATTTATTGTGTTATTAAATGCCATAAGTATTTGTTTCTCCTAAAAATATTAAAAATCTTCGCCTGCGGCGCATTTACAACATCGTGAAATACGCTTCGTGTTCTGATTTACCTACATGTTATTAACTTTGTGAACCCCCTTCGTATTCGACCACGAGCCGCCACTGCACATGTGTTGATGTTTTGAGGCACAAAATTATAGATGCTAATCATCTACTGCGACCCAGTTGGTTCAGTTACCTGAAATTGTAGTGTTGATAATAATAAAGCAACGTATGTACTACTGAAAAATAACAAAAACAAATGAATTAGAGGCACAAAACGCAAAAAAAATTGGACAATAGACAAAAAATAGGCTATTTTTATAAAAAAACTTAAAAGTCCAATAACTTGAAAACGGTTAAGTTTAGGATACGGTCTTTCATATACAAATCAGTCAGAAATTAGGGAAACTACTACATCTTAAAGGATCTAGGTCGACTTAACCTGTAACCCGTATACCTATATTTAATTACTCCTAAAAGTTACAATCTACTAGTAATAGCTTTATTGTTTGACTTAAGCACTCGTCCCATACATATATTAATATATAACAGAAAATAATTTTGAGTGAGCTTTGATGAATTAAATTATGTATCATGGGTATACAAGGTGTATATTAGGTTGTATATTCTAATATTATTATATATTATATACTAGCTATGCCCGCGTGGAATAGTGACTTTCGGCCGCATTTAAAATTTTTTTCTTCTATATTTTTATTTTCTGGGCCGTAAGCCTTTTTGCCGACGTCATTACACAAAAACTCTCATTCCTTATTTTTACCCCTTTAGGGTAAAATTTTTCCAAACTTTAAATGTCATATTTATATCTAATCAAAAGTATAAAAAATAAGTTTCAAGCTTGTAGCTTTATATATCTGCTTATCTATCTCTGTACCAAATTCTCATTTAAATCGTTTCAGTAGTTTGGGCGTGATTGCGTAACACACAGACAGACAGAGTTACTTTCGCATTTATAATATTATAGATTAATATAGTTTAATTATAGTTTAAAATAGTTTATAAAGCTTAGTATTCAACTACTTTTATTGATCCAAATAAACAAAACCTCTATAACTTTTTACACTTAATATTTTAATTTTCTGGGCCGTAAGCTTTTTGGACGACGTCATTACACAAAAACTTTCATCGGCTAATTTTATCCCCTTTAGGGTAAAATTTTTACAAACATTTAATGTCGTATTTATTTATATCTAATCAAAACCCTAAAAAATAAGTTTCAAGCTTCTATCTTTAAAAATTACGGAATTACCGCACAAACTTTCGTATTTCAACCCCTTACAACCCTTTTTTCGCATTAAAAAGTAGCCTATGTCCTTTCTCAGGCTTTAGACTATCTCTGTAACAAATTTCATTTAAATCGGTTCAGTAAATTTTAGGCGAGATTGTTTAGCATACAGACAGAGTTACTTTCGCATTTATAATATTCCGCGAATTCATTTTCATCGATTTTCCCATGGGAATAAGATATTTTCCCGCAGTAAAACGTAGCCTATGTGTTAATCCAGGGTGTCGGCTAACTCCATACCAAATTTTATTCAAATCGCTCCAGCCGTTTAGACGTGAAGAAGTAACAAACATACACACTCACAAATTTTTGTCTTTATAATATTAGTGTGATTTAACGCTGATGTTAAAGGTTTTGTCACAGGACCTTTATTCTTTTATTAATACATTACAACTAACTTTTCCATGGTATAATTTGATAATATAAAATATCTTTTGTATTTACCTCATTTTGCGGTAATAAAATTTTTTGTGAATTACTACATTATTAAAATGATGAATTCTTCAAGCCTGATCTGACGTTAGTTCAAGAATGTACTTTCAGTCTTTATGAAGCAATCTAATTTATGCATCGTGGATGTAGAGGGTGTATGTTGGATTGCACATTTTAGTATTGATCTAGAAATTGCATAACCTAAGTGCTTTGCCACTGGTTCTTTATTTTTTTATTCAGAACTGTAGATACTATACACTTATAACAATCTTTGCGTAGTGTGGTATTTAATAATGTAAAATAACTTCAGTTTATCTCGTTTTGTGGTAATAAAATTTTTTAGTAAACTACAACCATAAACAACAAACATTAAAATGATTAATTATTCTAGCCCGTTCCAACGCTAGTTTTGGTAGTTAGTTCAAGGAAGTTCTCTCAGTCTTTATTTTTTACACGAGTCAGTAATATTTTGAGCCATAACACAACTTTCAGTGACCTTTCCAGGTAATATAAATACATACATACGTTTGCGATGTACCTGCTCTGAAATGTTTTTCGGTAGTTATTTTATGGTTTTGATGTGACCGTGACGAAATGAAAAGTTTGAACTTGTTATATGTATATTTATTGGAACATTATGACATCCTCTTCAGAATCGATTTATTATAAACACTATTTAATGACCTGGTTTGTGTCACTACCTTTACTTTAACTATAACATAGACAGTAAATGAGGCAGTTACAAAAATTAAAAAAACACTATTAATTTAAAGATTATCTGTGGAATATTATTGCCGTAACATTGGCCTAAATCAGAGGTCGCCAAAGTGGTATATATATAATATAGACCCTCGGGGTCTATTTAACAAAAGCGGGGGTCGATCCGAATCGAAAGGGTCGATTGGGGGTCGAATAAAAAACAGTTTTTAATACGCAAATCACACATATCTAATTGAGTATGTATAAATATAATGCAAAAATAAGTAAAACATTACGAAATAGCTCAGCCATTTATGCTAGCATTTCCAAATTCCTATATGGTTGAAGTCGGTTTCAGTCACGTAAATTAAATATTAATAAGTACAGAAATAAATTAAATGTGGAGTTTCGAGGGGATTTAAGATTAAAATTGACGAATTTTGAACCCAATATCGCGAACCTTGCAAAAAAACACCAGGCACACCCATCTCATTGATTAAAAAGCAATAAATCTGTAGTTACTTTACTTATTATCTCCACTTATTTATAATTACCTATTATTTAATAAATATTAAGGTATTAAATTTAATCATTAATATATTTTTTATAAAACTATTGTTACACAATGTACCATTAATTTAATAGCTGTTTAAAATCATAAAATAAATGTACAACACAGTACCTAATAGAGTTTTATTTTAATTAACAGAAAATTACTTTTATGGGGGTCGATGGAGATTTCGAAAACTTACATAGGGGTCGACGATAAAAAAATTTGGCTATCCATGACCTAAATGATCAAAGGAAACCACAGAAAAACTGGGATCAAAGCAGTTGCCCCGGAATCGAATCAGGTCCCTCATGAATGCTAAGCAATGATCTAGAATTCCAGATGACTAGACCATGCCGCTCGGTAATAAACCTGTGGATCATGCTTTGTATAGGACAGGGTGAATTGGCCGGTTTGACGAAACAAGAGCTAAGTTGCCAATGTACCACTTTGGCAAAAACACCAAAAGTGTTGTTTTAATAAAAAATGTACATACACAACTATACGAAAAACACTTAATCGTAGGATATAAGTTTTTCGCTCGGGCCGCGAACCACTCGTGCGTAAATCGCAATCCCCGCGCACTAGTTGCGTAATGTACTATTTTTAAATAGATAACGTGCCACAATAAAATTTCATTCGAAATGTTCGCGTGGTGAAACTATACGTAAGTATAATTAAACAAACAAACAAACAAAAGCAATTCATCTTTAAACAATTTTTTATTAATCAATGTTTTACAAAAAGCAACATGCTAGAAACAAAATTCACGTTAAAAAAAATTGTTTTTAATGTGATTTTTGTTGCTGTACACAAGATGATAAAGATTTAATATCTGGTTCATATTTAGTTAATTTCAACAGTACGCATGCAGAGCTCGACTCATCCGTCATTCTATTCCTATATTTATTTTTTATAAAATTTAATTCTGAAAATAGAGATTCACATGCCCACGTCGATGAAAATATTGATAAAATTGCCTTTGCTAATATTTTTAAAGTTTTAAACAATTAAACGTGTCAGGAACTGAATTCCATGTATAGTTAGAATTTCATCTTCTGCAATTTTATTTATTTTATCCAATAATCGATTACTTTCAATAATTTCTAAATCATTTCTTAAATCAACAAATTTTTGGTTCTATATGGTACCACTTGCCTGAAATTCAACTAATTCCATTTCTAATTCATTAAAATTTAACCACTCAAGGACTTTTAAATTTAATTTTTCAAATGGTATTGTATCAGGATATAAAATAAATTTTGATTCGAGCGCTGCGACAGCAACAACATTCAAATACCTTAAGAAGGCGAAACTGGATACGCAAAAATTTTTATCTAATACGCATCTGTATATACTTCGAAAGAATTCATGCGATATTTTAATAATAAAATGTATAATTTGACGGTTCTAGTTAACATACTAAGATAGGTATTCAGTACTACAAATTTATATCATAAACTATAAATTAGGTGTAGATTAATAATTTTTAATTCACTTCTATTAAAAAAGATAACTTAAAAAAAAATTATTTTTGTGCGTGCCATCAAATTTTTCAAACGTGCCACTTGTGGCACGAGTTCCAATGGTTCGCCATCCCTGTTATAGAGTAACGAATATTAATTAACAACCTAATTTGTTTGGCCTTGGCTTTAGGTAGGTATGTGTTTTAATTAAAACACCGTTAAGTAAAGTCGTCACTTTCGTCTGTAATTGATTTGTGGGAAAGTTCTTCTTCATTAATTAATAATTTAATAATTTTTTTCACTTGAAGCTTGTTTTTCGTTTTGAGTGGTCCGAATATAATAAAATTTAAAGTTTTATTGTTTCTATTTTCGCCACATTAGTACTCACTAAAACTGTATTTTTAAATATGAATTTCAAATTGCGAGTATAAAAGAGGGCTAAATTCAAAAAATACAGTTTTTACAAAAAAAATAGATAATAAGCATACTTTTCTATTTGTTACACTGTTTACTAGAATATCTACTAAAGATGTGTAGGTACCTATACTATTTCTTTTATGGCTTAATCTAAGAACTGCTAGGTTTAGGTGTTTAGCTAAAACATACCATAAGCACTATTCAGTTACTAAGACTATACTAAAATAAATCACAATAATATTTGGCAACTATGCCTCTGTAATCGTCATTTTTCTTTTGACAAACGACTAGAACTCGTAACGTGTTTCCGGTCGTCCATCCGGGTAACACGCCGTACGGCTTATGGCGAGAATTGGTATCGTGTACAAGGGCATTTTTTCAAGTGTTCGTAAAGAGGGTGTGGCTAGATGCGTGAGGCGGAGCTTATTCTCGAACATTTACTTACCAATGGGCGGAGTTTACGAATTACATTAAAAAAATTGAAAACATTAGAAAAGTAATATCAGTATCAATTTTCTTTGTCATTTTAACAAAAAAAATAATTCCCCAGCAAAACATTTAATCATCAAGTGTCTAAATATGTAATTAATTTAATTATTAATGTTGAAACTGGTAGGTACCGACTTTAGAAGGCCCAACTCCAACAACATGGCTTGATATTTAATAAATTACTTAATTAATATTTTTTCTTTTGGGTAGGTAAATATCCGGAAGATCTTAATTAGTAAATCAAGACTAAACAAATACAACATACTAATGGCAATAATAGATAAAGTTTAATAAATGTGTTAATTACATAAATTCCAACTATATCCGCTTTAAACCGTCCTTTTGTAGGCGTCCACTGCGAGATGGCGAAATTAAGTTCAGCAAAATAATAGCGCCTAATTGACGCCACGCTGTTATATGAGAATGTTAATTAAACATCATAAGCTACGAGAAATCTCTTTATCAGATACGTTATGCACTTAAATATACCAATTAAAATACCGTAGCTTTATTCTATTGTACTTTCTAATAGTGCAAAAAACTGGCGATGTGTAGCATCTATTGTGTAAGAATTTATACCACTGATGAATCATTTACAGAATATACTCGAAATTATAGGTACAACAGGTTAAATTGTTGTAAATGCAATTATGTATAATAAAGAGAAGAATCGTAATTAATGACACAGTATATTAAAGCAAAACTGCAAAGTAAATCATTTTGAAATAAAGCATTATACTGGGTTTTTCAAGTTGATGAGCTATTAGAAGTATATGAATTAGTAGAATGAATTCAATTCTGAAACTTGGGCTCATTTGGTTTTTGTTAATGCCGCTTCTTTTAAAAATATTTTCAAGTTCGATTTACATCCGGTTATACCGGAAGTCGACACCAACTTTGTTATTTTAAATAGAATGGTATATTTTTTATGCGGAATTCGAATAAAACGTGTAATTCTAAGGTAAGTTTGATAACCATATTGTACACCTATGACGATCGGTTTCTGAGTTAATTTAATTTATAGAAAAAAAATCGGTACTGCAACCAAAATCCATCCAAAAAATTCTCATTAAATTCACTCCCCATTCTAAATCTAGCTGTTTCAATACTATCCTTTCATTCTTCCCTCCTAACATTTTCTCAAAATGTTCATACCATTCCTCTTCTCTAATGTTTTCATTTATTCGTTCTCCATTTTTCCCAACGCCATCTTGTACACTTTTTTTTTCCAACATTCTTCATCCCACCATTTCTCATTATTTTCCCTTATTTTAATCGTTTTTTTAACTAAACATTCAAACATCATCCCTTTCATATCTTTCCAACTTCTTACCCCTTCCACCATATTATTTATTCTTATCTTATATTCTTCTCTTGCCTCCTGCGACCAATCATTTATCACCTTGCTTTCATTCTTATCCCTTTGTTCCTTCAATCTTTCTTCCCATTTAACTACCAGTGGTAAATTGTCTGACCCTATTACTTCTTTTATTCTAAAGTCGTTAATTTCTCCCCGAATTACCCTTCCCTATGAAGGTATATTCTCCCTCCCTGTCTCCTTCGGATAACCCATTAAGTGTACATAGCCCATTTCCCACGCACCATTTTATAAACTTCTTCCCTTCCCCATCTATGTATTCATCCCTAGATTTTTCTCCATTTTTACTTCTTCAGCGAAAGCTCCATTTTCTTTACCTATTCTTATATTAAAGTCTCCTATTATTAACACATTATAGACTTTTTCCTATTTTTCTCTTCATTCAAATATACAAATATTACTATCCATCTTCCCCTTTGCTTTCTACCGTCTACTACTATCACTCCCTTTTGTATTTCATTAACTTCTACCTTTATTTCTTTTTTGATTCCCACTAACATTCCCCCCTTTGCTCTTCCCTTTTTTCTTAATCTTACCACACTATAATTATTCCAATTGTAGTCACAGTCCAATTTTCTCTAGGCATTCCATATCTTTATCCTCCACCCACGTCTCACTTAATAATACCATTTCATAATTTTTTAGCTCCTCCCAAAACCATCTTTCTTTGTTCTTCAACCCCGCCACATTCCATGCCATAGTCGTCATCTTCTTCGTTCCATTTTTGAATTGTGTTCTATTTTTTATCTTCTACCAATTTTTCGTCTTCTTCATCCCATATCCAAACTTAGTCTTCTATAATTAATTTCTTATATCCCGCTTTGATTTTAATATCTGGTTTCTTTCTTCTTTCTTCCCTTATTCTTTCTTCTATTTTTTCACTAATCCTTTTCTCTTCCTTTCTTAGATCCCAGTTTATAAATACATTGGTACCTTTAAGCTTTTTACTGTTTCTTACTATATTAAGTTTTTCTTCCAGACTTGCTGCTTTAGCTCCAAAAAAATTTTTTTTAGTAATAGCTAAACATTAGTGCTAACGCCTTGACAAAATTGAACTAAATAATTTATACAGAGCGTTCAAAATAAAATTCTAAAATTTAAAAACTTCAAACACGAATAACTTCGTTTCTTCAAATGGAACCTACCATATTATATTTTCTCAATCGCTTCCTTTTTTTATCCTGTTTCAATTGATATACGTAGATACTCCTTATTGTTTTATTTGAAAATTTTAAGTAATTTATTTGAATTCAGCGTAAAAAATATAGCATTCCTTTTAAAATGACAATGTTGCTGTCGACTTCCGTTGTAAATTGAACTTGAAAATATTTTTAAACGAAGTGGCATAAACAATAACCAAATGAGCCCAAGTTTCAGAATTGAATTCCTTCTACTAATTCATATACTTCTAATAACCCATCGACTTGAAAAACTCTGTATATAATACATGTGAAAAGTATACAGTGTCCAAAAGAAAGTACCGGCAATTCTGAAAAAAATCGAAATTTCTCAAATTAATTTTATTCTTTTCCTGGCTTTATTTGAGAATACATATCAAAATAAACTATATTTTTGTATTGCCACTTTTTCCCACGCTATCCAATGGTGGCAACACTTGAAGTACAACGTATCGCCATTTTTTAATAGCGTTATTTGTACTGTAATAATCTTCAACTCTCAGTGGTCGATAACTGATCAATTATTATCAATCGATTAGTCATCCCCGCCAGGCGTCTATTGATGTCACTGCTCACCCAGCAAACAGCACAGAGTGGGGATGAGATTGAAGCAGATTTTTTTAGAATGTTACAGGCAGTTCAAATATGTTCTAAGAAGTAAAAGAATGTTTAATTACCTATAACATTTCAGAATGATTTGGCAATGTTCAAGTATGTTCCAGAATCTTGAAGATCATTCAAGAATGTTTCAGAATGTAAAAAAAAGTTAGAAAATGTTTTGAATCATTATGGTATGTTCTGGATAGTTCTAAATTCGCGAATATTCTAGAATGTTCCATCAAACGTGTCATGTATTCTTACCTGGGCAACGCCGGGTATTGCTGCTAGTAATATCTAAAAACTTGTTTAAGTAATTACAAATGTAATATTATCTAGTTAAGAATTAAAAGCGGCTTTAAATTTTGTCGAAACGTCGGACTTAAAAAGTGTTGCCACCATAAGACAACACGTACCTAAAAAGTTGCAAAACAAAAGTGCAATTTATTTTGATATCCGTTAATAATAAATAATTACATTAAAGGATTATTATTGTAACTTATTTTGAACCTAAAAAAATTATGAAAATTACTTTCTTAATTATGATATCATCATAAAAGAAATTTATTAATAAAATGTTTACCTCAAAGAATTTCGATCTGTTCATGTACTGTATTAATCAAAATTTCGTTTTTATTGTGAAGTTAGTATACGCTTCCTCTTCTTTTACTGATTTAATTAGAATTCCTCTCGTTCAATTCGGTGAAATAAAATAACTGTCACCGGCAACACAAAAACATTGTTTAGAGGAGGTAAGTTGAACGGCAACTTCAGAAACAATTCCGCACTAGGTATATGGAAACGTTTTCAAATATCTCTATGTAACTTTGTGAAACCAAAGCGAGGGAATATGCCGCAATGTGAAAGAAAACTTTCAGTGACGACGAGAATTTTGTTTACTATGCTAACACAAAAGGTACGAAGTACGAAATACACATTCAGGAACATACAGAGTGATTGCATATAAATTAAATTATTTTTGTCTCTAATTTTAATTATTAAAGTGAAAGTCTTACACCATTTTGAAAAGTGTTTCATACTGACCAGGCAAAATCCAGATGTAGACCCATCATTTTTGCTGAAGGATTATCTAAAAGTTTTAGTACGTAAGTGCATTAAATAAACTAAAAAATTAAATTGTTTTTGAATCAAGAATAACTAATTTAAAATATCTATTGTGGAGTAACTAATTATACCTACTAACATGCTATGGAGTTCTGAGAATTGTAATAAAAATCCGAATTTTACATTTTCCCATCTAACTTAAAAGTTACATTAACGTAAATGGATTTGAATTTTATTCGACAGTAACCCTCTTCTCTGCACCATTATTTTCATCGTCTAGTCTCTAGTCACACATATTTATAAAAGTACCCTTCCAACTTCCAACATCTACAATTCTACATCATCAACTTCTAAAGCGAAGCGAAATGAGACGATGAGTAAGTGCGAGTGAGTAATTTAATAAACGGAAATGTGGAGGTTCCCGGGTGGAAAGAAGCGAATAGTTGCAGTCCAACTGTTAAAGTTAATTTCAATGGAAGCCCTAGCAAAAGGTACTTAATGTATGTAACATATCTACATATATGCGGACATGATGCTGAGAAATGTTGAAGGATAAGAATAAAAAATATTACATTTAAGGTTCTCAATCAATAACCTAACTATAAATAGGTAGGTACCTACTAATATAAAGAGAATTAAACTCAAGTGCTATTCAGAAAGTAATATACACAAAGGAAATTTAAACAATATTCAGTTCAGGGAGTATAAAAGAAGTTCCATGATTTGCCCCTGTAGTGTTATAGTGTTTCTGAAGTCGCCTAAACTGCTGGTTCTAAACCAGAGATCGCCAAAGTGGTCTATGTAGACCCCCAGGGGTCTATTTAACAAAAGCGGGGGTCGATCCGAATCCGAAAGGTCGATTCTTAATACGCAAATCACACATATCTAAATGAGTATAGTATAAATATAATGCAAAAATATGTAAAACTTTACGAAATAGCTCAGCCATTTATGCTAGCATTTCTAAGTTCCTATATGGTTGAAGCCGGTTTCAGTCACATAAATTCAATCTTAACTAAGTGCAAAAATAAATTAAATGTGGAGTTTCGAGGGGATTTATGATTAAAATTGACCAATTTTGAACCCTATAGCGAACCTTGTAAAAAAAACACCAGGCACACCCATCTCGTTGATTAAGAAGCAATAAATCTGTAGTTACTTTGCTTATTAATTTTAACTTATTTATAACTAGCAGCAATACCCGGCGTTGCTTGGGTAAGAATATCTCGCACGTTTGATGGAACATTTTAGAATATTCGCGAATTTAGAACTATCCAGAACATCCCATAATGATTCAAAACATTCTATAACTTTTTTTAAAACTCAGGAACATTATTGAATGATCTTCAAGATTTTTGAACATTCTTGAACATTGCCAAATCATTCTAAAATGTCATAATAAAGCATTCTTTTACTTCTTAGAACATATTTGAACTCCCTGTTACATTCTAAAAAATCTGCTTCATTCTCATCCCCACTCCTTGCTGTTTGCTGGGTGAGTAGTGACATCAGTAGACGCCTGGCGGGGATGACTAATCGATTGATAATAATTGATTAGTTATCGATCACTGAGAGTTGAAGATTATTACAGTACTACTATCGCTATTAAAAATTGGGGGTTTGTGGTAGAAGGGTGAAAATTAAGGGTTGTATGTACTTCTTAATGCCAAATCACAAAAAATAAAAAAAATAAAATTTTGTTCCAAAAATAAAAAAACAGGGGTGGACAACCCTTAGGTATCACTTAGGGGTATGAAAAATAGATCGTTCCCGATTCTCAGACCTACTGAATATGCATATAAAAATTCATAAAAATCGGTCAAACGTAGATGTACACTTTTTGAAACTTTCTAGATCGTTCAAGAAATTTTTAGAACTTTCTCGAACATTCAAAGTCGATAATAAAAGTTTGCGCTCCTTTTATAATTTTTTAGATCATTTCAGAAATTTTGGGATCTTTCCGGAAGTCCTTATGACTTAAAAAAGGACAGAAATATTTCTTTTCACATTTCTGCCACCTACAACCACCCACTTCCACCCACCGCGACCAAACTCCCTTAATCTCATCTGGAGACCAAGGGGTATTTACCACCCCAACAGGAAGTTGATTGGAGTAGCTAGAGATAGAGAAAACCCTGTCTTTACGTACGAACATTAGCATTTTATATATATATTTAGATTTAGATTGCTTATTATTTAATAAATATTAAGGAATTTAAATTTTATCATTAATATATTTTTCATAAAATTATTGTTACACAATGTACCATTAATTTAATAAATGTTTAAAATCACAAAATAAATATACTACACAGTATCTAATAGAGCTTTATTTTAATTAATAGAAAATTACTTTTATGGGGGTCGATGATCAAAAAGTTTGGCGAACTATGGTCTAAACGCTAACGTATGACACTGACTAGGTGTCTTTATTTTAATCAAAAGATATTATTTTTCTTTTTTATAATCAAAAATTGTAATCATCTGTTAGATGTGATAGAACTTCCTTAATCGCATCTTGGAATTTAATTTTACTTATTCCTACTTCTATATGTTGATTTGATTACTTGGTTAATTTGTAAGTAAGCTGGATAATGTACAAACTCTCCAAATGTTTGGTTATTTTAACGGAAAATATTTTCTTCAATAAAATAGCTACGTACGTATTATTAGGTAGGTTGTATATTATCTAGCCAGTTTACAAACTTTACAATATCTGTTTCTAAAGTACAAACCACAAGGAAAGTACGAGTATACAGATTAGCCAGTGATCGTGACTAGTTTGTAAAATATCTAGTTAGTCCCATATCTGAGGCATAAAGCAGCGAACACAGTTGGCAAAGTTTTTAAAATCATGCGGAATTTTAACAAGACATCGAGAAAAATGTTTTTGAATCAACTAGATATCGGTTTCAATAATTTATTTAATAATTGATGGAAAAAGTGCAACTTCTTGTTTGTATACAAACTTGATATTTTTGGACAAACCCCCTTAGAATTTAAGCTGCCATCGTAATTTATTTCATTAATTTTCGTATCTGTTTTTTTTTAATACAGTTAGATAACTACGTATTAAATAGAGACCAAATTAATTATTCAAAAGGTTTCTGTCTTTATGATATCTGTTCTTTAAAGACAGATTAACGAATAAGAGACAGATATCCTCTTCATAAATCTGTTAATCGTGATCGTAAATTTTAAAATTATTAATGGTGAAAGGATTTTATACAACCATGAAATTTTGATTCAATTAGCCCTCATGCGTAAAGTTTTGAACTGGTTTTACCGCTATAAATCAGGATAAAAATATTACCCAGGGTGTCTAATGCCTGAATTATTACTTTTTTAACAACTTTATTATAAGACGTAAGTACTTATTCTCGATTATCTAGACACACCATCGTTTTTAATAGTAGAGGATAATGGAAAGGTCGCAGTAACTTCAAACTGTTATTTATTATAATATTAAAAAAAATTAAATCAATTTAAATTAAACAAGTACCTACCTAAAGCTTCATATTGAACGGATCGGGTAATTTATTGTGTTGTAAAGACTAATCGTTAAATGGAGAGAAATTTAATTCTACGAATAAGTCTTTTTAATTTAATTTTGACTAAATTAAGTGATGAAAAATTTCTCAACAAAATTATAATTTTTTAACTTTGTCGTATTTTCATTGTATTTTATTTATATTGTGGGATATAGAGGGATCTTCTTGGTTAATTATAAAAATTAAAATTCTGATACTTTTGATGAATCAAGATAATCCAATTTGTTTTCTTGATCGTCTTGTTCCTCCTCATTTTGCCTCACTCGATCAAGAATTGTTTCGCTATTGGGAGTGGTTGTTACTGTGTATACAGGGGGTTTCAGGTTGATGGGCTATTAGAAGTATATGAATTAGTAGAAAGAATTCAATTCTGAAACTTGGGCTCATTTGGTTATTGTTTATGTCGCTTCTTTTAAAAATATTTTCAAGTTCGATTTACATCCGGTTAAACCGGAAGTCGACACCAACTTTGTTATTTTAAATGGAATGGTATATTTTCTAAGCTGAATTCGAATAAAACGTGTAATTCTAAGGTAAGTTTGATAACCAACATGTACACCTATGACGATCGGTTTCTGAGTTAATTTAATTTATAGAAAAAAATCGCCACCACAACCCAAATTATAAAAAATCATAACTTCCACAAAATACGACTCAGACTTTTGAAATTTTTACTAGTAATAGCTGAATATTAGTGCTATTGCTTTGACAAAATTGAACTAAATAATTTATACAAGGCGTTCAAAATAAAATTCTAAATTTTAAGAACTTCAAACACGAATAACTTCGTTTTTTTAAATGGCACCTACCATATTTTGTTTTTTCAATCGATTCCTTTTGTTATCCTCTTTCGATCTGTATGGATACTTCCTATTGTTTTATATGAAAAATTTGGAGTAAGTCAGAATTTTTAAAATATAGATAATTTCATTAATTTTGGCGTTATGAGTATACCTTGGACAACTAACGACGAAGTTAATCGAAAATGTGATTTTTGTCTTCATTTTGCATTGATTGCCGTTTGTTGTCATTTTTCCAAGGCACATCTCTATGCAAAAAAATATTTAAAATTGGCTGTTTTAAGTAATAATTCAAAATTACTCAAAAATTTTCAAATAAAACAATACGAAGTATCCATATAGATCGAAAGAAGATAAAAAAAGGAGACGATTGAAAAAATAAAATATAGTAGGTGCCATCTGAAAACACGAAGTTATTCGTGTTTAAAGTTCTTAAATTTTAGAATTTTATTTTGAACGCCCTGTATAAATTATTTAGTTCAATTTTGTCACGACATTATCACTAATATTCAGCTATTACTAGTAAAAATTTCAACAGTCTGAGTCGTATTTTGTGGAAGTTATGATTTTTTATTATTTGGATTGCGGTAGCGATTTTTTTTCTATAAATTAAATTAACTCAGAAACCGATCATCATAGATGTACAAGTTGGTATTCAAACTTACCTTAAAATTACACGTTTAATTTGAATTCAGCGTAAAAAATATACCATTCCATTTAAAATAACAAAGTTGGTGTCGACTTCCATTATAACCGGATGTAAATCGAACTTGAAAATATTTTTAAAAGAAGCGGCATAAACAACAACCAAATGAGCCCAAGTTTCAGAATTGAATTCCTTCTACTTATTCATATACTTCTAATAGCCCTTCAACTTGAAAAACCCTGTATATTGATAACAAGCTAAAACAGAGCGGCATGGTCTAGTTGTCTGGATCACTGCCTAGCATTCGGGAGGTCACTAGTTCGATTCAAGGGCCGGCTACTCTGGTCCAAGTTTTTCTGTGATTTCCTTGGATCATTTAGGAAAATACTGGTAAGTAATTTTCCACAGATAGTCTTTCAATTCTCTTCGGTCTACATTTTCTCCTCCAAATCACCACCCATCCGTACCCACGATTCCTAGAGGAGGCTGAAGAGGGTCTTCCGTTCTACCCACCAACTTTGCACTAGAGTGTAAGCCGGAGGGGCAGCCCGCCTACCAACAGTAGTGAAAATCAGACAAGGTTAATTAACCAAACCTTAGCATTTTCTGCGTTTTAAGGAGTTTTTCATCGGTTTTAGTAAAATATGCCGTTAAACAAGACATAAAAAATAATTTAAGGAGGAGGGAGGACAGAGCTTGGTCGCGATTGGTCAAATTCATTAAATTTTAATCGTCGATAACTTTTTTAATTGACCTCGAATTTTTTGTTCATCTCGGTCTGCTCTTTCCGGTGATATAATTTTCTTACATCATTTTTAGAACACCTTGTACAATTTGTAGAACATAACTATAATGTGTTGGCTGTGTATTTAAATTAAAAATCTCCCTTTTATTGTTTCTTTTCCCAGAATTATAAGCAGGAATAAAATATGATTAAGGAGAATTATTTAAATTCGTCGGGAAAATTAATTTTGTTTTTCTGAGAACTTTTTTATTGAGATGGAAAATTATGTATTCTGTCGGCAGTTTATGTTATGTTTTCAAATCTCTCTCAGTCTCAATTCGGTGATTTGAACTTTTTCAATTTCAATTCAGCATAATGTAACTAAAGATTAAAAAGGAATCTTCAAAGGGATCTCCAGAGAATTCAGAAATAAATATTTAAACTTATGGGTATAAAAAAGGTATGTACTTACATTATCCCTACTCCTATTTATAAGTAAAATCGAAGAAAACGAACAACGATGGATTTGGATTTTTGTTCAGTTTTTGAGAGAAAGAAAGGCAAAAAAATATATGTTGTTTTCAATCAAATAAATACATAATTCAGTATAAAAGTTTATAAAATTCATAAATTTTCAATAGGCTACCTTGTATGTATATTAGAAATTGATGTCCCATTTCTTTAGTATGGGGAGAATGAAGTCTCTAAGTCCCATGCCTTAGGCCTCCCAGTTAAATTGAAGGTAGACATTTTATCTGAAATTCCAATAAGCATCCTTGAACAACTTCCCCTTTATCTTCTTCATATTTGTTAACCATTTTACTGTGCTCGCCCCTTTTCCCATTGCAAATAATCTTTATCTAAATAACAAATTGGATTGGTTTTCTTTAATCGTCCGGGAATGAAGGCAGAAATGCAAATGCTTTCACCCCAACCGAAGCAGGAAATAATTCGTTTTTAGGCAGCTGCGTATCTACCTACCTACCGTAGTCGTTTGTTAATTTGAGTTGGAACTAGGACATTGGAAATCGCTTTTTCAACTTGTAGAAAATTTCGTTTATTTTGCTGTCGTGTCGGCTGAATAGGAACAATTTAGTTTATTGAATTCTGCTTGAACTACCTTCCTAATTTTTATTTAATCAAAGCGCTCGGGGGATTACTGACTGATCAGATTCTTAGTTTAGTCTGTCTGAATACTTCCATAACTATCACTTATTATTTGAAAGTGAAATGAAACAGTATTATTGTAGCACAGTTTATCACTAATTCCTGTTTAAAAGAAAGCAATTATTGCAACAGGAAGTTTAAGTTATTTTTATTTAATATATAAAATTCTCGTGTCACAATGTTACTTACCATACTCCTCCGAAACGGCTTGACCGATTTTTATGTAATTTTATATGCATATTCAATAGGTCTGAGAATCGAGTACTATCTATTTTTTATACCCCTAAGTGATAAGGGTTGTCCACCCCTAACTTTTTAATTTTTTGGACAAAATTTAATTTTTTTAATTTTCTGTGATTTGGCATTAAAAAGTACATAAAACCCTTAATTTTCACCTTTCTACCACCAACCCCCAATTTTTAATAGCGATATTAGTACTGTAATAATCTTCAACTCTCAGTGGTCGATAACTGATCAATTATTATCAATCGATTAGTCATCCCCGCCAGGCGTCTACTGATGTCACTACTCACCCAGCAAACAGCACGGAGTGGGGATGAGAATGAAGCAGATTTTTTGGAAATGTTACAGGCAGTTCAAATATGTTCTAAGAAGTGAAAGAGTGTTTTATTATAAAATTTCAGAATGATGTTGGCAATGTTCAAGAATGTTTCAGAATGTTAAAAAAAGCTAGAGAATGTTTTCAATCATTATGGGATGTTCTGGATAGTTCTAAATTCGCGAATATTCTAGAATGTTCCATCAAACGTGTGATATATTCTTACCCGAGCAACGCCGGGCATTGCTGCTAGTATTTCTATAAAAACAACATCAGAAACAACTAAAATAATTTAAAAGAAAAATATATGGAAATAATTTTATATTATACAATATAATATATATATAATAATTGCCCTTGACGTGCTTTGATTCGTCTACCATCCACAGATTTCTGGGGAAGAATGATATCCATGATCTTCCCAATACTCAATTTACTCAGCAATCATATATTATGTCCTGTGACTTCAGTCAATCAGCCTAGTTAACTTGTATTGTAATAATAATTTGTATTCACCTCCTTTGAGGCAGATAGGTATACAGGGTTGCTCATTAGTGCGTCAAAGGTCAATATAGCCTTTATTAAATAAGATTGGAGAATTTTTTTTTATGAGAATGATACAGTATCAAAAGACGCATATTTTAAAAATAGTTTGACATATACAGGGTGAGTCACTAAATCGGAGCACGTTCCAACATATTTTTTTTAAATGAAACACCCTGTATATTATTTGTTTTTCATAATCTACTTAAAATTGTCTTTTCAATGATACAAAGATTTTTGGGTTTGGATGTTGCATTGTTGAGTTAATAATGAAAATGTAAAAAAATTGGTTGCAACAGGGTTTGGCTTTTTAGTTCAATGCACGAGTATTACGATTAGTTGAGATGAAATATTTAGTAATTATGCTGTCAACGGATGTATTAAACCTAAAAAATAATAAAATAATAATTTTATTATACAGGGTGTTCTTTACGGTGCAGTCAATTGAGCAACCTTCAAAGAGCGATTTCTCCATTTTTTCAAATAGAACACCCTGTATATTATTGAATTTTTGGAATGGTGCGTTAATTCTGCTTAATGTTTCTTTATAATATTTTATACCTAAATCTCGTAATTTCAGAGATATTTCACTTTTTTCATTATTTCCAGCTGATTATTTGTTTTTGATTTGATCTAGTGCTGATCGGTCAGATTTGACAAGTTGGCACAAGCAAATAATAAATGAATACGTAATGCGTCTAATAATTTAATACGTTAAGTGTGCTGTATTAGTGATTATTACAATTATTTTTGCATTATTGTCATTATCGTATCATAGCAGTTTGATTCGGTTCGTAGTTTTCCTGAACAATTTTTGCTTGTCACATATTACTAGGGGTTTTAGTTAAGTCGGTATTATGCAGTTTGAGAAAAACGAACTCGTTGACATGATTTTCATTATGGGATCAGCTGAACAAAATTGTTTGTTAACTCAGCGAATGTATGCACAGAGATATCCTAATAAAAGACAACGTTCAGTTAGCAGTTTGGAAAAACTTAAGGAAAGGTTCACTAGGACGCGAAATGTCAGTTATGAGAAATGTGAAAGGAAAAAGAGAACAAGTGACGAAGAAAATTTGAATGTACTATTATCAGTAATTGAAGAGCCATTTACTAGTTCGACAAAAATATCAAAAGAAATGAATGTACCACGATCTACTGTATGCAAGATATTGAAAAATAATAAATATCATGACTACAGGATCTCCTTTCATCAAGAACTGTTGGAGCCCGATTCCGTACTAGAAGGACATTTTGCGAATGGGGATTGGAAACTGAAAGGATAACATCTAACTTTTTCCAAAAAGTGTTATTTACCGACGAATCTACATTTACTCAGAGTGGTATCCCGAACCGTCATAATCTTCATCATTATGCAACTGAAAACCCAAAAATACTGAGATCGGTTGATAAGCAGAGACAATGGACAGTAAATGTTTGGGGTGGTATTATGGGAAACTTTTTAATTGGACCACATTTCTTTCATGAACGTTTAAATGGTGCACAATATTTGTATTTCTTGCAACATGATTTACCTCGGTTTCTGCAAAACGTTCCTCCTGTTTTAAGGGAAAATATGTGGTTCCAATACGATGGTGCTCCAGCACATTTTGCGTTAACTGTCAGAGGGTTCATGAATCAACAATTCGGAGATAGATGGATAGGTCGCGGGGGTCCTATCAGTTGGCCACCTAGATCGCCAGATTTGACAAAACTCGATTTTTTTCTATGCAGCCACATAAAAGATATAGTATACTTAACTCCTCCAACTACAGCAGACGACATGAGGCAACGTATAATCTATGCCTTTGAAATAGTTTCCGTTGAGATGTTACAAAGAGTGCATAGATCCTTTCTGTCAATGGTGCAAATGTGTTCCAATCACAATGGAGGACACTTTGAACATTTACTTTAAATAGTAAACGATATTAAACTTTGACCATCTATTTATTTATTTACGTTTTAATTGTCTCAACTTACCAAATCTGACCGATAAGCACACTAGATCAAATAATTAGTTGATAATAATGAAAAAAGTGAAATATCTCTGAAATTACGAGATTTAGGTATAAAATATTATAAAGAAACATTAAGCAGAATTAACGCACCTTTCCAAAAATTCAATAATATACAGGGCGTTCCATTTGAAAAAATGGAGAAATCGCTCTTTGAAGGTTGCCCTGTAAAATAAAATTATGATTTTTGTATCATTGAAAAGACAATTTTAAGTAGATTATGAAAAACAAATAATATACAGGGTGTTTAATTAAAAAAAATATGTTGGAACGTGCTCTGATTTAGTGATTCACCCTGTATATGTCAAACTATTTTTAAAATATGCGTCTTTTGATACTGTATCATTCTCATAAAAAAAATCTCCAATGTGATTTAATAAAGGCTATATTGACCTTTGGCGCACTAATGAGCAACCCTGTATACCTATAATCAACTGTACAGGGTATCCCATTTTAAATTACCCACTTCAATATCTTGTCAGGGAAGTAACTAATCGAAAAATAATCAGTACAAAAGTTGCAGAGTTCGAAGAGGGAACGCACAATTTCACTTATAGGTAGGTCTTTAGATTTTTCCTTAACATGTGGAGTTTTTTTTTGAAGACAAAGTATTTCAAACTGTGCAACTGAATATCTCATTAGGGAAAGCACCAATCCAAAAATAACTTCTACGAAGGTGATTATGTTCGGAGAGGAGATCATGAGCTCCCCCATACACAAATGAAACACCCGGTATTATAATAATTTTTTACACTGACTTCCTTTGAGGCAAGTATATACCTATGGTCAATTGTATAGCGAGTCAGTCAACAGACCTGAGATATAGACAATCTTGTTTCTTTTTTGACATTTAATTAACGTCGTCACGTTCTCCTCATTCAACAACTAATACTATAATACTGTTAATAATATTTACTACAATTAGAATGTGCGACATATAAAACAAAAAAGTTAAGTAGGTATTATCTCGTTATGAAACATGTATAGGATTTGACCTTTCAACGTTATTCACTTCCGTTCACTTATTTACGTAACATATTGGTCTGAATAGATTTAATTATCTTATATTATTTTTCCTATGGGCACTACTATAAGGTATTAAAAGATTACTTTCTACATAAATATAGAAATGGGCCAGGCACAGTGTTATCTTATTAATTATCTCTAAAATGGTGACGGTTTCTTTTATGGAGATTCTCTTAACGTAAGTCTGTACTTGGCCACGTTTACGTTGATTTAATCTTTCTTAATCTTGCTAATACTAATAATAGCAAACACAGGTTTACATGTTATGCTTACTATAGGTACTGTAATCCAACTGGTTTTAAAAAAATGAAAGTGTTTTAGCAAAACCTTTAAAGCTTTATACTTTATTGTTGTAACGTTGTAAAAATTATTGTCTACAACACTACTGAAGAGAAAGTTTGTATGTAGAAACGCAAAATAGTATTTGGCAACTGAGAAACACTTTTTAAATTTTATAAATTCATTAAAAAAATAACATTTAGGTACTCCATAGGTGTGTATAACAAGAACTCCTTGTAGAATTTTCAAACGAAAGTTTCAAACTGGTTTTGTGTCATATACTTTTAAACTGTGGCATTGATTTTAATCCGAAAGTTATAGACTTCAAGAACACCAATCAACAAATATAATACTAGTTGCATGTAATTTTCGATAATTTGTGATTTATCCTTTTATTTCAAAACATGTAAGTGTACAAAGTACATAATCTATCCTACAAAAAACACAGGTCTACATGTTCTGCTTAGGCCAATCGCCTAATTTCAGCAAACGATAAATTTTATAGGAATTATAATATTTTACACACTTTTAAAAATTGAATGACCAGATAGAGTTAAATATATCATCATTGTTAAACTTATCCTAACTTAATCCATATGTTATATATTAGTTATGATTTTGTAAACGATTTAGTGCAACACTGCACTTTAGAAAGTTGCTGTGTAGCCAAACAATTCATGCTTAAATTGAAAAAATGGGACAATTACCAGTTTTTATTAAGTTATTATACCTCCAATGAATGCAACTAAAATTTTTTTTTGGGATGTATTTTGTTTAAATGATTTTAATAGTTGGATTAGTTTAAGACAGTTTTTAACATGCAGGATATTTTAAGATACCTAATTGTGGTTGAAAAGATATACTCCACAAGTACCTACAGAAAATTAAGTATTTTCGTTTGTACGATATAAAAATAGAAAATAAAATAAAGTACACACTTTTTTGAGTTTCAAATTTTATTTACTAAAGTTCCACGCCTATAGTTTCACCACTCAGTGGCTTCATCAGGTGGATGATGAAATGTACAGAAACTTAATAATAACCATTTCGTTAATTCTACCTTTTAACTTACAACCCTCCGATGACCTTGACCTTGAAATATGTCATTTTTGGGGTCATTCTGAATAAGACCCTTTTTCTCAGGAACGCGTGGAGGTATCAAGCTAAAATTTACACCAAGTACTCAGGTCTATTGTCCCTTGGAGCTGTAAAAAAATCAAACTTCTTAAACCAACGCAATCAAAAGATACAGCCGTTTATGCCGCAAATTTCCGCAAATTTTCGAATCAAAACCTACAGGGTACTTCCCGTGAACTCAGAATCTTGAAATTTGGTACGAAGCAACGTATTATAGCACAGATAAAGGAAAAATTGCTAAAACCGTAAATTTTTAGTTACATCATATAATAAAAATATTTTTAATAATTTTAAAGTTACTACCCCTTTCCTCATGAACGCGTAGAGGTATTAAATTGAAATTCATATCAAATACTCAGGTCTATAATACCTTTAAGCTGTAACAAAATCAAACTTCTATGTCAACGCAATCAAAAGAAACAGCAATTTAAGCCGCATATTTTCAAACTCGCAACTACTCGCAAGGGAATCAAAACCTAAAGGTACTTCCAGTCGATTTAGAATCTTGAAATTTGGCATGAAGCAATGTTTTATAGCACATATAAAGGAATAATTCCGAAAACCTTAAATTTTTAGTTACATCACATATATACAGGTTTGTAGGGAATCCTCGATGCGCGAGTTCGACTCGCACTTGGCCGGTATTTTTTTTTATCACGATCGCACCAACATATTTATATATTTTTTTCGTCATGTTGACCTTGACAACATATACCAAGGTCAGGGTGATCGGAGGGTTGTAAATTAAAAGGTAGAATAGTATAATATTGTGAAGGAATCCAATAATATTACGTTAGGTAATATAAGAGTGAGTTAGGTGAGTAGAATTGCATTAAACGTGGAAGCAAAAGAATGAAAACGTTCAATTTCCAAAAAAAAAAAAAAGTGTATAAGAGTGTGCCTTATATATTACATGAATTACTCAGAAAGGCCCCAAAAATGACATATTTCAAGGTCAAGGTAATCGGAGGGTTATAAGTTAAAAGGTACAATTACCACTATTTCTATACTAGGTGGTATGCAGTAAAGTTTAAAGAGAGGGTAATTTTAAGTTTAACAGTGGTGACTTATTTATCTCTAACTGGTCATTTAGTAAAGCATTATTTTTGTTATGTTTATGTATCTCTAAAGATTCCCTAACAAATTTAACATTTTACTTTTGTTTATGACGTGTAATATATCAAAGTCTGGGTTTTTGTGATTATTTTTTAGTATATGTTCTGCAGAACTGGAGTCCGTTTTTCAAGATTTATAGCTTCTCAGATGTTCATTTATACGTTGTTTGAATGTTCTTCGAGTTTGTCTAATATATACTTTGCAATGTTCACTTCCGATTTTCAAATGTTCACTCTATGGCGTGTATTTTTACCTTATTCGTATATCTATATAGTCTTTAATCCATTATTTTACCCAGTATAAAAGTTTGTTATAATTAAAGAAAGATTCCCTAATTCTCTAATTATTTGCAACCGTATCTAAGGAAGTAAAAGTGATTTTAATCAAAAGGTGATTCCATTAAACTTTTCGTTAAATTAATTTTCCCAACTAACGAACAAAGTTCTAATTATCTTTTAGTCTCAAGAATTCCGGGCAAAAAGTTGGCTGCCTCTGAATTTTATTTTTTCCCTTAATGAACATACATTACCCACCTGAACTCTCGCCTTGTCCTGTAGGTAATAAAAGAAATAAACAACAAGCAGGCATCCAACTACCTGCCTAACTTTTCACTTCCCCTGCAACGCTAGAATATAAGGTTTACCGAAATTTTATACCCAACAAAGTTCACGCAATTAACGCCGCAAAAAGTATAACAATATTTCAAGCTACGGGTACAAAAAAAAAGAATGAAAAAAGTCGTAGCCGCTAGCAAAAAAGAAAAGAGAAAAAAGTTTTTATTAAAAGAAAAATGAACGTACCTATATACATATCTATAATGTAATTTACTTTTTATGGTGTTATGATAGGTATGTAGGTAGTAAAAAAATAACATGACCTGAAAAACACTCACCTCGTTCATGTTGTCAATTCCCACCGTAACCTATTGATTTTAACGAATTTAATATACAGGGTGACTCAGTCAGTGACCTATTAAATGTAAAAATAATGGTAAGAAAATTTAGAAAAAATCATATGATTATATACCTGATTTACATTTTTAAATATTTTCAGTTTTGTGGTTTTAATACCAACTGTCTTATTTTATTTTTTTTATGAAAAATAATAATTTCGTTGCCACAACTACCACATAAATGTTTTCTAAATTTTCCTATAATTAGTTTTCCAGAAACGTCTAATAGGTTATTGACTTTGGGTCGCCCTGTTTATATCAATTGGATTTTAATACCCTTTGCAGATTATAAATTTCAAATATCATTCCATTAATGCAATATATTTTTTAAAGTATGTAAGACATGGTATACTTATTTTTACGTACCTATTAATATTTAATTTATTCCTAAAAGCGTTTTTTGATCCATACCGAAAAATTTCCTTGAAGGTTCTCGACCTGTTTCAATGCATGATCCTCGAGCAAAACAATATTATTCTTTCCAATGAAAATTTATTCCTATGCTAATCAAAGTAAATGTTTGCTATTCATTTAAGGTAATTTATTCATTTGATGAGTGTTTTTACAATTTCCACTGTAAAAATACATGTCCCCAACAAATTTAATCAGCTACTCTTCCCTTTTAACAAAGTATCCTACACTACCGAATTGTATAAATTACCATCACTTAATTTAACTGTAAGTAATTAATTGTTTCTTTTTTTAAGTAGTTTTAGGAAATTAACACAGTTCATACTTATTTTATAGCAAATAATTCATAAATGGTTTACACTAATGGGGGAGGCCACAAATAAACAACTGTTTAAAACAGAATAATTAATTTTCGACACGCCGTGCGCGAGGCTCGATTTTAACGCCTTCCAAAGCGTGCGCGGGGACTGCAATTTACGCACGATCTCGCAGAGTGCGTGAGGCATCGTTGCTTAGCAACTACATTAATATCGTAGTACGCGAGGCATCGTTGCTTAGCAACTACATTTATATCGTAAATAATATTTATTTTTTTCAATGAGTAGACCATTCTTCGTATGTCAGAAATTCGTTGTTTTCTGTTTACGTGTAATGTGAAACTTATAATTTATAATATGCTTGCTTAATCATCGAGCCTCGCAACACTAAAATCGAGCCTCGCGACACTCGTGTCGAAAAGTAATATACGCAACACGTGCGCGGGGAACGCGATTTACGCACTCGTGGTTTCTCGCGCCCTCGCTTCGCTCGGGCCGCGAACCACTCGTGCGTAAATCGCGTTCCCCGCGCACTAGTTGCGTAATGTACTATTTCAAAATGCCTTAACTGAAAACTGTGGACCTATTTGTTTGAGAGATTATCTAAAATTACCGTAAAATACTTTTGTCATATCAAATCCTCCAGTTTCCAGTCTCCCTAGTTGGCAGAAATGAAGCAGGAAAATACATATAAGTATATACAGTGTGGATCAAAAGCTCTCAAGATGCTAGTTGTGGCCAAACTATAAGTTTAATTAAAAAACCTTTCAAATAAAAATTGTTCCCTATTTTAATACAACGTCCTCTGAATCAGACAAATTTAATACGCTATACAGGGTGTTGAAGAATTGCAAAAATAAAATTTAGTTTAAATATTCGTCGAACCAAAAAAAGTTATGAGGTAAAGGTGCTCAGAATCTCTACATGTGGGACTATGCAAAAAATTACAGCGATATTCAGATATTTTTTTCGTTGTCAAAAGTGGCTCAAAAAGTTCTCAAGATTCTAGTTGTGGCCAAACTATAAGTTAAATTAAAAAACCTTTCAAATAAAAATGGTTCCCTATTTTAATACAATGTTCTCTGAATCAGCCAAATTTAATTTGCTATACAGGGTGTTGAAGAATTTCAAAACTAATTATAAATATGTATCTGAATATCGCTGCAATTTTTTTTTGAACAACTCTCCCATATTTTTTGCGATTGGATTAATATTTAAGGGTACTGTCATTAAAACTAAGTTTTACTTTTGCAATTTCTCAACACCCTGTATAGCAAACCAAATTTGGCCGATCAAGAGGATGTCGTAATAAAAAGTTTTTTTATTTAATTTATAGTTCGACCACTAAGATCATATTACGTACTTTTTGGGCCGCACTGTATATTTCTTGTTTTCGTCTAATCAACCGCAACTGTCTACATGTTCTTGGTTGTCTTTTATAGACAATTTATGGTCCGGTCAATTTAGACATTCGAAGCTACATAAATTCCCAACAAGCCTAAAATCAGTAAGATCGTTTAAAATATGATTGTCCACTGTATGCAAAATTTTTTTTAAAGTCAAAGGTCAAAAAAATGAGTTTTTCGCGATTTTCAGCAAAACGGTAAGTTTTATCATAAAAATACTTCAGACAAAAATTGTAGATCATACAATTATCTATAAAATATGTATCAATATTTTTTTTCCTAAGAGCCACCGTTTCTGAGATATCAGATTAAATGAAACCCAGTCCCTTATTTTATACGCCAGTGTAACCTCGAGACAACATCCGTCTCCTGTTCAATTATATGCGTGGCTAGGGCCTTATACCTGCTTTATGTCAGTGTGCTCAATAAATGAAATACTGTTAGTCTCAGGGTTGCCAGATTAGGGGATTTTCCCAAAAAATAGGGGATTTTTTGGGGATATATTTTTTCAGGGGAATTCTTCTGGGGAAAAATTTTCCTCTACAATCTTTTTTCTATTTGTCCTAAATATTTTCTAGTTCTTGGGGATTTATTTGTCACATACCTTATTTTGGGGTATTTTAGAAATACATATTTTATAGATAATTTGATGATCTACAATTTTTGTCTGGGGTAATTTTATGATAAAACTTACCGTTTTGCTGAAAATTGCGAAAAACTCATTTTTTTGACCTTAAACCTTAAATAAACATTTTTCCATACAGGGGAAAGGTGGGGAACTTTCAAATTTTATTTTTAATCATGTTTTAAACAATCTCACTGATTTTCAGCTTGGTGGGATTTTATGTAGCTTTACTCTTATTTTTTGGTCTAATTTGACCGGACTATTAGTTCCTTTTTTCAATTTTGTACCAGCAATTGCCTAGCAATATTTTTAGGTGACACACAAAGCAGTTTCGTAAGTACATACGCAGTTGTTATTGTTGTTCTAGTAATGTGTAGCTATGTTTATGACAGTGAGGGGGAATACGTAAATCCTTGTCAATTTCCGTTCTGATACATTAACAATTACACAGAATTTCCGGCAAAAGTTAATTGAAGGAAAGACTAAAGACAATGCGCGATCTTGAACTTAGACGCCCGAAGATGCTTTAATACTTGATTAAATGTCAAATTCATTGATTCCGGTTATTGTTCAGTCTCACATGATAAACTTAGTTGATAGTTGTAATAATCAGTACCTAAGTAATTTTAGAAATCGAAGCCGGTTACAATAATGTCTCGAGATGGGGAGAAAATGTAATTTATAAATGTAAAATTATAGAACAAATTTTTAACAATGAATGAATGAGTGAATGAACGCTATTTTCTCAAACATATACCCTTTGGTCATTGTAATATGGTTAAAACTGCAAAAAATGTTCTTAAGAAAAATCCCACAGCGTCTTTTACGTTCTTCCTTGGCTTACGTTCTAATTACATTTTAATATCTTAAAAACGAAAACAAAAATTGTAGTATGTAAGAAGTTTACCTTTTTTACTTAAATTTCGTTAAACGATAAATAATTTCTCGGCAATTAAGCACTCGTCTGAAGTTGGCGCCCGGGTTTTAAAAAAATAATTCAATTCTGAGACGAACATGTATAGTTCTAAAATTTCAGTAGACCTGCAAAATTTCCCAAAAAAAAGCAACAATCATATTTAGGGGTAGCGCTTTAATTTTCTCGCTGGGGAGTTCTGATATTCGATAGAACTCTTCGAGCGCTACCCAGAACTGTACTCAGAACTCCACTTAGAATTCTTCGTGTGAAAAAAAATTGCAACTTTTGCAGAACTATTCCCGAAAATATTTAGAGAAGAATTCTTACCTGTGATATATGTACTTTAAAAAAAGAAAACACCTAACGTTTCTGCTGGTAAAAGTAATAAATTACTTTTTTCTTTTTTTTAGAGTATATTAAAATGTTTCTCCAAAAACATACCTACGACAGTTTTAGTCTTACCTGTGAGCTGAAGAAAATGATCAGAACACTATGACTAAATTACGGCGCTACCCCTAAATATGATGGTTGCTTTTTTTTGAAAATTTTAAGCAAGAACTTCAGAACTATACATGTCCGTTTCAGAACTTTTTTTTAAATTCAGGCGCCAACTTCAGACGAGTCAATTAAGCCCGTTATATAGTATTAGGCACACCTTTACTGAATACATTACGATAAGATCGCATAATGATAAAGTATACTTCGTTAGAACAACATACCAGTACCTACTAAATACTGTGATAATACTTAATAATGGTTCTTTGTTTGCCGTTGTGCCGAAGATTGTCAGATTCACGAATCAGCGAAAAATCGTGTCATTAATATTTATACAAAACCACTTTCGCTGTTCAAACTTTCGATTTTGCGTAATGGATACCTCAAGGCGTTAGAATACCTTACTGGGTACTACGAACGTGTTTCATTAGATATGGTACCTATTGGCTAGCAAAGATCGTCGATTTTGTTAATATACCCTATACAATGTTAAATTGCATACGATCCTAATTCTAAACTGTATCAATCAATGAATTTTTAATGAATTTGTTAAATTTAAAAACTGTTTAGCAGAGGCCAAACATTTATCTTGCGGTTCTACATACACAATTTCTCTTAAGAAATCATAAATGGACTTCGCTGTAATGTTGTAGAGATTCGATAATCAACAAAATAATCTAAGCCGAATAGGGGCACCAAAGAAATTTTTATTTTAAAAACGAACCCAACGTTTCGCCTCCTATTTTTTGAGGCTTTATCAAGGTAGTTTTCATAGGTCGATGAAAACTAATACATGAACCCTGCCATAATAAAGAACAAACCCCAAAAGGAACAACAACTCACAAACATTCCTTCTGCGGTTTGTTCTTTATGGCAGGGTTCATGTATTAGTTATAAAAACTACCTTGATAAAACTTCAAAAAATAGGAGGCAAAACGTTTAGTTCGTTTTTAAAATAAAAAATTTTTTGGTACCCCTATTCGACCCAGATTATTTTGTTCATTCCAATCATGCAACATAAAATAACAATAAAGTATAAAGCTTCAAAGGTTTGCTAATACACTTTAATTTTTTTTAAACCAGTTCGACTACAGCAGATACGTATAGTAAGGGAAAGGTGGGTAAAGTGGCCACCCTAAGAGAAAACTATTTTTCTTTTTTGTTCGTTTTATGGCATCAATAAAGAGAATGTATGTACATATAGAAAAATGATTTAGTTACCTGCTGTAAAAGTATGAACTATTCAAACTGAAAATGCATAGATATTTATTCATTTTTGTTGACTCTTATCAAATGACCACTTTACCCATCTCGGTAGGGTAAAGTGGCCATGAGCACTTTGCGTTATATTCTTATTGACTGTTCTAAAAATTTTTGTTTAGTGTTATTCTAAAATAACAACAACGTTTGAGCTACATTTAAATGAAGTTTTATTTATTATAAAAGAAGTCATAAAATCATCTTATTTTACCCTTAAACCAATAAAACCATTCAAACTAAATATGTAAAAAACTACTACAATCTACAATAGTCACAAACAAAGTCGTCATCTTCTTCATCACAACCTGCACAAGCTTCGTGGGTCCATTTCAAGCAGCTTGAACACTTTATCCATCCTTCCTTTTCCATAGATTTGGAATATGATTCCTTGCAAAAAAAACAGTTTGGATCACTGTCGTGATTTTCTTCTTCGATGTCTGCTAATGTTTCTCTAATATTTTGAACTTCGGCGCCATTAGAACTACGTAACGTAATATGAAATATTTTTCTTGTAACTTTGCGTTTTTTAGTAGAGCGGTTCTTATGTTTTTCACTTCTTTTAGAAGCTTCCAACTCAGCTTTGTAAGGACTTGATGTTAAAATTGCTGCTGTTCCTTTTTTTCTATTGGTTTTTCTAGTTGCAGTCGTAGCAACTTTAGGAATAGAAAATAAAACTTTAGGGGTGGTAACAAGTTGATTGAGACTCCGTGCACTTTCCAGGAGGTGTAGTGGGTTCTTCAATATTTTGAAAGTCTGCTGTAATATGCAATCGTTCAGGGCCTAAGTCTGCGATAATGGGTGACAGAATATCTGTGGTTTCTGCTACAGCATAATCAGCATCGTCAAATATGTCAGGATCTAAAGGCACAATTCCACATTTATTAAAACCATTGACGGCTGTGGATTGTTGAGCTGCTCGAAGATATGCTTCTCCCATAAGCTGAGACATTTAAAACTGAGTTACCACCCGTCCAGGATTGTTTCTGAGAATTTTTTCAATAGATTTAACGTAAAAAGTGTTGAAAGAACCCATGAATGAAACGTCTAAAGGCTGTAACTTGTGGCTGCAATGGAGAGGTAAACAGATAACAGTTGTATAATTTGATTTTGCCAGTTCGAAGAATTCTATATTTTTTGTATGAGTCATGTAGGCAAAGTGGCCAGTAGCTTGGCCACTTTACCCGATTTGATTCTTAACGGGAAATACACACCTACTCACTTCCACACATCACCAGAAAATATCTCACTTGCAGCAAAATACATTATAAACATTAAGCTTTCATTCAGTATTCACTAAAAATAGGTCCATATAAACTTACAGCAGATATGAGTAATTATATTCGAGATTAAACTTATATCAGGAACCGCAAAAACACAATAAATCAAAATTTTTCTTCGCAATCAAGTCGCCGTAACCAGTAACTTTACAGACTAGCAACAAACAATGTTTACCTTAGTTGACCTTCATTTCAATAGAGGGCGACATCATTAAGATCGTCAAATCAGCAGTGACTGCCCGCCTTGGCCACTTTACCCATCCTTCCCCTACCTAATTAGATTTTTTTTATATTCAAAGCTTTTAAAATGTTCGTTAATTCTAGTTTTGAACGCTCTTTCCATTTGACCAATATAACATTCATTTATCACATGAACCACATATTAAGTAGTAGACGTCTGATTTTTTAGAATTACCTATTTTATCTTGATTTGTTTTTTTTTTTTTTAAATATTCTTAATTTGTTTGTGGTTTTAAATAAAATTTTCTTCTGTTAAAATCGATAAAATTATCAAAATAAAAATGTTTTTATTATTTTTAATAGATACGAATAATTATAACCACGAAAAAATGGCTGACAGTATGTGTACGAATTTTCCTATGCCCCTGCTGGGGCACATGGTCAAAAGCCAAAATAACGTTTTTAAAAAATACGAATTGAATGCAATTAAGTCAAACTTTCGTTCATTTCCGGGCTTATTAAGTACATACTATAATACCTCTAACAAATATCTCATTACGCTTAAACAATTTTAGGGTATGAAACGACTCCTTTTAAATTGTTATGATACAACCAAAATAAAATAAATAATAAAGTTAATAACATGTAAATTAAATGGCATGTACCTATGTTTTGATTCGTTCATTTTGTGTTGTGGTTGTTCCAGTTTACCCAAAAAATGGGAAACCTAACCTCAATGCATTACACATAACCAGAAAGGCAGAACTCTGCATTTCTTAGCCCACTTGATTATACCACAGAGACAAAAGAAACACCTTTTCTTATATTTCAATCAACATTCCATTTATTAGACATGTTATTTTTGTAGATATGTTGCGGTTCATTGGTTTGTCCACAGACCCATGAAGGTTTGAATAAATTAACTAACTAATATTCGATTAATTAAATTACCAATCCGTTCTAGAAAACAGTCCAAAAAGCAACTTTTCCAACCGGAATTTATATCATACCCAACTACATAATTATTTTGTTTTGTTTCTTATGATATAAGTACCTACCTACGGATATTGACAAATATTTTTATCAATTAGTGTGACACGTTCACTCGTTTAAAAATTGATTTAATGTCATATCGGAAAGTGTCTATAAGTACCTACAGTTTTTCTTTCGGGGGGCGGCTAATTGACTCGTGAAATTGACTTTTAATTACCGGCATGTCGATCGAAACAAAGTTGCGGTCATTAATCTTGATCAGGCAGGCTATCGTAGAGAACTGAAAGTTTATCTTCGACATTTAGTGACAAACTAATTATCCTTTCAAATTATGCAACAATGTAGGTAGGTATCTACTCACTGTGTTTCGTTTTGTTCAAATTTTAAATAAGATAAATTAGATATCGATACAGATACCAGCAACAGTTTCATTAATTTCTGTTTAGTATTTGCACATTGGCATATTTCCTGTTGTTTAAGTTCAAAATTACAGAAATTTATTTAGAATAAAGAAATGTGCCTAATAATTTCCGCTTTTAATTGATGGAAATTCATTATGAATCAGAAATAAAACATAAATTATCGTAGGTTTAATCTTGCAGCAACATCTTAATAAATAGACCAGTGCTGAAGCCTTCACAAATAGTTAAAAGTGAAAATAAAAAAATTATAGCAGGATGAAACCCATTGGAAAAGGAAGAGAATTTAACAGAAATGAAAGGAAAAATAATTTACGTGCCATCTGAGGTCGGGAAGGGGAAGGGGGTGAGTTTTTAAGGGTAAAAAACGGTTTTCCATGATTTCCGGAAAAACTACAAGTCTTATGGAAAAAAGTTAAATAGTAGAGTTGTAGGTAATAAGAATATCTACAATTTTTGTATTTACACTTTTGTCACATAACCTCAAAATTTGTGTGAAAAATTCAAATAACCAACTTTTTGGTTTTTTATTTTTCTTTTACAAAAAAATTTGTTTTTTTACAAAATTTGGTAAGAACTTACTAATGTATGTGCCAAACTGGCTGTAATTTTTTTGATTTGAAATATTTATTTTTTCACCTTATTTGTACTTAATATCGAAAAACCACCCTAATTTTCAATCAAATTTTCTCACGTCAAAATATCTGCTTTTTTAAAAACGTTGGTGGGCTTTTTCTTCGTTGAAATCTACTTTCTAATGGTGTGAAAAAAAATACATTACTATGGTAAGTTTTCTCAGGAAATGCAAAAACACGAAAAAAAACTAGAATCCGATTTTTTTTCTAATCATTATTTACAATTTTGAGCTATTTATAAAAATTTACACTCTAATTACTCAAAAAACGTGAGATTCCACGTTACATTTATAAACAAAAAAAATTACAAATCCATAAAACATAAAGATTGCAAAAAACATGCGAAAATAGTTATATATCTAGTTTTTTTCGTTTTTTTGCTTTTACTGAGAAAACTTACCATAGTAATGGATATGTTTTTTCACACCATCAGAAAGTAGAGATTTCAACGAAGAAAAAGCCCACCAACGTTTTTAAAAAAGCAGATATTTTGACGTGAGAATTTTTGATTGAAAATTAGGGTGGTTTTTCGATATTAAGTACAAATAAGGTGAAAAAATAAATATTTCAAATCAAAAAAATTACAGCCAGTTTGGCACATACATAAGTAAGTTCTTACCAACTTTTGTAAAAAAACAAATTTTTTTTTAAAAGAAAAATAAAAAACCAAAAAGTTGGTTATTTGAATTTTTCACACAAATTTTGAGGTTATGTGACAAAAGTGTAAATACAAAAATTGTAGATATTCTTATTACCTACAACTCTACTATTTAACTTTTTTCCATAAGACTTGTAGTTTTTCCGGAAATCATGGAAAACCGTTTTTTACCCTTAAAAACTCACCCCCTTCCCCTTCCCGGCCTCAGATGGCCCGTAAATTATTTTTCCTTTCATTTCTGTTATATTCTCTTCCTTTTCCAATGGGTTTCATCCTACTATAATTTTTTTTGGTTTCAAAAATTATCGACCCTTTTTTAAGTAGGTGACTATGTACAGATTTGCAGTGAACCGCGTAAATTAATTTCTGAGATTATCATTGTATCTTATATAATATACGTTGTTGTATGTGCAAAGTTGGTGGCTGATGTTTCCAAAATTAGAGTTAGCTAAGTACTTGTGCTAAATCGTTTACAAGGATGAAGTTAGGAGAGCAAGTTAACCAACTGACTTTACAAAACTAATTTATTCCGTCAGAATGGTTAGAGTGGTATATAGAGAATCCTTTGCTAAAGGAAATTAGCAAGTTGGTAATTAGTAATATTTATTAAAATTTTCACATGAAAGCCACCTTCTAATTGCGTGAAATCTTGGAAATTATCGAATTATAACGAAGGCTTTAAGTTATTGTTATCTAATTAGATCGGAAATTTTCGAAAAGGGTTGCTGCGGTTACATGAATATTCATGTAAAGGATAAGGGAACCCGAAGGGATTCTTGTGTGAAACAGGGATGAAGCATTTTGATTTAAATCATTCCGAATTTCGATACTTATTAATATTCACATTTCGAAGTTGAATACAACGTACCAACGATATAAAATGTTTAATTCAAGAGGTCCTCGTCTATTATTCAGGACTGAATAAATAAAACTTAATGTTTCGTGAATGTTACGATGTGTATCCAGACAATTAATTATCTTGATTGGATTTCATTATTTTGGAAAAAGTTTTAGACAAAAGATGTTTAAGTTCTCTCACAAATATCAACTAAAAATTAAGATAAATCAACTTTTAAATATTATGTTTGCTTCTATAGGTATTTTATATACAGGGTGAACTATTGAAAATCAACCAGAGAGCGCTTTGTGTAAAAATTTCGGAAAATCCCTCGAACAGGTCAACTTAGCTTTGAAGGGGTATATCATTTAAAATAGAAATGGTGATAAAATAGTTTCCCTCGTCTTTACAGATAATTCAACACTAAAAATTTAAATAAGAAACAGGAGTTATCTCGATACATCGAAACACAAAAATCATTGGAAAGTTTATAACTCCAGTCAAACTTCGATAACTGGAATCAGTAAATAATGCAAAAATCTATGGAATAAAGTATATATAAGTGCTTATTTTTTGTAAATGAGCATTTTACGTATTTATATTATGTTACAGATGGATAGATATAATATAGGTAATAAGTTTTTTCAGTGCACCCCTTTTATTTATTTATTTGCGATCAGAATATACAAAAGTACATTGCATTTGCAATTCTGCAGAGCTAAACACTATTTACTTGTTCGCAGGCCGGTACATAAGACAAATTACGTTAATATCTAATTTAAACTAAATACTATAAATATAAGGTAGCAAATAATGTGACAAGCCCCTAATTAAAAACGACTCTGTTATTAAAGTATATTTGATGATAACCATTTTTTAAGATTAACTTTTAGGATTGGTTTTTGGTTGTACATACTGCATTTACTTACATAGCCATTTTTGTTACAAATAGTTTTAACCATTTCCGATAGTTCTATTTGTCTTTTCATGGTAATACTAGTGGAATTTAAATACTCAGTCTTAAGATCCGTAAAGTACAAACGTAACACAAAAGATTCATAGACAAATATTTGTTTTATTGTTAATGGTTTCTTTATAATGGCATTTTTTGTTTTGCATTCTTTGTACAATATGTAGAATATTACCATAGGCACTACCCCAGGCAACTATTCCATAGTTTATTATGCTATAGAAAAAGGCCTAAAATATTTTCAATGGGGTATCCAGCTGCATGTAATTAGAAATTTTACTTATAGAATACGAAAATCAGAAATTTGATTTTTATTACTATGTGTTCAATATGTTTGTCCCACTTTAAATTATAATCAATAAATAATCCCAAATACCCACACTTTTCCACTCTTTTTATTTTCTTATCTTGAATAGTAATATATAAGGTTTTTGGCACATTATGACAGTAATTCCAGAACATTATAAAAGTTGTTTTTTCTATACATATTAAGTAATAATTCGTTTAAAGCCAACCAATAAGCTGCCTGATCAAGATATTTATCTATTCTTATTTCAGCTTTTGTAAAAGATTTAATTTTGGGTCCAAAGAGAAACTGTTGATTGTTGCACTAGTCACTTGTTGAAACTTATACATAGTAAAATAAAAAACGTGATAAGTTTGAAGAAAAAGTGTATTTGTATCACTACAGCCGTTTCGCTATACTATAGAAATTTACGTTAGAAATAGAAATAGATAAATTAATTAACTTTTTGGATTTAAATATAAACAGAGTCAATTCCAAACATGAACTTTCAATTTACCACAAACCCACCCATACAGACACAGTAATTCACGCAAAATCCTTTCACTCTATCTCACAAAAATTAGCATCCTTCCATTCGATGATCCACAGATTAATAAACACTCCTTTAAAAAATGACGATTATAACGCGGAGCTAAAGAGAATTTATTGTATAGCTTATTTATTACCCTTTGATTAAAAATAAATTTAACAAATTTAATTGTTTTACATTTTTAGGCAATATATCTAACTAGCTAGGCCCGCGACTTCATCCGCGTGGAAAAGTGACTTTCGGCAGCATTTAAAATTTTTTTCTTCTATATTTTTATTTTCTGGGCCGTAAGCCTTTTTGCCGACGTCATTACACAAAAACTTTCATTCCTTATTTTTGCCCCCTTTAGTGTACAATTTTTATAAACTTTAAATGTTGTATTTATATCTAATCAAAAGCCTAAAAAATGTTTCAAAGCCTCTAGCTATATATCTACTTATCTATCTCTGTACCAAATTCTAATTTAAATCGGCTCAGTAGTTTGGGCGTGATTGCGTAACACACAGACAGACAGAGTTACTTTCGCATTTATAATATTATAGATTAATATAGTTTAATTATAGTTTAAAATAGTTTATATAGCTTAGTATTCAACTACTTTTACTGATTCAAATTTACAAAACTTCTATAACTTTTTACACATAATATTTTAATTTTCTGGGCCGTAACCTTTTTGGACGACGTCATTACACAAAAACTTTCATCGGCTAATTTTATCCCCTTTAGGGTAAAATTTTTACAAACATTGAATGTCGTATTTATTTATATCTAATCAAAAACCTAAAAAATAAGTTTCAAGCTTCTATCTTTGAAAATAACGGAATTTCCGCACAAAATTTCTTATTTCAACCCCTTACAACAATTTTTTCGAATTAAAAAGTAGCCTATGTTCTTTCTCAGGCTCTAGACTATATATGTACCAAATTTAATTTAAATCGGTTCAGTAAATTTTAGGCGAGATTGTGTAGCATACAGACAGAGTTAGGTACTTTCTCATTTATAATATTCCGCAAATTCATTTTCATCGATTTTCCCATGGGAATAAGATATTTTCCCGCAGTAAAACGTAGTCTATTTGTTCATCCAGGGTGTCAGCTAACTCCAAATTTTATTAAAATCGCTCCAGCCGTTTAGACGTGAAGAAGTAACAAACATACACACTCACACACTCACAAACTTTCGCCTTTACAATATTAGTGTGATAAAGTAGGAAAAAACATAAAATGTATTATTAATAGTTTGATATCATTTAAAAGTCACAATAATTTAGATAGATTTAGTCTTAATAATAAAAGTAAAACACTGAAAAAAGCTATGTAGGACAAACAGGTAGGGCCTTTAACACTCGCATTCTCGAACACTACAAATGTTTTGTTAATAAAAAAACAGTCTACATACTCTAAACATCAAATTGAATGTAACCATAATTTTAATAAAGACTTTAAGATTTTACATTTACTTACACAATAAAGGCTTAAAGTTAAACCTACTGTTTTAATAGATGTAGGTTGTTAGATCTTCACCTGAGGAAGCTATAGCATAGCGAAACGGCTGTAGTGATACAAATAAACTTTTTCTTTAAACTTTTCAGGTTTTTTATTTGAAAGACGAAGTTTTTTTTAAAGTTTATTCACGAGTTAGGAAACATATCATTTTAAAACGAACGCTTAGAATATTAACTGAAATACTAGAAGAAAATCGATAAAATTTTCAAATCTTCCTTTGCTAAGATTAAAAATAAATTTACATTTCTAACGAAAAAATTATTTTGTCTCAAGTCAAATCTAGCTACTTATTTTAATGTATCAAGGTACAATAAATGATTCACCCTGTATATGTTAATGAATAGTAAATAATCAATTATTCAGCTAAAGTTTCCGAGAGATAAATTATTAATAAGCTTTACGATTAGATCAGAGGTAGGTAGGTAATATTTGATGCCCTAATAACCTTTCCACTTTTCCGTTCCTCTTTCAATCTTTTATTTTTGTTATTTAATACCTACAGGTACGCTCTCAGTTCTCATGGTTGGAAGCATTTTTTCACGTGTTACTAACCTCGTTTCGTCAGTAAACACGTCACGTTTAAAACGGAAGGAATTATTTCTAAATGCCTAATCGTTGATGTGAAAACGAACTGAATTGTGCATTATTTTGTAAAATTAATTTACTTATACCTACAGAAATTTAACACCTACCCATTACAGTTGGTAGTTTTCACAATTCTAGGTTAGTTAGTTTTACCAATCGCGATTGCATGAATTACTGACGTGTTGGTAGTTAGTCAATGACGAATTTGTAAATAATGTTAATTTTAGTGTGCACACCAGGTAATATCGGGTTTCTTTCTTGACTCACCGCTGAAATTTTGATGTCTCCAACAAAATTAGGTACTCCAAATCCAAATCATTGTAAACATTAAGACATGAAAAGTTCCCAGCAATTTGTAAACGCCCGAAAAATGACTGATGGTGACAGTTTAATAAATTCCTACTAGACCACTTGTACTCATTATCGCCCTTTACTAGCGTTAAAATCTTTTTGCAAATAACTTAACCTAAAGATTTTTATCCTCTATTCTATTAAGATGAAATAGGCACGATATAAAGATAAGTACACAGATATTTAACATATAAATATAAATAAGTGATTTAGAAGAAACAATAAGCAAAGTAAATAAGGGGGGAATAGTGATAGGAAGAAAAAAGATATGGACAATATTGTACGCGGATGATATAGCGTTAATTGCGACAAGTTGGGGTGTAATGAGGGAAATGACAAAAAAATTGGAAAAATACTTGGAGAAAAAATCTTGCAGTTGAATGGTGAAAAAACCAAAATCATAGTTTTCGGTGAAGTGAGAGGTAAAAAACAAAAAAAGGAAAGAGGAATTGAGATGGAAGGGAAAGGTGATAGAAAGGGTTAAAAAATGCAACTACTTGGCGTACATACTGACAGAAAACAAAGACAATCTGCACATAAGTATCCAAGCAGCTGAAGCAAATGCATTTCTGGGAAGAATATGGGGAATAGGACAAAAATGGTGCAGAAATAACTGGAAAAGAAGGGTAGTACTTTTTAAAACGTTAGTAAAAAGTATAGTATTTTATGAAGTCGAGATATGGGGATGGAAAGAGTATAGAATAGTAGAAAATATTTATAAGAAGTATATAAAATAGGTGTTGCGCTTAGAAAGAAGTACCCCAGACCCTAGACTACATTTTAAGAAGGGAAATAAAAATGTGGGAAAATAGTGAAAGACACAAGAAGGGTTGTAAAATATAAAGAAAAACTGGGAGAATTACCGGAAACGAACATAAGAAAGGTATTGGGGATCGGGACAAAAAATAAATATGGTGTGGAAAGGTATAAGGCCTTAACAGAAATGGCAATAAGTAAAGAACAAACGGAAAAGTGGAGAAAAAAGGGATTGACTGTTGTAGGATGGTGAGGAAAAGATGTAATGAAATAGTAAGAGGTGAGGATTTGAGAAAAATATGGGAATTAAGATACGCGAAAGGTATGAGGGAGTTTATATGGGTAGAATGGCAAGGGGATGAGGTGCCAAGATTTCTAAGAGAAGGAAAAAGTATAGAGTTAATAGCGAGATTCAGAATGGGGAATGAGTGTAATGAGAATAAATTTTTGATGGAAGAAAGTAAGAGATTGTGTAGAGTTTGCGGAGAGAAGAGCGAATCAATGGAGCATGTATTAGAAGAAGTAATGAGGAAGAACGAGAGGGAGGAACTTGGAATGATAATAAATGCGGATGGTAGGGGTCTGGCCCTATTGAAGCAATTTTTAAAAAGGAGAGGTGTGGAAAGGGGGAGAGGGAAAATACACGAAAAAATATTATTAGGGAAAAGGAAGGGAAGTGCTTAGTCTTTTCGTTTTAATAAAGCTCTACTACTACTACTACTACTACTACTACTATAAAGATATTCTCTTTATGCACACGTTTTGAAGACGGCATCCGAGTGCACTCCGCATCATTCAGCCACTGAATATGATAGGGGAACGCAATTAAAAGAATTCTACAATAGTTACAACACTTAGAAAATAATTCTAACCTAACATAATCTACTATACCGTAAAAAATTATTCATTTAAATGACTGTCCCTTCTTCTTTCAACTGAAATTTCCATTTTTGAGTCGAATAGTTGGAGATGACAAATTAATATCAATTTAATAAGCGAATTGATTCTGTAATTCAAACTTCTCTAACTCCAGGAGAATTAGTACCTAGAGATAGGTATTGATAAGGTAGTACAGCTATTAGCTGCATAAGTTCATTTTGTTTAACTCGAATCCAAAATTATTGTCCTTAAGTAGCCGCAGCATCCGACATGAGTAACAGTAGTAGGTAAATAACGGTAAATACAACAATGATAATAAGAAGTACCTAATAGTATCTTTTAGTAGTAGTGTGTCGTGTTTGAAAGACATGATGAAGCTGCTGCTGTTGCTGCATCATCGTCGTCGGCGATCATAGAAAGCGTCGGCCGTTGTGGCGTGAAGAGGGAGTGAATTAAAACGCCGTAACCTTTAAATCTCCGCACCGAGAGTGGCATTACCGAGTGAGAGAGTGAGTAAGTGAGGAAAGTGAGTGCCACACATACACAGACTAATAAAACAGTCCTGTTCTGCGTTTGTTGGATTGCATTCACTTTTAAAGGCGACCAAGGACGTTCCCGTAATGAGAACTAATCCATTACGAAACAATAACTGTTGAAGTATGCGACGACCGACGGTGACTGAGAACCCGTTGAACGGATGGGCAATGGTCAATTGCAATCTTTATTCGTTTACTCAAACAGTGGAGTTATTAAATATCAAATTAAAAAAAAATGACGTGCAAAAACAGTCAGAACTTCGACAATATTGAACTGAAGTACCTCGCTGCTAATAAAAATTGTATATTAATAAGGGATTCCTTCAGAAAATTCGACTTATCGAAGTTGGCGCCAAATATTATCAAAATATTCGAGTAATAAAATTCGAGAATTTGAGTTACCCATCAAGTAAATATTACACGTATTTCTCATAGTCAGAGTTGGCATGTTTAAAACAAAGTGTTTTAAAATACGTGTTTCAAATACTGTTTAAAACACTACCTTAATAAAACGTGGTCTAAATTAGTGTTTTTAAAACGAAAATAAAAAGTATCATACCTATAGAGAAGAATTATTGTTTGTGGGTGTTAAATAAGGAAACAATCTCACTCGTTTCTAGAAGAAACCTCGTTTATTTATTAGCTTGGTAAATTCTACTCACGAAATATTTTTAAAGGATTGTAGTTTTTGGATCTAGAATTCGTGGTATTCTTGAAAAATACGACGTGGTATAGGTAAATTCGTACAAATATCTTTAGCCATTTTTTTCATATAGAAAATAAAAAAAGCATGTCCAATAAATGCAATTTAAAGCTTTCGAGAGGTGTGATGCTTTGTTCAAAATCTTTTGAGAATTCGGTAAATTTATAACAATTTTCAAAGAAGTAGGAGATATTTTCAGATGGACGTGCTTCTGCGACAGTAATAGACAAAATATGTACCGATGAAGAATCTACGTTCGGTGAACGTTTTTGTATAAAGAATTATCAGTTTAAAACAAGTGTCTAAAATATACGATAAAGAAAGGTTTAAACATATAAAACATATGAACACATGTTTGTTTCAAAAATTTCATAAAAAACTGTTTTCTTTTTCCATCCCTGCTCATAGTTGATGCCATTGCCAAAAATTCGACTTATTCATTCGAGTTATTGCAGTTTGATTGTATACTGTTACAAATAATATACATAGATTCTACCTATGCCAATTGTATTAAGAAGAAGGAGACTTATTTAGTAATAATTGTTATATTTTACATTTAGAAAAAAAAGTATATAACTTGACGTCATTAGGGAATTTATTAGAAGGGTAAAGGGTGAATTTTCGAGAAAGTGTAGTGTCGGATGGCGTTGAAAAAATACTCAGATGAAAAATCCCTCAAAAAAAAAAAAGGTACACCCCTTCATAGTTGAATTCTCACGGTAAATCTGAAAAAGTTTACCCAGGGAGTATTGTAGAGATTTCACACAACAAAATTCAAGTGGAAAATTGCAGCAATCAACCCTTCAAAAAAAAAAGTACACCCCCCTTATAGCTTGAATTATTCATTATTATGCTCATGATGTTTAATTATTGTTGTATAAAAGTTATTTTGTGGGTGAAAGGGTCACGATGAAAAGAACAATTCTTTACGCGGTGGAAATATATGGACAAAGGGAAAGAAAAGAGATAGAGACACTTCAAGAAAGATATTTGAAAGGTGTCCTAGGGCTGGACAGCTGCACTTTAGGATATATAGCCAGAGAAGAGACAAAGAGAGAAGATACATATAGAAGCAGCAGTAAGATTTTTAAAATATGAAGAGAAGTTAAGACATAAATATATAAAAATAACAGCTAGAAAAGATTGAGAAAGAACAAAATGGGGAAGAGAGCGGATTTTTATGCAAAATTGGGAGATATATGGACACTAAAATGGAGAATAAAGAAGAGAAAACGTAAGAAATGAACGGAGGCAGATAATAGAAAAAGCAGAAGAAGAAAGGGTAGAGAAGATAAAATCAAGATATGTGAAAAAACTATTTAAAATGGGGACCATTATACCTGCAGAGAAGAAGAAAAATAGAAAACATGACAATGTTAGCAAGATATACAATAGGAAACGATTGGGGGACAAGCAAATATTGGACAAAATATATTGAAAGGCAGTGTAGATTATGTGGAGGGGAAGAGGAATCCGGGGAGCATGTAAAGACGATCTGTAACGTATCAAGAGCGGAGGAGACTGTGGAGAAGTTATGGCAGCATCTGGAGAGGAATGAGAGTGAAAAATTAAGACAAAATACACATTACATCTTTATACAAGAACTCAATGTATCCCGTAACGGAATCATTATTATCATTAAAAATAATTAAAATTTTTACAAATTCAGACAGGAATAACTTTTTTTTTTCAAATGAAGTGCCATATTTATATATTATACAGAATTAAATTTTGTTTTTACTGATATAATGTTGTTGGTACTTGTAACGACTTCGGTTGTAACGACCTTTTGGATATAATGACATAACACATAAGTCGCTTGAATTTAAGGGGTTATTCAAGAAGAAAATTTGGCTGTAACGACTTCGGATGTAACGTCGATTTCGGTTTTAACGACTAATTTTAATGAACTATTAATTACAAGATGCTAGAAATCTCATACTCATAGATATTGCGGCCGAATCTGAACACAAAACTTTTTTATCTTTTCTCTACATTCACAGATAGTCAGCGAGCAGTTCTACTTAGTAATTGTTTATGAATGTTAAGGTTGATAAAGTTAAATCTAAGAATCAGTTACTACTGGGTAGTACTTTTCGTGCCTAATTTCCTTCTTTCATTATTTCTCTCTTTCTTTTTATATAGCGACTTCCGGATATAGCGACGGAATTTAATGGTCCTTTCATCGTCGAAATATACTGTATTTTAATTGTATCTCCATCCATTTTTTCACACTATCACACTCAAGTGGAAATTTCACTTTTTTGACTTTATCTTCAACTAATTCCTTTCTAATAACATTTCTTCATTCAAATTTACACATGTTATTTTGTTAACGACAACTATAATAATTGTAATCATTTTGGTGCCTATTAATACAAAAAAAAAAACAATAACTACTGTTACATCCACACCGAACTAATTGCACGGTGTTTTGTTGCGTATAATGTTATTTCCACATCAAACTGTTCACACGGTATTTTGCATGTATTCGCTGGGTGCGCGATGACAGCGCCCACTAGCGGTGGTGATTACGGCGGACTTTGAAATGTGAAATGGCTGGCTGTCTTTACGAAAAGTAAGTAAACAAACCAATAATTTTAATGAAGTATCGTAATCTACATTTACGCATTTCATATATATTGCAGACGATCATTTATGGCTTCAGTGTCGCTAATAATGCAGGCTTTTTGTGTATTTTCAGTTCAACATGGCCAAATTAATTATACAAACTGGATTCCGAGCAATCACACACACCGCTTTTCAACCACAAACAACAATAAAAGGAAAACAATTAGTTTTGGCTCAACATGTGCAAGATGTAAAAGAAATAAAATGTGAAGATCATATGAGCCACACCATTGAAGCTCGTGTAATTCGTCAAACTTCAGTGACATCGACACCATACAAAACATCCTTGAATGTAAGCTGTTTTTTTTTTGTTTTTGCAATCTTTGACGTAGTACATACATGCTATGATCCATTTCAATGTAATAATGTGATAGAAAGTGAAGAAATAATCTATTTTTTACAGATTGATTCTAGTCGTTATGTTACAAGTGGAAAATGTGATTGTGTGTACAATCAGAGTGGCAGATGTAAGCATATTGCGGCTCTGATATTCTACATCAACCACGAAGAAAGCTTCTCGAAAACCAGTGAAGAGCAGCAATGGGGCAGACCTAGTGCCAGACAGTTCGCCAAAGAAAAGTACTCAAAAGGGAAATACTTTGAAGAAATGTATCCACCGGCAAAGAGAATTAGGTGTTATCGTTTGCCGTTAGATGTTTTGGAATTGAAGTGAGAGTCAGCATTAAAGCTAATAATGGAAGCTGGTGCTTTCTGTTTAAATGTTGAAGAAAATGATGTATGCATTACCAAAGGTGTTCAAAATTTAGTTGACCAGGTGGAGATCAATTTACAAATAGAAGATTGCATTGAATGTTTCAAAAACTTTAGTATTTTTAAAGAAGAGTTTGAAGTTCATAACAGTGATAAGATACAAATTAACCAAAATCTAAAAGAGTTTTATGAAGCAAATATTGTGATGGAAGATAAGATAATTATTGATTTCTGTTTTTGCCATTATTTTTGCAATTAACTACACAACAGGTTTCGTGACGCATTTCGCTAGTACAAAGTGACAGTCTGCCGTGGTCCACCGAAAACTCATTTTTTTGCCACGGTGCGCGCTGCGATCGATTCGTGGTTCTCCCACCTCCTACTTCGCACTTTTTTGCGCTGCATTTTTTTCTCAGATTTAGGTAACGCTTTTATTTTTTTAATAAATTTCGTAGATCAGTCGAGTTTTGACTCTTGTTAAAATTTACTTTCCTTTTGAATAAAATAAACAATTGATAAACATCTCATTTTTTTAAATACAGTGTATAAAATAAAAATGTGAGCCGTCACGGGACGCCTGGCAGATGTGAAACTCAATTTTTTTAATCAGTTATTTCAGTAATAGTTATATTCGATGTTGCCTCTGACAGTATGTTACAAAAGTATTGGACATAACATTATCAAGACATCTAATAAATACAGCATCAATTGTTGTTGCATATCTGGTAGTAGGTTCTCTTGGATTGTTGTTAATTTGCAATTGAAATTCTTTTTGGAGGAACGTAATTAATAGGGACTGATTCATCTTTAGCAAAATTTACATTGAAATCTCCAGCTAAAATCAATAGTAGTTTATCTTTATTGGTTTTAAAAATTATTGAACCTCGTGACTGTGCGGAAATAATTTCTCATATAAAAATGAAATATTATTCATCCGAGTGGAAAGACAATCGCACAGTCGCATGCGCATGGCGACGCGTCGCCACGGCATGCGTCGCCACGCCAACAATCCGGTTTACCCGCGGCTATAGATGTTTCACATCAAAAGTATAACAAAATATAATCAAGTTAAAACATATGAGGACAGGCTTGACTTTTTACGTATAACTGCGTGCATTTAATTTTGAGATGTAAAATTTCCTATTCATATTTTCGTAAACAGTTATTGGGAAATAAAAAATTTAAGTAAGTAAGAACATTTTGGCGTTCAACCTTCAATTGTTTCTTACGTAATAACAAAAGTACCTACCTACCTAACAGATGCGCATATGACTCACGTCCATCATCGGTGTCCGTCTGGTAATAAGTTGGTATTAAATTGCGGAAGCGTGGGATTTACCGTTGCCCATCACCAACGCCTTCTACTCTGCTTTTAAATTGATCGCGGATAACAAAGGTGTTTATATCTACACGCACTACCTATAAAAGACGATCGCAGCAGCAACAAAAAAAAATGAACAAAACTCGAGCAGATGCCTACTACGATACTTACAATTTATTTAAATAACGTACACAGCCACTTTATAAGTAGGTCATACATAATACATAAGGGCCTCCAGTGCGTGCTAAGGGAAAACGAAAGAAAAACGACTGAGCCAAGTTTTTGCTCCAATCAACGCTTTTGCAACAACCGTAAAGCGCCAAATGTCAAGTTTTCAAGAGACTTGTATTTGTAAGTAGGTATCTACATTATAATAAGAATATAAATAGAAATGTAAATCTGGGATTCTGAATGCTTTTTGGGTATGAATTTGAAAATAAAACAAAATTACGTGAAGGAAAGGCCCTTGGAAAATGGCGGTGTGGTTGAATTACCATTTTCTTTGAAACAAGAATTGTTAATTTTGTTGAAACATTTTTTTTATAAATTTGATTTAAACAAAACGCATTCAAATATTTCAAAAATTGTATTTTAATTCACTCTAGAATTGTTTCAGAGGCTAGTCACTTTTGAAGAGTACCGATTTAGAAACAATTTCTGCAACATGTCAATTCGTTCTTGTTTACTTAAATCTAATTTATTGCCGGAATTATTGGTAATTGTCTGGTTGAGTAACCACGTCCCCAATTTCAGAAAATTTGATATATTATTCAAGAATACCTAAAAACGGGGTGAAAGAGTCAAACAGGGGATCATCCCTAAGTTCACTATCTTCATGTTAGATGCGGAAATCACTCAAGTTTTTGAGTTATAACTAAGAAATGGTGAATCTGGAGGTAAATGTTACATAAATAGACCGGATGAGTGTAAAAACAATTCATGCAATTGTAGACTTCACAGAACACCAAAATATGTGTTTAAGTGAGTGCATAAAAGTCATTATGGCCGCGTGTAAATCGGATTGTTGGCGTGGCGAGCGTGGCGAGCCACGCCGTAGCGACGCCTCGCCATGCGCAAGCGCCTGTCCGATTGTCTTCCCACTCGATTCGACGGTGTCGTTTACTATAGTAAACTAGAAGATGGAAGTGTATTAATTATGATTGTTGTGAATGAATTTTGTTAAAGATGAATCAATTACGTTCCTCCAAAAAGAATTTCAATTGAAAATTAACAACAATCCAAGAGAACCTACTACCAGAAATGCAACAACTACAATAGATGCTGTATTTATTATATAGATATCTTGATAATGTTATGTCTAATACTTTTGTAACATACTTCAGTTATCCTCGGCCAATTATCTCAATAATGCTGTCAGAGTTTCACATCTGCCAAGCGTCCCGTGACGGCTCACATTTTCATGTAATATTTTCCTACCACAATCTTATAACCCTAAATAGCAAAATAAAAGCTTTCTTCGGCAAAAATTGAGCTAGTTTAGGTCAGATCATGTTTTCCTTAGTGATCTTAACAAGGGACTCACCAGATTGTCAAGAATACTTGTTTTGATTTTGTCTCGATTCAAAGTAAGACGAAGACAAGGGTACCGACCAGGGTTGGAATAAACACAGTTTTTTATTAAATATATGCAACAAACATTTTAAAATATTTAAAACATGTGTTCATGTGTTTTAAACATTTATTTGTTTTCATTTATTTTGAACACATGTTTTAAACTTAATTACAAGATCATTTTTCTTATCATGTGAATGACTATTTAACTGACTCATTGTTAAAACTGGTCGGCTTTATACATATAGGTAAACTAAAATGTCCACTGTTTTTGTCGGCATTTTTTTTTTCAACCACGTCTATCTGAAAATATCTCCTACGTCTCTGTAAACTATTCAAAACTAATTTTCATACGCTTTTGAAGAAAACTTAATACCTTTCAAGAGCATTCAATTGCATTATTGGACTGGTTTTCTGTGTTTTTTATTTAAAAAATGACAAATATACCACGCAATATTTTTTTAAGAGATAATACCGCCCTTTCACAATTATACATTATAACGAATAAATGAGTTTTTTTCGTAGTAGTGAATGATATGTTTTGTTTTTGTTTTAAATACAATTAAAGACTATTTACAATACGTCAATTTAAAACATTTTTTGTTTAGATTGTGTTTTAAACAGTGTTTAAAAACATGTTTTAAAGTCACTTTATTTAAAACATGCCAATCCTGGTACCGACGTACAAATCGAGACAAGATCAAGAATCACATCGAAAATTTTGGTTTTGTTTTAATTGTTACTATCTCAAAAAGCCTCAATTGTTAGAGGCAAAACATTAATTATGGTTTTTGTACCTATAAATAAAATTAATTATTTCACCCATTGTGCTTTGATTAATTTTTATCTTTTTTGATCTATTTTAGGTCGATACAAAAATTGTTATATCAATTGAAAAGCTAATGAGACTTAAGTTAGAAATCTGCCCAAGGTTTCACGAGACTCTTGACTTTCACGAATTCTTGTCAATATCTCACCTTGATTCAAGACAACAGCACCGATTTAAAAATTGAGATATGTTCAAAAGAATCACATCGAGAATTTTCAAGATCGAGATATTTTGTCAAGGGTCTGTAAGGTACGAAATATTAATTAAGAATTATTATATCAAAACTATACTCTTTAATATTCGAATTCTCAATACTTACTTCCCTTTTGAATAACCTATTTACGTCGATAGGCTGGCGACTGGCATTCCCATATATTTTGTTTATGTTCTGTCTAGTTTTTAGAGGGACGAAAGACCAAAGAAGTAATTTGATACTTACAGAAATATATAAGGGTAAAACACACAGTATAGTGTGAGAAGTAAAAGTGTGTGGTCGTCTTCTGACGATGTGTTGCGCTAGCGAGCTATGCGTTGCGATGCGTTGCGTTGCGTTGTTTTGCATTGCATATGCGTTTATTATGCGTAGATAAATTGCTTAGCAAATTATTGGTTTATTAATGTGATCACAGTGGTTATATTTTGGTACCTATATATTTGATATATATGTATATGTATTTGTATTGTGCACAATTCTCGAGAAATGTCTGTTTGTGTTAACACGTTATATAATGTAATTGCCATGTTGGTTTTAAGAGCTCTTGGTTTTGTGGCAAGTGCCACGGTTTCTGCTAACCCCAGTAGTGTTCAGGAGAGACGCAGATATCTCTGGTGATGCCTATAGTACGTACTTGTCTTGCTTGGGGTGGACATGGTGCTTATAGCGACACGGGGTTAGATTTGACCTACCCTGTTGGCTTCTAGACTGTATGATCCAGTGTGATCAACGTCTGGAGGCGCGGGAGCGTAAACTCATGATTACAGATACAATCCATCAACAACTGATAACCGAGTACCATGTGATGACCGTTAGCCTGGGGATACACTTCGCAAGTGTTCCAGAGGGGCAGGGGTTCCGAGGAACCCCGGTGAGTACTTAATTACCTCACGATCTTGTCAACAGATCGGTAAGTGTTTCTTTATTGTTTCATGTAATCATTACTTCATTGGTCGAGAGTGCAATTCCGTCATTACCTAGCCATTATATAGTCGCCAGCCAGCCAAACTATGTTTATATTGCGCACGCACGCCTTCATCTCCCCTTTGGGTAAATTTTTATCAAACATATATGTTATTATATTTATATTTCTGAGTGATGATCATTAGATTCACTGTAATTGATTTATATGTTGATTCGAATATATTCATACCAATCTGACAGTTATTGCAATTATTATTTATTTATTATTTATTATTATTATTATTATTATCAACTACGACTACTACTACGACCCTTTCAGGTCTTACCATCTTTTTGCGGTACCTTTATAAATAATGTTTACATCCTTTTAAAACCAAAGATATCCTCCTCTTCGTGTCAAGAAATACGAGGGCGGATCAAATATAAACAAGCCTTTTTAAATTGAGCGCCGGATAGTTGTTCAATGAGCATACGGGCGTTAGCAACTTGAAGTGGGGATATTAGGTGACACAGAAACGACTCGTCGTATTGCTGTGCTTGCTTGTAGTGATGGGCGCTATCGATAGTTTTTACTATCGATAGTAACTATCGATAGTTGAATAACTATCGAATAATTCATTCGATAGTTTTTATTCGTTAGCGTATTTTTTCAATTACACGATAGTCAAGCAGCAGACGGTTAGCTCGATCACTAACCTAAAAATATACGAACATATAGATATACTTACCGACCAATATACGATTCGTATAGTATAGATAAAAAAACAGGTTATGCTGAAAATAATAAATAACCTCGACTTAAAACATGGTTTCTAAGTCTTATTACTTTCATAAAATTTTTATTTACTTAGGTAAGCGATCTTTTTGTGTTGTTATTGAACACTTATTTAATTTTTTTTTGGGTAATTATAAGTACGCATTACAAACATATAGTAAGTATTTATGACTCCAATCCTAACTACACTAATTTAAAAATTATTAATTATTCATTTGCATTTTATTTTTCCTCATATTTAACTAGTATAAATTGGCGCCATAGAAAATTATGTTTTTAAAGTATGTATGTATGTATTGATAACGTCTAATAATTATAGAATTGTTTATATTATTCGGCTCTGCTACGAGGAAGTAGCGAAGTAATAGCCAATGCGCAAACGTATCATTTACCCATTCCAACCACGACTCCAACGTTCAGTTCGATAGTTGGAAAGTATTCGAATAAAAAAAGTAACTACTAGTTTTTAGTAATTCAGTAACTACATTCGATGTATAGAAGTTACTACTATCGATAGTGATTTTCATTCATTAAGAAAAACTATTCGATAGTTACTATCGATAGTAAAAACTATCGAATAGTTCGATAGTTTTTATTCGATAGTGCCCATCACTACTTGCTTGGTTAGTAGCTATCACAATGAGTGAGAAAGAGATGCATAGCAGCGTTGCGCAACGGATTATTTTTAATTTTCTTACACATGAAAACGTGAAACCAGCTGAAATTTTGCGCAGATTGCTAGCACAGTTCGGAAATGAAACGCTTTCGTGGCAACGGGTAAAAGTTTGTTGCGAAGAATTTAACGAAAGGCGTAATAGTGTCGAAAATGTAAATCATCCTTGTCGTCCGCGCACCAGCATATCGCCGGTTAACATTACACGCGTTAGAAACCTTATTGAAGAGGACCACCACGCCGCTGTGCTTTAGATATCTGTTGAACTCGGCATCATCTATGGGAGTGTCCACACAATCATAACGAAAAACTGGGGATTCCGAAAAATTTCAGCTCGTTGGGTCCCAAAGTTGCTGAGTGAAGATCAAAAAGCTGCTCGAGTTCGCATCGCAGCTTTAACGCAGGCCCAAATCAGTGAAATACACTAGACTCAGTCGGAGCACCATCCATATAGCCCAAACTTATCCCCTTGTGATTTCCACATGTTTGGGTCCCTCAAAGAATCACTAGGAGGCGAGCGATTTCAGAATGATGAACATGTGGAGGCGTTTGTGCGCAACTGGATAGACTCCCGTCCTGCTTGTTTTTGTTAAGAATTCCAATATTTAAGCTGCTTAATAGGTATACGCATTTTATTAATGTGACACTTTATTTATGAGTCATGTAAGCAGGAGACTAAAATATGTTCTGTTTATGTTTTGTCTAGATTAGTAAAGTGTTTATAACAACTCTGTTTCGACTTCGATTCTCTCACGAATCTTTCTTTAAAATAATAGTAGTCGTAAGCTTACCTTCAACATATTAAAACGTTTTTTGTTCATCTTCGATCTTTTACAATATAACTTGCAAAATAATTGAACTTTGCGTTTTCTTTTAAAAGCCACTGCACAGCAACTCGCTAACAGTTTTTATGAAAACGAGATGAAAAACTACCAATCCGTTGGGAAAAATGTATAATCAAACAAGGGGGATATGTCGAAAAATAGAGAAAATAAATGTTTTATGAACAAAGGCTCGTTTATATTTGATCCATCCTCGTATCTAGACTTTTGAATCAGGACAAAAAGTTATGGCCAAGTAGCACAAGACAAAAATAATTTCTTATGTGATTTTTATTTTTAAGTCAAGACAAAATTTGATGTCGAAATCAAGACTTTTTCTTGCTGAAACCTAATATTAACCGAAAAATACTGTTACTTGACTGATTAGGACTGCGAGGTTTTACAGTAGAAAGGGACAACACGAACAAATAATTGTTTTCGTAGTTATGTTCTCCAATAGATATCTCGACTCTGAGTCTTTATTCAACTACCCCTGTCTAATAACACTCTTTACGGGCTTGACAAGGTCACTCCTACCTACTCCCTTACTCTAATATTAGCTCATATACACACTTACTGAACACTACCAAATAAATTAAAAAGAACGTTATAAAGCCGCTATTGTACATTTACAAGTGTTCTCCCAAGTTATTTAAAATAATAAATAAATCATCATGACATAAATTCTCTCTCTATTTTCAAATACCTGCGGCGTTAACTAGGAAATTTTATTACGAGTAAATTAATGAACCAATCAATTTTATCGCGATCATAGCCAACTGTGTTCATCAAGTTCAGTCATAAACACTCTCCTAACAGAGTCATTGATGCCAATTTAATTTCCGATATGTTTGAACTTTTTGCCTTGCGGATAAGCGGGATATGAAAATCTATTAAGTCCCTTAGTCGATTGGTTTTTTTTACCAGGAATCTAATAATATCCAGTATCTACCCTTGAAACATATCAAGTCAAGAGCTTTCTTTATGGAAGTAAAAGAAAACCAATAAGTAAAACCAATTATTATTATCCTAGCGAAAATAAAAAGAGGACTAAAATTGCGAGAAAAATTGGTTTTTTTTAGTTCACATTTTTTGCAGTTGCCAAATTATTAAATGTGCCACTCAATTGACAGGAAAAATATTTATGGCACAAGATAACAATAATTGTACCTACTTATCAAAAGCTCTTTACTCACGTTGGACTGATCATTTTAAAAACATGTCTACTTCGTGTTCTATGCTACAAAGACAACGTCAATCAAGCCTTAATAAAATATTGTTTTTATTTGATGGCTTGTGGTATAAGGTTACGGTTGGCATGGAGAAAATAAACGAAGTGAGTGTTATCGTGGCCATGTTCTTCTTTATCTCCACTTAATGCAACTTTCTTTAGTATTCTATAATGTCCTTACCATCCCTCCATCTATTTTCATCCCCATCAGATCCATTTAACTCCAGATTCACCCTCTCTCATTTACTAACTACAAATACAAATACCACAAAATTTTCTGTTCAGTTCACTCACGCTAAGTTTACTTATATTTACTTTTAAGATTTGATTTCGTTGAGGACCCAGTCGAAAACATCTAAGAAAGATAAATACAAAGGGAGAGTTTAAGAGAGTAAATAAACATGTGAACGACTTTAACGAAGCATGGTAGCAAAATAAATCCCCTAAATAAAATTAATTTCTGTAGGTAAGTACGTACATGAGTACCTTCAGAAACTGCAATTCGAAATAATATGGTAAGTAAATAAGAAAAGGTTCACGTACCTAAACGTAAAAAGTTGTTACACAGAGTGGCTACAACAGGTGTTTCCGTGAGAAGTGAAAAAGACCCGGCAATCGACCTCATTAGAAGTTTTACCTCAGTATTCATTGAGTCAGTCAGTCAAAGGCGTTAAAATTCGCAAGTTTATGTAACAAACGTAAAGTACCTAGCTATTATGTTCGTAAATTAGATTGAAAATGACTTTGAAAAGTCTTATTACAACACAACACAACAAACAAAAAGCAAATAAAGTAAAATTTATAAAGACATCACTTTATATGAGTAGCGCATAGTGTAGTGAGATCCTCGGTTCGAAACCACAATGGAGCAAGGGGTGTGTTACAAAAAAAAAAAATAATAAATTCAGTACTTACAAATTAAATACGTAAATAATGTAGAAGATGATGAAAGTGTCCCAGAAAGACGGATGTAGCAATTACCTGGAAAAAGGAAGAATTAGTTTATTTTACGTAGGGTTGTGATATACATTTTAACAATTATTTATTATATATGTGGTATTAGAAAGTTACAGTAATATAAATTTCAACAAATACTCATATAGTCAAATTTCTCCCTTTACTTTTATTATTCAAAGCTTTTAAGAATCGCTGGAGATTGTAATTCTATTTCCTTTTCTCATGCAGAATTTGTATACAGATCTGGTAATTACGAACCGAACATAAAAATTACACGTTTCTTTACCACATCTACATATCTGTGTAATATATCTTAGGGGATATGATTAGTTGCAATAAAAAAAAAACTGAATTGAAAGTTTGTCGCTGACAAATCGTATGATCCTCACTTTAACATCAGCAAATCCGTATATCAAGCTAGCACGACAAAGTTATTTTTCAGATTTCTGACTTGCACTATAATTTGTCGCTAATTTGTTACCAAATCCAAAAATTTGTCGCTAGTGCCTTTTAGCCATAATCAGCTGGTATGCAAGCTAGCACTACACATAGCGTATCTCTAAAAGGAAATGTCATGCGATATTGCTGTAAAGACCACAATTTGTCGCTGAAAGATGACACATTCAACGAATTTGTCGCTAGTCTTATCTCCAACTGATAAGCGAAAAACTGCTAGATAATCATCAAACAATTAATCAAGGAGTTCTTTGTTACATTTGTTTTAAGAGATCGGATTTATTTATCAAATTTTTTAAATTAGGTTTTCCCTATTTCCCCCCAAGTTGGGCAGCACGTTACCTTTCGAGAGTTTGATGGCTCTCCAGCAGTTTTTTACTTATCAGTTGGTGATAAGACTAGCGACAAATTCTTTGAATGTGTCATCTTTCAGCGACAATTTATGGTCTTTACAGCAATATCTTACGACATTTCCTTTTCGAGATACGGTATGTGTAGTGCTAGTTAATTAGGATACGCCTGTATGGGGAAAAAACTACCCTCACTCATAAATAAATCTGATTGTAATGTATTATTAGAGTCGATTTATTTCTTCAATAAGGTTTTTTTGGTACTTTATATATTTTTCATCTCTTATTAAAAAACCGTTTAATTATTATTTGTTCTGAATTCTTTGTAAGAAGTAACATAGAAAATACAAAAGGAATTGGAAACTTTTGGAATAACTGTAAGTTTCTCCTACCTCTAATGAAATGTTAACGTTTGAAGAGAGCAATAATTGAATCTGCTCATTCAAGTGCAGATAAGTCGACGCAATGGCCAACGGTTCTCAAATCATGAACTAAGCTTATTTTTAATTTTGTGTAATTGCTCATTTCGTTCCCATTAAGGAGCCCCCTACTGTTTAAATTAACATTTGGCTTAACAGAGTAGATATCGAGTGTGACCCCAAACTGAACTCGATTCTTGCCTACTTTTTTATGGCTTAAATACTAGGTACTGGAAAGTAGTTTAATTAAAATATCAAAAATTTATTAGAATTGCCAACTTATCAGGAAACTCTCTTTTTGACCCATTGACCCTAAATTTATAAAAGAGCTATTTAAAAAATTGGGTTAGGTTAGGTTACGTTAATAAGATCAGAGAATGTTCATTAATTGCATGAGGAGTTTGTATTTTAGTTTGGACTTCTCAGTACCCCTTACTGCCCTTACTTTTACATGAGATTTACCCTTTAATGAGCTCCCCTCCCCCATCCTATTACACGACATCTTGCTGGATTATTGTTAACTCATTGACTCCAAGTTAACAACAAATATTCCATTTTTACTTGTGGAGAAGGTCAAACCAGCCGAAACATATGTAGAATTTGAATAAAACTGTACAAACATTAAATTTGCAGCTTAATTTGTTTACTCGACACTATTGTTACAAAAATGTTTGATAAAAGACCCACTGGTGAATGCATAAATATTAAAAAAAAAATAGTAGATAAGACAAAGTTAGGAGATGTTAATTAATTACGTCAGGAGTTTTTCTTAATTTGGACCCCTCAATACTCCTTAGTGAGATTTGGTAACGTATGATGGCACTCCCTGTTACTTTTGGGTGCTTTCAACCGGAAGATAGGTACAAGGAACTATGAATCTTTGAATTAAAGTTCTGACTTAAGATAGTGAATGACATTCCTCCATTTAAGCGAGATTTAAGAAAATTTTGCTGGACTCCTCCCATTTTTCTCTATTATGGTTGGATAGAGGTTTATATACCTATTTTTTTCTACTTTAGTTTTTTAGCTTTTGATTACCCCTTTTAATAATCTAAGTTTCACCCCTTTGGGCTTTAAAAGACCCCAATAATTTAAACTATCAGCATCGGTTTTTTATTAAGTATATTCCTATTTATTGTTTTATTCAGCATCGTCACAGTGCACAATTTCTTTGTTATTGAATTTATCAAAACATTCTCACGATTAACTTATTATTTCTGTCGTATACCAAGTAAACATCTTTATTTATTAATCATACTGATTCACAATAGAACATCAATTCCGAAAATACCGTAACACGGTTGAAGGTATCATAACTAGATATGTACGTGCATACAAAAGTTGTGTAAAACGCGAACGTGAGACTTTTCCGGTTTTGACATCACGCAATAGTAAATGTCAATTAGAGGCAAAGGTCGTTTGTTAGCTGTAAACCGCAAAACGTTTATTCACATTACTTTGTTGACATACGTGTCTGACTAAATATAGAATTACAATTATGTCATAATAATAAGATACACCTATAAAATAGTTACATATGCAGGATAAAAGTCTGCACGTATTGCTTATTACCGTAATATTTTCAATTAAATGAAAACACCACTACGGAGATAGTTACAAGTAAAATCTTTATTGCACCACTATGCACTTTTCATCATACAATGGCTTACTCAGGTGGAAGAAGTATTATAAAATTAAACTAAATTACAAATTACTTATATACTAGAAACATGAGGTGGGGAGGATTTTTCTGAGCAATAAACTACAAGTTAAGGACGTTCCCAAAGAGCAGTTGTGCTCAACTTGTTAAAAAATTCCCCCTATGTAAACTACCATGACTACAATAAAAAATAGTTGAGATACAGTAAATTCTTTCGCCTCTGCTCACATGCGCAGAACTACAAAAATTATTCCATTGCGTCGTTTTTCAGACCTGGCAGCATTGTATTTTTACTGTGCTTGAGATACGTGTTGTTTATGTAGAGAAAAAAATATGTTACTAGTATTTTATGTTAATTAAAAGTTTATGATGTTAATATGCTACTTATTTATATAAAATACGAATAAATATTTTCTTGTTATAAAAATTAGCTCATTTTTAATATTTTTTATAACAAAACCAATACTGCTTGTCATAGTGATTTTTACAGAAAGATATTCGTTATATCTGTAATTAATAGTTCTCAGTTTTTTTAAAACAATTGAAAGAAAATTACTATTGTTAGGTATTTAATAAAACATTCGCTTTAACATCGATCGGGATAGGGTTCCCATGTTAAATATACAAATTTTAATAGTCAATATTTAGAAATTTACTACCGCAAGAACGATTGAAAAAAATCCTACGTATAAAGGACACTTATAAGTACTTATGTGTATATTTTAAGTTTAAAAAGAATCGTAAGAAAATTTATTTTTTTGGGAACGTCCTTACGTAATGGGGAATGATTGACATGTAGTTGATGGTTTTAAATTAATTCAATTAAGTACTTAATAAATTATTACTAACTAATATTTCCACGTGAATGAAACTTCATGAGGTCGACGATAATAAGTTTCAAACGAATGAAAAATTGAATAAGATAATAATTTTTTTAAGATAATCCTTTAGATAAGCTACACAGTTCGAGTTTATACATAGAATACATGACAGATACGGTCTATTGTGCGTTATCATGTTTAAAATTTTATTAGACAGCTGGGACCGGTGTCACCTGTTTGACATAGGATAAATAGAGAGAAGACCGTTTTCTCTTGTATTACCTTCGGGCAGTTAGGAGCGCTAAATAATGCGAATCACTTTCATTAAAGTTTCACTTATACTATTATACATATATAAGTATTAGCACAGCCAGACATTTAACCTACATGAAAATAGTCACAAAACTCAAAATATAATGTTTCATTTTGATACTTGAATAATTGAAAGATTAAAAAATGTGTAAATTTAAGGCGGAGGGACGACAGAAGACACAAAAACTTAGAGATATCTGATTATTTTAATTTTTTTATTGTTTGTTGTTATTTTAATTTGTTTGTTGTTGAAAATGTTTCTTTAAATTCGGGCCCCTTATCATGAACACCCTGTATTAAGTAGGGCGTCAAAACCAAATAAAAGTACAATATTTTATCCTGTTAACAAAAAGCGTTCGCAAATAGTGGTATTTTTTGAAATTCGCATCTTAATAATAAAATAAATACTCTATATAAGATATGACTTTGAAATTTAATTTTATGGGCTTTGAAACATAACTAATTCTATTGAACAAATAGTTCTTTCTTTAGAAAATGCAAGATAGATACACCGGCACTCTATCCCCTTGCCATTCTTCCCATAAAAACTCCTTCGTCCCTTTCGCGTATCTTGATACCCATATTTTTGTCAAGTCTTCGCCTCTTACTATTTCATTACATCTTTTCCCTACCATCCTACTAACATTCAATCCCTTTCCTCTCCACTCTTCCATTTGTTTTTTACTTATTGCCATTTCTGTTAAGGCCCTATCCCTTTCCACATAATATTTATTTTTTGTCCCGATCCCTAAAACCTTTTCCTCCATATCTAGTTTCGTAAGTCCACTTCTGGTAATTCTCCCAATTTTTCTTCATACTTTACTACCCTTCTTGAATTCTCCGCCATTTTTCTCTTCTTAAAAATATACGATAGTCTGGAGTACTTCTTTCTAAGCGCAACACCCATTTCATATACTTCTTATAAATATTTTCTACTATTCTATACTCTTCCCATCCCCATAACTCTACCCCATAAAAGACTATACTTTTAATTAAAGTTTTAAACAGCACCACCCTTCTTTTCCAGTTATTTCTATACAATCTTTGTCCTATTCCCCATATTCTCCCCAGAATTGCATTTGCCTTAACTATTTAATTACTTATATGCAAATCGTCCTTGTTGTTTTCTGTCAGCATATACCCCAAGTAGTTGCATTTTGTAACCCTTTCTATCAAATTCCCCTTCCATCTTAATTCCTCCTTCTCTTTTCCTTTCCTACTTTTACTTCCCCAAATCCTATTATTCTGGTTTTCTCACTATTCAACTGCAAGCATTTCTTCTCAAAATATCTCCAATTTTTTTGCCATCTCCTTCAGTGCACCCCAACTTGTAAATGTAATTTTTAAGTACTTATCCTAATGTATCTTAAAACCAAATGGATCAAATTGCAACATTTGGATTTTGATAATATAAGCTTTTACTTTATGGAAATTAATATTCATCTTCAATAATAACACAATAAAACATGAAAATTTCCACTTTTAATTTTATTTAATTCTTTACAATTGTTTCACCCTACCAGGGCATTTTCAGAAGAAGACAAACAATTGTAAAGAATTAAATAAAATTAAAAGTGGAAATTTTCGTGTTTTATTGTGTTATTATTTATGTTGATAATACAAAATATATCGAAATCTGTATAATTCTAGAACAGTTTTGCAATCACACTTAAATTCAGTAACAAAATATTCGTAAACTACTACTGTGAGTAGTGTGCAAAAAATTTTAAATGTGCCAAAAGTTGGGGGTTTTAATGTTTAAAGTATCTCGAAATTTTGACTCGTTGAAGCACTTCTGATGTCACATTGAATATCCAAAGTTATAAAGAAAAATCACTTTAATGCAAATTTGTTCTTTAAAATAAGCTATCCCAGAAATGAATAGATTAGGAACTCAATGTAATATTTTTTTATTCCTTGACTATTTTTTCCCCTACAAAACACAACCTAGTTTTATATATTCTGACTAATTCTAATTCCCCTAATATAAAAGGGAAGGATAAATAGTTCTAGAATAGATAAGTAGTTATTAGTAATAATTTCCTTGTAGTTTTTTTGAAATACGTAAAAAGCTGCTTTTGTTTGCAAACGAACAAAGTCGAAAAGACAAGATGCCAATTTCTCTTAGTCGAATAGAAATGAAAGCGACAAAAGTACTATTAATTTGCATTTCATAACGTAAAGTTGCAAACTCAAGCAATTGCAATTGTATCGTCTACGTTTGTAAAAACATTTTTAGTCATTCAACGGTAGAATATTCCGAGATTAAAGAGTACTTGTTGCTTCCATCGCTTTTATAGTTGCTTCTCCATTAATTAAGCAGATTAATTTTACAACGCTGATGAAGTTTCCGATTCATTTTGTAATTATACGTAGTGGAAAACGGAATGTCAATGCTATTTACCACGTATTTATCGTGAAATATTAGCTAGGTATGTTTTAAATGCTGGTATACGTATATTAATTAACAATAACGTGTCGTAATAATTTTGTAAATTTGAGAAAAAGTAATGATATCAACAAAATGACAAAAATATTAAGAAAATTTTCTTCAATTTCTTCAATTCCAATCATCATAGAATATAATGGTGCAACAACCCAATCAGGTCTGAACTAACAAGCTACATGGCGTCTGTTCAAAGAACTTGTCAAGGAGTAAATTAAATTTAAATGCAACATCTTTAGTGTATCTGTACAGAACAGAAAGCTACAAACGTTGTTTATAAGATAAAGGAGCATAAAGAAATCTAAATAAAGCTGCATCAACATTTGTTGGTGACGTGAATTATATTTGAACAATCACTTCACTATTTTTTCTCCTTACTGACTTCAATTCATGAATGAATTACTTTGTAACGTAGAAAATATGTACTTATTGTACATTTTAAGAAATATGAATATTTACATGCGGTTGATGTTATGAGTTCATGTTTGACACTGCTTAAAAAACTTTAAAACTTTTGGGGGTGTCATTCCCACCAATGTTGGTGGGCGGGCTGTTCCCTCCGACCTATACTTTTGTGCAAAGTCGGAGGGATAGGGCGAAAGGCGCTCTTCAGCCTCCTTTAGGAATAGTGGGAATGGGTGGGTGATGGTTGGGGGAAGAAATATGAGACGGACGAAATAAAAACAGAAGAGAAGAGAAAGACTATCTGTGGTATATAACCACCATCCCAGCATTTGCCTAAATGATCGAAGGAAACCACAGAAAAACTTGGACCAGAGTAGCCGGCCCGGAATTAAACGGGTGACCTCCCGAATGCTGCTAAGCAATGGTCTAGAGCAGGGGTGAGCAACTTTTTTAATCAACGGGCCAATTTAAATTTTTAAAACTTTTGGGGGCCGCATATAAAGTAACATTAATAATTTTCTAAACTTTATTTATAATAAACATTAGAATAAGAAATATAAAATAAAAAAAAGTTAAGATTTCATATACAAATTTTAATGCAACATAAAAGCAAACAAGAAAAGAACAGAAAAATGAATTTACTTGAAATGTTTAATGAGAAATTTGGCACTGTTTTTTTTTTTATACAAGCTGATCAACATCAGCCGGAATTGATGAGGGAGCTACACGTACGCAGCTTTCTAATTGATCTCGGTGGTCATTTTGGATTAATTTCATGGTTAAAAATAATTGTACGCAAGCATACGTACTTCCGAACAGAGACATCATTTACTTTGCATTTTTCGTCAAAAGCGGAAATTTCTCGGGGCTCACATAAGATTTATAAAAATTTTAGATGTTTACTAAGAAAAACACATTTTTTAAATCAGTATTATTCGGTACTACCATTTTATTATAAGTAATTTTATAACAGTATATTGAAGGGAGAAAGTCGATAATTTTAGAAATGCTTGGCGGGCCGCGCAAACATGTTTAACGGGCCGCAAGCGGCCCGCGGGCCGCGTGTTGCTCACCCCTGGTCTAGAGGACTCGACCATGCCGCTCGGTTTGACACTGTTGGTCCTGAGGACCTTTTCTTTTGGTTAATATCCCTCTATCCCTACTAACAATTATTATAAAATAATAAGAATCATAATAATAGAAATGTTCTATGAATAGCTTGAATTGCAAGGGTAAGTATTGTAAGCAAAAACAAATAAAGCGAGGGTAACTTAAGTATTGGGAATTCTAAATGGGTTTTTAATGGGGGTACCTAATTGAATAAAACTTTCCAGAAACTGGTAACAAACTAACGTCATTAATACGATATGCACCACTGCGATAATAATGAAGATTGAACAACATTTTTATTGACAAAATAATACTTCTTCTCCTACATGATTAAAAACAATTAGCAAACATTTTTTGAAAATTTTATATAGGTTCTGAAGTAATTTTGAGGTCATTAGAAATTTGCAACATCCTAAATCACTTCTACTTTTTTCTTCACGCACCCAGAAGTACTAAGCTAAAAGTTGTGTTTTTTTACATATTTTTCAAAATTCTGATGTCTTCAAGAAATTTTTAGGCAGATTTAATGTTTTCTCAAGACAGGAATCTTCTTGTCTTGATTTGTAAATCAAGACCAAGAAAATATTCTTCCTTGTCCTGTGCTATTTCTTGATCATCATTTCGTGTTTTGGCTCTTGCCAAAAATTCTTGATGTGATTCTCTTGATCTTGTCTCGACTTTCACATTATATTCTTATATAGGTCTTATCTTGAAAAGATAAGAATTCGTAAAAAAGTCTCATGAAACCATAGGCAGATTATTGACTATTATCTTCTTCTCCACCTATGACCATCAGTGTTGTTTATTGGACATACTTTTTGAAGTGAAAACTTCTATAGTACCGTTGTGATTTGAAAGTCGATGAAACGAAAAAGCGACAGTAAAAAGAGACAGAGAACATTTTTGAAGGTTTCACTTCTACCACGTGTGAATTGCACACATTATTATTTTCTGTATTTAAATTAAAATGGACAAGAGAAATACATCAGATACAGAAAGGGTGAAATTAATTTATCTATATTTAGGTACAAAAGCCACAAACAATATTTTGTCTCTAATATCTCGAATTATTTGAAGGCTAAAACTAATATAAAAGAGAAACGTTTATTGTAGTTTTTGTACCTTGATACAACAAGGTGATCGCTTACGGCCTACCCCCTAGACGTATCGCAGGACTGAATTAGAATATCGTTTTGAAATTTTGGCCGATTGGTTTTTAGAAGTGACCTACCGTTTCAAAATATCTTTTATCACTTTCGGTTATGCCGGAAATTAACGTCAACTTCGTTATTTTAAATAAAACACCATTAAAATTAAGGGTCATGTTGATAATACAACCCTACCTTGATTCTCAACAGTTTTCGACTTACATATTTCATTGTTTTGAATTTTTTGTCCGTTTGCCGCATCCCCCTTTAGCGCGGTTACAAATTGATAATAATAAATTATTTTTGACATCTTCGTAACGTTTAAGTATGGTAACAAACTGTCTAATAATTTTTGAAAAAAATAAAAATAAGGAAGGGGTTAAAAAGTGTCCTGAATAGTGAATATCATAAACTAAAAATTAAAAAAAACTATTTTTTTTAAATAGCATCCCATAGTTTTAAGGTAGAGTTATATTATCAATTATCTGACGAGGAATCCGAAAATGTAAAAAAATTGTGATTCCATTTAAAATCATGAAGTGATAAAAACTGGAAACGGTAGGCCACTTCTTAAAACCGAATCGACCGAAATTTCAAAACGATGATTCAATTCAGTCCGGAGCTACGTCAAGGGGTGGCCTGAAAATGATTACCCAGTAAATAAAATTATTTTATCCTTTCTGACTTTAATATGTTCTGATAAGGTGATAAGTATTACTATGTATAAGAGAAAGAACCGAAATTAAACGGAGCTATACGTAAAAGATGTTTTTGCAAAATATTTACTGTAAGTACCCTCAAATGACAGGACATTTATGTGTAAACAAATAGAGGTAAATACCTACAAACACAACTACTTACTACTAAAATCCACCCGTCTGTCAAAATAACAAATGTTTTTTGCAAGCCTGCCAGCAAGGGATAAAATAACCATAATGCGACCGATCTGCTATTACAAATAATGAACATATGAAATAATGATGTTAAAATTCCGACTCGTTTAAAAACATGACTGATGCTCGTTGGGTGCTATTCTACTGCTCCACCTCTGTCATGTTTTGTAATGTATGTATGAGTGTGCTTTGCGTATGGTTAAAGGGAAACAAGCAAGCTTACAGTCTGTCACAAATGACAGATTGAGTTTCCTGTTGAATAAAAGGAAAGCACGAAGGAGCTGAAACTCAAAATGAAAGGCAAATTAGCGTAGTGGCGAAACACTCGTGGGGTATGTCATAAGTAAAATAAAGGTAGTACTTACAGTAACATTTTAGGAGGTAGATAGGAAAAGTTAGAATTTAATGTAAAAGGGCCATCAAAACCGGCCCCGGGGTGGATAAAATCTGCCTTTTTGGAAAAATTTTGTATTTGGTTTATCTCAATTTCTGTCGTTCGGAACGTATTTTTTTTTATGTGAAACATCTATAGCCGCGGGTAAACCGGATTGTTAGCGTGGCGAACGTGGCGAGTCATGTTGTCGCGACGCCTCGCCATGCGCAAGCGCCTGTGCGATTGTCTTCACACTCGGTTTGACGGTGTCGTCTTCTATAGTAAACTAGAAGATGGAAGTGAATTAATTATGATTGTTGTGTACATTTCACCTAATAAAAAAATGAATGATATTTCATTTGTACATGAGAAATTATTTTCGTACAGTCACAGAGGTTCAATAATTTTTAAAACCAGTAAAGATAAACTGCCATTGATTTTAGCTGGAGATTTCAATGTAAATTTTGCTAAAGATGAATCAATGCCATTAGTTACGTTCCTCCAAAAAGAATTTCAATTGCAAATTAACAACAATCCTAGAGAACCTACTACCAGATATGCAACAACAAAAACAATAGATGCTGTATTTATTAGATGTCTTGATAATGTTATGTCCAATACTTTTGTAACATACTTCAGTTATCCTTGACCAATTATCACAGTAATGCTGTCAGAGGTAACATCGAATATAACTATTTCTGAAATCACTGATTTAAAAATTGAGTTTCACATCTGCCAGGCGTCCCGTGACGGCTCACATTTTTTTTTTGAATAGAGATCAAACATTTTTTGGTTATATCGTAAAAATAATGCACAAGTTTTTGACTAAAATAATTTTTCAAAATCAAAATGTGGAGATATCGATTTTGGGCTACATCTGCGCCATTTTTCATTTGGGGAACGAACTACAGATCTTCATCCTGTGACAAAGAATATTATCAATTTTAAGCTTTAGATTTTTCGACCAACAGAAATTGAGATAAATTAGTTCCAAATTTTTTTTCCGGTGACGGATATTATATTGCAGACTCTGACACCTTATGCTGATTTGAGAAGTTACCTTTTTCCACACAAAAAGTTCAGGCAGTCCCTAATTTTTTCGATCTCGAATGTCATTTTGATTTTATTTAGGTAAGAAATGAAGAACAAGTTTGGATTATATTAGATGAAATGAACTAAGGTAGGCCCATGGGCGTAGCCAAGCAGGGACCTCTAGTGCTCATAATTTTCTCTCAAAATTCTCGAAGACATATTACAACTTCTTTTTTTGATTTGCCCCTCCACTCCTTTTAACATAATTGTGAGTACTCTGACCTAACTTAAAATCCTAAAATCTTGTTCAAGAATATCGTGTAGGTATAACATCTCTACTCTAATCTAACCATACCAAAAACTCTTGAATTGAATTTGGAGAATTAGGTTGTTTATTTTTTTGCTCGTGCTTGCAAATTACCATATTTTATTTTTTCAATCGATTAATTTTATATCCTCTTTCAATTCATATAGATAGGAGTATCTACTGTCTCATTTGAAAAATTTTGAGTAATTTAGAATTATTAAAATATAGATATCATTTTTTTTCGCGTAATAAAAGTGTGCCTTGGACAATTGACAACTAACAACAATCAAAGCAAATCACAGTAAAACCTTTTTTATCGCTTAATCTCTGTTGGGGAGATGTTCGAGACAAATGTTTATAATAAACACTTCAATTAAAGTTTTCGTTTTTGATAATTTTTTGTAACAGAAATTAATCGAAAATGAGATTTTTGGCTTCATTTTGCATTGATTGCTGTTGTCATTTTTTCAAGGCACATCTTCTTATGCGAAAAATAATGAAATTGGCTATTTTAAGTAAAATCCAAAATTACTCGAAATTTTTCAAATAAAACAATAGGAAGTATTCACACAGATCGAAAGAGGATAAAAAAAGGAATCGATTGAAAAAATAAAATATTGTAAGTGCCATTTTGAAAAACGAAGAATTTGTGTTTGAAATTCTCAAATTTTAGAATTTTATTTTGAACGCCTTGTTTAAATTATTTAGTTCAATTTTGCCAAGGCGTTAGCACTAATATTCAGCTATTACTAGCTATTACTAATAAAAATTTCAACACTCTAAGTCATATTTTGTGGAAGTTATGAGTTTTTATAATTTGAGTTGCCTTAACGATTTTTTTTCTATAAATTAAATTAACTCAGAAACCGATAGTCATAGGTGTACAAGTTGGTTATCAACATGACCTTAGAATTACACGTTTTATTCGAATTCAGCATAAAAAATATACATTCCATTTAAATAACAAAGTTGGTATCGACTTCCGGTATAACCGGATGTAAATCGAACTTGAAAATATTTTTAAAAGAAGCGGCATAAGCAATAACCATACGAGCCCAAGTTTAAGAATTGAATTCCTTCTACTAATTCATATACTTCTAATAGACCATCAACTTGAAAAACCCTGTATATATTATCTAGTGTCACAATGTATGTATAGGATAAATTTAAGGACTATTTAACCAATTTTTATGAAACTTGGCTTACTGTGTGTAATTTGCTCCATTGGTTTATCTCGATTATGGAATTCTTTGTAAGTTTCATAAGTTTCTAATAGATTGCGGTGTAAGTTAATTTAACGACACAGCACTTCATTATATGTGTTGTGTGAGCATCCAGTAGATGGCGCCGTGTTTTAATTTCTTGATGCTGTAATTTATTCCACGTCATATGTGTTTATGTTTACAACATAACCATCATTTTAACTTGAATGTAGTTAAAATATATATAAATCCAACTCTTTAAGTTTTTAACATTCCGCTGGGAATTTGGTAAGTAACTTAACAAGGTCCTGTACAGTTAATATTATAGACGCCTAATTAATGATATAAACATTTGCTTGTGTGTCGTGCTGTATATATTTTTTCGCTTGTTGGGTTATATAAATTCACAGTAGGTAAGTCTCGGTTATTTCCTGTATCAAAATCGTTTGTTTTCGGTACGCACAACATTACCTAAGTATGTTTGTATGTGTATTATATTCATATAAATGTATAGACACAAAGAAACGATTACGCCTACACACATATTGTTTTATGTACAGAGGATGGCACAGGTCCCCAGTCGCCTCCTTTGAAACCTTTGTCTATTTCCTGTGGTAATCCATTCGTTTTACTGTAAATAAAACGTGATTAACTGGTACGCTACTTTTTCTTTCCTGTGCTGGATTTTGTATTAACCACTTCATCAGAAAAAATATATTGTAAGAAAAACAGAAGAAAAAAAAATAATATGCGGTAAAAATTCCTCCAACAAAGAAAACTGATGGACGCCCCTCCTTTGAAAATTCATTATTTATGAGTTTCCTTATTGTATTACATGAACAAAATTCAATCAACAGGAGTGAAGAAGAGCAAAAGAAGGCTAAGAGTAGGTAGATTACTATTTTTAAATTGTTAATGAGCAGGTTATTCTGCACTTACCAAATCATCCTTAACAGCATCATAATAGAAAAACAAAGAGTAATTTTGGAATGTTTCTTTTTAATTTTGGGTCAGGTAAGCAACTATATGATTAATTTAGGTCCTTGTTTGATTTTAAGTGAATTTCTGTTGTTAAATATGCAAATTCGGATTTTTTTTGCAAAAAAACTTAAGTTTACAATTACCCCTTCACTTATTAACGCAGTCGAAAACTTAGGGATAAATGTGAACAATCATCTTGTTTGTACTGGCTTTATAAAGGTTTTTAATGGGACAAAAGTGAACAATTTGCTTTCAAATGTGAATTCCAATGAAAATTATATTTATAAAGCCGTGTTCACAATTACCCCAAAAATTATATATTATATAGAAATATTTTCACTCTTTAACATAAAATATTGCGACACTCTTCCTCTGCTGTTTAGCGCGCTAAAGCATCCAACCACAGTATACTTCTAAGCAGTAGGGACATAACTGTCGGTTCCTTTGATTTTCGCGTAGCGCGTTTCCGTGACCTTGAGAGGGGTCCGCCATGTTAAAAGTGGATCCTTTTTAAGCGGGAATTTAAATAGATGTCAAAGTGCAAACGAACCAAGCTTGCAATATGATTGCGATAATGGCAATGGAGAGTACAAAATTATTGCTTTGTTTAGCAAATTTCGATCGATGTGTAATATGAAAGAAAACGACTGTATTAAAATTGAAAAGAATTAAAACAACACACAGAAAATTGAAAACTGTTTATTAAAGATTCATTACACTTTGAAGCTGCACACCATCTGCTGGCTTTTTTCGCATTCATTTTGAAAAACAAGGTAACACGTAACACCAAATACTGCTTCGCAACTTTTCTAACCTTAAATTGCCTTAAATAATTCAATATTTGTAAACATGAGGAACAGCTGTTTTGTCGACGACATTTTGAAAGTGGATCCTTTTAACGCATGCGTATTAAAAATACTCTACGCGAAAATTGCGTTATGTCCCTACTGCTTAGAAGTATACTGTGATCCAACCGTCAAAAGACAACACCACACTCTATAATTCCCATTCGTTCATCGGAATAAAGAGCCTGTTTACAATTACCCACCTGACCCTATATAGTTTAATGATCCAAACCGACGTTTCGCCTAAAGGTGAAAATCTTATTCAGAATCAAATTAATTAATATATAATTCCATAATCTACCTCTCAAGAAATTTCAGCTGATGAGGACGAAATGTTAGTTTAATTTATATAAAATGAATAAAAAAACTCTTCCATCCTAGAATGTGACGTAGATTGTTGTAGTATTTTGAAAATATGAAGATTGGCTCATTAGTCTTAAGAAAACTGTAACAACCTAAATCGAGTCGAAATTATGTATAAATATTTGTAGATTCTGTGTGGATCTAAAAACATTAAATTTCATTTTGTGAACAATTATTACGAAAAAGTAATAATATTCAAACTTAAAAATTTAAAAACGAAAGTCAACATTGTACCTACCTACCCCCATTACTGTAACTACTAACTATATTTACATCTTTAATACTACTAGGTACTGGCATTATTTAGCTAATTTACAACTAAGACTCATCCGTTGGAAATGTTTTTCCAGTATCTCGTTCTTTTTAATTGCTCATCGTGAATAACGAAAAGGGTCGTAAAATAAAAGAGAATCCGACTAATTAAAATCCTCAGAGACCAAAATTCCTGTAAATTGGCGCCCGCGACTTTACGACCTTCGATCGTTGCACGACGACGATGACGATTTTTAGAAGACCGTCGCGTCGTCACTTTCACGTCGCGTCGCTTTAATTTAGATTCTGGCGAAAAAAAAAAAAAAATACAACTTCCTTTAATTACTTTTAAATTAATACAATAGAAATCTATCTCTTTAAAAAAAATTGCTCCCATAACTACAAACGTTGCACAAGAGTGTTATCCTCATGAAAACCCTTGAATTGCAGTGCATGATATTTCTATAAATAAAATACTGTTACGAGTACTTGCCAATTAAGTTGGTGTGAGCATAATTAAGGAACATCTTCCCTGAATACATTAGGAATATTCTCGGCTTTCCTGAAATATCTAGAAAACACCAGCAAAGATCAATGGGAAAACAATTGGATTACTAGACGGCTGTAGAATTCCCTAGAAAAAGGCTGAAAAGACTATATAAAGGCGAGACACTCACACCGAGTTAGTTGACAGTGAACAGCTGATGTTTGAAAGCGAAGCGATCGATAGGCGAATTACCAGGCGATAGAATCATAGTTCTATGGTATACCGAGCGACAAGTAGTGTTTATAGTAGAAGCGAGCGGAAAAAGAGACTTTTAGTGAAATAAATTGTGTAGACTTGTTTATAACTGTAGTGTAGTCAAATTAACTTTAGTAATTAAATTAATTCTTTGTTTTGTTTTGTTAATTGTGTTTTCCGTGACCGAACACGTCACAATACAATGAAATTTGTTATAGCAGGGCCCCGACTAGCAATGTGCTGTAGAACTGTACTAATTTTCAAAAAATTGGTAAGTAGCAGGACACGAGTCGCAATTGGCCGGCACTCTTTATTCAATTTATTTATTTATTTTTCAGTGATTAGTCATAAAAAACCGCCAACTTTTACAAAAAACAACATTAACTTCAGAAATGCCAATATAAGAAATTATTTTCTCGATTAGAGTTGTTTCCAAATTCTTGCCAACAACTATAACAGACACCCACAATTTTTTCCAACCCTAAATACTGATCGGAAACTTGAAACTGTTTCACTAAAGGAAATAATTCATTATGCCCGTAGAGTTATAAGAGTATGGCAAACGAAAGGGTCATTAGCGCGAGGAAAGAGTGAAAGAGAACACTGTCGAGGGTCTTCTGTTGCAGTCTTCCTATTTTTAGATGCGCTCTGCACAGTTTTGAGTGATGTTCATGCATGCTCGTTTTATTAGAAGAGGATAGTAATATTAGGAGCTATCTGCGCAGTATTCTGCTCATTTGTTTTGTTGCAGAAGAGTAACGCGTTAAAATTTAGACAAGGAAAGAGAGAGGACTCATAATTATACTGTGCTTGTGTCGTATTTTGATGCCAAAATTACGACGGACGCCATGATTTTGGCGCCAAACACAGCATCACAACCAGTGAAGAAAATTGGAATTTGTGTAAAAAGGATTGTTTAGTTTATTTGTGCTTTTGAAAGAACAGAATGGTTATTTGTTGTGCTTACGGACGTAAAAGTCGCAATACAAGAAAAAGAAACAGGAGTCACGTTTAATAGGCAGGTAAAAAGAGTTATTCATATTATTGTTAAGTAAATAAATTCACGTTTAATTTGTTTGTGGCTTATGTAGGTATAACTGAAAATAATAAATTAATTTACTAAAGAGGATCGTAATGCTTAATATTGTTTTTTGTTGGAATGACTTTCTCTTAGTTTTCTAAAGAAAAACTACTTTCAAAATTGTGAAATGTAGTTGTTTACCATAAATTTCCATTAGCAGCGCCATATTTAGATAGTAGTAAAAACTAAAAAGATGGAATATACTATAATTATAAACAAATATTATTAACTATTTAATACAATAGGTTTGAAAAATGTGTTTTGTGAAATGAAGTTTTTATTTTAATTTCAAATAATAGTTTTGTGTTATCAAATGCGTTTTTCTAAGAATTGTTTCGTTTTAAAAATAATTTGCATAACTTTTGTAAAAAAAGCTTTATTTTCACGGATATTAGTTATAAAATGAACTCTATGAACTCTCCTTATTACCACTAATTACTTTATGTTGTGCTACTGAAGATGACACTCTGGTGTCAGGAGGTCTGAAAAAGGCATCACCTTAACGTTGAAAATTATGAGCCCCCTCTCTTTCCTAGGCTAAGCGTGGAATAGCAACGGTGCTTGTATGTATTTCTATGGTTGTGCCACATAAAATAGTTTTGCATGCTAAAATAAGGGGTTCATTTTTCATTGAAAACTTCAATTCTGTTTAAAAGCTGGAAAACTAAATAACTAAAAAAGTAATAGTGCGTGGAGTCTCTCCGCGCGGAAGAAGTGAAACTTCGTAATGTGGAAATGAAAATAGGAAGGGGTAGAAATTGATTTTTAGTGAACTCAATAAAAAAAATAAACTTTATTAACATTGCTTACAATTCACAATTGATCGCATCTTTTAATTATCATTTCAGCTAATTTCACGACGCTCACACTGTTTACTTCGCTGCATAGCAAGAATACCACGCGCATGTGCTGATCTACTGACTCACTCTCTTTCTCTCTCCTACTTTCTACCTTTGTGTATCTTTCTTTTTCTCTCCCTCTTGCGTTGGAATATTGGATGCTACTAGTTGCTAACGCTCGCACTGGCCTGTAACAGGTATACTACGCGCATGCGTTTGAGTGCCACGCATTCACTCTCGCTCTCTGCCACGCATTCATTCTCCCTCTGTCTCTCTCTATTCCCCCTCCATGGTAGCGTTAAACGTTTAACGCAACCTTGTTGAAAGTCGCATTAGAAGTTTCACTACTACGCGCATGCATTTGAGTGCCATGCATTCACTCTCGCTCTGTGCCACGCATTCATTCTGGCTCTGTCTCTTTCTATTCCCCCTCCATGGTACCGTTAAACGTTTAACGCAACCTTGTTGGAAGTCGCATTAGAAGTTTCACTTCAATAATTAAAAATTGATCATAGCTACAAAGTCGACTAAAGCTGCTGAAGAATTTTGCACCCCTATAAATAATGTTTGAAAAGTTTATACAGATCTGCTAACTTACGAACCGAACATGGAAATTAGCAGAATACATGTAATCACAACGAGCGGCATTATCTTTTGATGGTTATGAAGATAAATAAAAGAAAAATCATTATTTATCAAATTGTATGCTGCACTTAATGTCATTTACATAAATAAATTATTATTTCTTTAAAATTTAAACCTTACACACATTTGTTTCGATCCTTAGACATATGGCCTTAAGGACGTTTCCAAAAAAATCAGTTTTCTTACGATTCTTATGAAACATAAAATACACATACCTACGTATAAATGTCCTTTATACGTAGGAATTTTTTTCAATCGTTTTTGCGGTAGTAAATTTCTAAATATTGATTATTAAAATTTGAATATTTAACATGGGAACCCTATCCCGATTGATGTTAAAGCGAATGTTTTATCAAATAACAATAGTAATTTTCTTACAATTGTTTTGAAAAACTGAAAACTATTAATTATATATAACGAATATCTTTCTGTAAAAATCACTATGACAAGCAGTATTGGTTTTGTTATAAAAAATATTAAAAATGAGCTAATTTTTATAACAAGTTGAATATTTATTCGTATTTAATATTGTAAATAAGTAGCATATTAACATCATAAACTTTGAATTAACATAAAATACTAGTAACATATTTTTTTCTTTACATAAACAACACGTATCTCAAGCACAGTAAAAATACAATGCTGCCAGATCTGCGCATGTGAGCAGAGGCGAAAGAATTTACTGTATCTCAACTATTTTTTATTGTAGTCATAGTAGTTTACATAGGGGGAATTTTTTAACAAGTTGAGCACAACTGCTCTTTGGGAACGTCCTTAATGTGGCTGCAATATTTGCAGGTTAATAAAATTATATTTTTACATTGACCAGCAATTGATTTATGTTTATTAACATACATGTGCTTAAAAGAAACTGCTAATATATCTTATAACAGATCTCCAGGTAATAAGAAACGTAATCTTAGGTATTTTTGTTTAATTTAATACCCTGCGGATTTTATGTTAAATATTTTCATATCAGACCATTTTATGTTGACTGCCTTTTCCGTGTATGATAATGAAGTTTGCGGGGCCCCATAACGACGATAAAACAGTTTTTAGGAAACCATCCTCTCTATTACACACTGCCCATCATAAAATCATAAATGGTTGTTTTAAATACCCGTACCAACTGTATTTGCGATTAATGACGTTTATTCAATTTTATAGGTGGCATAACTTACTGACATTATGCATAACGATTTATATTTATGGATGTGTGTAACGCTGTACCATCAGGATGGTCCGCGGGGTTAACAACTACATAACCTTTTGACTTTTTGTCACCTCTATTACCATCATAATAACACTAAATAAAGTCTGCGAAAAATAAAATATTATCTATTGTCAGAGGCGGCTCAATGCAATTAAATGGTGTTTTTAATGGAAATACACTTTCAATTCTCAAAAATATTAGAATTTAACAAAAATAGGGAGCTTCTATTTTGTCTTCTAGACTTTTCATGTTCCAATTTTGCAAAGTTAAATAATTCACGTGGCAGACAACGTAAGTAGGAGGCTTTTAGCAGAGGGATGATAACGTGGATTTCCTTCACCAGTTTCGAATTTCGATTAACAGTGAGAAAACAACAAGCTTCTTGATAAAATCGGAACCGAAATTAGGTCCAAGACTTGTGTCGGAGAGACCGCAGTTTTCTGATCGACCGATTGTAATCGTGTCGCCACCGTCTCCCCCTCCTTCCACCCCCCATCACCCGTCGGTTGATTGATGCGTCCAGAAGAGCAATTTGTGGAAAGGTTGCAGAGTCGTCTTCAACCCTTAAATTAGCGAGTAGAATGATTGTGGTCGACATTTTTACACTTCTTCATATTCTTACTAATACAGTGGCGGTCCATACGAGTTCTTTCGTAAAATTAACACATTGCACATTTAAATTAAAACAAATGTAATTAACGTAATAAAAAGCAATTGAAGGAAAATATTATTTTGGGAAAAGATAAGCACTATGTGACAATATGAAACAATTAAATTTATTCTTTAAACACCTAAATTCTATCAATCCAGAAATACAATTTACAATAGAAAAAGAAAATGATAACTCTCTAAACTTCTTGGGCCTAACTATCACCAAACTCTGAAATTACGAGCTTTAGGTATAAAATATTATAAAGAAACATTAAGCAGAATTAACGCACCATTCCAAAAATTCACTAATACACAGGGTGTTCCAATTGAAAAAATGGAGAAATCGCTCTTTGAAGGTTGCTCAATTGACTGCACCGTAAAAAACACCCTGTATAATAAAATTATGATTTTATTATTTTTTAGGTTTAGTACATCCGTTGGCAGCATAACTATTAAATATTTCATCTCAACTAATCGTAATACTCGTGCATTGAACTAAAAAGCCAAACCCTGTTGCAACCAATTTTTTTACATTTTCATTATTAACTCAACAATGCAAGATCCAAACCCAAAAATCGTTGTATCATTGAAAAGACAATTTTAAGTAGATTATGAAAAACAAATAATATACAGGGTGTTTCATTAAAAAAAAATATGTTGGAACGTGCTCTGATTTAGTGATTCACCCTGTATATGTCAAACTATTTTTAAAATATGCGTCTTTTGGTACTGTATCACTCATAAAAAAAAATCTCCAATCTGATTTAATAAAGGCCATATTGACCTTTGACGCACTAATGAGCAACCCTGTATAACCCCTTCAAAGTCCAATCAATCACATAAAATAAAAATAAGTAATTTGCACAGTTACATTCATAGATCAGTAAGCATTCCATTATCTAATATAGACTATGAGAATGAAATTTCAATTTTAAAAACTATAGCTTACAACAATGGCTTTAATTCAGACCTAATTGACAAGTTAATTCACAATAAAAAACGCAAACAGATCCAAAAATATTTTTACGCTCAAATATCAGAAAAACCAGCCAGATACTATTTTATTAACCATGTAAATAATATTAGTTACAAAATCACAAACAGATTAAAGAAACATAAAATCAATTATATTGAAGTAAAAAAAAACAATTTAAGGAGCATCTTGGGTAAAAATAAAGACAAATTAGAAAAAGCAGAAAAAAGCGGAATTTACAAATTAGACCGCCTCAATTGCGACGCTTTTTACATTGGCCAGACAGGTAGGGATTTTACCACTAGGATAAATGAACATAGAAAATCGATTGTAGACAATAAAAAATGTACTGGTATGGCTGAACACTGTATCTTAAACGATCATGTGATAAATGTAAAGGATTTTCAAGTATTACATGTTGGTAATAAAGGACAAAAATTGAACTACCTCGAAATGGTAGAAATTCTAAAAGCCAAAAATAAACGACCAAATATTACTAACGATCAGGTAGATTTTTCTGTCACCCTTAATATGATCAATCACCGAGCACATTTAATGCCTGGAAGTCCCACCACCCTCGCACAAACCTGTATAAAAACCATATTGTATTATACTCTTGTTTAACCGAGCGGCATGGTCTAGTGGTCTAGATCATTGCTTAGCATTCGGGAGGTCACCGGTTCGATTCCGGGGCCGACTACTCTGGTCCAAGTTTTGCTGTGGTTTCCTTGGATCATTTAGGCAAATGCTGGGGTAGTAGTTACTCCACAGATAGTCTTTCACTTCTCTTCTGTCTTCATTTCGTCCGTCTCATCTTTCTTCCCCCACATCACCACCCACCCATTCCCACGATTCCTGAAGGAGGCTGAAGAGCGCCTTCCGCTCTACCCCTCCGACTTTGCACAAGAGTGTAGGTCGGGGGGGGGGGGCAGCCCGCCCACCAATATTGGTGGGAATGAAACACCCAAAAGTTTTGTTTTTAAGTTTTTATACTCTTGTTTACATTCGTTGACAATGAACCGAAAGGTTCGAAACATATGTCCGGTATTTTGAATAAAATTTTACTAAAACAAAAACCAAGTGTTTAATTTTTGACATTTTAATTTATTAATTTCAACATGTTTCACCAAGAACTTAACGAACACACAGTTAATCTAATATGAAGAAATTTTAACAGCTTGGTGTAATGCCATAAATAAGTTAAAAACATTAAATTAAAGAGGGGAGGCAATTAAAAATCTAAGGTACATCTATAAAAATGCTGTGATAAATAGTTATTCTTGTGATAAAAGGATTTTCTGGTCGGGATATATTAATTAAATAAATATATAATATACTGACAGTGGCGGCGCATACGAATAATTGAACGTCTACAGGGTTTTTCAAGTTGATGGGCTATTAGAAGTATATGAATTAGTAGAAGGAATTTAATTTTGAAAGTTCGGTTTGCATCTGGTTATACCGGCAGTCGACACCAACTTTCTTATTTTAAATGGAATGGTTTGTTTTTTACGCTGAATTCCAATAAAACGTGCAATTCTACGGTAAGTTAGATGACCATCTTGTACACCTATGACTATCGGTTTCTGAGTTAATTTAATATTTAAAAAAAAAATCGCTACCGCAACCCAAACTATAAAATATCATAACTTCCACAAAATACGACTCAAGCCGTTGAAATTTTTACTAGTAATAGCTGAATGTTAGTGCTAACGCCTTGACAAAATTGAATTAAATAATTTATACAAGGCGTTCAAAATAAAATTCTAAAGTTAAATTGCAAATTGTTAAACGGCTTGATTTAAAGTCATTATTTAACTCAATTAGGCTTTTGCCATTGAACAATTGAATAAACTTTTAAACCTCGTTTTGAAACTCATTTAACTAGCGTAAATTAAATTGAAATTATTTTTCAATTAAATAGGTACCTATATCCAATATCCCACCCTACCTTTAAATTAATAAATGCTCAATTACGAAATAGGGAGCAGAATAGGATTTTATTGACGAGCCGCCAATGAATTTGGTGTTTCTACAGCTCGTTAAAATTCAGCCTACGAACAAACCGCGCGCGTTTGATCCCGTAAAGACGTGCTGGCGTCTGTAGTAGGCAGATTAAAATTCCCGTGATGAATTTGGGGAAAAAGGGCGCAAATGAAAAGCTGGAAGACGCAAACAATACCTCTCCCTTGTCGTATTCTTCAGACCGCAAGGAACGTTTTTAAAGTGTTTTTTGCACAAGATGAAATCGCAAATAACATAGTTTTTGTTAAAGCAAAATTTCCAAGGAAAAAATAAGTGCTTCTTTTATTTTCAGTTTCTGTAAGTTCTACATGTCAACAAAAAACCACCCACTTAATGTATTTAAATTCGTCTTTTGTTGGATTATAACTCACTCAAAAGTCCGTGTTTTTCTTGCCAGGTACCCTTACATAATCAGCCTTTAGCATAGATTGTTTGTTATGTATTAAGAAGGGTAAACATGGGACATTATATCAGAAATGGTTTTACCCCCTGTTGGCGCAGGCTGTTTTACCCCCCGTCGATATTTAAAGACGGTAGTAAATTATCAAAGTGAATCTGACCTTAAACTTTAATAAAAGCCCCGCGCTGTGTTGTTATATAAAATTTATGATTGTTTTTAAGCACTTAACCCCATTAAAGGAAATTGGATCATAAAAAAGAACGTCAAACGTTTTCAGTGATAAGACAAGTTCAATTTACCGAATTGGCATCTGAAGAGTGAGTTAGTGCCTACAGTAGTTTGTAGAGTTTATGGAGACATCGAACTTACTGGTCAACGTTTTATATTAAATAAATGAGAACTTGTTTTCTAAAAAAATTAAATTTTACCAAAGTGGATAAAGGAAAAATTTTGGTCAGTTTTAATATTTACACAATTCTTGGAGTAAAACCTTTTTAATTTTCAGAAAAGCAAATAAATTTAAGTAACAAAAAACAACTGGGAAGTTTCACTAAACTTTTTTTTAGCATACAATTTTGACCAGTAAGTTCGATTACTCCATAAATTCTGCAAACTACTGTAGGCGCACTAACTCACTCTTTAGATGCCAATTCGGTAAATCGAACTTGTCTTATCACTGAAGGGGGGAAGTGTTCAAAAACAATCATAAAATCATGTTTAACAAAGAATGCGATACACAATCAGTTAATTTGACTTCAGAAAAGTGTTGAACATAATCTATTAATCTAATCAATCAATAATTTATATAAATTTTGATCATAAAATAAGTATGGATAAGATACCCCCGCACAGATTGCGTTGAGTTTTTGTTTAGTATTTGCTATCAGAACAAAAATGTATCGGTAAGGGGTAATTAATTTTTGGAAAATTGAAAAAACAAAATCTTTTGAACGACTTGACCGAGTCCGTTGAAATTTTGATCTTTTAGATGTGGGGCTGTTCATAAACTACGTCGCGCTAAAATTAGCTTTTTTTGACCCCCCCTTTCTCCCGGTTGTCACGCTGTGTCACACTTTCTGTGACCCCCTGTAAATATTACGTCACAAAAACTAAACACCCCCCTGCCCTGAACATGATCAATTTTCATTGATAATACACAAATTTTGATATTCAATAATATTTATTTTATTTTCATAATAAAATTTAAATAAATCAATTAATATCTTTTGTAACGAACAAATAAATTATATTTCTATTGATCAGAAGTCCAAGGATTCTGTGGAAATTCAGTAAAATTTTGATATGAACGGCAAACGTCACGTTGCCGTAGACCCCCTCTCCCCTTGTCTCACTCAGCAAGACCCCTCCCCCCCTTGTATGCGAACGTATTTTATGAACGGCCACTATGACTGCTGTGAATTCTTAAAAAATTGCCAACCGAGAAAATATTGAAAAGACATTTATAATCTAAAAAACACCAATCACCAACATTTTCTTCTAAACATATTTATGCCTTAATTGTACATATCTAATTCAGAATTTTTTCTGGTTGTTTTCCGGGTAAGTCTTAGTTAAAAACAAAAAATGTCTAAAAACAATTGTTCTTTTGAAGTTATGTTAATCATATAATTAGGACAATTTGTTCTTACGTTTTTGACATCAATCAACGCTTTTCAGATTTTGTTTCGACTTTTTTTCGGGTGCATCAAAGTTAAAAACACTAAAATGTCTAAAAATCCTTTTTTCTTGAGGTTATGTACATTGTACAATTACAACGAATTTTTCATTACGTTATTAATATCAATTAACGTTATTCAATTTTTTTTCAGTTTTTTTCTTTTTCGGATGGGTAATACCTAGTTAAAAACAATACAATGTCCGAAAATAACTTCAAAAGAACAATTATCTTCAGACAGTTTATTGTTTTTAACTAAGTATGACGCACTCGGAAAAAGTCTGAATTATATAAAATGAAGTTATAAATATACAAGAAAATGTTGATGATTGTATCAAAATTGAATATTATTGAAAATATTGTTTTTCTTATATTTCCTTCTGTAGGTTATAAATGCCTTTTGAAAATTTTCTCGAGTTGGCAATTTTTTCTCGAATTCGCAGCTGTCATATCTAAAACATAACAATTTTAGCTAAATCTGTCAGGCCGTTCAAAAAATATTTTTTTCGATTTTTAAAATATTAATTATCGCTTCTTAGGAGCTGTTCATAAAATACGTCACGCTAAAATTAGCTTTTTTCGATTCTCTTCCCCCCCGGTTGTCACGCTGTGTCACACGTTTTGTGACCCCCCTGTAAATATTACGTCACAAAAACTAAACACCCCCCTCCCCTGAACATGATCAATTTTGATTGATAATACTCAAATTTTCATAGTCAAAAATATTTATTTTATTTTCATAATAAAATTTAAATAAATCAATAAATATCTTTTGTAACGAACCAATAAATAATATTTCTATTTATCAGAAGTCCAAGGATTCTGTAAAAATTCAGTAAAATTTTTTGATGAACGGCGAACGTCACGTTGTCGTAGACCTCCCCCCCCCCCCTTTGTATGCGAACGTATTTTATGAACGGTCCCTTACGGATATATTTTAAGGGCTGAAATTTAATAGATCTTAACCTTGGACTGATAGCAATTACCAGAAAAAATCTCAACATAATCCGTGCTGGGGCATCTTATAAATACTTAACCCCAATTGCCTTTATAATAAATTAAAGATTTATTTGAAATAATGCATCAACATTATTAATATCATGGACTTTTTATCCTTATTTCCTTATAGTGTTTATATACACTTAGTTGCAATATTCTTTTTTCAGGGAATATGAGACGTATCTCGTGTAAAATCAAATCGCAACTAAGTGTAAATAAACACTATAAAAAAACATCCCACAATTTTAGTAATGCTTATGCCTAACGTCTAATAATTTTCAATTTATTGTAATATTTTGGTAATTATTTCAGAACAATATTTATATAGATAATTTATCTAATATATAAAATTCTCGTGTCGCAATGTTAGTTGCCATACTCCTCCGAAACGGCTTGACCGATTTTTATGAAAATTTTTTATGCATATCCAATAAGTCTGAGAATCGGCTACTATCTATTTTTCATACCCCTAAGTGATAAGGGTTGTCCATCCCTAACTCAACTGATCAATTATTATCAATCGATTAGTCATCCCCGCCAGGCGTCTACTGATGTCACTACTCACCCAGAAAACAGCACGGAGTGGGGATGAGAATGAAGCAGATTTTTTTAGAATGTTACAGGGAGTTTAAATGTGTTGTAAGAAGTAGAAGAATGTTTTATTATAACATTTCAGAATGATTTGGCAATGTTCAAGAATGTTCCAGGATCTTGAAGATCATTCAAGAATGTTCCAGAGTGTTAAAAAAGTTAGAAAATGTTTTGAATCATTATGGGATGTTCTGGATAGTTCTAAATTCGCGAATATTCTAGAATGTTCCATCAAACGTGTAATATATTCTTATTCGGTCAACGCCGGGTATTATTATTGCTGCTAGTTGATTTATAAAGTAATAGGTTGTGTTTAACACTCTTCTGAAAATTAACGAGTATTTTCTGAAAATTTGGTGAATCTTAAAACTGACCTAAATGTTTTCCATTTTTATATTTCTGTAAAATTTATTTAAACATTTACAAAACCAATCGGTAGCTTCATTTCTAAAATTGTTCTTACTGAAGAATTTTTTTTAAATTTCGTAGTTTGTTTAGGTAGGTACATTTTTAATTTACCACACCTTAAATAATATTTTTACCATTACCTACCTTGATACGCCCTTATAGTTTCTAGTGCAACCTTTCAAATATTCTTTTAGGGAGAGGAAAGGGTGGGTTCCTACAATCTCCCGATTACATACGCCGCTGTTTATCTACAGTGATGTTACTTATTGAATCTAATTTCCGATTTTCCAATTCGACCGATATCCTCCTCTAAGAGCATTTATAATCTCAGTCACGTAAACACAACGTTGTTTAAATTACAAATCCGGCACGTTTGAATCGAGCTGGTAAACGGATTTATGAACATCTAGGTACGTAGTTGTTACGAAGTGTTTCAACATTGAATGAATGAAAATCTAAAACCCTGAAATATGTGCACACAAACCCGAATCGTTGCATTATAGTTCCGGTAGTATACTCCAGAAATAAATTAATTAAACAATATGTACCCATGTATACTTCCTTAATATTTAAAAACCTATATTTTTTGTATTTATTTTGTTCGTTTTCATTTAGTTTTTAAGTTGGTATCCATGTAATTAGTTTACCAAATAAAGCATAGCATATCTTATAAAATTTAAGATTCCGTATGACCATAATTACAAACTGTAGCAATACATTAACAACTTTGAAGTCAAATTAAGTTTCATTTCAGACACTGCAAAATATAAACTTCACTTATAAACAATAGTGCAACTCAATAATAATAATAAATAGCGAAACTATAATAGTTGATAAATACGCATAATATGTAAAAATAACAGTTCTTTTTATTAAAAGTAGTGGATGTTAGTGTTGGACTTGAAGAAATTAAGTGTAAAGCATACGAAACGTCAAAACGAGTGATAGAAGTTAGTTTATAGCCAACAACCCTCCATGTTTTTTACATTTTTGGATTCCTCATTAAAATTAAGAGTCATGTTGATAATACAACCCTACTTTGATTCTCAATAGTTTTTGAGTTATTTCATTGTTGTTAATTTTTTTTCCCTTACAACATCCTTAATTCATCATATCATACCAAATTGTCCAAAAATAAAAAAAAAAAATTAAAGAAGGGGTTAAAACGTGTCCTGAATATCATAAATAAAAAATTAAAAAAACTTGGTTTTTTAAATAGCACCCCATAATTTTCTTTACACTGTTACATCAATCCTTGGTAAAAATTGTTAAGACACTGAATCTAAAATTGTATCATGTGAGAAAAAAAATTATATAATACAAGTTTTTTATTTAAAATAGATACAAATGGTTTTATCTAACAATAAGTTAATACGTAAAGTTAAACAATAATAATTAAGGAAATTGTTCGATTTATTATCTATTTATTTCCAAATTCTTTAAAATAACCAATATCTCCCTTAGAGAGACATTTACATATTAGACGAGCTGAAAAGTTCGTAGGCTGACCCATAAATGGCGCTACTAGTATCATCAGTATCAGATTTTTAGTTAGCCCTAACCTTCAAATTACGCGTGTATTGTATAAATTTGACAGCTGTTGAACTATTAGTATCTGAGTTATAGCATTTTTAGTGAAAGAAGTTTTGTTACTTTGAAAAAATGGATAAAAAGTGCTGTTTCATCAAGACAATGCATCGTGTCATAAATCAATGAAATCGATGGCAAAATTCTGTGAATTGGGCTTCGAATAGCTTCCGCATCCACCATACTCTCCAGATCTGGCTCCCAGCGACTTTTTTCTGTTGTCAGACCTCAAGGGGATGCTCGCTGGACAGAAATGAAGCGGTAATCGCCGAAACTGAAGCCTATTTTGAGGCTAAGGCAAATCGAATTATAAAAATGGTTTCGAAAAATTGTATGACCGCTATAATCGTTATTTCGCCCTCGAAAGGAACTATATTGAATAATAAAATCAAAATCTATCAAAAATAATATTTTTTTCTATGCTAGCCTACGAACTTTTCAGCCTGTATTTCATTTTCCTTACAGTTGGAATTTTGTTCCTATCGATACGTGAATTCGACTTCCACAAACCAATTAACTGCCCGATCTCCTTTAAAAGTTGTGTGACCCAAATAAAATGAAGTGTCGTCCTAAGGGTGCTATTGGCTATTTTGAAAAATTTGGAAGTAAACGAATAATAATTCTAACAAATTATTCATTATTTTAACCATTTTTTTAAATTTTCTCACAAGATATCAATTTGCAATTTGCAAACGGAAAAAAAATTAAAAAACAAAGAAATAACTCAAAAACTGTTGAGAATCAAGATAGGGTTGTATTATCAACATGACGCTTAATTTTGATGAGAAATCCGAAAAATAAAAAGATTGTGGGTTCCTTTTAAATAACGAACTTGACGTTAACCTGAAGTGAAAAAAGATCGAATATATTTTAAAACTTCTTAAAACCCAATCGACCAAAATTTCATAACGATATTCCAATTCGATCTAGAGATACGTCTAGGGGATGTACTGAAAACGATCACCCTGTATGTGTAGTGTGGATGTAAAACAAACTGCACCCGAAATTGTTATAAGATAAGATAATAAATAAAGTTTAAATAACTATAAAAAATCTTTTTAATATTACTTTCCTAACACGCACAATGTTATTAGAGTAGTAAAAGGCACTAAATAGTCGTTGGTTTTTACCTACTAAAGTATGTACCTATAGCTGTAATTTTCTCTCAAAGAACTATTAAAACCAAAAATAATTCGAAGGTCGTTTGAAAGAGAAAATACTAATTGGTAAACCACAAGGACGAAAGTCTAGCTCTTTGTTGATATTATTGCCACTCGGCACGGGTTTGCAATTTTTGAAAGTTGCATTATGCTTATGTGTCTAATGTTTCCATAAGTAATACCTAGCATTACTCACCCATCTTCTGTGCACGTATACCAGGTATAAATTTCTATGGGATGGTGAATGGTAGCCATATATATACGTTTTAAGACATCCATTCATTACACGATAGATAATCAATCACCTCTCACTAACCTGGAAAAGAAAAATAAATACCTTTAAAAGTACATCTTACATTATGAATTCAATCGTTCAATTCTTAGAAACATTTCAAGAAATACATTTATATACTTAGTTTTTCGGTATATTCGACGAATAATTATTTAACAATTAGTAATTAAGAATTGAAATCATCGATAAAGGATTTGTGGATAAATTCATCATCAAGGTGAGATTCTGTTGCTGATCTATGATAAACTCAGTATTAAATTGCTTTTCTATTTCTATTGTGAAGAAGATGGTAAATCTAGCTAACGAAACGCCGCTAAATCAACTTTTCTATTTTTTTTAATATTGAGTTCTTCACTGATTATCTGAGAATCCGATAAAGTCTCATCTTGATGAAATCGTCAAGTTTGAGAGATTTTTTTAAATAATCAGTCAAGTGTAAAAGGGAGTTGCTCGTTAGGGATTCTATACCATCAACCACATTATTAAATTAAAAGAAAAACAAAGTAATGCCTGTGGCCTAATAAAAAGAGGCTTAAGAAAAAAAAAATAATTTAGATACTTGTAAAGCCCTGAAACATTAACCAGATTTAATGGCTTTATATTCAGTGTTTTTATTGTAGTTGTAATTATGATTAATTATTAGATATAATCTGTTCAAGCATAAACATACTTTCTGTTTAAATATTTTTTTCCTGGGTCTCAAATACTTTTATCAAGAATTTCCACAAAATTGGACGTGTAAGTGAACGAACCCAGATCGCAGAGTCATTAGAGTGCAATGCATCTAGTGTTTACTTACACTCAGTTGCAACCTAGTAAGAAACATTTTCAACCTTTGATCGTCGACCCTGATGCCGATCGAGGATTTTGTTTCTCATGAGATGGATACCATGTGACTATTTTCAATACTAAAAGGGTATTAAAAAAAAATTTATTCGGGTTTTTTCTGAATTTATATCATAATACCTATCTTCAGTCCAAATGAGAAGACTCTAGCGCATCTAGAAGTGCCTCATTGATGATGTACAAGGTGTCTCATTTTAATCTATACACGAAAGCAAAGGCCTCACTAAAAAAAGGTAGAGACCAAAGTTGTAAAATTCATATAAAGGTTATTTGAAGGTAAAAATTTTTTTAAATGGAATTCCCTGCTTCTGACTTCAGATTTAGAATGTACGTAATTGGCTATAGCGAGATAAGAATGGGTAGGATGCCCCCAAACGGATTGTGCTGATTTTTTTTCTGGTGATTACTACCAACATAAGATTAAGATTTGCCAAGTTTTAGCTCTTAATATTGTACCGTTGGAAAGTGAGGATTAATTAAAAAAAAATCGAAAAAAATTCATCTTTTCAACGGTTCGATCGATTTGGCTGAAATTTTAGTGTTTTGCATATTTTTATAACAAAAAGAAGGAAAAATTATTAATATGAAAAGAACATTTTAACCCCCCTAAAAAAATTATTCCGTAAAAAAATTTTTTTTTCATAAGCTTATGGTCTTGGTACAATTACCAAAATTTTTTTTAATTTTTCTAACACTATTTTTCACATGATTTTTTCAAAATTTTTTTCTGGGTGCGTCATAGTTGAAAAAAATAAAATGTCAAAAAATTATTTTTTTTTTTAGGTTAGGCTTTATGTACAGTCACGTAAATTGTTTTGTAGATTTCCAAATGTATTTGACGTTGTATAAAATTTTTTCTAAATTTTTTTCCGGATGCGTCGCAGTAAAAGCAATAGAATATCTAGAAATATTTTTTTTAAGGTTATGTTAGTTGTACAATTATCAAAATCTTTTTGTACGTTTTTGACCCTATCCAACGCAACATACAATTTTTTCAAAATTTTCCTCTGCGTGCGTCATAGTTAAAAACAACAAAATGTCTAGAAATATTTTTTTTTGAGGTTATGCTTTATGTACTATCACGTTAATTTTTCTGGAGATTTTTTAATCTATTTGACGTCATTTATAATTGTTTCGGAATTTTTTTCAAGTGTAAGAGAACCTTGCGATACACTCACGCATAAATCAAGTACATTATCTTGAGATATTTCTTCTTTTTTAACTCTCTTATAAGAATTTATTCTATTGCTTTTTTTGGAAAACTACAAAACAATTTACGTGACTGTACATAAAGCCTAACCTAAAAAAAATAATTTTTTGACATTTTATTTTTTTCAACTATGACGCACCCAGAAAAATTTTTTGAAAAAATCATATTGTGAAAAATAGTGTTAGAAAAATTAAAAAAATTTTGGTAATTGTACCAAGACCATAAGTTTATGAAAAAAATTTTTTTTATGGAATAATTTTTTTAGGGGGGTTAAAATTTTCTTTTCATATTAATAATTTTTCATTCTTTTTGGTATAAAAATATGCAAAACATACTAAAATTTCAGCCAAATCGATCGAACCGTTGAAAAGATATGAATTTTTTTCGATTTTTTTTCAATTAATCCTCACTTTCCAACGGTACAATATTAAGAGCTAAAACTTGGCAAATCTTAATCTTATGTTGGTAGTAATCACCAGAAAAAAAAATCAGCACAATCCGTTTGGGGGCATCCTACCCATTCTTATCTCGCTATAACCATTGTACGTTCAGTCATATGTAGACATATTTTAATAATGGTCTAAAAATTCGTTTAAAGGTCATTTATAAATTAAAATGACAAATTAATGCTTTTTTAGGATTTCTTTACTGTATTTCCTATAGAACTATCTTTGACCAAAAATTGGACCTTATCACTATCTATGACCGTTTTTAACCATAAGTTATCTCCAAATACTGGAAAAGATTCTGCTGATCAGGCTTGCAGGGACGCTCGAACACAAAACACCATACCCATCTACTTTGCGATATAAAGGTTAGGTTACGGTATGTAAGGATACACCACCTTCCCTTTCCCAACCACAATTATTAAAAGAGAAACATGTCAAGCTGGCAGTAGGTTCAATGTTTGGCGTTCGGATATCCCTGCAAGTATGACCAGCAGAATCTTGTCTAGTATTTGGGGATAACTTAAGAGGGCCATAAATTTTTGGTCAGAGATGATTCTGTAGGAAATACTGTAAAAAAATCAATAAAAGGTATTGTTTTGTCATTGTAATTTTCAAATGACCATTAAATGAATTTTGATCATTATTAAAATATACCTACATATGACTGAACGTAAAATCTTATGTACACTTAGAGGACGTTAATTCGTTCCCAGTAGTTTTCTTAAATGGCAACGTCGCGCCTTTTCGGTCTGTTTGTTGTCGATAATGTAGGAAACAATAATATTGCGAGCAGAATCGCATCTATTGCTCGCTAGTTTCGCGGCTGTTTCAATGTTTACATATCTAATATACAGGGTCTTTCAAGTTGATAGGCTATTAGTAGATATATGAGTTAGTAAAATTAATTCAATTCTGAAACTTGGGCTCATTTCGTTATTGTTTATGCCACTTCGTTTAAAAATATTTTCAATTTCGATTTACATCCGGTTATACAGGAAGTAGATGTTAACTTTCTTATTTTAAATGGAATGCCATACTTCAAATTGTAGATTTTCTCAAAAAGTATAAGCAAAGTTATACGATAGTCCAATATCAAAAGACGCCAAATTCAATGGGGAATTCGAATATGTAGTCAAAAACGGGTCATTCTATTAAAAAAAATTTACTTATGCCTCTTTGATGTTGAGCAACTTTGACTACAAAATGTGAACACCCTGTACATTTTAGTTAAAAACCCACAATTTTATTTCGATAATGTGAATAGTTATAAATAATTTTTACGAGTTATAAAGCATAATCTCAAAAATTAATTGAATTGCGGTTTTATAACTGTTAACGTGCAGATGTCAAAAATTCTGAAGAAAATGAAATAACTCAAAATCCATCAATATTTTCGGAGTAGTGCTTCCTATAAAATATGCATGAATTCAGATTTTTTATCTGAAAATGTAAAAAAAAGTATGTCATTCCATTTAAAATAAGGAAGTTAACATCTACTCTCGGTATAACCAGATGTAGATCGAAATTGAAAATATTTTTAAACGAAGTGGCATAAACAATAACGAAATGAGCCCAAGTTTCAGAATTGAATTAATTTTACTAATTCATATACCTAGTAATAGCAAATCAACTTGAAAGACCCTGTATATTAGATATGTAAACATTGAAACAGCCACGAAACTAGCCAGCAATAGATGCGATTCTGCTCGCAATATTATTGTTTCCTACATTATCGACAACATACAGACCGAAAAAGCGCGACGGTTTGCCATTTTCCGGAAATTTTTTTTCCGATTTCTGACTTGCACTATAATTTGTCGCTAGTTTGTTACCAAATCTAAAAATTTGTCGCTCGTGCCAACAAATTAGCGACAAATTATAGTGCAAATCAGAAATCGTAAAAATAACTTTGTCGTGCTAGCTTCATATACGTAAGATTTCTACAACTTTGGTCTCTACCTTTTATTTTCGAGTTATTTTAGTGTATCTATATACTAAAATGAGACACCTTGTATAAAAAATTTTACATGTAAACTAATGTAACCTTATAATCCTACCTACAATTGTTTGAAATAGAATGGTTTCCCCAAAAAAAAAAGTGCCTGTAACATACAGGTAGAGAAACACCAAGCTGAAAACATTTATTTAAAAATTATTTAAACATTATGCAATAGACTTTTCGTTATATTGTCTCACTTTCCTCTAGTCATTTATTTTACACTTTCTCTTTCTTTAAATGTACCTATAATAATTGTTAGGGTGTCTATATAAAGTATAAACAAAGTATTATAGTATTTCCTCTTCTTTATTTTCTTGCATATACGGTATGTATATAAGTATGGATGTAACATCTAAATAAGTACGTCCCTGCTTTCTACACAAACTATTCGATTATATCTATAAGTTTCTCATTCCGATTACGTTTTATGGCGACGAAATACATACTTACATTATATTTCTAAGCATAAAACTTTATTCGATAAGAATTCCTACACAGATTTAGAGTCGCTAGTGTAAAAAGTGTCGTCATATGTATGTACAAGGCGAGTGGTTTTATCAAGTAAGTCGTGAGAAAATTCTTCTGCTTTATTAGTTCACTTGTAGAATCTCCGGATTGATGGAAAGAAGTTATCATTTTGACGGAGAATCTCATACGGAAATGGTTTTCTAATATTATGTTTGAAAAGCTCTAACGGCACGTACTACCGCGTGCGGAGACTTTCTTAAAATTGTCGCAACAAGAAAAGTACAATTTTCCAGTATACAGTGTTTACCAAGTAAATCCTTCGTTAGAACTTTAAAAAGTAATAAATAATGGGAATTACATTTTTTAAACTTTCGTAATAATTTCACGTAAAATATTTTCTACTATGTAAGTTTTACTTCCGATTATACCTTAACTTTGTTATTTTAAATAGAACATCCTGTATTTTATCATTATCATATCATTAAAATGATAGGTTAATTTAAAGGTAAGTTTTATAATATGAACCTACCAGAATACTCCACCGTTTAAGAAGTAAACGAGGGTCTTCAATTTTTTGAAAAACAAGGTCCCAAAAATAATTTGAAATACTCAATTATAACGCATCTTGTTTAATCAAACTAGTCAATTGTCTTTATTGTCATTTAATTTCTTTTTCGAAATGTATAGTGTTCAAAAAACTGAATGTTGAGAATTTTAAACAAAAAATATGACAAAATTGTTACTCGAAAATGTCATTTGTCTAACAAATCAGTTATATTTTCTTAAAAAACTGCATTGGAATATGTGGAAAGTTTTTGTTGTCTGAAATTCTCAACAATTGGATTAGTTTTTTGAGCACTCTGTATCAACTCAAAAAAAAAAGATGACACCAAAAACCATTAAACAGTTGACTGAGTCAAAATTTCAATAAATACCGTGCGTTATATATCAGAGCTTTATTGAAACAAAAAGTTTATACATACAAAAGGAAAAAAGAAAGAAACATAATTTATTTTCCAACCTTTAAAATCTTATCATTATATTGTTACGAGTACTTGCCAATTAAGTTGGTGTGAGCATAATTAACGAACATCTTCCCTGAATACATAAGGAATATTCCCGGCTTTCCTGAAACATCTAGAAAACACCAGCAACGATCAATGGGAAAACAATTGGATTACTAGACGGCTGTAGAATTCCCTAGAAAAAGGCTGAAAAGACTATAAAAGGAGGACGCGGCACACACCGAGTTAGTTGACAGTGAACAGCTGATATATGGAAGCGAAGCGATCGATAGGCGAACAACAGGCGATAGATAGATAGTGTTTACATTATAGCGAGTGTTTACACCAGAGGCGAGCGGGAAAAGAGACTTTTTAGTGAAATAAATTGTGTAGACTTGTTTATAAGTGTAGTGTAGTCAAATTAACTTTAGTAATTAAATAAATACGTTGTTTTGTTTTGCTAATTGTGTTTTCCGTGACTGAACACGTCACAATTTATTTAAACTAAGCACTTGCCTTCCTTTTCCCTTATAATCACTTTTTTTTTGTATTTCCCTCACCCCTTTCCACACCTCTCCTTTTTAAAAATTGCTTCAATAGGGCCAGACCACTACCATCCGCATTTATTATCGTTCCGAGTTCCTCTCTCATTCTTCCCCGTTACTTCTTCTAATACATGCTTCATTGGTTCACTGTTTTCTCCACATACTCTACACAATCTCTTACTTTCTTCCATCCAAAACTTATTCTCATTACACTCATTCCCCATTCTGAATCTAGCTATTATCTCTATACCCTTTCCTTCTCTTAGATATACTGGCACCTCATCCCCTTGCCATGCTACCCATATAAAATCCCTCATACCTTTCGCGTATCTTAATTCCCATAATTTTCTCAAATCCTTACCTCTTACTATTTCATTACATCTTATCCTCGCCATCCTACAACAGTCAATCCCTTTTCTCTCCACTCTTCCATTTGTTCTTTACTTATTGCCATTTCTGTTAAGGCATTATCCCTTTCCACATCATATTTATTTTTTTTCTGATCCCCAATATCTTTTTCTTCCATATCTCTTTTCTTAAGCCCCATTCCGGTAATTCCCCCAATTTTTCTTCATATCTTACAGCCCTCCTTCTTGTATCTTACACCATTTTCCCACATTTTGTTTCCCTTCTTAATGTAGTCTGGGGTACTTCTTTCTAAGCGCAACATCCATTTTATATACCGTTTATAAATACTTTCTACTATTCTATACTCTTTCCATCCCCATATCTCGACTTCATAAAATACTATACTTTTTACTAACGTTTTAAAAAGTACCACCCTTCTTTCCCAGTTATTTCTGCACAATTTTTGTCCTATTCCCCATATTCTCCCCAGCAATGCATTTGCTTTAGCTGCTTGGTTACTTATGTGCACATCGTCTTTGTTGTTTTCTGTCAGCATGTACCCCAAATAATTGCATTTTTTAACCTTTCTATAACCTTCCCCTTCCATCTCACTTCCTCTTTCTCTTTTCTTTTCCTATCTCTTTCTTCACCAAAAACTATTATTTTGGTTTTTTCACCATTCAACTGCAAGCATTTCTTCTCCAGGTATTTTTCCAATTTTTTTGCCATTTCCCTCATTACACCCCAACTTGTCGCAATTAACGCTATATCGTCCGCGTACGATATTTTCCATATCTTTTACTTCCTATCACTATTCCCCTCTCATTAACTAAATATCCGTGTGCTTATTTAGCATCCCTGTCTAACCCCTTTTCCCATCCACATTTCCTTGCTCTCCCTTTGCGTTATATTTGACGGTACAAAATTAGTTTTAAGTTTTCTAAACGGTAGAGTTTTCGGGTAGGTTATGAAACTTACCTTTAAATTAACCGAACTTTTCAATGATATAACAATATACAGGGTGTTCTATTTAAAAAAAATTATTATTAATGTCAATTTACGGTATAACCAGAAGTGAAACTTTGTTGGAAATATTTTACTTTAGAAGTTTATATGAAATTATTACAAATGCCAAATTTTCAAAATTGAATTCCCATTATTTATTATTACTTCTTAAAGTTGTAACGAAGAACTTCCTTGGTAAGCCCTTTCTGTATATTAGTTTTTGTAGGTCCGAAATATTAGCGCAATGTAAACTACATCAAAAAGACTACTTTTGCTCATCCCTATTCCTCAATTCTTTAATTTCCCTGTATTTTCACTACTTTTATATAGAATTAATTAATTAGTTCTTAGTTTTAATTTCTAATTAACAAAGAAACCATGACAATATTTTTTTGTACCTTGATGCAGAACCGAAAAGTAATAATCGTCGACATTATCGGTAGATGGTTTGATTAAATCAGAACAGGTACTTTCGTATAGTTTTAATCAAGTCAAGTGCAATCAACGTAAAGCTTCCAATAAATCCGCTTTCTGTCACCTTCGCCACTAATTCGGATGGTTGTGGTTGAGCTCGATTGTGTAATAATACGGAACAACAAGAAGATTAAACAGATTGAGGAAACTGACCGCAATTATTTAACGCTTTGTGACAATTTATTCTCTCCGAAATTACACAAACTACCTACCTAGTCTTCATCAACAAAATAAGTAACAATTTTTTAGAAGGTTATCTAAATAGGTAGTCTTAAAGTATGTTAGAACAAAATAAAATTGTCTACCAGGTACGCAATCTTAATGTCAATAAAAATACGTAAATCTTATTTTATTGTAATGCAGAAAATCCTGAAATTAACATAAAATTTATTAAATATGTACATTTATGAAAGGGTCTAATAATAAGAGTTGGCCTTAGGCTGCATAAGAATTTTAGAAATACAAGGCACCAGCTGCAGGAAAAATAAGGTAATGCAAGTCGTTGACATTATTTAATTATGTGTTCATTTATACTTAAATACTTGTAACCTAATCATCAGGGGCCCTTACAAGATTCGACAGTCGAAGATTTTATTTTTAATTAGATAGATCCTATATAAACAATTTAAACAAACCAAGTAGTATTTTCAACCGAAAACTTCCTCTGTACTTGTTAAACTTTTTAAAAACGGAACCAAAATACAGTGTGGTCCAAAAAGTATGCAATATGCCCAATTACAAGTGAAATAAAAAACATTTTAAATGAAAGTTGTTCCCTTTTTGAATGAATGAATATTCTTTGGATCAGCCAAATTTAATTTGCTATACAGGGTGTTGTGAAATTGCAAAAATAAGATTTAGTTTAAATGGAAGCGCCCTTAAGTATTCGTCCAATCAAAAAAAGTTCCATCAGGATAAAGCAGGAGGCCATGCAAAAAAAGCTCGCGGCAATATTCAGATGTTTGTCATTATTTTTGCACTTTTCTAACACCCTGTATAGAAAATTGTATTTGGGTGATGCATTAAAGTAGGGAATAACTTTTATTTGAAAAGTTTTTTCATTTAACATATGGTTGTTGCGTACTTTTTGGGCGACACTGTGTTTTTATTCCCAATGGTAATTATGAAAAATAAAAATCTGTTCATTCAAGTGTCTACTATTTGAATACTTTTTCCTGTGTCCGAATAACTTTTTCATAAATTTTCACATCGAAGTTATTTAAACAGCTCCTAATATTTATTTACAACTAGCTATGCCCGCGACTTCGTCCGCTTGGAATAGTGACTTTCGGCAGCATTTAAAATTTTTTTCTTCCATATTTTTATTTTCTGGGCCGTAAGCCTTTTTGCCGACGTCATTACACAAAAATTCTCATTCCTTATTTTTACCCCCTTTAGGGTAAAATTTTTACAAAATTTAAATGCCGTATTTATATCTAATCAAAAGCCTAAAAAATAAGTTTCGAGCCTCTAGCTTTATATCTACTTATCTATCTCTGTACTAAATTCTCATTTAAATCGGTTCAGTAGTTTGGGCGTGATTGCGTAACACACAGACAGACAGAGTTACTTTCGCATTTATAATATTATAGATTAATATAGTTTAGGTAATTATAGTTTAAAATAGTTTATATAGCTTAGTATTCAACTACTTTTATTGATCCAAATAAACAAAACCTCTATAACTTTTTACACTTAATATTTTAATTTTCTGGGCCATAAGCGTTTTGGACGACGTCATTACACAAAAACTTTCATCGGCTAATTTTATCCCCTTTAGGGTAAAATTTTTACAAACATTGAATGTCGTACTTATTTATATCTAATCAAAAGCCTAAAAAATCTTTAAGAATTACGGAATTTCCGCACAAACATTCCTATTTCAACCCTTACAACCCTTTTTTCGCATTAAAAAGTAGCCTATGTCCTTTCTCAGGCTCTAGACTATCTCTGTACCAAATTTCATTTAAATCGGTTCAGTAAATTTTAGGCGAGATTGTGTAGCATACAGACAGAGTTACTTTCGCATTTATAATATTCCGCGAATTAATTTTCATCGATTTTCCCATGGGCATAAGATATTTTCCCGCAGTAAAACGTAGCCTATGTATTAATCCAGGGTGTCAGCTAACTCCATACCAAATTTTATTAAAATCGCTCAAGCCGTTTAGTCGTGAAGAAGTAACAAACATACACACTTACAGTTTCGCCCTTATAATATTACTGTGATTAGTTGTGACCTAAAGGAAGCCGAACAACTTTACTTTATATCTTTCAATATTTTTCAGTTTTGGTTCATATAAAGATTTTTTTAACAAAAACTCCCAAATAATTATCTATAAAAATTCATTACAATCCACTTATCTACTGTTGTGGTCTATGGGGATAAAAGAAACTACAAGTTTTCGAAATTGTTGCAGTTAACAAGACACGGAACTGAAAAAGAAAATTAATTCCTTTCAGAATTTCGCAAAAATAATATAACGGTATAATGAGCAACAAGTTCCAACACCTATTTATTTAGGACACTTAGTAATGATAACAAGACTAATGTAATAAGTGCATACTTAATAATATAATATTACCTAATTGCTCTGTTACCAAACGTTTTGTGTAATCGCATACCGAGCAGATACCAAGAGTTTTTTGTACCATAACAATCCACTTTCTGCTCATAATAAGAAAACAGGAATTGTAATTTTTTATTGTACCACGAACCAAAAAAAAAAAAATGGGAGAGAGAAGTTAACATAACATACAATAATAATGAACGTTGTCTGCTCTATTTTACTTTCTATTTTTATTTGGTGCTGAACAATATGTTAACGAAATTGTAAGGCAATTAATACATACATTATGTACAACAACAGTGTACGTATAGTAGATTTGTATAGCTCTAACGAAGCGTGTATACTGTATATGTAGACTGCTTCACACAAGTGAAGTGAAAGGGTGTACGAGGACCTACTAGGTACTACAAACATGCATAGAACGTCAAGAATCATTCACAATTTAAGTAGGTCTTGTTGCTATAATAAAATCGGACTTTCAATTCGCTTTGTACGTAAGTAAGTAGGCAGTTCTTCGCGTATAATAGACCACAACCGATTTAATTTGATTAATTATTAGATAATAATTAGCAACTGTTCGTTTATTTGAGTTTTAAAATTGTTTTTGATTTTAGCACAAATACAGAGGTGTATCGAAGAAATTTCGATGCTAATTGAATTGAAAATTTTGGTTCACTTTCAATCTGATAATTAAATTTTCTTGTTATTGACGAATTTTATTATTTCCTTGACAATTAAAAAACAAAACGAAAATTCTTATGCTGTGGTAAACCACTGTAATGTGTAATTTATTGCTACTAAAAATAATTATGCTTTATTTTATTTTATTTTTGTACTTTATTTCATTTTAGCTTAAAGTTATTTACAAATACAATGAAGAAGTCAAAACCATACAAATTCTTAAAATTCTACCAAACCCTGAACCCCACACGCGCTTTCCTCTTTCCTTTGCCTTCCTTCTGTCCTTCCTTTCACCCTCCCTATTACTGACATATCCTGTTATTATTGTTTTCAATATTTGTTTTAGTAGGCTTATCGTCATTCATCAACATTTTACATTCCTCTTATGAGTTGTTCTCCACAGATCCTTTCATAAAAGTTAGGTATATTTCTAATATAAACTAAACTAAATATTATTAATTCAAATAAAGATCAATTAAAGTGAGCAATTTCTACAATTTGACTACGTTTCGTTATTTTGTGGATTATTTGTTACAAAGAGTCTAGATTGATAAAATGCACGGAGAAAAATTAGTCTGGTCAATTTAGACATTCGAAGCTACATTAATTCCCACCAAGCTGAAAATCAGTAAGATTGTTTAAAATATGATTAAAAATAAAATTTGAAAGTTCCCCATCTTTCCCCTGTATGGAAAAAAAATATTCAAGCTCAAAGGTCAAAAAAATGAGTTTTTCGCGATTTTCAGCAAAACGGTAAGTTTTATCATAAAAATACTTCAGACGAAAATTATAGATCATAAAATTATCTATAAAATATGTATGAATATTTTTTTCCTAAGAGCCACCGTTTCTGAGATATCAGGTAAAATGAAACCCAGTCCCTTATTTTATACGCCAATGTATCCTCGAGACATCTGTCTCCTGTTCAATTGTATGCGTAGCTAGGGTCCTATACCTGCTTTATGTCAGTGTGCCCAATAAATAAAATACTGTTAGTCTTAGGGTTGCCAGATTAGGGAATTTTCCCCAAAAAATAGGGGATTTCTTTTCCTTTGGGGTATTTTTGTGGGATATATTTTTCAGGGGAATTCTTCTGGGGAAAAATTTTCCTCTACAATCTTTTTTCTATTTGCACTAAATATTTTCTAGTTCTTGGGGATTTATTTGTCACCTAGCTTATTTTGGGGTATTTTAGAGATACATATTTTATAGATAATTTTATGATCTACAATTTTTGTCTGAAGAATTTTTATGATAAAACTTACCGTTTTGCTGAAAATCGCGAAAAACTCATTTTTTTGACCTTTAACCTTGAATAAATTTTTTTCCATACAGGGGAAAGATGGGGAACTTTTAAATTTTATTTTTAATCATATTTAAAACAATCACTGATTTTCAGCTTGGTGGGAATTTATGTAGCTTTACTCTTATTTTTTAGTCTAAATTGACCGGACTAAATAATCATGATTTTATTATAGAACGAACAAAATAGCTCAAACCCCAACGCCAAAACACGACACTTTAGTTGTCCGAAGCACTTTTCGGTAACAAAGTTACCTTCTTCAGGGACTGAAGTGAACTAAACCTAAAAGATAACTTATCCTAATATATACTGAAAATTGTTAAGGTTCCGTGAACATGGTTCAGCAGCAATAGTGATGATGTTCAATGGACCTTAAAAATAACAAAAATTAAACTAGACTAAATAGCGGAGATCCAGGGATAGGACCCTTGTCAGTGTTAAGTAAAATTTGGTTATTTTTACAAATGTATAAACTTTCAAAACTATCTAGTAAACAATTATTCCTAACTTCCTTAACTAATTTAAGATTATTAATAGTAATATTATGTTCTTCAGTAAGAATATGTTGGGCAACACTAGATTTTTCGGCTCTACCAAACCGTGCATGAGCTAAATGCTCCTTGAACCTAGTTTGGATCGAGCGTCTAGTTTGTCCAATATATTTTTTACTACAGTCATTACAGCTAATTTCATATATCCCCGACTTTTCTAAGAAAGGAATTTTATCCTTGGGGTTACCGAGGAAGGTTTGAAGTGAGTTACCACTTGAACTGTAGGCAATGCAAAAACCAAGTTTACGAAAAATGCCTTCGAATCCTCGAGTAAATCTTGGCTCGTATGGCATAGTAATAAACTTGGTCTTACTGGTGTCTGTTTGAAAAGTCGAAGATCTTGAAACAGAATTCTTATATTTAATCTTATTAATTAATTTATCAATGATGTTACTATCGTAACAATTATCAATCGCAATTTTCTTAATTGTACAGAGTTCCTTATGATATCTACTTTTACTAAGAGGAAAACTAAGCAATCTATGTACAAGAAAATTAAAACTAGCCATTTTATGTTGAACGCAATGATTAGAGTCGTTCGTTATAAATCTAGAGGTATTAGTGGGTTTTCTATAGATATCAAATTCTAAAGAATTCCATTTCTTATAACCAGCGCATCTAAAAGTGGTAGCTTGCCATCTTTCTCCAATTCAACAGTAAATTTGACCGAAGGGAAACGTGAATTTAAAACATCAAGGAAGTCTTGGAGACTTCTTCGATTTGAGCTCCAGAAGTCTCCACCGAACGTAGATTGACTAGACATTTCTAGTAAAATCTCCTTGAGCGTCTGGTCGTCCATGTAATTGACAGATTTTTTAGTCATGTTTGCTAGAATCTAGAAATATTTTCATGACTGTTTTCTCCGTGTGGTGAAAAAATGTTTCAAAGTTAAAAGATAACAATGTTAATGCTGAACAAATGAGGCCTCTACTTGGTAAAATTCCATAATTCATTAATAAGTATATTTATATACTAATGATAAAAAAAACCACCAGTAAACCACTATGTTTTATTATAACTTATAACATATGTTTCACCCTACAGGAGGATAAAGATGCCCCAGAAAAGTTATATAGGTGGTAGAAACCTATAAATACTGTTTACCTAGTTTTAACCTTAAGTACGTTCCTCTGTTATCCTTATCAATCATGTTTCACAATAAATGCACCAGGAAATGTTTGAATTTTAAATTTATTTCATTAATTAATGTATTAAATAAAACTTCAATTCTTCAATTGCATAATTAATTACATAATTTATTGATTAACATTAACTAAAATTTTAGTAAATAAAAACACTGTTTAATTTCCACACTTATTTATTAAAACCTTTACAATTGTTTCGCTACTTTGTAGCTTCTTCAGAAGGTAATAGGGAATGATTGAAATTTAATTCTAGTTACAATTTATATCTACAGCTAAAGTGGGGTGGGGAATTTTTAAATAAATTTAACAAGGGAGAATTGTTCGTTTAAAAGTACATTACTATTTTTGTATTTATTTATTTCTAGAGCTTCTAATAAATTTAATTTACAGCTTATACTTTCAGTAGGTACCTATGTAATACTTTAAATTGTGTGTTAAGATTATATTGTTCTGTAATTAAATGCTTCGCGTAATTTGAATCTTCTTTACGTTTTCTAAATGATGCTACATGTTATTTGATGCGTTTTTTAAATGATCTACCTCTTTGACCTATATAAAATAGACTTAAACAATTCTCCCTTGTTAAATCTATTTAAAAATTTCCCATCCCACTTTAGCTGTAGATATAAATTGTAAACTAGAATTAAATTTCAATCATTCACTGTTACCTTCTGAAGAAGCTATAAAGTACCGAAACAATTGTAAAGGTTTCAATAAATAAGTGTGGGAATTAAACAGTGTTTTTATTTACTAAAGTCATAAATTTCCATCAAGTAAATGTAGAATCTATTAATTATATTAACTAAAATGTTTTGGTGGTTAAAAATCATTTGCTTCTTATAGCATCCGCTTGTTATAATACAATTCGCTTGTGGTTTCTTTCGAAATTATAATCTTAATTTTTGCGAGTTAAAAATTACCACGTTTTGATATTTCCGTTAACTCTTTCCTTAAAGACACCACTAGGTAATAAACTAACCAACGCAATGGTTTAGTTAATGCTGCTCTATGACTGAACTTTCCGGGCTACATTGCGAGCCATTTATCTTGCAATTCTTGCTTATATACGGTTTCACTTAATTAACTGCCGCAGTTGTAAAGTGTCTTTGGTTGCGGGTATTACATTAAACGAACAGATAGAAGCAGGGGAATTACACAGCCCAGACACCCAGTTTCACCGTTTAGTAATGGTCTTTTAGGCCGCTTACCTACACTTCCTAGATCTTACCACCACCGTCGCGTAATATATATTATACATCCTAAATATATTTATCTTAATGAAAAATTGCACTGAAACATTTTTTCAAAATTATCATCACTCTGAAGCCTGCTTGGTCACTAATTTCTACATATACTGAACCAAAAGAATTTTTCAAAAGATAGAAGATCTCATATTCTTAACAATTTGTGAGCGTTAATCTGGTCTGCCATTCTCTACTCCTCTTTTCTCCAATTTCTGCCCCTAATATGTTACTAATGAGCTTTTCATGTCAGAAGGTATCTTACCATTTTTTTTCCTTCATTCACTTCTAACCTCTAACTTTTTCTATGCAAAACAACCTACACATATAATATGGAATTTGCTGATTTGAACATAGGAATTTCTATTGCATGTAATTCATATGCACGGAATATTGTAGTAGGGTTGATGACGACAGACGTGACTTGCCTTTCCCTTATCAATCCAGTAGACGTTCAGTATTTTATTTATTTCGCCTAAGACAGCAAAAGATACTGAAATAAATCATTAGACAAAAAAAAACCACTTAGGTATTACAATTTTATGCTCATCCAATCCCCGTCTTAATACGATTATTTTGAAACTTAAAATACACATACCTACTTATAAGTGTCCTTTACCATATACGTAAGAATTTTTTTCAATCGTTCTTGGGGTAGTAAAATTTCTAAATATTGACTATTAATCTCAGTATTAATTATTATTTATTAGTGAAGTTCTTGTAGACGATTAAGTAAGCATCCCTCTCAGAATTGATTTCATAACTTCTCGTTATTGTTTTTTTAAATTATATTGTCAACACTTCCTCAAACTTACCAAATCATGTTAGTTTTACTTTATTTACAGCTCGTTTGGTATTTGACTCTATAAAAACTACAAAAACAATTATATTCATTCGGTGTTTCGTAATCAAGCTTCATTTATTGGATAACTATTTATTTAATGCTTTTATCTTGAACTACTTCCTTCTGTAAAATTATTTATCGACTACATTTACATTATCGACATAGATATTAATTAAAAAAAAAATACAAAATACACTGAATTTATGTTCCAGGGCCCCACAATGTTAAAGCTCATAAGATTTTGATTCTTAAGAACAACAATAATTGAGGCATGGGGACCGCGCAAATCATATTGCGCAAATCAGGGACTGTACGAAGGATGTTTCTAACCTTAATGTTCGATCATTTGATGAATTCATTGGTAAAGTGAGTACAGAGAATTATCATAAGCCAGATAGGCTAAGTAAAAGGGTTTAATTAACAATAATTACAATTCCTGATGGAGCAATTTAGATTATTTTAATAATTCCACTGAAGCTTTTGGAGGCAAAATACAAACATGAATATTACAAGTATTGTACAATCTATAGGCCTAACTTTTCGTTTCGGTGTAGGTATGAATACCTATGTAAGTAATGTAACTTTATTCTGAGAGGCTTGTCATGTGGGAAATTAAGTACTGAGACGCCTGGAATGATTAATGCGGAGAAAGATTAAGTAAGAGTAATTGCAGCTGTAAACTCGGTGTTTAAACATTTATTCCAACCTACTGCGATTCAACGTAATCTTTCTACTAGTGATTCGCGAACGTCAGGTCTGTGGCTACCAGAATTTTTTTAAACGCTTCGTGTGGTTTATTAACTTTCACGATGGAAAAAGGGATGATTTAAGGTTTCGAATTATTTATGGCACCATACATCTGAATGTGCATGTTGCATGAAGTTAAAAAGAAGGGGACACCGAAGTTGAACACGAAAGCGTATAGGAACTTCGCAAAGAAAATACCAAGAGCTGACAATAAATATAAAGATAAGTAAACAATCTCAAGATTTAGTAGGCACATAAGAAAAGAGTTGTCAGACATACCACCACTCCAAATGAAATCGAAATTTGATTGATAATTGTAATTTCTGACAGACCATACGACAGGAAACTCACTAGAATGTGATTATTTGACTTGAAGTATATGTCAAATGAATCTAATCTCTGACAGGCTCATGTACATCTGATAGGAAATAAGGATGTAATCATTTGAAAAATAAAATTGGTCTTGAAGAATTTTATCGGATGACTGTAATCTTTGACAGACCCATCAACATCTGGCATGCAACCTGCTAGGGTGGAATTATTTAATAAATTATAAAGAGCCTTGAAATATATGTCAGATCTCTGGTAGACTCGTGAATATCTAACAAGCGACAAGAGTAAGTATATCAAGCTAGCACGACAAAGTTATTTTTCCGATTTCTGACCTGCACTATAATTTGTCGCTAATTTGTTAACAAATTCAAAAACCACCACGATATAGTAAAAGTAAAATCCAGTATGGTAAATTTACTACACAATTAATTCCAATTAAATTTGGGAAAATTACAAAACGTTTGTAGTAATTTTACTAGAGTTACCTATAATATGTATAGTAATATTGCAATACAAATATTGTAATTTTGTTAAACAAATTATGCTGAAAATGTTTAATAATTTCAGTATACTTTATTGTAATTATACTACACAATTCATTTCAACTAAGTTTAGGAATATTACTAAATATTCGTAGCAATTTTACTACAGTTACCAATTATCTAGTTAGTAATATAAAAATACAAATATTATAATGTTATTAAACTTATACTAAGAATACGTACGTAATTTCAGTATGTTTAGAAGTCAAGAAAACGCGAGTGACAAAATCAAAGAAAAAAATGGCATTTTTGGACCATCAATAAAAAACATTAATTGATACACCTAATCAGAGACAACAACGAGACGAGAAACTCAATGGAAATAAATTGTCCGAGAGAGAGAAAGGTGCCATGCGTCTTTGTCTGTCTTCAAGGAAAGTGAACGTAGATGGCGCACGGCACAGACCCTGCGATTTTCCCGCCAAATTCAAACAAACCACTTTTGTTTTTTGTCTGTATTCACAATTTGAAGGTTAAATTAAATAAAAAGTCGCATATTATTTTTATTTAAAAATGTCATGTATTTGGTTGCATATATATGTTTCTTACAGACGATACCAATACAAACACTAAAATAAAGAACATTGGAAAACTGAATGGCCATATAAACATAAATACTTATTAGTTAAACATTAATCACAGTTAGTAGCTGTAGTTTAACACCATCCATTTCACTGTTAAAAGGCACAAATTTAATAATCTACACTACACACTAATTAACGTCAATACTTCCAGGTCGGAAACTGGAAAATCGCACAATAACTCTACAAACACTAAACACCTACAACGCTACAACTCTGAACTTAAATCAACTAAACAAAGCGGCCATTACAATAACGCCAAACAATATGCCAAACGTTCTGGTGCAGCGTTGTCATATCGCAAATAAGTTATTCTTGTTTATATCTTCCGTCTCTTCATTAAGCGTGAGCGGAACATGGACATCAAAATGTATATACAGAAATTGTAAATGATATGGCAACAATGGGTAAGGCGATGACTGCTCCATCTACGATTGCTTTCCCTGATGCGTGATAAAGAGACAAATATCGGCAATTACGTGAACCAGAAAGAGTAGAAAACGACGGACAAATTTTCAGGCCCAGTTTCCCGTCTCGTTGTTGTCTCTGACCTAATGTTAAAAAAGTATAGAAAGATATTCCTAAAATGTTAAGCATGATATGATATATCAACATTCACCGTTGAGTTGCTTTCTTGCTTTTATTAATTAACTGATATCTTTGGCTTCATAAATGTTGGAATACAAATGTCCTGCAAATATAAGCGATAGCGCCATCTGACGGTCACTGATCAAACTCATGTTTTTATGCAAAAAGACAAGAAATAACACGAGCGTTTCTAATAACTTCGTTTATGATGTGAATAGATAATCATAAAAAGAGCGGTTCAATGGATGTATTAATTTTGAATTCTTATTTATTATTTTTTTCTTTTTATAGATTATTTTTATTTTGTTTCTCAAAAATTCATCACATTTCCAGAATGTGTAAAAAAAATATTGATTTAGTTCTGCTACAGCAGATTTATTTTTAGTAAAATTACCATACACTATGGAATCCTATAATCAAGACTAAAAATAAGAAAAAGATTTTTAAACTTTCATTGACTTCATTGTATTTTCAATTACTTTTTTTGTAAGTTTTCTTAAAATTGTAATTAATCAAATTACAAACAATGTTTGTAAATTCGAAATGTTTTCTATTGCAAGCTGATAAACGGTTCAGTAAAATCACAATGTGTGTAGAATTTATACATAAATATTGTAAAATTACAACTGGTATTAGTACATTTCCTCATGTATCTTAGAAGATTACTTAAATTGTATTTTAATTTTGTATTGCCATACACTGATTTCTAATTTTACTTATATTTTGTTTTGTAAAACAATTGTAATTTTACAAAAAAACTGCTGGAAAGACATCCAACTCTCGGAAGGTAACGTGTTGTCCAACTTTGGGGAAACAGGGAAAATCTAATTTACAGAATTTGGTAAATAAATCCAATCTCTTAAAACAAATGTAACAAAGAATTCCTTGATTAACTGTTTGATGGTTTCCAGCAGCTTTTCGCTTATCAGCTGGGGGTAAGACTAGCGACAAATTCGTTGATTGTGCCATCTTTCAGCGAAAAATTATGGTCTTTACAGTAATATCCTACAATATTTCCTTTTCGCGATACGTTATGTGTAGTGGTAGCTTGATATCAAGCTAGCATACCAGCTGATTATGGCTAAACGGCACGAGCGACAAATTTTTGGATTTCGTAACAAATTAGCGACAAATTATAGTGAAAGTCAAAAATCGGAAAAATAACCTTGTCGTGCTAGCTTGATATACGTGACAAGAATGTAACCATTTAAGAAATAAAAATATGTGCTAGAGGATTTGACAGATGACCGTAACCTCTGACACGTCCACTAACATCTGATAACTCACTAGAATGTGATTATATGATAAACAAGAAATGGACGTCAAGTGTTTGTGAGACGACTGTAATCTTCGAAAGATTCATGAATATCTGACAGAGAGTAAGGGTGTAATTATTTGAGAAATAAAAATTAATTGTGAAGAATATGCCATATAAAGGTCATCTATGCCAGGCTCATGAACATCGTGCATTCATTTGATAAATTAAAATTGATCTTAAAGAATTTGTCAGACGAGTATAATATCTGGCAGGCTCCTTAACATCTGACAGGTAATTTACTAGAATGTGATGATTTAATACACAAGAATGAGTCTTGAAATATGTGTCAAACAAGTGTAATCTCTGACAGACCCATGAACTTTTAACAGACAACAACGGAACGTTATCATTTCAAATATAAAATTTGTCTTAAGTTTTTCCGATGGGTGTAAAACGGAACAGACCACTCAAGATCATATATGCAACTAATTAGGATGCGATTATTAGATAATGTATATGTCAGACGAATGTAATCTCTGACAGGCTCAGAAACATCTAACAAGCAAGAAGTGTATAATCATTTGAGAAATGATAATTGATTCTGAAGAATTTGACAGATAGTAAGTAGTGTAATCTCTGACAGGTACCTACATAAACATCTGGTAGTTAATTCACTAGTACGTGATTATTTAATTCATAAGAAAGAGTCTTAAAGTATATATCAAATGAGGGTAATCTCTGACAGACTATACCTAACAGATAACAAGGGAAAAAAATCATTTGAGATTTGTCTTGACCAATTTGTCAGACTAGTATAAAATGTGACAGGCCCATCAGGATGATAATAAATATTTAAATGAATAGAAACAAGGGTGTATATATCACTTGAAAAATAAAAATTGGTCTTGAAGATTTTGTCATATGAGTGTAATATCTGACTGACACATTAAGATTTGACAGATAACTCACTGGGATACGATTATTTAATATGAAAGAAACGTGCTTTAAGTATTTATTAGAGAAGCGTAATCATTTACAGGCTAATGAACATCTTATTGGTTACAATTGTAGTCCGGTCAAATTAGACCAAAAAATAAGAGTAAAGCTACATAAATTCCCACCAAGCTGAAAATCAGTGAAATTGTTTAAAATATGATTAAAAATAAAATTTGAAAGTTCCCCATCTTTCCCCTGTATCGAAAAAATTTTATTCAAGGTTAAAGGTAAAAAAATAAGTTTTTCGCGATTTTCAGTAAAACGGTAAGTTTTATCATAAAATTACCCCAGACAAAAATTGTAGATCATAAAATTATCTATAAAATATGTATCTCTAAAATACCCCAAAATAAGCTATGTGACAAATAAATCCCCAAGAACTAGAAAATATTTAGTGCAAATAGAAAAAAGATTGTAGAGGAAAATTTTTCCCCAGAAGAATTCCCCTGAAAAATATATTCCCAAAAAATACCCCAAAGGAAAAAATCCCTATTTTTTTGGGAAAATCCCCTAATCTGGCAACCCTGGGACTAACAGTATTTCATTTATTAGGCACACTGACATAAAGCAGGTATAGGACCCTAGCCACGCATACAATTGAACAGGAGACAGATGTTGTCACGAGGTTACACTGGCATATAAAATAAGGGACTGGGTTTCATTTTACCTGATATCTCAGAAACGGTGGCTCTTAGGGAAATAATATTCATACATATTTTATAGATAACTTTATCATCTACAATTTTTGTCTGAGGTATTTTTATGATAAAACTTACCGTTTTGCTGAAAATCGCGAAAAGCTCATTTTTTTTATCTTTGACCTTGAATATTTTTTTTCCATACAGGGGAAAGATGGGGAACTTTCAAACTTTATTTTTAATCATATTTTAAACGATCTTACTGATTTTCAGCTTGGTGGGAATTTATGTAGCTTCGAATGTCTAAATTGGCCGGACTACTGTTTGAGAAATAAAAATTAGTCCTTACGAATTTGTCATATGAGTGTAATCTCTGACAGGTCGATCAACATATGATAGGCAATTCAGTGGGATGTGATCTTTTGATAAATAATAAAATTATTTTAAATATAAGAGACAAGTGTAATATCTGATGAATATTTGATAATTAATAAATAAAAATAGGACTTGAAGTATATATTGGAAAAAGTGGTAGAGCCATAAGCTTTAGAATGAAAGAACATATTTATAACAATTATAAAAAAAGATAAAAAAAACTGGCTTCTCCGAACATTGTACTGTTTTCAATCATAATTTAGATCACGATAATATTAAAGTCCTTCAGAGTGGTGTAAATAAAAGCAGATAATTGTCACTTTTAGAAAATCTCAAAATTAAAAAGGCTTTCAGAACAAGAATATTGTAAATAATCAAATCGAATTAACCTTCACGGATTCCCCACTACTTCCATTTCCATTACTTCAAGTATTTGTTATAAATTGTTGATAAATTAAGTTCAACGCATTAAGTATCCAAAATTGTATGAGCCATAGTGCACTTTATCCACGTTTAATCTAATTCTCATCGACGTGTCATTGACATTCAAGAACAATAAGCTTCTTAACGGATTACGTAACATTTAGTTCAATTGTGTAACTCCGTTTGTTTTGCTGTAAAGCATTTTTCAGGTTAAATTCGCAACTTGCTAGTAACTGTAACAATAGATGCATATAGTTTCATTTTAGCGGACAGTACCACTGTAATTGGGTACACCACTATTATTATTCGAAGACATACTGAAACATAAATATTGCCTACGTGTTTTGGAAAAGGTAGTTGCATACACAATGACCGCAAAATAGAACCTGTCTCACGGCCTTATTGCCCTCATAATAAAAGTGAGACAGCCAACAATCTATAAAATTCACATTTCTCTGTTTTCTTTATATATTGATATTGAGACTGAAAAAAAAACATACTGAATGTTACAACAGATGACATTAAGTAACATCAAGTTCGTAAAGTTGGGTACATAAATATGGCAAAATTAATAATGTTATACGTAGTCTTTGAAAGTTAGTGGTTGATTGGGTTTATTGTTACTTGGTGAAAGTTTAAATCCATATTAAGTAAAACACAACTAAACTTTTCACATTTTTTTTTTCACAACTATAGTTTCGGTGAACTGTAGCCTTTTCAAGTGAGTAAATTCTGTAACTACTTAAATTTACAAAAACATCTTATTTATAATTAATCTTAACCTTAGAGGTGGGGGTTTTTAATTTTGAATAAATTCAATAGTGGTGAATTATTCAAGTCTAATTGGTCATTTAGTAACAGGTCTGGGTTATGATTTTTTATTTTATTGATTTCTAAAGATTCAAAAACATTTAATTTTGTGCTTTTTCCTAAAACATGTAGAATTTTGAAATCATTATCGAAGCAATGGTTTTTTGTTAGTACATAAGTGGTTAGCATAATTAGAATTTTGTTTTTTTTATTCATAACATTTTAAATGTTCATTGAACCTAATATTGAACGCTCTTCCTGTTTGTCCTATGTAACATTTTTCACAAGATCCACAGTTTAATTTATACACACCTGATAGTTTACATTTGTCTGTTTTATTTTCGTTGTTTTTAATTAGTTTACCTAGTTTATTTGTAGTTTTAAATGTTACATTTATATTTTGTTTTCTTAGTTTTGAAGATACACTGTTATTTAATTTTCTAATGTATGTTAAACTGACATAGTTTTTATTTTTAAGTATTTTTAAATTTAAATTTTAAATTTAAAATTTTAAAAGAAGTTACAGAATTTACTCACTTGAAAAAGCTGCAGTTGTTAAAAGTAAAAAATTTGTGAAAAGTTTAATTGTGTTTTACTTAATATTAATTTGAAGGTTAGGTTGAGTTGGGTTGGGTCGTCAGGTCAGGTTAACATCAGAGTTTGGGTTAGGTAGTTATTTTACTCAAAAAATGCTTTCTCTAATACATGTAAAAACTTGTAACTCACGCCTATTTTATTAGAGATTTACCAAGCGACATTTTGCGTAAATTTTAAGAAATCGAGCTGCGAGAGAAAGTTGTTGTACTACACGGTTTTGTTATAAATTTCAGGTAGGTATAACAAAAAAAAAGGTAGGCGAGGTGCATACACACGAATGAATTGTTATGTTATAAAACAAAAACGTTTAATTAACGTGCTACATGGTAATAAATGCCAAAGGCGTTGTTCTTGCTTACTTAGAACAAGTAAAAGTAGCAACTGACCAGTAATTTCATTTCTTCTTTGAATGGTTTTTACAGAAAATGATAATGCAATTTTAATAGTTCGTACAACAATAAGAACAGAATATCAAATTTTGTAAATTCTGAACGGAAAATAAAGGTGTGACTGTTTTTTGAAGTAAGTAATTTTAATTATCTAGAGCAAATAGCATTCTGATTATGGTTAAAATATAAGTGTGCAAAAAATATAACATAATATACTCGTATGTATGTAGGATGTAAATGAAATACCTTTATTTACTCTTATTTGTTTATGAGTTCAAAAACCCCATTTAGGTTCCTCCGTAATAATTTGATATGTGATTGCCGAAAACTGAAATATTTAATGACACAGGTAGGTATCCTTATTAACTGACTAAATAGATACATAATGTTTATATTCGTAGGTACCTACTTATTTGCGTACATAGTTATACTACTACTAAGGAAGGAAGTAAGAGAAATGTCCATTTGTTTGTAAGTTTTTATTACTTTTAGGTTCATTAACCTATGAAAAATGAGTAATCTTGCCAGACATTATTCAGCAAAGTTATGTCATAAATAGGCATGTTTGCGAATACTTAAGTATCTATTTATATTTTACTCCAGATGTACAATGCAATCACTATTTTTGTCTTTTACAAAGACAACATAAATCTTCAGGGTAGTTTTTAATACCTATGCATTTTGTGCAGCTTTGAAAAATAATATACGTAGAAAAGGAAAAAATTCAGCCACTAATCCACAAAAACATTTATTTAAATACGAATGAATACATTTCAACCACTATGTGCTCATCTTCAGTGTAACATAACAAAGTTTATTATAACAATCTTTCTTCTTAAAAATGAGGTTGGTGAAGTAGCGGTAATAACGGGTTTTTTTAGGGGTGACAGATAGAAATTCATTAGGAAATATCGGTATTTATACGTGTACGCTGCTTCCGATGGAAACAATTCCATGTAGTTTGTACATTTCTTTAAAAGTTCTATATTATTGTTATTTATAGTGTCCAGTTTCTATAATATGACATGCTACTGCCAATTTTTCTTTATTCTGATTTTTTACATGATAAAAATGTTCCTTATAACGTGTTGCTAAATTCCTTTTAGTTAAACCTACATAAACTTGGTCGCAGTCGTTGCAATTAATTTTATAAATACCTGATTTTTGTTTCTTATCTACTTTGTCCTTTGGATTTCCTAAAAGATTGGACAAACTGTTTTTATTGGTGAAAATAGGCTCAATACGATAATCTCAAAAAAAATTTCTTAGGTCTTTTCTTATTTTATGGTTGTATGGGAACCTTCCCCTTATGTAATTATTGTGTTTGATATTTGTTAAAGTTGTACTACGTTTGATTAATTTTTTCTTTTTGTGATTATTAATGATCTAACATATACAGGGTTTGTCAAATTAAACGATGTAAATAACTAATTTGCAGTTGCTAACGACCAAAATAATAAAGCACGATTTTCAATTTTTAACTTTATAATCCAAAAACGACAAAATTTAAACTGAAGAACCTTAATGGTTCTAATTGCTGAGAGTTTTATGGTTTTCAGTTGACAAACTTCCAAATTCAACATTGTGTAACGAATTTTCTAGTTAAAAGTATTTATTTCAATAACTATTTATTTAACACTATTTATATAACACTTAACACTAACTTAGAACTACTATTTATATGAAAACAAGTCTCTTATTTATATAACCAATTATTTATATCACTTCTGTCTGTCTTTTATCGTCTTGATTCGTGCACTGATGCTGATGCTTTCTCACAACTACTGTCCATCGGTCCAAAGATGATCACTTTATATAGGTGACACCTTTCGAACTTTCTACACAGGAACTCGAAGAAATCCTGATTATTCCCGAATTATGAATAATAATGAAAAAGTCGTCGATCATTCCAGAATTGATCGTGTTATTTGTCGCTGGATAAAGATTTTGTAGCTTGTATGTTGATAATGATAAAAGTGCCGTGCGCGATGACTACGCCGTAAGCATGTTAGCGATAAGAAGTACATGCACACAAATGGTTATCGCACACACGTACGGTGTCACTGGTCGTTACAATTGGTTTGTTTATTTGTTATAGGTATAACCGAAAATCTGCATTATTTTAGATGTTAATTCAGGTTCTTTCTATCCGAATGTATATTATAATCGGGTTTGTTTTAAGCAAACACTATTGTAATTAAATTTAAAGATTCAATGGTGCAACACGTGTGAAAGGACATAATACAAAATAAGAAAGAAAAAAGACACTTGCTAACTTTCACAAAATATTTATTATCAAACTGACATTGTTTCGACCATTATTCGGTCATTTTAAAAAATTAGGTAGTAGTAACAATTGTCAATATGGTAATAAACATTTTATGAAAGTTTACAAGTGTCTTTTTTTTATTTTGTATTTACAATTATAATTGAATTACGGTATAGTTAGTTGACATTTATCAGAAAAAATGAAGATGATCGTTTATTTCCGAAATTTTTGAATATTTGAGTAAAGTCGTGCTATAAACTTTTTTTAAATGAACCAAGAAATTCAAGGGTGTTAAATTAAATTAAGGAAATTGGTGTGAACTTCTGGTACAACCAGAAGTGGTACAAAATCGAAAAGTGATATGTTTTTTTTTTAAATTTTCCCACCATTAGTTTTCCATAAGTGATTGGGTCACCCTGTATATAATTATTTACTTTTACTTCTAGACTTCTTAGACCAGTGCTGAAGCCTTCGAAAATAGTAAAAAGTGAAAAGAAAATATAGTAGGACGAAACTCATTGGAAAAAAGTTACAGCGTTATGGGACATAAATAGGTACGTTTTCACTTAATTTCGTGAAAGAAAACATTTTTTTGTAAAAGATAAAAATAAAAAACCAAAAAGTTAGTTATTTGAATTTTTCACATAACTTTTGAGGTTATGTGAAAAAAGTGTAAATATAAAAGTTGTAGATCTTTTTATTAACTACAACTTTGCTATTTATTTTTTTTCCATGACTCGGAATTTTTTTTTTGGAAATCAATGAAAACCGTTTTTTACCTTTAAAAACTCACCCCCTTCCCCATCCCGACCTCAGATCGCCTTCCTTTTCCAATGAGTTTCATCCTACTATAATTTTTTTTTTTCAAAACTTATCGATCCTGGTCTATCTCCTATATATATCAAAACGGAGATGGTCCAGTGCTTTTTTTACTTGTTGTTTTAAGAGACCTTTCTGGTAAATAATGTATTTAATGAGATCGCTTTTAATTTATTTTTTATCATAAGCTCCAGAATTTATAAAGTATGCTACATATTATAAACTTTCTCCTGTCAATATCCACTTACAATGTTTTGCAATTACCAATTTTAATTACATATTTAAATAACTAGTTAAACATTCTCCCTTTAGTAATTCAATTTAAACATCAATCAGTATTTTTGCAACCATTTTAATTGCAAATTTGGTACCTACTTATATTGATTATTTTAGTTAATTAATGAAAATTGAAATTTTAGCGAAACTAGGATTCAAAACCGCAACAGAAATTAAGTATTTACTAATTTTAATCATAATATTGACTGACTAGGCATGTCCATATTTCTGAACTTAATTATAAATTATTGTAATTAGGTATAAAAATGAAAAAAGTCCGTATCCTCTCTAAAATTACTACGTATAACAAATAGGTAACAAAATTGTCTAGATAAATGAAGGAGCAAAAAAAAAGGCGCTCTGAGAAGATCAAACAAAAGACGAAATTTTAAGGCACCATGGGGAATTATCTATCACTCTCAATTATTATAAGGGATGCTAATTAAATGAGCGAAAATGAAAAGTAACTAATTTTATGGGATAATTAATTACCTTATTAAATTAAAGAGTATTATTAGTTTACAGCCGAAGGGTGACTCTCAGAATTGTATTAAGGACCCGAATTTAATGGCGAACGTTTTAGTAGAAAGTGGGTGGTTATGTTCTTAAAATGGCATTTCCTTGAATAAAAAATAACAAACAAACTTAACCATTTATATATATATGAACTGGATGTTATCTAATTAATTATTTAATTTTTTTTTTGTATAATTTATAGTATCCTGTTAATTATTTTTGTTATTTACATCTGGTTTAAATAATAAACAGATTTTCCAACTAATTACCCTTTTATGTTTGCTAATCCGCCATTTTTTTGTTTCTGCATTGTATTATTCGTAAACTCCTTGCTGTATTATTAAATAAATACGATTTTGTCCGCCTCCTCCTTTTTTTTTAATTTTGTTGATACAATTTTTTCACGGAATTAACCTACACGTCTAAGGGACCAAAAATCGTTGTAGGTCTGAATAAAGAACGAACTCGTGAGCCATTAATCATTCAAGCTGTTTAGCCATTGTTTTCCGAGAAAATGCCCTTGTTGCTTTCACCAGAGCGTACCTACCTAATACTACTACATAGTCTTACGATGTACGAGACAAAATTAGCCAGTCTCGTAATCTAGGAAATAACGTTGTTCAACATTATTCAGGAAAGCCCCAAGGATTTATACGGGATGGCATAGTGCGCTTATAGCTACACATATGTGAAACAAAGAATATGATAAGTACCTTACAATTAAAGAATACTATTTAGGTACGTTCTTTTATAAATGTTTAAAATGTTACTTAATGTTTTGCTACTTAAATACCATTAAACATTGAAGCAAAGTTAAAAGTGTAAAAGAAATTGCAATTTAATAGAAAAATCTATTATTTTTAGGACTGAAGAAATAACTTTCCTTCTAGAGGGTGCAAGAGATGACATACAAAACATAAGAGCAAAAATAGGAGCAGGAACAGAAAAAATAATGAGGAAACAGAAGAGAAGAAAAAAGCAGGAGGAAAAGGAAAAGAAGGAAAAACAGAAAGAAAAAAGAAGAAATAAACGAACTGGAATGGAAGGATACAAATGAGCAGGAGGAGAAAAATAAAAAGGAATAGAAGAAATAGTAAAAGAAATAAGGGAATGAGGAGGATAAGGAGCAGCAGAAGGAGGAGGAGAACGAACATAAGGAAAAAAAGGAGAAAAACTGAAAATAATGTGAAGAAGTAGCAGGAAAAGAAGTAGATGAAGAGGATAAAGATAAGGAAAAGATGATAGAGAAACAGATATAGGAAAGGAGGAACATAAGCAGGAGAAGGAGGACGAAGAAGAAGAAAAGGAGGAAAACGAAATGGAGAAGAATAAGAAGAAAAACCAGAAGGAGTAGGAAAAAAAAAATTTGAAGAAACAGAATAATGAGTAAGAGGAGAAGAATAAGGAGGAAGATAAGGGTTAGGCGAAGACAAAGAAAAGTAGAGAAAGGAGAAAAAGTTGGAGAAATAGAAGAAACAAAAGTATAAAGGGGGAGATCGAGAAGGAGCAGAATAAGAAGAAGAAAAAGACGATATAAGAAGAGGAAGCAGATAGGGACAGAAGAGGACAAAGGAGAGAAAGCAGAGGGAGACGGACCAATAGAAGAAAAATGGGGAGGAAGAGAAGGGGAAAGAGGAAAATGAAAGAAAGGAAAAAGAGAGGAAGGAGGAGAAAAGAAAGAGGGCTAAGAAGAAGACGAAGGGAAGGAAGGAGGGTTAGAAGAAAACACAGAAGGAGAAATTGGAAAAAAATAGGAGCATGAGGACGATGAGAAAGAGGAAGAAGGCGAAATGGAGAAGGTTAAGAAGGAGATGAATTTACTTAAAACAAAAAAGGTGAGACCTGCTTGTTTATGGCAGTAATATATTTTCAAATTTTCATCCCTTACTAGTTACTAATGTATTACCTTTAAAAAATGTTTAATGTAATATTTTGAAGTTGTTCTCTTGTAAATTAGGCTCAACAATTATCCAACAACATTGGACCTCAAGATTTTTTAAAAAATGGATATAAATAAAATTCTCGTGTCAATGTTAGTTACTATACTACTCCGAAACGGCTTGATCGATTTTTATAAAAAATTTTATGAATATTCAGTAGGTCTGAGAATCGGGAACTACCTATTTTTCATACCCCTAAGTGATAAGGGTTGTCCACCCCTAACTTTTTTATTTTTTGGACAATTTTTTTAATTTTTTTATGATTTGGCATTGAAAAATACATATAACCCTTAATTTTCACCCTTATACCACAAACCCCCATTTTTTAATAGCGCTATTAGTACTGTAATCATCTTCAACTCTTAGTCATCCCCGCCAGGCGTCTACTGATGTCACTACTCACCCAGCAAACAGCACGGAGTGGGGATGAGAATAAAGCAGATTTTTTTAGAATGTTACAGGCAGTTCAAATATGTTCTAAGAAGTAAAATGATTTGGTAATGTTCAAGAATGTTCCAGAATCTTGAAGATCATTCAATAATGTTTCAGAATGTTAAAAAAAGTTAGAGAATGTTTTGAATCATTATGGGATGTTTCGGATAGTTCTAAATTCGCGAATATTTTAGAATGTTCCATCAAACGTGTGATATATTCTTACCCGAGCAACGCCGGGTATTGCTGCTAGTAGAATATAAAAACTTGCCCTAAAGTGCTTCTTTTGTAGATAATAATAGAAATTCCAGTAAAGTTATTAACATTTGAATTGTTTTTTTTACAATCCGTTGGTTAGCTGAAAAGAGTTTCATAAAATACAGATGAGTGATTTATATTCACTCATCTGTATTTTACAAATTTTTAACGACAAATAAATAAAAAGTTCTATTAAGAGAAATATGAGAATTAATTTTGTTTTGCGACGCCCAACTAAAATAGAATTTTATAGACGTTCCAAAATTTCATTTCAAACAAAATAATATGAGTAAGTAGCTATTATTTAAAAAAAATTTTTTATTGCAATTTTTTGAAATTATTCGTTTAGTCATTTGTAAACTTAGGCACAATGATATTGGGTACATTGTTTTTTTTATAGAGAATAAAAATTTATGCAAAATTGTTTTTAATGGGAATTATCCATAAAAAAATTATGGATAGATTGACGCATTTAAAGCGGAACAAATTTTCTGTAAAATGCAGATGAGTGAACATAAACTAAAATATAAAGTTCTATTTATAGATAGAGAATGAACTAAAAATTTGGAAGATTTTTTTCGTTCATCGACGCCCTAACTAGGTAAAATAAAATTTTATAAAAGGGATAAAACTTCGAAATTTCGTTTCACACAAAGTTTCTCCCTAATATTACTATATATACATACATATATAAGCTTCTACAGGTTCCATTTTAAGCTGCCGACCTTTTATAAATTTTCGTTATCTACTGTCGTTGATTAAAGCCGTTTGGAACGGTATATGGGAAAACCTTATTATTCTGGGCCGGATAGAGGTAGGCAATAAATTTCTTTTTAGTGGGTGAAGAAGTGAACCTCGGCGGAATAACTCAGGATCGATGTGTAATATATATAGGGATGTGTTTATAAATGTGTGCTTGTGGACGTGTGTATATTGGTCAACCACCGTTTAACCCCTTTCCTTTATTATGTAATCAATTTACCGTAGGTAGTGATCCCTCCGGACATAGAAATCTACTTTAGCAGACGGATAATTTTATCATCCACCTACTTGTTGATTATTTTTAGAATTTATTTAATAAAACAATAAAATTCTATAGATATTAAATTAAATTAGGTTTGGAATGTGGTTAAAATTCGACCAACTTGCTTTCAAATACGAATAAATGAATCTGTACTTTATTAGTTTAAAACAACTCAAATTTAAATTCGTTACAATCGAAATAATTCGTATGTTATCGTAATTCTACAACATGGCATGGCGGTTAATGTTCGCTATATTTTTGGTTCTTTTATAACCTCGATTGACGTACCTGTGTATGTCATATTTATGTCAAAACTGGTAGAGTTGTAACCAAATATTCCATTTTGACTCGATGAAGGTAAGTAAAGATCTCTCTAGTCTTAAAAATTGGTTTTAATCGACCTAAACTACTTTCTTTTTGAACTAAACACCACCCCTAGTCTAGTCGCCCATTAATTTAAGAGCCACTTCAAACCAGGTAAATTCGTCTTCTCCCGTAGGTAGGTATTTATACAGAGACGTTAAATTAATAGGTATTTCATTTACCTACCGTTTGAAAATAGGTCTGAAGTGCTCTTTTTAAAAGTTTATTCCAGTCGTTTTAATAAACAAAAAAGTTGTTATTTTTAATGATTTGTCGTCTTCTTTTAAACGAAGAGAACTCGGATTGTATAAATGAAAGATGAATTGCCTATTCACGTAAATTTCGTCTCAACTGTAATGTTTGCCAATTGTACAAATGAGTTGTGTACTTCAAAGACTCGAAGGAGATTAAGAATAAAACTAAAAGGGCTTTGTTTCTAATGTTCTAAAAAGATATTCTCTTTTAATTTCTACAAGTACTGTTTATTACATTTTGTAACAAATGGGATACCTACCGAATTATAAATGCGTTGCACATTGTAACAGGTTCTATGCCTTAGAATGGGTAGTAGAGTTGGGGGTTAGGCCACTAATTGGAATCTGTTTATATTTCAAAGTGATGTTCTTTTCAGCAATATATTTACATCACATCACAAATTGCACAATAAAAAAACTTGTGTTTTAGAACGGATAGTAGAATTGGACGTTATGGCACTAACATACTTAAGAAGGCTGGGGTATAATCAGACATTACTAGAATCTGTTACAATTTCGAAGAGATCTTCTTTTCGGAAATATATTTACATCATATCCCAAATTACATAATGCAACAAGCTGTATGATTTAAAACAGCTAGTCAAATTGTGGGTTAGATTACTACTAGTTTACTTGAGAAAGTTGGGACAAAAATCAGAAATTGTTAGAATTTGTTAATTGTTTAGAAAGATGTTCTTTTCAGCAATATCATATCCTAAATCAACAATGCGGCGAGATGTATGTCTTAGAACGGGTAGTAGAATTAGAGGTTAGGTAACTTACTTAAGAATAAGGGATAAAAATCAAAAACGGTTAGAATTTAATATTTCAGAAACATGTCTTCTCAGCAATATATTAACATCATCTTCCTAATTGCACAAAACGAAAAGCTAAATAGTGGAATTGAGGGTTAGGTTTCGTACTTACTTAAGAAGGCTGCGTTAAAAAGAAATGATTAGAATCTGTTACAATTTCAAAGAGATGTCCTTCTGAGCAATATATTTATATAATTACATACATTACATAGTAGACTAACTTAAGAAAGTTGATCATATCCCGAATAGCACAATGCGACAAGCTGTATGTTTTAGAACGGGTAGTAGATTTAGTTTAACAAGGGGATAAAAATTAGAAATGGTAAGAATTTGTTAATATTTTAGAAAGACGTTCTTTTAAGCTAGATATGTAAATCATATCCAAAATTGCACAATTCGACATGCTGTATGTTTTAGGATGGATAGTAAAATTGGAGGTTAGGTTACTGGCTTACTTAAGAAGGTTGGGATTAAAATCAAAAATGGTTAGAATTTGCTCATACTTCAGAAAGACGTTCTTTTAAGCTGGATATGTAAATCATATCTAAAATTGCACAATACGACAAGCTGTATGTTTTAGGACGGACAGTTAAATTGGAGGTTAGGTTACTTACTTACTTAAGAAGGTTGGGATAAAAATAAAAAATGATTAGAATCTGTTTATACTTCAGAAAGACGTTCTTTTAAGCTGGATATGTAAATCATATTCAAAATTGCACAATACGACAAGCTGTATGTTTTAGGATGGATAGTAAAATTGGAGGTAAGGTTACTTACTTATTTAAGAAGGTTGGAATAAAAATCAAAAATGGTTAGAATTTGTTCATACTTCAGAAAGACGTTCTTTTGAGCTAGATATGTAAATCATATCCAAAATTGCACAATTCGACATGCTGTATGTTTTAGGATGGATAGTAAAATTGGAGGTTAGGTAACTGGCTTACTTATGAAGGTTGGGATTAAAATCAAAAATGGTTAGAATTTGCTCATACTTCAGAAAGACGTTCTTTTAAGCTGGATATGTAAATCATATCTAAAATTGCACAATACGACAAGCTGTATGTTTTAGGACGGACAGTAAAATTGGAGGTTAGGTTACTTACTTACTTAAGAAGGTTGGGATAAAAATAAAAATGATTAGAATTTGTTTATACTTCAGAAAGACGTTCTTTTAAGCTGGATATGTAAATCATATCTAAAATTGCACAATACGACAAGCTGTATGTTTTAGGACGGACAGTAAAATTGGAGGTTAGGTTACTTACTTACTTAAGAAGGTTGGGATAAAAATAAAAAATGATTAGAATTTGTTTATACTTCAGAAAGACGTTCTTTTAAGCTGGATATGTAAATCATATTCAAAATTGCACAATACGACAAGCTGTATGTTTTAGGATGGATAGTAAAATTGGAGGTTAGGTTACATACTTACTTAAGAAGGTTGGTATAAAAATAAAAAATGATTAGAATTTGTTTATACTTCAGAAAGACGTTCTGTTAAGCTGGATATGTAAATCATATCCAAAATTGCACAATACGACAAGCTGTATGTTTTAGGATGGATGGTAATATTGGAGGTTAGGTTACAAACTTACTTAAGAACGTTGGGATAAAAATAATAATTAAAATTAAAAAAAATTAAAAAAAAAAAATAATAATAAATAATAATATAAAATTAATACTTCAGAAAAACGTTCTTTTAAACGAGTTATGTAAACCATATATCAAATTGCACAATGCGACAAGCCGTATGTTTTAGAACGGACAGTAGAATTAAAGGTTAGGTTTTGTATTTACTTAAGAAGGCTGTTACAATTTGAAAGAGAGATGTATTTACATCATATCCAAAATTACACAATTCGGCAAGTTGTAGATATGTATTTGAACGGGTAGTAGATTTAGTTAAAAAAGTTGGGATAAAAATTATAAATGGTAAGAATTTTTCTTAATTTTTCAGAAAGACTCTTTTAAACGAGATATGTAAATCATATACCAAAGTGTGCAATGTGACAAGCTGTATGCTTTAGAACTGGTAGTTTCCTTGTCGAATAGTACGATAGTGGAAGTAAATAAGAGAAAATGCGCTGTTGCCAATAAATTCGAAACGTGTCATGTTTGAATAAATAAAATAACGAAAACTGCTCGTTTAACCTCATTTAATTCATACAAAGCGTTTAATAACCTACAAAATTTGTGGACCACTGAGTGACATTTTAAATTCTACAATTTTGTATTTAAGTATGTAAATAAGGCAAAATTGTATACTGCCGCCAACTGTTGAAAGTGAAATTGTGACCACCTAAGGACATGAGAGCGAGTTGTGTTCAAGGTAAATGGTACTTAAACGTGGCAGTCAAGTGTCACTTTCTCTTTCGCTGAACTTACTTGTTTAGTGTATTGCTCTCGTATTTTTTGTGCACTACTTTTGTTACGAATCAGACCAGCTACGATTATAAAACCGGAAGCGAAAAAGCTGTTTTTGTCATTCATTATTAACCAAACGACAGACAGACCAGACACAAAACATATCAATGTTGTAGGTACTAAGAACCACTGGAGCTCTAAAAATTTCGTACTGTGGTAAATACTTGATGTTCTGCGGTTTCTAATGTCATTTTAATGGACTGTGAAATCGCTTATAAAGACGTTGAAGGGAAAATCTCAATCGAATCATACTTTGAGGACGTCATTCAAAAACTGGATATAAAAAATGTGCGAAAATGGAAATCAAACAATTTGTAAGAGGAAGATTTCCAAACAGTATTATGGCCACTTAAATAATTTGAAGTGGGTCGTGGGTTGTGGAACGTTTAAAATAAAAGCTTTAGGGGTTAGTATCTATAAGTAGCAAGTCTCCATATGAATTGAACTGATTATCTATTTTACATGATAAAATTTACCACGTGTTAGCCCCAAAAAGTTACACTTGGGGGGTGATAATTAATTGATAAAAAATTTAAATCAATTCTTATTCTTGAAATAAATTAAGTTTTGTCTTCTTATTTTGGGTGGAATCAGGGTACTATGTTTATTTAGTCTGTAAGTTAGTAAGTTTTCTTGTATTTTTTTTTTCAACCAGTCATAAGCACAGGTAACTGCGATTACCTCTGTGGGATTTACTATTTTGTAATTTTTTACTGGTTTAAATAAATAAATAAATAAAATAAAAATACATTTTACGTATAGGTACTATACTAATTTTATTGCCCTTAATAAATGTTCTATTTTTGTAAAATTTTTCAAAGACAACTCGTACAATCAGTTGAGGTTATAAACCATACCATTTTCCTTTATATATCGTATCTGACCCGATAAACAGGTAGACTGATAGATTTCAACCATAAACACCGCGTGGGATGTAAAAGAAATCCTTTTTCTCTTGAAATTAATGATGCCCTAAAAAGGGCTATTGCCTAGGGAACGATTAAGGGCTGAGGAAAAAAAAAACAGATTTATATTCGTTCCAAACCTCTTTGGATCGAACCCTTAAGAGAAAAAGGAGAGGACACATAAATAAGTACACAAATTAATAATAAAATGAAGTACGTATACATATCTATCTGTGCACATAAAAATATTCGAAAATGAACCGGATTTTCTTGTGCAAATAATTTGATCTTTGAAGGATAGTGTATCTAAATGGAAAACTCTGTTAAATCGTTGTTATTACAAGACAGTTCAATATAATAATTATTTCACTATAAATTGTCAATAAGTACATAATAATTACATATTATTTATATTTATAGTGAATTTTAGTATTTCATTATTACTAGCGGTACTGTACAGGCCTTTAAAGCATTCATAAAAAAATAAATAAAATAACAAATTAACATAAATAAGAGGTAAAAAGGCATTGCAACGGCTAGGAATCGAACCCAGTCTGTCTCAAGAAGCTGATGAGATTGTTAAGTACATTAAAGAGCTAATATAAATAGATCTGTAGGTAGAAGGATTTCGTTAATGTTATACTTTCGTACCATAACCTATACACAATCAAACGAACGTGTATTTCGGTTAAAAGGCCCTTAGCTCTTTAGGAAATAGCATGGAGTAGATAATAATGACAGAAGCGTGTTGAAAAATTAAACATTGATATTAAAGGTAAGTAATTGAAGCATGTATGAGATGTTTTTTCAAAATTTTTGGTACTAAATTCAAAATTTTTTAACAGACTGAAAATTTTAAATGACTAAAAAAAGAAGAAGGCCATTGAATTATGAAAAGAAAAAAAGTTTTTCATTTTTACCTTATATAACACTTTTTAAAATTGGTGAAATGTGATAAGAAAAATTAAAAACTGATTTTTCTTTCGATTTTGGCCACATATACCTAGTTAATTTAATTTATATTAATTGCATATTTAATGATATTCTAGATCAATGGAACGTAGAACATGTTTGAAAATTTAAAATAGCACTAAATTGAAACAGTGGTTTATACACTTATGTAATGATTTCAAATATTCCACTATTTTTTTTTTTTTATAAACCAGTTATTACAGAGTGCGTAATTTTTTTTTTATTAATGAAAAATCCTCTAATTTTTCTTTTTGTTTTATTAATAATAACAGCACGTTATAATGGATTTCTAGGGGCTTTTTTGCCATCTTACCCAGCAAGGGGTATTTACCGAGTCATCGTTCCCTCCTTAGTAACTTTTATTTGATTGCTTAGGAAAAGAAAAGACGAACGAAGTAACTATTTTATTGTGGTTATATACTTCTCCATCTCTCCCCTCCATTCAGACCTAACACTTTCAATGCTTATTTAGTCTTCTATTAGGTAATCTTCAATCCCTTCCATTTTCTTTTTTTTTTTTTGATAATTTTCTCCTTTGTTTTACCATAGGTAAGTGTTAAATTACATTATCAGTAGAAATGTTATTTTCAGATTTTGTGATATACGAGATTATTGGAACGTGGAACGTGGAATGAAAAACTATGTAGGGTGGATTTTCTGTTTTGATACCCCATCGTTATCTTCTTAAGTACCTAGCTATATTTTGAAAATTCAGAAACTGCATTCACATTAATGTAATGTTTATGTATCACATTTTGCAATAATTTCGTATATGCTAATAGAATTTTCAGAAACTTGTTAGTGTACAGGGGGTGAAAACGAAAATTGTTTTCTTAAACGGATCATCCTGTTATTTTTAATTTGTTTATGAGTAATTAGAGCATGTTTAAAGTTAATTTTCAAAAGATCTTATAAGGGTAGTTTTTGCTATTTTATCCAGTAAGGTCCACTGGTTTAGGTTTCATAAATTTTTTGGGACATTAACCGAAGAATACTTTTATTGAATTGCTTGTACCTATCATAAAGTGATAAAGTAACAGCATGAATAAATAACCCAAACGAAGTAAGTATTGTTGTAGTCATACCCTTTTCCAATTTTACCCTTCCACTTCCATCTGACACTTTAAACAGTTTTTTAGTGTTCTATTAGGCCCCCTCCATTTTCAGCTTTTAATTCCTTCCCTTACATTTTCAGATGTCCACCCCCAATTAAAATCACTTAAATGCTATTTTGGAATATCAGTTCCCTTAAATCCTCCCCCTCTAGTAGAGTAAAATTTTTTAAAAAGTGAAAAAAAAATTAAAGTAGGACGAAACCCATTGGAAAAGGAAGAGAATATAATAGAAATGAAAGGAAAAACAATTTACGGGCAATCTGAGGTCGGGAAGGAGAAGGGGGTGAGTTTTTAAGGGTAAAAAACGGTTTTCCTTGATTTCCGGAAAAACTACAAGTCTTATGGAAAAAAGTTAAATGGCAAAGTTGTAGGTAATAAAAAGATCTACAACTTTTGTATTAACACTTTTGTTACATAACCTCAAAATTTGTGTGAAAAATTCAAATAACCAACCTTTTGGTTTTTTATTTTGATCTTTTACAAAACTAAATTTGGTGAAAACTTACCTACCTATTTATGTCCCACACACGCTGTAATTTTTTTGATTTGAAATATTTATTTTTTCACCTTATTTTTACTTAATATCGAAAAAGCACCCTAATTTTCAATCGAAAATTCTCACGTCAAAATATCTGCTTTTTTAAAAACGGTGGTGGGCTTTTTCTTCGTTGAAATCTCTACTTTCTGATAGGGTGCAAAAAAGTATACATTACTATGGTAAGTTTTCTCAGGAAATGCAAATCTTCAAGTTGAATAATAGGTCAAAAGGAGTGGAACATACGATCAAAGAAAAGTGACATACCTACCTACAGGTGTCTGCGTAGGCGACCAAACGCACCATTTATCTAACTCTAAATACTATTTCAAATTAAACAAACCTACAGAGAGCAATCACTTTATCTATAAACCAAGAAAGTTGCAACGAAAACAATAAATCAATCTTACAAATCAAACCTGTCCTCTTAACGCTTATTACTGTTACGTGTATTGCTTTATATACGTTTTGTTCTTTTCTTTTTTTATTTTATGTTGGCAATGATAGATTGCAATATGCACCTGACCCACTTTCTTATTAAATTTTCAACGTTGATGTTTTTGGAAACAATTAAGCAGTTTTATAAAGGCACATTGGCATACTGTATTAATGAAATTACTCTGTCGTTATAATCTGTTCAGGTATTGCCCAAGGGCGTTCGTTGCATTTAAAGACGAAAATCGATTTTCAACGCCTCTTCTATCTATTGCATCACTTTATAGATAGATAATACGTTCAAAAGTGAAAATACACATCGTCTTTGCCAATTTTTAATTTAGTAAAAAATGTTTAATTACTACAATAATGCTTTAATTCTTTTCACTTTTCACAATCTCTTCTTTTGGGTTAAGAAATAATCACTCTAATAGCATTATCTGATTTATGAAACACATTCTTGTGACCACAATAACATGACATACTTGGAGTTCAAATGCATAAATAGCATGCAAAGTTGTAAGGACTTGGTTCAGAGATGAAAATTATATGGAAACAATTATTTGAAGTAAGTACCTAAGCAGATCAAAATTTTTTTTTATTTCTACTTACAAATACAAATACTTACAAAGTCGTTGAAAGAGAGCAAGAATATATTCTTCTTTCAAGAAAATTTTGTTTTATTGCTGATTATGTAGTAGATATTAGTAACATTATTAGTAAATATTAATCAACTTCTTCATTGCAAGATAACACAGAAAAACCAAGTATTTTCCTGGTTGTTATGCCGTGGTCCTGCCTTCCTCCTTTACTAAACGTTTCGCCAGTCTCGACTGCTGGCATCCTCAGCAGCAGAAATCTACTAGCGTACGAACGCCGGCCGTGAAAGCCTGCGATCATCATAACAGAAAAAGTTTTCGATGTGAAACATCTATAGCCGCGGGTAAACCGGTTGTTGGCGTGGCGAACGTGGCGAGCGTGGCGAAGCCTCGCCATGCGCAAGCGCCTCTGCGATTGTCTTCCCACTCGGTTCGACGGTGTCGTTTGCTAAGATGGAAGTGAATTAATTATGATTGTTGTGTACATTTCACCTAATAAAAAAATGAATGATATTTCATTTTTACATGAGAAATTATTTCCGTACAGTCACAGAGGTTCAATAATTTTTAAAACCAATAGAGATAAATTACAACTGATTTTAGCTGGAAATTTTAATGTAAATTTTGCTAAAGATGAATCAATGCCATTAATTACGTTCCTCCAAAAAGAATTACAATTGCAAATTAACAACAATCCAAGAGAACCTACTACCAGATATAAAACAACAATAGATGCTGTATTTATTAGATGTCTTGATAATGTTATGTCCAATAGTTTTGTTACATATTTCAGTTATCCTCGACCAATTATCACAGTAATGCTGTCAGAGGCAACATCGAATATAACTATTACTGAAGTCACTGATTAAAAGAACTGAATTGTCGCAACTTGAAAAAAATTTTTGAATTTTTAATTTTTGTACTTTATAAAAATAATTTTTAAACTTCCTTTTCCTTAAGAAAGTCTTATAACTGTCTATCTTGGAAGTAAGAAAAACTAATTTCTGATATTACGTAAGCTAGGCATAAAAAGAACTAACCTTATTTACCACTAACACACTTTCTTATGGGGTCATGTGTTTCGCCCAGTTCACACGTGGGGATTATCAACGCGAGACTGGTTCTAAAATTGAAAAATTTTGCCTATTAATGTGGTCGGGGGTTGAAGATTGGGAAGAACCCCAACCCCTATAATTAGGCAAAATTTTTCAATTTTAGAACTAGAAGTACATTTATATTAAAATAACGCAAAAAAATTAGTAGGTACTCAAAAATAATAGCCAAGATCACAATCGAAGTTTTAATGTTACTGAAATTTTACAGGATATTATTAATTTAATATCTCATTTGATATTTAATAAAGAAATTTTTAATGAAATAGTCGCTTAAAACCCTTTTTTTCCATGGAAACCTGTAGTTTGAGAGGGATTATAAGCTATTACTATAATATTAATATCATAAGTAGATGATGAAAATTTAAAATAACGTAAAAAAAGTATAAAGACACAATTATTTTATTGAAATTCATTATTTTAGTGTTAAAATGAAAAAAGAAATAAGTATAAACTCGAGACTGTGCTGAATGATCTTAACTGCGCTTGTGGGGGACAATATTGAAAACTTTTCTAGAATATTCCACATTTTCCAGAATGTTCATTTATTACAAGTATTAACAAAGAAATGTTTAGGTAGATGAGACCGACGATATGGTTACGAATATACAGTTCAATGAAAAATTATCCCTAACAAAATGGTTAAAAACAATTTTCATGGGCTTAGAATGTTCCAGATTATTCTAAAAATTGATCAGGAAAGCTTTAAAATAAATTGGAAATTATTTTAATCAATTTAGAATGTTCTGAATTGTCCTAAAAAATGCAACTGTGTGTTCTAAAACGTTTTTAAACTGGAAATTTCGATCGTTGACAGTATATAGGCGAATTTTTAATGCTTTTTTTGTCAATCAGATCTCAACTACGATCAAGTAATAATCAATAATCGAAGTACCTAATTATTTTAATAAGTTAATTAATAAATAACTTTCGTATATACTATATACAACGTATATTTAATGATGCAAAGTTTTGTATGTGCGATATATTTTAACCCGGGCAATGCCGGGTTTCGCACTTAGTATCCCATAAAAGCTGTGAGGGTTTTTCCCCACATCCTCATAATGTTTCTTAATGGCCTTCTTTTTTCCACTTTTTGTCCTACTGCATATGCTCAGTAGTAGTAGTTACCTTGCGCAGTCTCTATTTTCAGGTATACTTAGACTTATTCAGTAAAACGAGTACAGGACAGATAACTCCTTCCGTCATAAACATTTTCTATTTTTATGTTGATCTACAATTAAGTTACATTAGACAAGAACATACGTTTGTTGTGTATGATTTTTTTCTTGTAAGTATTATTAAGCAAAAGTAGAATTTTTAAGATACTACGTGATAATCTTTTTTTTTTTATAACTGAACGACTAAAAGCACTTGAGATAGCCACCTAGTTCTTACAGCTACTGAATAAATATATTATCATATTGACAGTTGTTATTAAAAATTAATTGCTACTTGTAGAATTTTAAATTAGTTTACCTTTAAGATGGATTTACTCTGCTACTTTATGTGTTAAGTGTTCTGGTTACATACCTGCAAACAAAAATTGTTTTTTTAATGTATTCTATAAGAGACATTATATACATTTAAGTAAATGAATCTTAAGTTACTTCAACAGAGAGTTTGAAAGATCAATATGCATAATAAAGTTAATATTTGTTTGAGACAATAAATTGCTGAAACCCAATGTTAATAAATTTATGTTGGTTGAGTTCGACAATTTATAATTTTCGTTTTTTGAAAACAATTAATTTGACAGACATTAATCTTATAAAAGCATGAAAGTAAAAAGGCTCACAAAAAACATGTGTTTTTTGAAGTTATACTTCTTTTGGCCCGTTAGAGAAAAATGGTGAGAGTAAATTTTTACGATGCGCGCGCACACCGACACGGAAAACCGACAGTAGCGCGCGCACACCGACACGGAAAACCGACATTATGGAGTTAGTAATAGATCCAGGTGTGCTTACTGTGTCTCAGAAAATATAGTATACACGTGGGGGGTTAAATATTTGTAGAATTTGAGGTTAGTTGACGGTATGTACATATTATTTATTTGCATCATAAAATAAAATAAATTTTTACATTATTATTTAATATGTTATAAGTGTACAAATAAATTAATGAATAAATAATAGATACAAATAATAATTATTTAAGTCCGGAAAAATTAAATTATTTTAATTATGTAGAAATATTTTTTTTATGATATTTAAATAAACTTTATTTAACTAAATAATGCGTTATAATAAAACTATCAGTGTATTAAATACCCTTTTTTTCTATTATTAGTATCGTTTTTTCTACAAACGTAGTATAACCCGAAAGATAAAATTATTTTATTCTAAGCTGTGATGAAAATATTTTTTTTGTATGGGTAATCAACGATATTTTGGTGTTTTAGCTATTATTGCTAGATAAATGAATCATTTGCAAAGTATTTAATACCCTCTAGCTCTTTCTTACAAAAGTTTAATTTTGTATAACAGAAGCGTCAAAATGCCTTTAGGCATTCAAAAGTGTTTTAATAAAAAATACAACGCAATTGTCCTGATTATCTACATTTATTTATCCTAGCCTTGAGACTCCTTACAATTTATTTCTTCACTTCAAAGTCCCAGACAGTATAAGTGAAATTGGTTGGCAAAGGAAATTCCAGTTAACCTATTTATAGCTATTTTTAACATCTTAACTCCCTTACATTTTAAATAAATTGATGAATTTGATGTCAGAAACAATAACAAACTAAATAATTACAAATACAGTCGAACTTGGAACTATCGAGACTTCAAGTTATTATGTATGTATTTCATGTTACAGATAGATAGTCAAATGGATAAATACAGAAAATATTGTTTTCTGTGTACCATTTTCGACTATTGTATAACATTTAATTTTGTTTGACAAATAATCGTAGAAACTGAACTATTTCACTGCTTACATAGTCTTAATATTATTAAAAAGAGTCGTTAAAATCGTACATTATTAAGGCATTCCTCTAAAAAATTTTACTTATCGAAGTTGGGGAAAAGTGCTATCTTCAGTTATCAAACTATTCGAGTAAAATAGAAGTTGAAGAGTTCGACAAAAGACACGCTTGCTCATAGTAGATGCTACTGCAAACCAGTTTGGTTGAACTTGTCAAAAAGTGAACTTATCGACGTTCGACTTAAGTATCGAAGTTTGACTTTAATTAATTCCTTGCACCAAAGAACAGAAGAAGTCAAAACGATTTTACTTTTTTTTTTATTCTACCTACCCACTATGTATTACTTAACGAAAAAAAAAAAAAAAAATGTAAAAAGTACTTAGTTGTAGATCCCCGCGATTATTTAAATATGTCTATTACAAACATTTCGGCCCCTTTGTACGTTCACATTGCCTTTTTATTACCATTACTTAATAGTACCGAAAGCCAAAAATTCCATATCCTAAAATTATGTAAGCTGATGGTATCAGAAGTAGTAATAATATACGTAAAAAAAATGGAAATCGGCCAGTGGTATTTTTGTGGTTTCGCTTTTTATTTTGCTTTTAATACGAGATTATCATTGGCATTATTATTTGCATTTTCCTTTTTTTTATAAACGGACATATGTATAAAAACCGTAGGTGGAAGATAAGACTTTATGCAACAGGTGAGCATGTTGGAGCTAAAAAGATGAAATCGTACCGCCTGTCGTATGAAAACAGTTCACATAACATTTTATTCGCACTATGTACATACATATTTGCTTTAAATGCATAAGTCAAATAATATGTTAAGCGTGTGACTTTTAAAATTCCAAGTACGGGCCTGGAATTTATTGCTTTATAGTAGGTATTTAATAGTATTGTAGGCCACATGATCTATTTTCTACTAAGTCGGGTGCCGCATGTTTTTACTGTTCAAAAATTAAAAAAATACGATTGTTAGAACGATTGTATTGTGCATTTATTACACTCAATGTTTTGTTTTTAACTAAACAAAAAATATTTTATTGTATATTATTATACATGTATACATTTAATTTTTTATACTGAAACTATAAATATTTTATATTAAAAAAAGTAGATTAAATTAAAAGTTATAGGTAGTAAGCAAAATGACAGCTTGTTATTACTTTTTGGAAGATATTTGACATCGTTTGTTGCAAAGCAAGTCATCGGGGGGCACGGGAACTCTTATAACTTTGGTTTGGATGATGCTAAATAGTTAAAAATTTCAATATATAATGACACCAGTACAATTTTTAAACATACAAAGTTTGAATGTCGTAGCTATTATACTTTAGATTTTATAAATGTCTAAAAACCCCCGATTTCGTCACTGATTCACTCACTGATCATCAAAATTCTTAAGGTACTTTCTGAAGTCCTAGAACGCTGAAATTTGGTATGTAAGCTAATATTACTACAGACAACAAAAAAATTAAAAAACCAAATCTAACCTAAAAATGTTGTCAAGACGAGTCTAAATCCCTGTGAAAAAGTTTTCAGATCTCGTATAAAGCCAAGCTCTAAAGACTACACGCTCTACACTACACCATAATCAAAATCTATGAAAAACTGGTCAGATCTCATGTAGAGCCAAGATTCTTGATCTATGCGCCCTTATTTTATCAAACCTAACTTCACATTCTCTACATTTTAGTCAAAACGTGTGGCTTGGCCGTTTTATTTCACACACGATAAACGAATGCCTATGAAATCTTCGCAACGGTAGCAAAACGGCCAAGCATCACGTTTTGACTAAAATGTAGAGTAGGTGAAGTTAGTCTTGGTAAAGTAAGGGAGTATAGATCAAGAATCTTGGCTCTACATGAGATCTGACCACTTTTTCATAGATTTTGATTAAGGTGTAGTGTAGAGCTTGTAGGTTTAGAGCGTGTAGTCTTTAGAGCTTGGCTTTATACGAGATCTGATAACTTTTTCACATGGTAAGCTATGTACACTCGTTTTGACAATATTTTTACATGAAAACGTTTTTGGTGGGTCAATATTTGATTGAATTTCTTGAGCTAACGTACCTTTTAAAATTGATGATATGTGTTGATCGGGTAATCTTGGCCTTTCTGAATTTTTGTTATTTCTCATTAATAAAAAGAAAATAGTTGGTCGCATAAATAGACCAGGGTCGATAATTTTTGAAACCAAAAAAAATTATAGTAGGATGAAACCCATTGGAAAAGGAAGAGAATATAACAGAAATGAAAGGAAAAATAATTTACGGGCGACGAACTTTTCGGTTTTGTATTTTTATCTTTTACAAAAAATTTTGTTTTTTCACGAAATTTGGTGAAACCTTACCTATTTATGTCCCAAACACGCTGTAATTTTTTTCATTTGAAATATTTATTTTTTCATCTTATTTTTACTTAATATCGAAAAAGCACCCTAATTTTCAATCGAAAATTATCACGTCAAAATATCTGCTTTTCTAAAAACGTTGGTGGGCTTTTTCTTCGTTGAAATCTCTATTTTCTGATGGTGTGAAAAAAAATATACATTAATATGGTAAGTTTTCTCAGGAAATACAAAAAAAAACGAAGAGAATTTTATCTAAAAAATGTGACCGCTGCTATTTTTTTCAGTAAAAAAGTTGATTTATTAAATTCTAATTACATTTATCTTTGTTTCATATATACGCAAATAAATATTTTCTTGAATAAAGAGTTTAAAAGTTTTAATGGTAATCAAATGCTGCGTTTCATTTAAGAATATATACTTTCAGTTAAATACAGCAACGTTTGAAGCGAAAAAGAGTTTACTTACGAAGACCATAATATTTCTTCGTTAGAATAATGTATTCCTTTAAACAGAATATTTATCTACTGATTTCAACAATTTCGTTTTCTTAAAATAAGATTTGCGGGCTTGGAAAAATACTATTTTTCTTCAACACAAGAAACGGATGTTTCCATTTAAGATGGTACTTCTTCATAATAAACTCGATTAATATTTGAGTTGAAAGCGGTATATTTTTGTATTAAACAGGAAACATTTTCATACTAAAATAACAAAAATTTGTTTGAAAATTTAATTTTTTCTTAATTTTTTATTTTTAATAATAAAGCAATTTTACAAATCAATGGAATGGTATATAAATAAGATGTGATTATTGTAACATATCTTTATTGAACATAAAATAATAAAAAGGACAACGATACACACATGAACAATAGTATGAAAGGAACTAAAAAAAATTGCTTAAGACATTTTAGTGTTACGTATGATTCATCAGTAGGGAGTGTATGCATCATGACTGGAAAATGCGTCTTTTTATTTTTATCCATGATAAGAACTTTACTTCCATTTACTGATTCGACCTTATATAAGCTCTTTAATGTAACGTAGTGATTTCTCAAGTTTGCCATTTTGATAAGAAGTTGTTTAGTCCAAATGATTCCAGTAGCTGTAATATAAATTATTGTTTTTAATTTAAAATCAAAACTAGAATTCTTGGTTTATCGATCAAACAATCGACTTGCTAAAAGTATAAATTTTCTATCATAGATGACCTTTTCTATGTATGTATATACAATCCACAATAAACGATTTTCAAATAGCAGTAGGTAGTAGCCATTTGTTCTTTATCGAGAGAAAGCGCGCTTACAAATTTTGCTAAACTGTAGATACCTACTGCTATTTAAAAAACAGTTTTATTTTACTACTACTTCGTTGAGGATTCGTTGTGGATAAAATTGATTTGTAGATATTTATGTACCTATATACAGCAGATAACGTGATACAGAATGAATTAAAAACTTAATTCTAATATTGCGGCTCTATTACATATTTACCATGCAAAATTTTGCATTATTTCATACTTCTATTTTAAATATAATTAATAAATAAATTCGTAAAAATTAAGTATTTTAATGGGTACTTACTTGCAAATGCTTCTCCAAAGCCAATTTTATTTAAAAATTCTTCCATTTTATTATAAAAATATACCCCTGCTTTTTCAGAAAATTTTATTGTGCACTAACAACTCACTTTACACTGATAGTTCATTAACGTATGACGCAATATATTGAAAATCGAAACGGGAGACAAATATGGAGCTCATCAAAGCGTCACATATTTGTACTAAATAAAATGTTCTTTAAAATGAAATGATAATGCTTTATCGAAAGCAGAACTGTTTTGTTTCGAAGAAGTGCTTTATCCAATCCAGTTTTCGGCTAGTTGAATAGAATTAATATTTATTTGTTTCAAAACAGAAATGTCTTAAAATTAAGAAATTACTTTTTGTTTAAACCATTCAAAAAGTTGTAGCAAAAGAAACATTTTCATTCCAAGTAGTTCCTTGACTTGTTTTAAGAACAGAGTTAGTCTTCGATCGAAACCTGTATAAATTTGTTTCAAAACAAAAATTCTTTCTTTAAATTAATTGCAGTAAGTAAATAAAAGTGTTGAAGGAAATATTCTTGTTTTCTTAACACAAAGCAAAATACTAAAAAGAAGTATTTATTTATTTTAAATGAGTAAATATCTTCAAAGCAATATATTTTCTTGTTTTAAAATAGTTTTTTTTTCTGTGTAAGTTTTACTTAGTTTCCTATATACGGGGGTTTTCTAAAAATTACCTAAAACTTCAAAATAGTTTCAAAATAAAACAAGATAGAAAGAGCAGTCTAAATGAGAATTGCTCAGTTTGTGTTCACCTATAAGACACCACAGTTATTTAGTCTTTTGTGCTAAGTATGGTTTTGAGAAATAATTAATTTGAGTAATACCGACCTGGATTTGTTTAAAGCGTATTTTATTACTTTTAAAATGGTACCACACACGTTCATGATTTCGGACGTTTCGATCCAGAAAATCCATATTCAGGATTTTTATTATACTTATTTTATGCATTATTCTACCATAGCAAACTATTTACAAGGCGCACCATGCTCAATCTACAGACTGAAAGTAATGAGTATCCATAAAAAGGAAGTTGCAAAAAAATATTTTATTCTTCGTAATATGGTCAATATTAACTGAGAATCTGTGCCTACTTTTATTTTACCAAATGAACAATTTGAAACAAAATTATAAGAAAATTAGTCTGCTATAAGCCTGTACGTTATAAGCGAGTATTTTCAATTTCTGTACAAGCAATTTTTTTTAATTACTGTAGATATTAGTAAAAATCTCAAATAAAGAGTATTTAGTCACAACAAAGAAAATTTCTAGTCCCTTCGTGTTCGTTATAAGCGAGTTCGAATGTACATCTATTGTTTTAAGTTGTGTTGTATATTTGAAATACGATACCTACGAGTTTTCAATTGGAAAAAAGAAAAGCAAATTCAATATACCTTTGAAAAGACTCATGATAACGATGTAGTTCATTAACGGAAATATTCATCTGCTTTATGACTGAATAGACAGAAATGCATGTAACAGTTGCTTGCCGATTGTGTAATGAGCATTTTGAATATCTACATACGTATCTAGGTAATAACAACGTTATGTCATTGATATGCATCATGTTTACGTCTGTTAATAATATCCACAAATTTGACATTTAGCCTCTGCTGCTATGACCTTTCCTTAGTAAAAGAAATGGTCTATCAAACAAACTAGTACCTGCCAGTCCGGGAGCCCAGAGCGTTTTTTGGGTATGATAAGCATCAAGCTAAAATTTCATAAGTGGCTCCGTTTCGACGAGCGCTCAACTTTTACATTTACGAAAATTATGGAAAATGCTATTGGAAATTTCTGGAAGCCAAGAAACACGTTGATCTGGTGAATCGCCCAAAACTTACGAGCATCAAGATGTTTTTAATTTAGGTTGGGTTATAATTGAGTAGAAATACGGTAAAATATTTGTCCTACAAATTTTATGGAATGCCATCTAGTAAGTCCTCCATCCATAACTCGTAAAAGTCACGTAAAGGTAAGTTTTTATCGGCATCAAACTGATTTTTACAAAATTGATTAATAAATATTTATGAATTTAAAGGGTATTGTTGTCCTACAAATTGATTGGTATGTTTTGTCAGTCCGACGGACGCCTTGTAGTGGTTAAATATAGGGCAACCCTGTACCTTTAAATATCTGTAGGAAAAAGATAACAGATGATAGGTGAGTATAATAACCTTTAATCGCAAAATGTAAGTATGTACTGCTAGTCTTCCAAAAAACTTAAATTAAAAACAAGTTGATGCTCGTAAGTTTTGGGCGACTCACCAGATCAACGTGTTTCTTGGCTTCCAGAAAACTTCCAATACCATTTTCATAGATGTAAAAGTTGGGCGTCTCGTCGAAACGTAGTCACTTACGAAATGTTAGCTTGATGCTTATCATACCCAAAAAATGTCCTGGACTCCCGGACTATACAGTTAGTTAATTAGTTGAAATAATAAGTATTTTAATTTTGAAAGTGTTTGTTATCGTACACGTACTAAAATTTTATAAATAAAATTTTAACTTTTCCCTGTATTTGATTCAAAAATATAAAAAAAGCAAACATGACTAATAGTAGTTATATATACAGTTAATTAATTATACATACAGGAAGTATACAAATAGGTAGCACGTGCAGAATTATTGTGTCCTCATTAACATGTTGCTGCTATATAGAAAACGGACGAATTCTTACTGAAAATTCCGTCGCGTTATCGTATAGATTTCGAAAAACATGAATTTTAAAAATAATTGATTCAAATATGAAAAAAAAAAACAACAAATTGATTTATAAAAATATAGTACAGCTCACTACAGCTCACTTATAACTTACTCGCATTTTATGGACTTGTTATAAGGTACAATATCAAACATTCCGTCCGTTCCTTTGAAATACCGGCCAAGTGCGAGTCAAACTCGCGCACCGAGGGTTCCGTACAAACCTGTATATATGTGATGTAACTAAAAATTTAAGGTTTTCGGAATTTTTTCTTTATATGTGCTATAAAACATTGCTTCATGCCAAATTTCAAGATTCTAAATCGACTGGAAGTACCCTTTAGGTTTTGATTCCCTTGCGAGTAGTTGCGAGTTTGAAAATATGCGGCTGAAATTGCTGTTTCTTTTGATTGCGTTGACATAGAAGTTTGATTTTGTTACAGCTTAAAGGTATTATAGACCTGAGTATTTGATATGAATTTCAATTTAATACCTCTACGCGTTCATGAGGAAAGGGGTAGTAACTTTAAAATTATTAAAAAATTTTTTATTATATGATGTAACTAAAAATTTACGGTTTTCGCAATTTTTCCTTTATCTGTGTTATAAGACGTTGCTTCGTACCAAATTTCAAGATTCTCAGTTCTCGGGAAGTACCCTGTAGGTTTTGATTCGAAAATTTGCGGAAATTTGCGGCATAAACGGCTGTATCTTTTGATTGCGTTGACTTAGAAGTTTAATTTTTTTGCAGCTCCAAGGGACAATAGAACTGAGTATTTAGTATAAATTTTAGCTTGATACCTCCACGCGTTCCTGAGAACAGATGGACGGACAACGAAGTGATCCTATAAGGGTTCCGATTTTTCCTGAGCTGCGGAACCCTACAAATGACTGTTTTACATAATTATTTACTATTAGTTTTATTACGAACCAGTGATATAAAGTAAGTATGAAAAATCTGAGTTCAATAATTTAAAAAGATCAAATACAACATACTTTCTATTCATAAATATTTTAAATTTCAGCATGTACCTACGACGTATTTTAATTTAATAATTTCTTTCAATAATGTAAACGTCACCTCCTTTTTTAAATACAATTTTGAAATTTTTGATTTAAGTAGTAACTGTAATTATCCACACTTTCGACTGGTCCATTTTTTCTAATTTTCTAAATATACTTTCAATACAAATAAAACGTTTGAAATTTGTGAAATTGTATTTGCAAATCACGATTATGTTTGCTCCCACATTTTTTGACACAGTAAATTAATCTCGTTTTTTTTTTTTGTTACCAATTCCAACATCTCTCTTTATTCGCTTCAAAGATACACACTTATGAATATTATTTTAAGATAATAATAAAAATGTATTCGTAAAGTAAATAAAAAGTACGTACTACTTTTTTTTTGGAGATCATACACAAAAGTAATAGAATTTATTATGATGAACAGCGCTGTTAGTTTTTCAGTAAGAGGCTGTTCACAAAATACGTCACGCTAAAATTAGCTTTTTTTGACCCCTTCCACCCCGGTTGTCACGCTGTGTCACACATTCTGTCACCCCTCTGTAAATATTACGTCACAAAAACTAAACACCCCCCCCTGAACATGATAAATTTTGATTGATAATACACAAATTATGATAGTCAATAAAATTTAAATATTTAAATTAATAAATATCTTTTGTAACGAACAAATAAATAATATTTCTATTTATCAGAAGTCCAAGGATTCTGTAAAAATTCAATTTTTGATGAACGACGAACGTCACGTTGCCGTAGACCCCCTATCCCCCCTTGTCACACTCAGCAAGACCCCTCTCCCTCTCCTTGTATGCGAACGTAACGTAACGCCCCTAATTGTTGGACCACTAAAATAAAATTAGCCGAAATAGGCAAGTTGTTCTGATAACTATTAGGTTTGGTTTTTTGAATTAAGGATTCAGTAGCTTCTAATAATAAGTTGACTTAAGGTAAAAGCTTGCATTCAACAAGGAGGTGGACATTTTGAAAATACGATCAATTGACATTTTTGTAAATAAAATAATTTTTTATTTACTTTAAGAATAAATTATTATTATTATTAATAACTGCCAAAAATTATGAGGCCTATAACTTTAAAATAAATAAAAATGAATTTACTTTTGCATTTTTTTTTTACTTGAAAAGAAGTGTACTTTGAATTTTTACATAACAATACGGGACTCCTTGTAGACGAATTTTAATGTACATTATACATTAATGATAAAGATCAGTAGCAAAATTAAATAGGACAAGAATTTACATATTAAATTACCTATTTATAAAACGGAAGGAAGCTTAATACAGCGTGTTAGGCGGAAGGATGTAGGTAAGTTAGGAGGTGAAAAATGAGGTCCCAATGAGTTTTTTCAAATAAATATAACTAGTTTAGTGCAAAGTATAATAGTTTTTGAATTATTTTATTTAATAATATTTTCGAAAATAATATCGTTTTAAAAAATTATTAAACTAAATAAAATACGATGTGTCATAGGAGTTACATTTATTTTTACGGTTTTGTCCCCATATGAGTTCAGTTATCGAAATAAATTATAACTAACAAAAACATACAGTCAGTACAAAGTAATAAAATAAGCTCAAATTTTTACATGATATTTATCTTATAAATTTTTGTTTTCAATATTTGAAGGCTCATAATAAAAAAAAATTAAAGTGATAGTGACATTCAAACAATTCAAAAATTTATTTCGTTGATACTCTTTCTAAAAAGGTACAAAATTCTACATATAAAAGCAATGCGTTTTCTTCGTTAAACGATGAATGTATTATTTTAAAAAACCTTAAAAAATAAAATAACTCAAAAATTATTAGACTTTGCACTAAATTAAATATACTCATTGGGACCTCAGCTTTCACCTCCTAAATTCCCTACATCCCTCCGTCCAACACCCTGTATATTGGAACTAATAGAAATTAAAACAAAAAACCATATAAACAATTAATTTCATTGCATATCTAACTTATTGTTTAAAGTTCAATTCTAAAAACATCAAAAAAGTTAAAATACAATTTTTAAGCCAAATTAGTACGAATTAAACTGCGATGAACAAGTACGTTTGCATACTTTTTTCCCAATTATTAACCCACTCTCTTTCCCTTTCTACCCCTAACATCATTCTAAAGTTAGTCTACGACCGATGACACACCTGTTTATATATATATATATAATAGGTAGGTATTAATGTGGGTTGGTAAAGCGTATAATATTTCGTAAGAATAAATATCAGGGCCAAACAAGAACACAAAAACGTTGGATAAAATTTATTTGGTCTAAACAGTTTGACAACCTAATGATCTAAATACTTATATTTACTTTGGTAGTAAAATATGGAATTTAAATACTTCTACAGATATTACGTCTAAAAGAAGATCCACATATCCCTGAAAGGAATGTAACAAGACCTCCTACGTCATCGTCACCTGCTCATGCATATTAAAATTTACTTTAATTTACATTAAGACCAGTTGAATTTTAAAGTAAATTTCCTAATAACACAATCAAAGTAAGTACCTACTATAAGGTATCTATGTAAACGGTCTCAGAATATTTGCTATTTAGGTACTTTACAAAATAATTTAAACGCTTCAAAACAGCGGCAAATTAGAAAGTCGTTATATACTTATGTATGTGTGTAGTTATTAAGTAGGTAAGTGTTTTCATTTAATTGTAGGAATTCTAATAAAATTAATTGAATAGTAAATACTTCTAAGTAAAACCCGTTTCTACTGAGAAAACGCATTTAGTAGTTAAAAACAGTTTAGTTTATACCGAATGCCTTTGTTAAAACTAAAATTTACTGCTGCTAATAAAACATTCCACTTTACAAAATTCGTTTTGACAAAACGGCTTCTGAAACATTTATGGAGGCAATGCACTTCGTTTGTGTTTTACTTTCCATCCGCAACCTTATTATTATAAGCAGCGTTCATTAAAATCGTAATTTATTTAATTAGTTTTTTTTTTAATATAATATTTTGGCTAACTTTTAGGTTTTTATTGACATACTAGCAGCAATACCCGGCGTTGTCCGGGTAAGAATATATTACACGTTTGATGGAACATTCTAGAATATTCGCGAATTTAGAACTATCCAGAACATACCATAATGATTCAAAACATTTTCTTACTTTTTTTAACATTCTGAAACATTCTTGAATGATCTTCATGATTCTGGAACATTTTTGAACATTGCCAAATCATTCTTAAATGTTATAATAAAACATTCTTTTACTTCTTAAAACATATTTGAACTGCCTGTAACATTCTAAAAAAATCTGCTTCATTCTCATCCCCACTCCGTGCTGTTTGCTGGATGAGTAGTGACATCAGAAGACGCCTGGCGGGGATGACTAATCGATTGATAATAATTTGATCAGTTATTGACCACTGAGAGCTGAAAATTATTACAGTACTAATATCGCTATAAAAAAATGGGGGTAAATCGTAGGGGCGTGAAAATTAAGACTTGTTTGTATTTTTGTATGCTGTATCATAAAAAAATAAAAACAAAAAATTTTCTCTAAAAAATAAAAAAAAAATAGGGGTGGACCACCCTTAACATTTAGATAGTAGCCGATTCGCAGACCTAACCGATATGCACACAAAATTTCACGAAAATCAGTCGAGCAATTTTGGAGTAGTTTAATTACAAACACCGTGACACGAGAATTTTATATATTAGAATTACCTATTGTCTAACAATTCTAATTACTTATGGTATTTAGTATTTGTTTAAACAAGCAAATGAATATTTTTAGGCATGCATAATTTATGTACGAAGCGAAATTCCATAACAGAAAAATTCTGTTCTATTAGGTAACAATTAACTAACGACAAAGTAGGTAGGTAAATACCTCAGTATTTCTGTTTAAATCAGTGTTCAAAGTTTAGATATTATAAAACTTGAATACTAATTTTTCTTTTTCTCCGTTTTGTATGTGAATGTGACAATTTTATAATCAAAGAATAGTTTTATTTCATTTTTTATAATATAAATGATAATAAAGCTATAAAGGGGAAAGACAACACAAACAAAGATAAGTGAAGTGAAGTTACAAATATTTGATGTTTGAAAACAAATTTATCCTAATTTTTTTTTAAGTTAACTTCGTTTTTAACTAGCTTAGTGTAACGTGCAGTAATCACATAGCTATTTATTGTTTTTGCAAACATTTCTCATTTTAGCCAAACATAACCACATTTCTACGTATTAGCAAAAAACGGTTAAATAAAATACTTACAACTGATATAAAATCAACAGCACATTCTACCCCTAACTTTAACTACCTATTAAAACTTTTTAGGCCGTTGGGTTTAGAATAGGCTAAAACTGAAATGTTTCATAAAAGATAATTTTTGAAAGGAGAACAGCCGTGAGGATTCCTCTGACCCGATAACAGCAAATAAAGAAAAACAAAACGTTCCAATTACGAAAACATTGACAGTGTCGTCAAAATGAATGTTCTGTGCTTATACATATATACATACATCCTACACAAATTGGCATGACAATATACAGTATGCGAAAATGTGGATCGTGGCAGTTAATTAAAGTGTGCTGCTTTCACCAATAGCGATAATAAATACGTACATCCATATTACACATATCTATGTAACAATAATAAGTATAAAATAGTAGTAACTAATGAGGGCGGTAAGTCTGCGTGCGCACATCGAATACAGGCTGCTATTGGGAGTTGCACAAAGACACGCCTACAAGTATGAATATACAAACATATCTAAGAGGCGGTAACGCCATAATTATAACATTCTCTATGTCAATGTCCTTACTTTCGCAACCTGTATGGGTATTCAATAAATAAATCGACACATTCGTTGCATGGAATGATACATAAATCATAAACATCCTATTAAACAAACAGCGACTAATAAACGGTTACTGCTCTTCTAATCCTATAGACAAAATAATAAATTAAATCGTTAAATACTAACTATAAATTTGAATAATAGTATTAATTTCATTTACTAGCAAATTCGAATTAAAATTGCCAAATAGTAAAAAAATATCTATCTATTTATCTGTCTATAGCCAGAGGTCGCCAAAATGGTCTATATAGACCCCCAGGGGTCTATTTAACAAAAGCTGGCGTCGATCCTAATCGGAAGGGTCGATTGGGGGTCGAAGAAACAATAGTTCTTAATACGCAAATCACACATATCTAATTGAGTACTTATGTATAAATATAATGCAAAAATATGTAAAACTTTACGAAATAGCTCAGCCATTTATGCTAGCATTTCTAAGTTCATATATGGTTGAAGCCGGTTTCAGTCACGTAAATTCAATCTTAACTAAGTACAAAAATAAATTAAATGTAGAGTTTCGAAGGGATTTAAGATTAACATTGACCAATTTCGAACCCAATATAGCGAACCTTGCAAACAAACACGAGGCACACCCTTCTCATTGATTAAGAAGCAATAAATCTGTAGTTACTTTACTTATTATTTCTACTTATTTATAATTACTTATTATTTAATAAATATTAAGTTATTTAAATTTCATCTTTAATATATTTTTCATAAAACTATTGTTACACAATTTACCATTAATTTAATTAATGTTTAAAACCATAAAATAAATGTACAACACAGTATCTAATAGTTTTATTTCAATTAACATAAAATTGCTTTTATGGGAGTCGATGGAGATTTCGAAAAATTATATAGGGGTCGATGATCAAAAGGGTTTGGCGACCGATGATCTACACATATACTAATGAAAATTGTTTAAATAGTACAACTCCGTTTTAAGAAAAAATGAAGGCCAACCAAATTATACAATCGTTTAGAAAATATTTATTATGTAATATACGTAATTATTGAGACAATTAAGATGAAAAATATTTTTCGGACAATTTTCTGCGTCAAACAAAAGAGAAAAACGAAACGTGTTCAATAATCACTGATTAGAATCTGTGCTACATTTCAGTTTGATAGCTTGGAAGGTCAAAGAGACCCTCGACGACCAGTACCACTTTTTAAGGCCTTTTTTTTCGTTATTTCCCAGACCAGACAGTAAATTTGTTGACATTGAAAGATTAACAATTAGTTTTGATCAGAGATTTATCAGAACCAGTCGTACCAGAGCATATTAATGCTGTTAACTCATACTACCATTATAAAGAAACGCAAGGTCAAACTTTCGTTTTCTCGGGCCCCAGTTTCACGGTACGGTGACTTTTACTTTGGACATTAAAACAAGCAAAGTCTGTCTGTCTCTTAATTCAAGACTTGCTTATAAGTAGATATAGGTACACATGAAAATTGTAAATGGACGTGTATATGGACCTACTAGGAGGGGAGCAACCAGATGACCTTTTTGCTAACAATAATAACAGTTTCCGGAATTACGAAAAAAAGAACATAATACATAAACGTTTAACTAGAGCTTAAGAAATAGATCACCATATCCGTATAATAATAATTGTTGTAATGACCGGGAAATAACTACACACATAAAAACATATGTAAGTACCTAATTGGTGTTTACTTTTACATTGCAAATTAAACGTTTTTGGTACAATTTACCATATGGTCACAATTTTATTCTGATTAATCGAAATAACCTGAGAATATCAAAACGTCATAAACGTAAAACATTCATCTGCACATTATGTATTTTGTTGGTTAAATCCGATTTCATAACAAACGAGCTTTGCCTAGGTCAATGTAAGGTGTATGTTAGTCAAAAAAGAGTAAGAGGTCGAGAGAGGTTAAGGATAATTTTGTAGGATACTAAAAAAATATTTTTAGAGGGGCAAATATGCAGGATAAAAAGGGATCCGACAATTGCAACACCCACTTTCGTTCGTATTGTCTTCTTCTACCACAACCTTATGATCCAGAGCAATCTACTAAAAATATTCCTCAGTAAAAGTCATTAAAAGGAGCATGAACAGGCATAACCTAACCAAATATTAACCGATTAACCCTATTCATTTTGCCTAGGACAAATTAGTTTTTTTGAAGTGAAACTTCTAATGCGACTTCCAACAAGGTTGCGTTAAACGTTTAACGCTACCATGGAGGGGGAATAGAAAGAGACAGAGCGAGAATGTATGCGTGACACAGAGCGAGAGTGAATGCGTGGCACTCAAACGCATACGCATAGTAGTGAAACTTCTAATGCGACTTTCAACAAGATTGCGTTAAACGAATAGAAAGAGACAGAGCGAGAATGAATGCGTGGCACTCAAACGCATGCGCGTAGTATACCTGTTGCAGGCCAGTGCGAGCGTTAGCAACGAGTAGCGTCCAATAAACCAACGCAAGAAGGAGAGAGAAAGAAAGATACACAAAGGTAGAGTGTAGGAGAGAGAAAGAGAGTGAGTCGGTAGATCAGCACATGCGCGTGGTATTCCTGCTATGCAGCGAAGTAAACAGTGTGAGCGTCGTGAAATTAGCTGAAATCAGAATTAAAAGATGCGATCAATTGTGAATTGTAAGCAATGTTAATAAAGTTTGTCTTAAAGAAACAATATGAGTTCACTAAAAATCTATTTCTACCCCTTCTTATTTTCATTTCCATATTACAAAGTTTCACTTCTTCCGCGCGGAGGGACTCCCCGCACTATATATATTTTTTTCAAGAGGATGTGCCACCTTCACCTCGGTTAAACCTTTTATTCAAAAGGTGCATAAGAGATTAAAAATTGAAAAAAATTAAATAAATTACCTTTCGTTCATGTGGTTAACAATGTTTCGCCTAGGCAAAATTAGTATATTGGAAGAGTTACTTGACTTAGTCTTAGCCATTAATTTCAGGTTAAAATAGATTTACCTTGGTCTAATTAATTTATCCTGAAATCGGTTAAAATTAAATTTTAAATAGTGGTAACTGAAACTAATTAGGTATACTTTTACCTTCAAGATTACCTAACATAAACTAACCAAATATTGATCTGGTTTCAACAGTCCCTTCAAGGGGTGCATGCTGTTGAAAATAATCAAGAAATAAGAAAATAAAAAATGTGAGCCGTCACGGGACGCCTGGCAGATGTGAAAAATCGAGTTTGCGCAAGTAATATGCATGTAAGACAATATTACGACAGGAACTAAATATGGCATAATGAAAAAATCAAATATTACGAATTTTTTCCACAAAATGATGACGATTTATTTAATAAACATTTAATTTTATTAAATACAAAAATTAAAAACTCAAAAATTAATTTCAAGTTGCGACAACTCAATTCTTTTAATCAGTCACTTCAGTAATAGTTATATTCGATGTTGCCTCTGACAGCATTATTGTGATAATTGGTCGAGGATAACTGAAGTATGTTACAAAAGTATTGGACATACAATTATCAAGACATCTAATAAATACAGCATCTATTGTTGTTGCATAACTGGTAGTAGGTTCTCTTGGATTGTTGTTAATTTGTAATTGAAATTCTTTCTGGAGGAACGTAATTAATGCCATTGATTCATCTTTAGCAAAATTTACATCTTAAATCTTCAGCTAAAATCAATGGTAGTTTAACTTTATTGGTTTTAAAAATTATTGAACCTCTGTGACTGTACGGAAATAATTTCTCATTTTTTTATTAGGTGAAATGTACACCACAATCATAATTAATTCACTTCCATCTTCTAGTTTACCATAGTAAACGACACCGTCGGACCGAGTGGGAAGATAACCACACAGGCGCTTGCGCATGGCGAGCGTCGCCACGGTATGCAATCGCTACGATCGCCACGCCAATAATACGGTTTACCCGCACCTATAGATGTTTCACATCAAAAATAAATTCGCAGTTACTTAGGTTATAGTCGGTTCAGGTTGCCCCAATTGAAAATTTAAAAATACCTCAGTTAACAGAAGTTTACAGTGGAATTGAATTTGGCATATGGAGTTTCAGGAGAAACTATTTTTTACTACAATCATTTAAACTAATTCATTCTATTGCCCTTAGTTTGGCTTAGTTGTAATTAGTTTATTAAAAGAGTTATAATCTGTAACAGGTTACTTCTAATTTCAGGTTAAAATATTTTTGCCTTTGTACAACTAAGTAGTTTATTTTGAAATCGGCTAATAATGGTAACTGAAGCTAACCATAACACAACTTTCAAGAGGTGAAGGACATTACAATTAAAAATAAATTAGTAAAAATTAATAAACAATTAATTATGTTATGGTCAGTCAAGTTTAGACTCGAATGGAACTGGTTCAACCTATAGCACTAGCACAATAAACTAGTTTGGCCTAGACATAATTATTATTAGGCAGTTCAGTGAAAGAGCAATATGATAAATCTATAACAGGACACCACCCCTAATTTCAGATTTGTTCAAATAGTTTATCTTAAAATTACCTTCAAGAGGTGCATAACATTAAAAATAGAAAATACATTAATAATAAATAAATAAATATTTACTTTTAGTTTTATTTAGTTTGAGTTGGCTTGATTTGAAATTTAGAAACCAGTTTAACCTAGGTAAAGGTAGGTATGCTGAAAAAAAATTAGCCAGTTTGAAGTAGATCAAATTGGTTCAACATATAGCTCTTAGAATAAACTACTTTGCCCTGGGCATAATAATTAGTTGATGGAAAGAACAAAATAATGCACTATTTTGATGATAAAGTAGTTTCGCCTTTCGTACTTTCGTTCCTAAATTCAGAGTAAATCATTGTTTTTATTCTGAAATTTGTTTTCAGTTATAGAGGATTGAGGATAAACTGGTTCAGCCTAGGCCAAAGTGGTATATCCTATTCAATCTCTCTTCAGATAAACTATTTTTGACATTAGGCTCTGTGAAACTGACCTGAACAAAGTCTAGAATTTTTTTTTTTTTTTTAAAAAATCTTTAGTTTTGGTTTCAACTTTGTGACAGTCCATGATTACGGGATGAATTTCAAATAAAACACACTTTGCAATGTCACTTAATTTTTATTTCTTACCACTGGACCGGTTTCGACTTACAAAGTCATTATCAACAGTGCTTGCTAATGTTACTTAGATCTAATTTATACCTACAATGCCTACCACTTAAAGAGAGGGAGGGTTAGTTGTTCCTTTTTGGATAACACATTTGAACAGTGGAGTGTATTTGATGTCAATCTGGTCATTTAATAAATTAACATTATCTAATTTATTATATTTAAAGATTTCTAAAGACTCTAGCATGTCTAGTTTTTTACCTTTATTTTGATAATGTATAGGTGTTATAACATTGTCAAATAAATGATTATTTTCAGTAATGTGTTCCGCAAATGTCGAGGAACCATTTTTTAGTCTAATTGCTCTTTCGTGGTCTTTTAGCCTTGTTTTAAATTTTCTACTCGACATTTGCGGAACACATTACTGAAAATAATCATTTATTTGACAATGTTATAACACCTATACATTATCAAAATAAAGGTAAAAAACTAGACATGCTAGAGTCTTTAGAAATCTTTAAATATAATAAATTAGATAATGTTAATTTATTAAATGACCAGATTGACATCAAATACACTCCACTGTTCAAATGTGTTATCCAAAAAGGAACAACTAACCCTCCCTCTCTTTAAGTGGTAGGCATTGTAGGTATAAATTAGATCTAAGTAACATTAGCAAGCACTGTTGATAATGACTTTGTAAGTCGAAACCGGTCCAGTGGTAAGAAATAAAAATTAAGTGACATTGCAAAGTGTGTTTTATTTGAAATTCATCCCGTAAAGTCTAGAATTTTAATAAATATTCGAGCTAATCTCCTAATATACATGTTGCGAAAGTGAAAACTTTGGCATGGGGATTCTCACGATCATAGTATTGACACTTCCTGTATTCGTACTTCTAGGCGTGCCTTCGTGAAACTCCCAATAGCAACCAGTATTCGGTGTGCGTGCGCAGCGGTCCCGCCCTTACTGGTTACTGCTATTGCTAGAGCGACCCGTTTTAACTGAATAACAAGATTCACATTTTCGCATTCTGTAGACTACTAAACCTTTCCGCTAGGTTAATATTTTTTTTTCATAATCTTAATTTCTAACAGGAAAAATACACTCAAATACTATTATGTATTATTACAAGATAATTTTTTTAGGTAAAATATGATGAGCTTTTTGGGACCAAAATAACCATAATACACATTCCAACACAATTAGCTGCTGCTTGCTTTAATTACAGTATACAGTCAATAATAAAATAAAACTGACATTGAAAAAATCTTTGACACTTAATGGACTGTTAACTATGTCATTCTAAAATTGTCATTATTAATAATACCATAACAACAGTAATAATGTAGCCGCAATCAATCAGTTATTATATCTACTAATAAGAAATACCTCCCATTTATTCGTTCCGTTTATTTCCAGAGAAATTAAAAGTGAAAGGCAGCCGGTAATTTGAAAAAAATATTTTTATGATTTCCACCTTCAAATTATATCTTTATGCCTAGTGAACATTCACGGTGAGGCGGTGAACGAAAGCTGCTTTAAGTGCCTTAATTAACATGTAGATCATTATCATTCTAATACATTGCACGCACAAGCCGCATACAATTATTTTATATCAGACTAACGTATTCATTAAAATAAGAACAGAGAAATTAATAAAATACACATTCACAGGGAAAATTAGAAAATAGAAAATAGGTAGGTATAACTGGAAAATAAACTGTATCATTTATTATTTTTTTTATTATTAAAAATGTGTACCTAATTACGTTTATTGTTAGTTTTGCTTTCTATTTATTAACATTTCTATAATAAATATTTAAAATTGACACAATTATGAACTTTCTACAGAAATACACTCCTGTTATACTAGATATACCTAATAATTAATTTAATTTAATTTACAAAGTTACCATTTATTTAACAAATCTATGATTTTTAAGCTTTCTGTGCCATGGAAAATAAATTATTTATGTTTTAATCATTAAACAGTCGGCTTGAGGACCTCCTAACCTGTTCTATTTCTGATGAACATAGGTGATAAATATTTATAATAAAATTAAACAAAATTCAAAAATTTAATTGTATTAAGAATGAACTAGAAATTTAATTATAAACCTCGACGAAGCACTAAATAAGAAAAACTTATCTAGAGGTATAGCAATCAATCATATTGATTTAACTTTCTCTTCGTCTTTCTGTGGCATTTTCAACCTCCTCCCTGCAACCCCTTAATCAGTAGGTACCCCATTTTTTTTTTCAAATGGTAACCTGCATCATGTGGGAGCTCTATGAGAAGCTCAAACTCAATCGGATAATGCCAACAAAGTAGTGGTCCATTCATTTTGTTTTAGTCAAAACAGTCCTCGTGTTTTTTTAAATTTTTATATGTTGGAAATGGATCTCTTGCACTCACCTGATTCAACTTAATATAACAAATGCCAAAAGTGACCACTTTCTACTTGACATACACTGAATTTGTGGTAAATACTATCAACTGTACTTCGAATATTTTTAGCTGATAAAGTAGTAAGATCAATCCTTACAATTTAGGACAATTACAATTTTAATGGTGTTGGGTTGTGGAGACAAGGTACGAAGCCAGGATGAGATTAGTGTGTTGTTCAATGAAAAATGTCCTGAGAATAAGATATATTTTACAAATTTGAAGAGCATGGGACAGTATGGGGTCCACCAAAAAACCGATCGACAACTCGTCTTAAGTGAAGATACAAAACTTGATACACTTCCATCAGTACACGTAAATGAATAGCTACCATGGTCTCCAGACCTTACACCGTTGGATTTTTTTCTATGGGTGTTTTTTGAGGAATGAGTGCGTAAAAAATTAATAGACCAAACGGTATTGAGGACCTAAAAGATAGGATAAGGATGGAGGTTACTAATTTACTAAGCTGAAAATATTCGAAATACAGTTGACAGTATTTACCACAGACTCAATGCATGTTAAGTAGAAGGTAGTTACTTTTGTTATTGATTACATTAAGTCGAACCAGGTGACTGAAAGCCATTGAATTTAAAAAATATAAAGACTGGTTTTGACTAAAGCAAAATAAGCAGACCCCTAGTTTGTTGGAATTATCGGATTGAGTTTTAGAGGAGCTTTTCATAATGACCCATGTTCCCATTTGAAAAATAAAATTGGGGTGGCTACAGGTTAGGGGAATGGAGGGAGGGGGCTTGAAAATGTTACACAAAAATGAACATACATTTAAATCAATTAACGTGTTTCAGCGGTTTTCTAAAAAAAATAACCCGTACAGAAGATATGAATTTTCTGCGTTATTTTTGAATGACCTTATATATCATCACTTTGATAGGCACATATGTATTCATCTACATGATTATCCGTGCATGCAGTAACTCGAAAATCTATTTCATTACTTCTTTGATACTGTTTTCGAGAACTGCACTAGAAATAAATGTACGTATCGACAAAGGACCTACCTATTCTTCTTTTTTTTTGCAAACTGTTAGATCTATTCAGAAACTGACATTTTAGTTAACTAAAATACATCCTACTGTAAAATATCTAATTATCTTAGTAAAATGTATATACACCGATTATTTCGAGATTTCGCGGTTGATAAACGTGATTCGAAAGGGGAATAACCTGCTCTAATTGGTCCTATCTAAATTTCATCAAAATTTATTGATGAGTCAGTTGATCAGACTCAGCTTGCTATACAATCAAACCTTTGGTAATATTTAAAAATGAAGTACATAGGTACTTATTAAAAAAAAATTCTAAGAGAATAAACTTGTAATAAATAATAATCTATACTAATATTATAAAGAGGAAAACTTTGTTTGTTTAGTTCTAATTAATAGGCTCAAAAACTACTGGACTGTTTTTAAAAATTCTTTCACCATTCGAAAGCTACATTATCCACGAGTAACATAGGCTAAATTTTATTTTGGAAAAAAATAAGGTTCCGTAAGATATTTGGGTTTTTCGGACAAAAGGTGTAAAAAATCAACCAGAAAAGTTACTTATTTTGCGTACGCTGCCTAAACTATAAAAGATAGAACCGTAAAATGTTCTAATTAATTGTAGATCTTATAAATATCTACAAAAAAGTCCGCGACTCACTATACCTATCTATGTCGAATGAGGCACAACAACCATTTTTTTATTTAAAAATCTTGAATTTTTTTTGGACTACATTTAAACGCATTTATTTTACTCATGCTATTCATCCTTATCAAAATAAATTATTTCATCACTAAGTACAGTTTATGTTTATATAGATAATATTTGGTCTTTGAATTATTAAAATTGGACATTTGGTTTTGAAGTTATGGCGAAATTAAAATATTACGATTTCTGCTGCACGGGCCGTTGCGAAGTGAGCGTCACCAAGGCGGAGGTGTGCGTGCGGGAGGGGAGTCAGCTAGTAATAAATAAAGTAATAAAATTCAAAAAAAAAATACTTTATACTTAGAAAATACAATAATTTTATTGTTTTGTCGTAACGGTGACTTCTTATTGGAGGAATTCTGAACAAATATGAATTGACCAAATACTTCAGAGGGTGATAGAGTAAATTGTGATAGGGTAGTAGGTACCTACCGGTAGCTGTCAATTATATTATACAAAAATTAAAGTGGTTTTAATTTCAAAATCAATTAGAATATTTAATTTGTTGTTCTTGTGATAAAATGCTTTCTGTTAAATTTAATTGTTTGGTTTCTGTTTAATAACTGCAAGATTTTAAAATTATTGTTAAATTTGTGTCTTTAAAAGGTATTTGTGCAGCTTATGTAGATTCAGTTTTTCTTTATTTGAAACTTTTTTTGACGTTCGAAAATCGTTTGGTTTGTCCAATATTCCCACAAACAAATAAATAGTTAATTTGCAATCTAATCTGAGGAAATCTTTCATCAGAGACAAAACGTAGAGATTTTGTGCGACGATAAAATAGGGTTAGTTGGGGTAATTGTAAAATCGGGGTAATTGTAAACAGGCTCATTATTCGATGAAATAGGACTCTTGATTATTCCAACTAATGAGAATTATAGATTTTTGAGGGTTGGATGATATAGGTCGCTAAACAGCAGAGGAAGAGTGTCGCAATATTTTATGTTAAACAGTGAAAATATTTATAATATACCAGTTTTGGGGTAATTGTGAACACGGCTTTATAAATATAATTTTCATTGGAATTCACATTTGAAAGCGAATTGTTCACTTTTGCCCCATTAAAAACCATTATAAAGCCATTACAAACAAGATGATTGTTCACATTTACCCCTAAGTTTTCGACTGCATTAATAAGTGAAGGGGTAATTGTAAACTTAAGTTTTTTTGGAAAAAAACATCAAAATTTGCACATTTATCAATAGAAATTCACTTGAAACCAAACAAGGAACTAAATTAATAATATAATCGCCTAAATTTAATCTTCATCTAAGATACATCGAGCTTCAAAAGTCAAACTTCCAAAATCGTTCACAATTACCCCACCTGACCCTACTTATTTTGCTCTAAATTTAGTTACATTTACTTTTATGGCACTAAAAAATTATTAGATATTTTATGTATTACTATTTATTTACCAGAATTCCTTTATACATATTTATATTACCTATAGTGGATATGAATGTCCGTACATAGGTTGTTTTTGATATCTATTATTGTATTCATTCACCCTAATTGTAATTGCTTAAAAAACGAGAGATAAAAGGAAATTTCTGATTATGTTGTGTGAACCCCATTGGTACCGTAATTGGTGACAATTATTATTGGTGCATCGTAATCATTTCAGTCGTAACATTGCAACAGATGCAATCGAAGTTCGATTAAAACTTCAATTATTAGTTTTATGCTTGCTGTGAACTTGCACATGACAGTTTCATGCCGCGTTTTGGTTTAGAGAGAAAAACAGAAACAGGCAACGTTAACTGCAAAACTCTCCTTGATAAGAAACTTTATGACTTAGATCGAATATCGAATTGAAAGGAAAGGTCACAAAATCTCTACAAGAAATCGAGAAATTATTAGGTATTGCTATACGTCGCTAAAATACACAATTAAATAAAGAAACATTTAATCTAATTTAAGAAATTATTGCAAATAGGTAGGTACACTGTAAAAACTTGAATGATGGTAAACAGCTACAAATTGAACTTCTTAAAAAAATAAAAATTAGTACGATATACTCGCTGAAAACTAACTAGAATATTGTTTCATTTAATTTGAACGTCATTTGGCTTTGATTTATCTTTAAGAGTTATATTATAAATATAACTAATTTATATTTAGAGAAAATGAACAAAAATTACAATCCAGTATAAGAGTATAAGAAAGAACTTTCTTTAACAAAGAAAGCGTTTCCCGTGTATATATTAAAACGTTATATCGTTCATAAATAATTAATTCTTGTAGTAATTGGTTTAATTATATTAGAATATCGTTCCTTATTAGTTGTTTAGACCAGGTGGTACGTAGACTTGGCATATAATATTTACTGACATCACGGTCATAGAAATTTATGGAAACATTCAAAGGATTTGTAGAGCATAACAGAAACCTACTTCTTGAAAGGAAATGTCAGAAAAAAAGAAAAAAATAATGTATTATTAAGAAGGTTGGTTTCTACTAAAATTAGATATTATTGACGTACATACATGGTTTAATTTATTATGTTTTTATTTTATTTAATTTTTTATATTTCAAGTAAATTTGGACCGATAACTGGTTTCCCAAAAGAACTGTTATAATAATTATATTATTATTATTATCAAATAAATTTTTTGATAAAATACTTAGGGACATTTTTCTAATATTTTCCAATAAAAAGCTGTGAGTAAAAAGGTATTGAATAAGGTATGCAATGCAATAATAAAAAAAAAATTCTAAATAGGTAAGTACCTACATCAAAGATTATCTGAAAGAAAAATTTATATAAATACTAGCTGTTGCCCGCGACTTCGCCCGCGTCAATTTCTGTTATTATGATCGCGTTTAAGAAGTTTTTAAAAGAATATATTTCAAAAAAAAATTGTCTAAGAAATAAAAAAAAAATTAGGGGTGGACCACCCTTAACATTTAGGAGGATGAAAAATAGATGTTGTCAGATTCGCAGACCTAACCGATATGCACACAAAATTTCACGAAATCGGTCGAGCCATTTCGGGAGTTTAATTACAAACACCGTGACACGAGAATTTTATATATTAGATTTTTGTTTTTTGTAATCAATAACATTATTTCATTTTTAAAACGGTCTAATCTTATGTTGGTGCCCAAAATTTGCAGTTACTCTTAAACTTTTTTTTTTTTTTTGAAGAATCCTTGACATTCTTCAAAAGAATTTTCTTGTTCCAGTTCCTTTTAATTTTGTGATGTTGTGGTGCCTTTGGGACTACTCCCTGAATTATTCTACGTTACGGCCAATTTCACTTCGAACAATAAAACGGTCGTAAAATGGTAAAAAAGGTACAACACGTAATCAACATACAAATTGTGAATATTACAGTTACAATGTACCACGAATTGAAAACTTAGTTGCATACACAAATATATTACAAATTTTAAATCTACTTTTTGTCTTATTTTTAGTGTCCACACTTCTTATATGTATCCTAAAATAAGTAATTCTTACATGTACAGGTTTTTTTTTCAAATAGAGCGATACATTTAGGGGAGAACCCTGAACTTGGGGAGCCCTGCACTAATCCTGCTAGACCTTTTTTCAAACTTTGTTGAAGTAAAATGCTCAGAAAGGAGGCAGGTTAATTCTCGGAACATTTAGACCTTCCTAGTAATCGAAAGTTCGCTAGGTAGTTGATAAAACATACATACATTTCTAAATCAATGACTAATTAATACGCCCAAATGTATTAAAAAAAAAACCTTTGACCAATTTTTCAGTGAGGGAGTTTATTATCTTCAGTTGGGGCTAGCCCAAAAAGCTGATATACATATTGATAGACACTAAACGCTTTAGGAAAACTAAAGTTTAAAAACATTTAAAATAAATTCCAATAATAATAAAAACAAATTAACGAGATTTTCACAAAACTTTATATAATATCGTAACATATGTTTCGCCAAACTTTGGCTTCATCAGACGAGAGAGTATTTACTACTAAATATACAACTTAATACCTTAAACGCAATTTTTCCAATAGTTGATAATATAGATAAAAAATATAAATGTTTAACTTATTTAGGTCCCATAAATAATAAAATGTATGCCTATTTACAACGTTGTGGTCTTAAATTAGCCTATAAAACTAATTTTTCTATAGGTGAGTTAATTAAAAATAACAAAGACAAAATTAATAAAGAAATGGGTTCTGGAGTTTATAAGTTAACCTGTGGGTCATGCCAAAATGTATATATCGGGAAAACAGGCAGGAACGTCTACTGGAGCATAAAAATAGCTATGTAAAAAACAAGTCAGATTCCACCTATGCAAACCACATTACAGAAGAAGGCCATCAATTCAATAACGATATGGTTATCTTACACTTAGAAACGAAAGGATATAAATTAACACTATTATGAAAGTTCGAAATTAACAAATATAAAAAAACTAGGTACGTTTAAACAATTTTTAACAATCAGGAAAAACAATAAAACACAAGATTGATGTAGTAATTACTTCTGAAGAAGCTTAAATTAGGTGAAACAGTTGTTTTATATTTTTTTCTGAACATTAAAAATGAGTTTTCATAAAGTTGGTACAGAAAAAATTAATCATAAAAAGTTTTTAGTTGACAAAACTCTTTAAATACTTCAATATTATCAATGGCGATTCCTCGGTTTCTCAATAAGAGCCAAGGTGGTTATAAAGAAATCATTTTTAATTTCTCTGTAAATTCTCAGTTTTTCATTAAAAGTTGTAACAGTTAAATTCCTTGATAATTTTTTGCATTATTTTTCTCGTTAAATTCCCTGCTAATCCCTGAGTTTCCCGATCTGTGGCCTAAAAATATTATACTTACAATTGTAACTCCTTATTTTAATTATCTAAATAATAACCATTCAAAAAATTTAAATGACTACAGAAGTTTGTATACACTTACTTAATTGATCTTTCCTTAAAACGCTAATTTTGAATTGTTAAATTATTATTTACAAAAACACTTTCGTGGAATATATTTTTTAGTGAGCATATAAAATCGTAAAACAAGTCTATTTCAAACGCTTTAAAAGCCGTCGAGTTTATTTTTTAAACTTCCCCTCAAAATACATAATTGATAATTCTATCGACCCTCGTGAACCCGTACGTCGCGATTATTTTCAAATCGATGTTTGCTATGTTGGTGACACCGTGTCAAAGTCAGCGGCTGTCAACTGACCGCCGTTTTTAATCAGGGAAAATTGTTTGATTCCGATGCAAAAAGCCGAGCACCGCCCCAACCATGTAGCTGTTTGTAAACGTGTTAATGTTTGTAAAGGGCGTTTCCAACAAGCTCACCACTCATTCATTGCACCCTTTTCAACCTTACAAAGTTAATTTCTCGACGTTCGTAAACACGGCACTAATTAACTAATTATGCTTGCTTAAAATTAAATCTCAGTAAGTTTACATAAAAAAAAGAATACCACTGTGTTTAGGTGTGTTAAAAAAAAAATAAAGGAGGTACACAAAATTTTCAAAAGTTTTTTTCGTTATAGCAAGTCAACTATTTACTACTACTTAATAATTTACGTTATCTAATATATAGCCTAAATTTTCACCCTTCTATCACCAACTCCCAATTTTTAATAGCGATATTAGTACTGTAATAATCTTCAACTCTCAGTGGTCGATAACTGATCAATTATTATGAATCGATTAGTCATCCCTGCCAGGCGTCTACTGATGTCCCTACTCACCCAGCAAACAGCACGGAGTGGGGATGAGAATGAAGCAGATTTTTTTAGAATGTTACAGGGAGTTCAAATATGTTCTTAGAGAAGTAAAAGAATATTTTATTTATAACATTTCAGAATGATTTGGCAATGTTCAAGAATGTTCCAGAATCTTGAAAATCATTCAAGAATGTTTCAGAATGTTAAAAAAAGTTAGAGAATGTTTTGAATCATTATGGGATGTTCTGGATAGTTCTAAATTCGCGAATATTCTAGAATGTTCCATCAAACGTGTGATATATTCTTACCCGAGCAACGCCGAGTATTGCTGCTAGTAATAATATAATATATAATTTTGTTAATGCAGTTTAAAAGATTTGTACCTACAGGGTGGACATATTCAAAGGTAAAGTGAACTTTCTAGAGAAGATGAACAGAAACTGATATCGGGGTCAGGAGCTCAATTTTGATGAGAAATTAGTTGGTGCAAGCCGCATCTCATTATTTATTACCGTCTCAGAGATACAGGGTGTTTTTGGAAGAATGCATGGTTTTATTCCTAACGAAGATCTTTTATTTCTGTGAAAACGTCTTTAAAACACATTTTCAGGTAGAATTTAATGATGTTCCTAAGGTAAATTGTTATCAAATTAATAATTTAGTTGTTAACAATATAACATCTTGACGAGTGGTCAATATTACAAATTTAAAATTCCTTAATTCCGGCAAGAAAGCTTTGAGCACAGCCGAAAACAATAATTTATTATTATACTTAGAAAGTTGGGTGGTTACTATTTAAAATTTACATTTAGCCTAAGGGTTCATCACCGCTATAATATCGGTTTAAACTGAAATAAAAACTAAAAAAAAAAGACAGTAGAATAACAAAATAAATATAGAAAATCAACAACAAGGTATAGACTGAATTACAAGCCAATAGAATTATTTTGATTGAGGTTTCGAGGACGACTTTGTCCTCCTTTTCATTTGACATAATTATTGTATGCAGTTGCATATCCTGGTGGAATCGTATTTAATCTCCACCCTCATCTTTCTAATTAGGGGCTGTTCATAAAATACGTCACGCTAAAATTAGCTTTTTTCGACCCCTCTCCCCCGGTTGTCACGATGTGTCACACTTTCTGTGACCCCCCCCGTAAATATTACGTCACAAAAACTAACCCCCCCCTGAACATGATAAATTTTGATTGATAATACCTACACAAATTTTGATAGTCAAAAATATTCATTTTATTTTCATAATAAAATTTAAATAAATTAATAAATATCTTTTGTAACTAACAAATAAATAATATTTCTATTTATCAGAAGTCCAAGGATTCTGTAAAAATTCAGTAAAATTTTTTGATGAACGGCGAACGTCACGTTGTCGTAGACCCCCTGTCCCCCCCTTGTAAAATCTTGTCACACTCAGCAAGACCCCTCCCCCCCTTGTATGCGAACGTATTTTATGAACGGCCCCTTATTAAATCTGGGTGATAAACTAAAAGAGTCAATACGATACAGTTCAACTTCAAATTTGAATTAAACAAAAACCACTTATACATCTCATTAATTGTAAAACCAGTCTTAACAATTTCTTTATTACTACTACTGCTACCACCTTTAAATATATCGAAATTGACCCACCCCTGTAGGTACATACAGGGTGTAAAACTTTAGTTGAGTGTATTACAGCTAATATGCCTTTTTTGTTAATTTGTGAACTAGGTGGATAATATAGGAACTGTCCTCAACCAAAAAGGCCTTCTCCCTTATCCCCCAGCTTTGTCCGAAAGAATAAATCGATGGGAAAATTCGCTCAACAATTCGAGTATATAGGTAGAAATAAAAAAATTGTGAATTTAGTACCTAACGTATTAATCTGGATAAACGTTTAAAAAATCCAAACCTATCTAGGGATGAAAAAGATTTAAATTTTTTTGGTTTTTAGATTTTGGTTCTTATTTAAAAATGCAAATCGTTTATCTAATTATAAAAATCTATTAAATTTAACAAGCAAGCCCTGTTTTTGTAATGAGTGCACTGAAGAAGAAATTGTTATAAATAAGAGAACATTTCTTGGAATTATACACGTTACGAAATTAATCTTACAAAAAAAAGCAAGTGCATCAATTAAAACTATGTAGGTAGGCCTTTATTAAAGAATTCTACACGTAGAAGGACATTTTATATTGAACATGTAGGTACTAAGTACCTACGCCGGCTGTACTGTAGCAATAAACTGTATTCAGATTGGTTCATTAGAAACTTTAACAATCCTGATAAAAGATCAGAAAGTTATAATAGCAATTGTTGGAGTTTTTGTCAAGAAGCAGGTTATAAATAGATATCGATATTATTAGCGTTGGTTTTATGAAATTCAGACAACTTTTTTAATATTCGTAGATACTTACACATGAATGCCTATTTAGCTATGCAGCATCATTCTTATATAGTATTACCTAGGATATTTATAACGGTAGATTTAATAATATTGAGCTTACGTTTCACGCCATGATCAATTTGCAGCTTCACTAGCATTGTCGAGGAACCTTTGTCACAAGTTTGCATGTATCGAGAACAAATACAGTGCAAAAAATGTAACCGTTATTATTGGTAGTAGCAAATGATCGCAATCACTAAATTATTGCAATATTATTAACCGTTCAATAAAATCAAGTCGAATTCTTGGGATGTGATATTATAAAACATTGTAAATCACAATTCTACATGAGAACCATTAGTTAAAGTCATATAACGCGTTTTAACACACAATGTAGTTATTAGTCACTAAAACTATCTCTTTCTTAAATTTTTGTATCTGATTACAACTGTTCTTTATTTTATTTTATCACATATGCAAAAGTTCTATTGCCAATAAAAATATTAGCGACCAAATATTGCCACCATACGGTTGACGTTGTTTTTTTACATAGGTAATAAATAATTTTCTTAAGCTTCATACTAGCCTTGATTCTCGGTTATTCATAAAGCAGTAACTATGTTAATTATTGACAGAACGGGAGGGAGGTTATGATACCTCTTTTTGGGAATATTGGTACCTCGATTTGTACCTATATATTGTTTTTAAAAATGTAGGTAAGACTGTAAAAAAATATAATATAACTAGCAGCAATACCCGGCGTTGCCCGGGTAAGAATATATGACACGTTTGATGGAACATTTTAGAATATTCGCGAATTTAGAACTATCCAGAACATCCCATAATGATTCAAAACATTTTATAACTTATTTTATAATTCTGAAACATTCTTGAATGATTTTCAAGATTCTGGAACATTCTTGAACATTGCCAAATCATTCTGAAATGTTATAAATAAAATATTCTTTTACTTCTCTAAGAACATATTTGAACTCCCTGTAACATTCTAAAAAAATCTGCTTCATTCTCATCCCCACTCCGTGCTGTTTGCTGGGTGAGTAGTGACATCAGTAGACGCCTGGCGGGGATGACTAATCGATTGATAATAATTGATCAGTTATCGACCACTGAGAGTTGAAGATTATTACAGTACTAATATCGCTATTAAAAAATGGGGGTTGGTGGTAGAAGGATAAAAATTAAGGGTTGTATGTATTTTTTAATGACAAATCATAAAAAAATAAAAATAAATAATTTTGTCCAAAAAAATTTGGATTGCTAGTTTATTGAAAATTTCCATGAATAATAATTTTCTACAAATAATAAAATAAATTTAAATGTATTTTATTTTTTACGTTTATAAACTTACAATTAGTTAAAGCCCGTATGTTACGCCCATGCTGAAGTCATCTTAAAACAATTACGTCATTTTCGCGCAGAATAGTGATGACGCCTCTGTGCCTTCTCTAATCAGATGGATTCTAAATACCTACCTTAAGATTTTCTGATAAATAATACGTTGCAGTGTGGAAATTTTCAAACAGTTCATAACGATGTCTTTTAGAATATAAGGAATTACTTTAAAAGTTCAGGTTATATTTCTTATAGGCCAAAAATTGTAAGTTCAAATTTCTAATCTTCTCATTTTACAAACTAAACAAATTCGTAAAAATTCAGGAATATTCGAAGAGTTTCGTAAAGACAAGACAAGATTAATGTTTAGTTGCTTGTTCCCAAAGTTTAAAGTTTAATGGCTGTCCTGAATGGATACAATACTTTCGAAGTTTAAAAATTTTGAGCAACTTCAGTATGAATATGTATGTACATTTAATCAAACTTTGGAAAGTATCGATTTTATCAAAATGTAATATGGAGAAGGGCATTAATTTAGTATTTATGTTGTTAAATCCCACCCCCTTCGATTTCCTTAAAAATTTCAGTATTTTGTATAGTTCAGCATGATACACTATAAAATTTAGGATTACGTACAGTATCAATTAATCAACAACTTTGGAGTGAAATATACATTTAAGCTCGTATATACATTACGCACGTAAGGTGAGAAATTCACCCCTTTTGTACGGTTTTCGAGGGTTGAAAAAAATATCAAAAGCAATCAAAAATCTATTTTAATCAACAAAGAAGAATATTATTTTTTCCATTTTGTTTCTAGCGGAAAGAAGAAGAATTTGGCAAAGACTCACGTCCTCTATTTTATTTTTTCTTATGATACTAAGCAATTAAATAAATGCATCGTATGCACAAGGTAACGGTAGGAAAAGACAACGTGAACGTACTGAATATGTTGTGGCCATGTTCGTTTTTTAATTACAGTAACGTGGAAAAAATTATATTATTATTTTATATTTTTTGTGAATTACAATATATTTAGGTTAAATAGGGTTGGATATAGTTAAAAAAACAACTTCTTTTTTGTACTGATATATATCTTTCTTAACCCTCAAAAACCCAAAATCTGAGGTGCGCGGGTTCACCGATATAATTTTTAAATTTTTAGGATTTTAAATTTATTGAATGACGCCTTTAAAAATTATATAAGGATGCGTCAAAAACCATAAATTAAATAAGTTTTCTTTAAAAAAAGTGTATCTTTTTTTCCTAAATAAGAGAAAATTTATTTTATTATTCAACGTCTCACTATCAAAGTGTCAACGAATATAAAGATAAATATACGATTGTTTTGTAAGATACAAAAGTCGTCGATTTCTGTTTAAGACACATTTTCCTATCGACCTGTCGAATAGCGTTACTGAAATCAAGTCGCTTATGTCTACGTATATGTTTCGCTTAAAAGGAAATCAGTGTTTTGTTCAAAGAATAACGAAATGGTCGATAATAAATACGTAAGAGGTTGTTTGTGTCTCGTCCAGAGATAGACTACAATTCGTATTTTTGCGGAACAAGAGAGGATTATCAATTTGGTAGAATTTATTGAATACATCGGTAACTAATTAACGACTATGTTCGTCTTTGTAACTTAAATCAGTACCTACACACTGTTCGATAAAGGACGACTTAATCGTATCTTCAAATACCAAAATGAAGTCAATTAATTAGTAGAAAATGTGCTATTCTACTATTACTACTTCAGGGGCGGCTTGTTGATCATATACATGCTGGGAAGAGAAAACTAACAAACTAACAAGTCGTTTAATGTTAGCTTACTTTTATAGATCTCTACTTTGATAGTTTACATCGGTTTACATCATAGACCAGTGTTGAAGCCTTCAAAAATAGTCAAAAGTGAAAAAAAATTATAGTAGGATGAAACCCATTGGAAAAGGAAGAGAATATAACAAAAATGAAAGGAAAAATAATTTACGGGCGATCTGAGGTCGGGAAAGGGGAGGGGGGTGAATTTTTTAGGGTAAAAAACGGTTTTCCTTGATTTCCGGAAAAACTACAAGTCTTATGGAAAAAAGTTAAATGGCAAAGTTGTAGATAATAAAAGGATCTACAACTTTTGTATTTACACTTTTGTCACATAACCTCAAAATTTGTGTGAAAAATTCAAATAACCAACTTTTTGGTTTTTTATTTTTCTTTTACAAAAAAATTTTTGTTTCACGAAATTTGGTTAAAACATACCTATTTATGTCCCAAACACGCTGTATTTTTTTATTTGAAATATTAATTCTTTCGCCTTATTTTTACTTAATATCGAAAAAGCACCCTAATTTTCAATCGAAAATTCTCACGTCAAAATATCTGCTTTTTTAAAAACGTTGGTGGGCTTTTTCTTCGTTAAAATCTCCACTGTCTGATGGTGTGAAAAAAAATATACATTACTATGGTAAGTTTTCTCAGGAAATACAAAAAAGCGAAGGGAATTTTATCTAAAAAATGTGACCGCTGTTATTTTTTTCAGTAAAAAAGTTGATTTATTAAATTCTTATTACATTTATGTCAAAAAAACATCTCATAAGATACAGGGTTTTTCAAGTTGATGGGCTATTAGAAGTATATGAATTAGTAGAAGGAATTCAATTCTTAAACTTGGGCTTTATTTGATTATTGTTTATGCCGCTTCTTTTAAAAATATTTTCAAGTTCGATTTACATCCGGTTATACCGGAAGTTGATACCAACTTTGTTATTTTACATGGAATGGTATATTTTTCACGCTGAATTCGAATAAAACGTGTAATTCTAAGGTAAGTTTGATAAGCAACTTGTACACCTATGACGATCGGTTTCTGAGTTAATTTAATTTATAGAAAAAAAATCGCTACCGCAACCCAAATTATAAAAAATCATAACTTCCACAAAATACGACTTAGAGAGGTGAAAATTTTACTAGTAATAGCTGAATATTAATGCTAACGCCTTGACAAAATTGAACTAAATAATTTATACAGGGCGTTCAAAATAAAATTCTAAAATTGAAAAACTTCAAACACGAATTACTTACTCCGTTTTTCCAAATGGCACCTACTATTTTTTATTTTTTCAATCGATTCCTTTTTTTATCCTCTTTCGTTCCATATGGATACTTCCTATTTTATTTGAAAAAGCAGATATTTTGACGTGAGAATTTTCGATTGAAAATTAGGGTGCTTTTTCGATATTAAGTAAAAATAAGGTGAAAAAAGAAATATTTCAAATAAAAGAAAAATACAGCGTGTTTGGGACATAAATAGGTAAGTTTTTACCAAATTTCGTGAAAAACAAATTTTTTTTTGTAAAATATAAAAATAAAAAACCAAAAAGTTGGTTATTTGAATTTTTCACACAAATTTTGAGGTTATGTGACAAAAGTGTAAATACAAAAGTTATAGATCTTTTTATTACCTACACTTTTGCTTTTTAACTTTTTTCCATATGACTTGTAGTTTTTCCGGAAATCAAGGAAAACCGTTTTTTACCCTTAAAAACTCACCCCCATCCCCTTCCCGACCTCAGATCGCCCGTAAATTATTTTTCCTTTCATTTCTGTTATATTCTCTTCCTTTTCCAATGGGTTTCATCCTACTATAATTTTTTTGGTTTCACAAATTATCGACCCTGGTATATCAATACAATTTAATAAAAGTTGAAATAAAAAGCCTTATAACACTATCAAAAAGTTTATTGGTAAAAACCAAATGTACATTTCGACTACGAAGTAATCATTATCAATGGTAAACAGTAACTTAAAATTAAACGCCAGATTTAGTCCTATTTATATTTAATATTTACAAGCAGTTATTGAATTATATCCAATAAGGGGTTGTTATTGAAGGGCAAATCGAAGTTCATAAGGAATTTCCTAAATTTCTGAATATACAAACATTCATAAATTCTGAGATCCAGGTAGTTGTTACATTGTTTCAAAAGTTCAATATTTTGGTCGATGGAATGTCCGGTATTTATAGCATGACAAGCAACTGCAGATTTTTCAGGATTATTATATCTTAGGTGGTATAAATGCTCTTTTAATCGTATAGCTAAATTTCTTTTAGTTAAACCTATGTATACTTTTTCACAGTCTAAACAGTTTATTTTATAAATTCCTGATAATGTCGTTATGTTATCTTTATCTTTGGGGTTGCCTAAGAGACTTCCTAATTTATATTTATTATTACTAAAAACTGGTTCGATATCTAATTTTTTACATATTCTTTTTATGTGTCCATTAAATTTTGTATGAAAATTAAATTTCTGTCTAATTTTAGTTTCTTTTGTTGTTGCTAATGTTGTGTTGTCTTTCAAAAATTTTCGTTTTTGTTGTTTTGAAATAATCTTGTTCATTTCATGTAAACTTATATTATGTTGTTGTGCTGTATTCAGAATAAAGGTTTTTTCCTTTTGAAAATTTTTTTTCCTCGTTTAAGGGGATATTAAGTAAACGATAGGCAAGACTGTTGAAAGCTGCTAATTTATGTTTTTTATCAGTATAAGAGCTATTTAAAATGTATCTATTTGTGTGTGTGGTTTTTCTGAAAATGTTAAAAGTTAACTTATTATTATTTCTTATTATTGTCAAATCTAGAAATGGCAGTGAATTATTTGATTCTTCTTCGTAAGTGAATTTAATGGATTCATAAAAAGAATTTATGTAATTGATACATTTATTGACATCAAAATTCTTATCAACTATAATAAAAACATCGTCCACATACCTCAACCACAATTTTGGAAAATATTTAAAATTATTTTTTATATTAATTTCAAAAAAACTTAAAAACAAGTTTGCTAAAAAAGGCGAAAGTGGATTCCCCATAGCTGTACCATTAATTTGTTTGTAGACTTTGTCTCTAAATTGAAAAATATTTTGTGACATGCAAAGTTTAGTTAAGGTTATTAATTCATTAATTTCTATACTGGGGAGTTTTAAATCAATTAACCAACGTTCTAAAAAATCTGTAAGTTTCGGTGAGGGGAACATTTGGAAAAAGAGACACCACATCTAAAGATAATAATTTATCACCTTCATTTAGGGTGAAATTCTCCAATTTTTTGACTAATTCTATATTATTTTTTACTGATAAATTTACAGGTTTTGGAAAAGAATCAAATTTATTGGTTAACCATTTTGCTAATTTATACGTTGGTGCGTTTATGTTTGACACTATTGGTCTGTAACTGTTATCCTTTTTATGAATTTTTGGTAATCCGTATAATTTAGGTATGGTAGGATTATCAATACAATTTAAATTTTTATTCAATCACAAGAAACCGATTCTGCGATTTTATTTGTGGCTTACCTGTCGACAAAAATACATTTTCAATACTTTGTCTTTTCCTGACAGTTAAGGAAATCAATTCAAATCTGTCCACGAAAATTATATAGATAAGATTAGAAGAGGGGGAGTTCATATTTGACATCAATAAAGTTTTTGACAATGGCATTAATTTGACATTCAAAAGAATAGAATTTTTAATTTGACAAATTACATTACACAAGTATAAAAACATTTTGGAAGTAATTTTAAACTTCTTGGCAATATCGTTTTTGCTATTGATACACATTTTGTGTCTGATGCCTCTGGAATTTTAATATCATTTAGAAAGAAACTGTTAATTGCTTTTAAGGGGTTTAGAAAGTAGGCGTGTAATTTGCAAAGAAGTAATTTATGAAGATGATGTTCTTAAAGTAATTAATATTCAATTTGAGAATCTGATTGACCATGTCTGCAGTTTAGTTCGTTTTTGAATTATACTTGAAAAAGCAAAAGGGGTGGATTATTACCACTTTCTCAAAATTGCGCCCTCATAATTAATAGCACTCCGCTATTTAATAATTTTGATCTTTAAAGAACCCTTGAAACCAATAGTCCGTTACTACACTGCTCTTTAGAACTTAATCAATAATGTATTAATTAACATCACTTTTCTTCATATTAATTTTAATAGTTTGTGATCGTTATGTAATTGATTGAAATCTGCAATTACGATGTTCAAAAATTCTTTGTGGATTTTCTTATATATTTTTCCATTTCTTAAATTTGTTTGATTGATTAAACAATAAGACAGAACAAATTATTATTATTATTTATTATTTTCTTAATATCTACTCATATTTAACAAGAAAATTTAAAAATGCCTTTTCCTAAAAGGATATTGTCCAATTAGGGAACGTTTATTTTGAATGTCCTATTTGGGTAGGTTATATAAATTCGTCAGATACCGGAGGACTTAAATTTTAATAAAGCACACTGGAGCAAGAAGTTTCTGAAGTTGGCAAAAAATAAAAAAAGCAAACAACCTGCCTATAAATGTTGGTCAAAAACTGTTTATTAGATAATTTTTGAACACTTACGTGATCAGTATTTAAATGCCAACCCATTTGGTTTGTCACTGTTGCAGTAACTTACCGAATACGTAAACAAGTGAATCAGTGTAATTATACTTACAAGTATTATAGTTTTCAAATTTTATACAACTTTAGGTAAATATAACTGTATTTTGATAACATTGATATTGATCGAAATAATTAATATGTAACAATAATAATATAGCTAAAAGTTTAATACTTGATAAAAATCCATAATTAAAGAATAAAAATAATTATGAAAAATTACTTAATATTATTAAACAAATTTCACCAAATAACGGTTATAATCCGTCTACTATAGATCAATTAATATTAAAAATACAACAAAATATTATTTAGTTAAATTAGTATATCCGGTTAATGAAAGCCAAACCAAAAAAATAAATATAAGTTGTTTAGTTAATTTAACTGATAAAATTTCTTCGTATTTAAGAAACATTGGTTGAATATTGCTTATAGAAAATTTTTTGATTAAAAACAACAAAGATACAATAAAAAAGGCAATAAGTCAGGAATTTATAAGCTAACTTGTGGGTCTCGCTCTAAAGTCTACATTGGTCAAACAGAGAGAACATTTAAAAAACGTATAATAGAACACAAAAATAGTTATGTAAAAAACAAAACAGATTCAACATATGCGAATCATGTAACTGTAGGACATAGTTTTAATGAAAATTTCGAGATTTTACATATAAATAATAAAGGACAAAAATTAACGTTATTAGAACACTTGGAAATAAACAGATAAAAAACTAAGAATAATTTTAAATGACCAGGTAGAATGTAACAAGTCACCTCTACTAAATTTGTTTTAACCCAATACCACCCCCTATTATAAGTAGCTATTTAAGGACCTGAAGTAATTTTCATAGTTAGTAGTAAATACTCAATAGTCTGAAGAAGCCTAAGTTAAGGCGAAACATGTTGCTAAATTAATAAATAATTTGTAAAAATCATATACAAGTGTTTTTATTCTATAACTAAAAGTGTCAGCTAAATTAATTATTATCAAAAACGATGATTTCTATAAGTAACTTTTTAGTTGAATTCCGAAGTAGATGGAATGTCCTATCATTTTTTTACACAAGTTCAAGTTACGAAAATAGAAAAATCTTTAAACTATTTTCTACTTAATTAATTACAATATATTATGGATATTTATTAGGTATTTATATTAGTTTAAGTTTTTAAGGTATACATTAACATTGCATTAAAAGACGGATGGGCTTGAGATTGAAATTCATTCAATATATCTTTTATTTAATCAGTATATTTAGGAATTATATAATACTACTAGTTCAATTTTTTTTATATTTTATGCTTTTTTTAGTTTGATCAATTTATAACTTTAATTAATAGATTTATTTATGTATTAATGTTTCATGTTATTTAGATATTTTATTTATTCATTTGAATGTTTTCAATTTAATTTTTAAATTCTTTATTTGTTTGAATAGTTATTTATTAAATTATTTATTTATTTGATGATTGAACTATTTCACTAATAATAACAGGTAATATAAGTAGTGTGGTATTAATTAGTTATTTTTGCCTTTTTTGTAATTATTGCCAATTTATTTGAAAGCTTCTTGCCCCAGTATGTAACGTATAAAACGTGTAGTGGATAAATAAATAATTTAGTCTTATATGCTATAAGTAGTTACACATTTGTTATCCCTACGATATACCATAAAAGTAACGGTTGTAATAATTCCAGTTCTTATAAACGATACTTTATTATCTATTTCGATAAGTAACAACACCCAAGTCTCTCAAGATTGGATTAAAAGTTACTTATTTATGTAGGTATGTATATACAATATATACTTATGTATATAAAGTATGTAACTGTATACCTACTTATTTTACTCCGTCAGCCTTTATTAAAATAACCTTTCACATTTTGTGACGACGATATTTCCTTTCACTTATTGCTATTCATTTACAAAAACTCGATTTTAGCACCTTGACCTATACATTATACATCTTACTATTTGCCACGTCTTCTATTCAAATTGATTGAAAATATTTTGCATATTATCTACTTACACTTTTATTCTTATTTATTTATAGAATGCTGTTTTTGTTTTAAATTGACAATTTATTCAAACTGGTACAAGAATGTTTTAATTTGAAGTCTAGACACGCGACGTTTTCGAAATTTCCACAAATAATAAAATCAAAATAAATTAAAATCAACATCAATTTTTCTAAGTACACAATACGTTTTCAAAATCTCTTTCAACGGTTAGTCCGCTATGATCTTTCTAAGATGAAAGAAGGATTAATGGCATGCCCCCAAAATTCTTTACCATTAATTTAAAAAAATCAGCTAGGTTAGGTTAGGTCAGGTCTGGTTAAGTAAATTAATATCATAAAGACTAGCAGAAAGAAGAACATCTTAGGCTTTGGATTAAATTTTCTTATAATCATTAATTTAAAAACCAAATTGTAGTATGTATTAGAATACAAAATTTGGTTCTATTTCTTGCAGTTTCAATAATTAAAAAAAGTTTGATAGATACGAGGATGGATCAAATATGAACGAGCCTTTGTTCATAAAACATTTATTTTGAAAATTTTCACAAACACACAAATTTCTCTATTTTCCGACATATCCCCCTTGTTTGATAATACAATTTTCCCAACGGATTGGTAGTTTTTTCATCTCGTTTTCAAAAAAAGAAGCAGCGCGGGAGTCTATCCAGTTGCGCACAAACGCCTCCACATGTTCATCAGTCTGAAATCGCTCGCCTCCTAGTGATTCTTTGAGGGGCCCAAACATGTGGAAATCACAAGGGGATAAGTTTGGGCTATATGGATGGTGTTCCTACTGAGTCTAATGCATATCACTGATTTGGGCCTGCGTTAAAGCTGCGATGCGAACTCGAGCAGCTTTTTAATCTCCACTCGGCAACTTTGAGACCCAAGGAGCTGAAATTTGTCGGAATCCCCAGTTTTTCGTTATGGTTGTGTGGACACTCCCATAGCTGATGCCGAGTTCAACAGATATCTGAAGCACAGTGGCGTGGTGGTCCCCTTTAATAAGGTTTCTAACGCGTGCAATGTTAACCGCCGATATGCTGGTGCGCGGACGATGAGGATGATTTACATTTTCGTCATGATTACGCCCTTCGTTAAATTCTTTGCAACAAACTTTTACCCGTTGCCACGAAAGCGTTTCATTTCCGAACTGTGCTAGCAATCTGCGCAAAATTTCAGCTGGTTTCACGTTTTCGCGTGTAAGAAACTTAATAATAATCCGTTGCGCAACGCTGCTATGCATCTCTTTCTCACTCATTGTGATAGCTACTAAACAATCAAACACAGCAATACGACGAGTCGTTTCCGTGTCACTAATATCCCCACTTCAAGTTGGTAACGCCCGTATGCGCCTTGAACAACTATCCGGCGCTCTATTTAAAAAGGCTCGTTTATATTTGATCCGCTCTCGTATTTTGTGCTTTAGTGTACGATATTTTGGTAGCGTTCAGAGCTCTACCCGCGTTTTAAAAATGTATTTAAGAAATTACAAGTGTAAAATCATTTAATTAAGAATTAAAAATGGCTTTAAATTTTGTCAGAAAAACATCAGGGTCGTATATAACAAAAAGATAGGCTTCAGTGTATAATGACTTCTAAAATTTTATGACTAAGAAAATTGCTACGTAAACGATGTTATTCTCAACTAATTTCATTTTCAATATTTTTCCCTTTTTTACATAAAGTAGGATAATAATATTCAGAGTTTACGGTCGCACGGTGAAAACCAATAACCATTTGGTATAAAAATAGTAAAAACACAAGCCATCCACTACCGTTTATGCCACCACTTTAGTCCATTACGGCGTTTTACATTCAATGGCAGTATGATCGTTTAAAATAATCAGTAATAAATTTCTAATAAATGCTAAACGCTTCTTTTATTATCATGCATGTCGAACGACTCTGTGGATTCGACTGGAAATTGTCGATATCAAATCTTCGATATAATCACACGCATTCAAACACACATAGAAACGAAATATATCTAGTCTGCCGTAAAGATCGCTATAAAAGAGCATTCGGAAACGAGAAACGGCAAAGCCGATCGGAATGAATAAAAAAAGATCGAGCCGATTCTATTCATATTCGAGCTAAACAACAATACAGTAACGCATAAACAATCCTACCATTACCATTAACGTCAAATTTTAGCTTCAATCCAACTGTCTCTTTTCTTGCGGCTAAATGGGATTAAAATCCGATATTGCTACAATTTTTAAAGATATTCAACTTTTAACTGTCTGAAAAACCAGGACACTATTGAAACTTTGTCTATAGAATTTTAATTTTTAGTTAAAAAGAAAACAACAACATGAGTGTTAAATACTCAATAAGAGACAATCGACATATTATAATTAAACATTAATAATATACAAACTATCGAAATGTCTGATTATTTTGATATTTGAATATCTTTCAAGTCAAACTAAAATGACGATTAGATTATGTCGTAAACATAAAAGCATAGAACGTGGAATGGATTGTAGCATCAAGAAATTAAAACACGGCTCCGTCTACTGGAAGTTTATAGACACAACCTTGATAGCAAAAGATAATGAAGTGCTGCGTCGTTAAATTAACTTACACGGCCATCTATTAGAAACTTATGGAACTTACTAATAATTCCGTAATAAGTTGGGCTGAGCTACACACAGTAAGCAAAATTTCATAAAAATTGGTTGAATAGTTTCGGAGTTTATCTCACACAAAAATTGTGACACGAGATTTTGATATATACTTATACAGGGTTACAGGTTAAGTCGATCTAGATCCTTTAAGAGGTTGTAGTTTCCCTCATTTCTGACTTATTTCACTAGGAAAGACCGTATTTCAAACTTAACCGTTTTCAAGTTATCGGACCTTTAAGGTTTTTTACGTATATCAAGCTAGTACAACAAAGTTATTTTTCCGATTTCTAACTTGCACTATAATTTGTCGCTAATTTGTTACCAAATCGCTCGTGCCGTTTAGCCATAATCAGCTGTAGTGCTAGCTTGATATAAAGCTAGCACTACACATAGCGTATCTCGAAAACGAAATGTCGTAGGATATTATTGTAAAGGCCATAATTTGTCGCTGAAAGATGACACATTCAACAAATTTGTCGCTAGTCTTATCTTCAACTGATAAGCAAAAAACTGCTGGAAAGCCATCAAACTCTCAAAAGGTAACGTGTTGCCCAACTTGGGGGAAACAGGGAAAACCTAATTTAAAAAATTTGGTAAATAAATCCTATCTCTTAAAACAAATGTAATCAAGAACTACTTGATTAATTGTTTGATGGTTTCCCAGCAGTTTTTCGCTTATCAGTTGAAGATAAGACTAGCGACAAATTCGTTGAATGTGTCATCTTTCAGCGATAAATTAGCGACAAATTATGGCCTTTACAATAATATCCTACGACATTTCGTTTTCGAGATACGCTATGTGTAGTGCTAGCTTTATATCAAGCTAGCACTACAGCTGATTATGGCTAAACGGCACGAGCGACAAATTTTTCGATTTGGTAACAAATTAGCGACAAATTATAGTGCAAGTTAGAAATGGGAAAAATAACTTTGTCGTGTTAGTTTGATATACGTAGGTTTTTTTATCGAAATTGAACATTTTTTGGTCTATTGTCCCATTCTTTTTTGTGTTTTGTGCTTCTAATTTTTAACTTTTAATGCGACTTCCAACAAGGTTGCGTTAAACGTTTTACGCTACCATGGAGGGGGAATAGAAAGAGACAGAGCGAGTATGATTGCGTGGCACAGAGCGAGAGTGAATGCGTGGCACTCAAACGCATGCGCGTAGTATACCTGTTACAGGCCAGTGCGAGCGTTAGCAACGAGTAGCGTCCAATATTCCAACGCAAGAGGGAGAGAGAAAGAAACATACACAAAAGTGGAAAGTAGGAGAGAGAAAGAGAGTGAGTCGGTAGATAAGCACATGCGCGTGGTATTCTTGCTATGCAGCGACGTAAACAGTGTGAGCGTCGTGAAATTAGCTGAAATGATAATTAAAAGATGCGATCATTTGTGAATTGTAAGCAATGTTAATAAAGTTTGTCTTGAAGAAACAATATGAGTTCACTAAAAATCAATTTCTACCCCTTCCTATTTTCATTTCCATATTACGAAGTTTCACTTCTTCCGCGCGGAGGGACTCCACGTACTATATTTTTTTTATTTTTGCTATTTATTTAATCCAATTACATCTGTTGATGTTCTGAGGTAGAAAATTATCGATGCGGCAAACGAAATAAGAAGAGAATTAACAACTGGTGTAGTGAAAAATGGCTTAAGACACAGAATGAGAGTATGTGTGGGAAACAGAGGCGGACATGTGGAACATACATTATAAACTTTCTTTGAAAAGAGTAATAAAGGTTATTTTGTACCTATTTGGATTGTTTTATTGTGTTTTCTGACTCAGGTGATAAATGTGACGCTTAAGCACTGTTATTTTTTACTACTATCTGGAAGCATTTTATCAAAGTATTTTTGTAAGATTTCTGATAATACCCGAGCTTGTTATACCTTGTTGGATAGCTAAAGAACCATAGATATTTGTAAACACATCTGCAGCATAACTACTGTCATAGACTTTGTTTTTAACATTTAAAAAAAAAATATTTTTTACGAATTTATTACTTTTTTTAACTATCAATCATCTACTGCGACCCAGTTGGTTCAGTTACCTGTAATTTTAGTGTTGAGAATAATAAAGCAACGTATGTACTACAGAAAAATAGCAAAAACAAATAAATTAGAGGCACAAAACACAAAAAAAATGGGACAATAGACCAAAAATTTGGCAATTTTTGTAAAAAAAAACTTTAAAAGTCGAATAACTTGAAAACGGTTAAGTTTGGGATACGGTCTTTCATAGTCAAATCAGTCAGAAATGAGGAAAACTACAACCTCTTAAAGGATCTAGGTCGACTTAACCTGTAACCCTGTATACAAGATTTTTAGATTATTTAGTAAGTAAACTTTTACAGCATAAGTTAGAAAGTAGAGCTCAATTAAGTATTTTATTTCTATTGTAGTTTAAGGATAGTATCTATGTATAAAAAAAAACTGTATTGTAGGTACTTCAATCAATTGAAAAATCGACGTTTTAATTTCAACAGAACAAAGATAAAAATCTTGAGGACCAGAGATATATTTATTTATTATTGTACGTATTGGTAATTTATGAGTTGAATTAAATCCGTGTGTCTACCTGCTGGCGAAAAAGTGACGCAATCAACACCGAAACTTCATTAGTGAGACACAGCTAAAAATAAAAGTTCAGTAAAAAATTGAGAACTTGAAGGAGGAATTTTATACATACGTTTTTTTTTTATAAAGATGTTATTGTCAAATTGTACCTTATGTATATAAATACAGTAACATCTCCTGATTAGCGGGCTGTTTGTTCCAAAACTATGTCGCGATAACAGAAACCGTGAATATTGAATGACGATTTGTATGGAAATACTTATAGAGGTTAGGTTCCAAGGTAGGAAAATAAACTTAAAAAAATTAAAATAAAATCCATTTAATTACAAATATTCAAAAAATGTTACCATTAATTTTTATTGCTTGAATTGTTTGTTTTAAAATATTTTGTAATTTTTTTCCTGATTTGCCGCTTTTAAAAGCTTTTTTAATTTCGCATTTGCGATTCGGTGGTAGCGATATTATAAACTTTGCGACACCTCTAAAGTCGTCTTTTATCAAAGAAGTTTAGGCTTAACACAAATACTTAATATTTAATTTTTTTGTTTATAATTTGACGCCTACTTGTTCATTTTGATATATAAGTGGGGAAAACGTTGAATATTGAACCATGAATATTTTCTCTTTTTAAATTATATGTGTAATGGTAATTTACGTATCCCCGAATAACGAAATTTTCCGACGCGAATACAGGAATTCGTCTCAATTTTGTCTTCCACGAATACTGGAACCTCGAATAACGGAGCCACGAGTAAGTTAACGCGTAATTTTTGTGACGAAATAATCAAAATGGCGAGTATTAGCCGCTCTATGGCACCACACTAGTTAAAAGTGGTACCAAACAAAACAACTTCAGAAACAAATGGCACTAGAATATATTTTGCTGCAAATGTTTCAAAACTTTTCATTTTTCTTTCCATTTAAATTATTGAACTATAAAATTAAAAATTTTTTTGGATAAAGTACTTTTTAAAAATTATTTACATAAACTGCAAATTTTCAATAGAAATGAATTGCCACATCGTCTGAACTGTTCTGAATGAATACAAACGTTATGTATTTTCCCGAGAGGTTTTTCGTCGGCAACAAAGAGTAGTAAACAGAAGACGTACAAGTTTCGTGTCATGAATACATGTAAAACTCGAAAAGAACTTTAGCAGGAGAACATCAACTACAAACAATGTTTGCCGAGTTGTTTTAGTTTACGAATTCTTCCAAAAGTATCCACACATAATACCTCCATAAAATAGTTTCTTACACACACACACACACATTTAGATACAATACATAATACATATATGTATAGCAAGAATGGTAGTTGACAAAACAGTTTCAATTGTCCTCAAGACAATCTGTATACCTACTGTCAGGAATTAATGGGATTTTGTATTCGATTTAGAAGAACCTACTCAGCTATAGGTACGTACTTCATTTGAAATAATTTAATTTAGATGGTAATTAGAATTAAATGTAATAAAATATCCTAGCCTTGGTCATTTTGTTATATTTACGTGAAAAATCCACAAATTGGCGAAGAACTTCAAGCAACACGTAGAGTAAATCAAAAAGGTCGCCCGCTTCTCCGCCCTAACCCAACCTCCCTATGCTTTTTTTTCTTTTAAAATTATTATAATGTGACTAATCTCTGACTCTTTGCTGACGACAGTTTCAATCCATTTATTACCTAGTTAAAATGTTTCAGGAGATTCTTGCCTTGAGCACCAATATAAAGAGCAACTTGTTGAAAATTTCTGCGATTAAGAAATTTTATCAGGAGTCTATTCATAAAATACGTCACGCTAAAACTAGCTTTTTTTGACCCCCTCCCCCCCGGTTGTCACACTTTCTTCCCCAATCCCCTGAACATGATAAATTTTGATTGATAATACACAAATTTTGATAGTCAAAAATATTCATTTTATTTTCATAATAAAATTTAAATAAATTAAGAAATATATTTGATAACGAACAAATAAATAATATTTCTATTTCTATTATAAGTCTGTAAAAATTCAGTAAAATTTTTTGATGAACGGCGAACGTCACGTCACCCCCTGTCTCCCCTTGTCACATCTTGTCACACTCAGTAAGACCCCCCCCCCTTGTATGCGAACGTATTTTATAAACGACCCCTAATAATATCAAATACGATACATTAAACGTTGGTATTTTAGCAGACGAGTCAATTTATGTTTATTTGTGACAAAATGGTGTTGTAAATTCAAAAAATCATTATCCGATTATTATTATTTAGTTACAACTTATAATCCCCTTGTTGCTGACAAAGTATCCTCGCAATAAAATTACGTTTAGTACTGTGTAGGTAACATCTATTTTATCTTAATAGGCTAAATCACTACAAAAACACTCGTAAATGTTTAATGCATGCAATGACTTAATTTTTTCAATTTTCCACCAGCGTCAATGCCATCACCATCAGCGTCAGTAAATGGGCATAATAAGCTTTTGCCTTATCTGAACAAATGAGATGATAGAAACATTAAAATTCCATTAGGTACGGCTAATAAGTCTTGAGAGAATGCACTGAAAAATTAAGATACTAAGAATAACCTCTAAAATTGTTACTCAATAAGTAGACGTACATACCTATGTACATATGTAGACATATATAGATATATACGTATATAATGCAATAAAATTTGTTTGTCAAGGAATTTATGGAGAGTGTATTTGAATAAAGGAATAAAAACTATGTACGTGTAGACTCTTAACTCACTTATTACGCCCACGGACTTATGGTGTTGGTTGTCGTTCTAATTGAACACTCAGTAGAACAATTATTGCACGACATATTTTAATTTAAGAGTTTCCCATATTAACGTAAATGTTGACTTATAATAGTGATTTTTTGAAACTTTTGATTAAACAAGTAACTGCAAATTTAGGTGTTAAAAAAATACCGGCCAAGTGCGAGTCGAACTCGCGCACCGAGGGTTCCGTACAAACCTGTATATATGTGATGTAACTAAAAATTTAAGGTTTTCGGAATTTTTCCTTTATATGTGCTATAAAACATTGCTTCATGACAAATTTCAAGATTCTAAATCGACTGGAAGTACCCTTTAGCTTTTGATTCCCTTGCGAGTAGTTGCGAGTTTGAAAATATGCGCCTTAAATTGCTGTTTCTTTTGATTGCGTTGACATAGAAGTTTGATTTTGTTACAGCTTAAAGGTATTATAGACCTGAGTATTTGATATTAATTTCAATTTAATACCTCTACGCGTTCATGAAGAAAGGGGTAGTAACTTTAAAATTACTAAAAATATTTTTATTATATGATGTAACTAAAAATTTACCGTTTTCGCAATTTTTCCTTTATCTGGGCTATAAGACGTTGCTTCGTACCAAATTTCAAGATTCTGAGTTCACGGGAAGTACCCTGTAGGTTTTGATTCGAAAATTTGCGGAAATTTGCGGCATAAACGGCTGTATCTTTTGATTGCGTTGGCTTAGAAGTTTGATTTTTTTCACAGCTCCAAGGGACGATAGACCTGAGTATTTGATATAAATTTTAGCTTGATACCTCCACGCGTTCCTGAGAAAAAGGGTCTTGACGGACGGACGGACGGACAACAAAAAGTGATCCTATAAGGGTTCCGCTTTTTCCTTTTGAGGTGCGGAACCCTAAAAAACAACATCCACAAATCGAAACACTACGTACTTTTTTAAAGAATTAATGAAAAGAAAAAGAATTTAATTTATGCAAACACGTGTAATTATGAAACTGAATTTCCTTATTGTAATCGTGTCTTTTTGATGAAATCCCCATGGTGGACCATGGTGACGTCAGTGGTGTTCGACGTTTCGTCTCCTATCTTCAGGAACTTCATGTTGTTAATGCAAGGTCTCCAACGCTAGTGTAGAACTGGTCTGCCATGGGGATTTCTTCAAAAAGACACGATTACAATAAGGAAATTCAGTTTCATCAGATAACCGTAGAAGTCTAAATCAAATTATGTTTTAACGAATTTAATCGATTTTTAAAGTCCACCTGAGCTTTACTATATAAAAATGCAGGACAGGAAATGGCACTTACTTATAAGGTTATAAGACACCCGAGTAGGTATCCCCGTAGAATCAAAGAATAACTACGAGGTGACCGTTCCGAGCGTGTGACCGTAATGTAACACATCTTTAACACCATTGACCCTTTTATTTCTTTTAAAAACCAAAAATGAAGCATAGTGGCATTTATTTTCCGCGGTATTGTCAAATTTATTCCTAAATCAAACATGTCATTGTTTGCAGTAGTAGGCTCACTTCCAAGTTATTGGTAAATTCAATACAGTCATTAGTGAATTAGTCAATGCTTCTGTAAATTCAGAATGATGTTCAGAGACAGTTGTGGAAATCTCCATGAGTAACAATTACAACTCAACTTCTGCAGCTGATTTCAACAGATATTTACTATTAGAAGAAATTGTGAAATCCAGGCTTGTTGGCCGTGGCTAAGATTGTTTCTTCTTCGGTGAGAACACCGATGAAGTTTCTTATCTGACGTTTCGCCTACAACAGTGGTTAGCATCCTCAGGGAACGTAGCGTGGGCGTAATGTCTATCGCTGCGGTTGTTGCAGTCTCAGTACTAGACGAAACCTCAATTATTTTTTTGGCTTAGATCTTTAAATAACTCTACACTGTTAAAAATATTAGTAAAATTACAAATCAGTGTATGGCAATACAAAATTAAAATACAATTTAATCTTAATAATCTTCTAAGATACATGAGGAAATCTACTAATACCAGTGGTAATTTTACAATCTTTATGTATAAATTCTACACACATTGTGATTTTACTGAACCGTTAATCAGCTTACAATAGAAAGCATTTCGAATTTACAAACATTGTTTGTAATTTGATTGATTACAATTTTAAGAAAAATTACAAAGCAAAATGTAAATGAAATTACAATGAAGTCAATGAAAGTTTAAAAATCTTTTTCTTATTTTTACAGTCTTGATTATAGGATTCCATAGTGTATTGTAATTTTACTAAAAATAAATCTGCTGTAGCAGAACTAAATCATCAATATTTTTTTTACACATTCTGGAAATGTGATGAATTTTTGACACAAAATAAAAATAATCTATAAAAAGAAAAAAATAATAAATAGAAATTCAAAATTAATACATCCATTGAACCGCTCTTTCTATGATTATCTATTCACATCATGAACGAAGTTATTAGAAACGCTCGCGTTATTTCTTGTCTTTTTGAGTTTGATAGTGGCCGCCAGAAGTCAAAGATATCAACCCCGGGTAGTAAATAAATAAAAGCAATTCAACGGTGAGTGTTGATATATCATATCATGCTTAATTTTTTAGGAATATCTTTCTATACTTTTTTAACATTAGGTGTATCAATTAATGTTTCTTCTTGATGGTCCTAACATGCCATTTTTTCTTTGATTTTGTCACTCGCGTTTTCTCGACTTCTAAACATACTGAAATTACGAAGTATTTTTAGTATAACTTTAATAACATTACAATATTTGTATTTTTATATTACTAACTAGATTATTGGTAACTGTAGTAAAATTGCTACGAATATTTTTGATATTCCTAAACTTAGTTAAAAAGAATTGTGTAGTATAATTACAATAAAGTATACTGAAATTAATAAACAATTTCACTATAATTTGTTTAACAAAATTACAATATTTGTATTGTAATTTTACTAAACAGATTATAGGTAACTCTTTAGTAAAATTACTACAAACGTTTTGTAATTTTCCCAAATTTAATTGGAATTAATTGTGTAGTTTTACAAAACTGGATTTTACTTTTACTATATCGGGGGTGCGTCACAACTTCCAACAATTGTTTTGTAAAATTACCATAGAAATTTCTAACAGTGTACTCATGAAATAATTTTAAACGACTGTAGTTAGGCTGCTTTTTGATCCAGAATTCGTGGATTTTTTTAAAAATACTGCTTTAAGAAAATTCGTACTAACACCTTTAGCTATTTTTTTTATATAAAAAAATAAAGAAAATAAGTCTAATAAATGTAAATTAAAGCATTCGAGTGGTGTTATGCTTTGTACAAAAGCTTCTGAGAGTTCAGGGTTTCTTTATAACAAACAGTTGCCAAAGACGTGGTCAAAAAAAATATAATAAAAATCTTTACTAAAATATGAAATTATGCATTTCCGTTTGTGCAACATTAAAACGAAAATATTGACAAAGAAACCGGTCACTTGAGAAAAATGAAATAAACCTGGTGAAAACAAGTTTAAAACGCGTGTTAAAAAGAATGTTTTAAACGTATGAACACATGTTTTACACGTTTTAATCTGTTTGTTTCATAAATTTAATAAAAAACTTTTTTTTAGTTGCTTTTGCTCGTTTCTATAAATTTCTTCCAGTTAATGTTTACTTCTTCGATAATTAGCAACTGAATACCTTAATAATAGTAAATTATCTAGGCGATGGAAGTGAATTTACTGCTACATTTTTCCATATTCATGTAAATGGTCATTAATGGGAGTGAATTTGGTTCTGCCCCAATTTAGCAGGTAAATAAAACACATAACTATTATTAAAAGAATTGTACGAGAAGAATTTATAAAAGGGGAGGTAAGTTCAAAGGAACCCTAAAAATGATATTATATCGACTTTTTTTAATGTTTATAACGTGTACATTTTAAAATTGAATATTTTCCGATAATCCATTTCAAAAAAATATCCCAATTAAAATTTAGAATAAAATACAACTTAATTATGTTTCTTTTATTAGACGTTTTGGAAGTATGGTATAAGCATCCCAAATGAAATTCTTTTATTCTTTTTTCTATTCAGGGTCACTTTTCATATTTCCCTGACTTAACATAATCTAATCTAATCGAGGTTTTCCTCTACCCCTCTTTACTCCTATTTCTACTGTAAATATGTTTCTTCTTAGGTACAAATCCTTTATGCCTCAAAAATAAGTACCGTTTTAAATAAATAATAATTAAAGGATCTAACATACGTCATGCCTTGATATTTTCAAATATAAAATGCCATCATGTTACCTATCTGGTATCTCAATAATCTAATACCTACTTCTAAATACATGTAACTATTTACCTATTAGCACGCAAACTTGTACAATATTTACACACTACATATATATATATCGTACTGTTCGGGTATAACATCGTGTGTGATCACATTGACATGACATTTACGTTGTGAACTTCTTGATCTTTCACAAAAAAAAAACATCTATCTGCTCATCTGTTTTTGTGGCGAATGGAAAAAAATCTATTGAACATGAAACCATCACGTTCTTTAAATGTGAATTATAAAACAGCTTGATGCAGGAAAAATGACAGGTAGGTAAAGCTAAAAATATGTGGAATGGCTAATAATTTTTTAGGCATTATTAATAGAAAGTGATATGAATAAAATATTTATAATTCCTGAATATCATTTTGCTAATTACTCATAAATAGACTTTAGATTTCTGCTTAATTACTTATCTACTTTGAGGAACCATTAGGGGTCACTAATTAGTTTATACTTTTCGTCTGAATTTAAGTATATTTTGTACCAAAATATTATGTCTATTTTCAAGAAAAAAAAAACATACGCAGCTTTCTAGAAAATAGAATTTACACAAATGATAACGTAAAAACTGAGATGTAACTTGACATTATATTATAGTTATTAATTATTAATAAAAAATTTAGGCAGGTTCAAATCCTGTGGGAAAAGTTAATAATAAAAGATACAAATCATCATCACCCATTTCCATTTTCGACGTATTTAGGAATAAACATAAGCTTAAAATGCCTCCAATTAATTATACGTTTCGAAGATCATTTACCTAAGGATTCCGACGAATTCTTATGGTTTAAAAAATTCATGTTACAACTTGCGAACAAAAATTATTTATTAAGAATATTTTGGACTAAATTTCAACTTCTAGATCAAGTTTGATCTCCTTAGGTAAGTAGTACTTAAGTACCTTTTGCAAAGTCAAAAGAACTTGACTAGGTAAATAAAATACATATGTAATAAAATCCAAAACTATTCAATTTATTATTGAAACTGTAGTTGATTATAAGGTGCCAAGAAAGTTTTTATGTGAAACTTCGTGTGTTATAAAATTGTATAAATTTCCGCACCCCTACCTTGAGCTTTAGCAGAAACTTTCAGCAATCCCACGATGGTAATAAACACCACCAGAAGTTCGTTATTCCCCATATTTGGCACCAAGTCCTTGATGATCACTTAGCATCCCAATCAACAATCACTTTCACTATAAAACAAACGAACGAACACAATAAATAAAAGATATTTAACAATCACACAAGATCCTCACAGTTTATCAACAATGATAATGAATGGCAGAAGAAAACTAACTAAGTAACTGTCAAGAATCCAAAAAACAAAATAAAAAAATAAACAAATGAACTATTTAATTATTATTGTTGTAGTAGTTGTCAGTGCACATACTATTAATTGGAACGTAGCATACCGGATGCGTTCAGTTAACGAGAGTGCACCGTGGAAAACAAAACAAGCGAGTGGGGAAAGCGCATCCACAGTTAATCTACGATCGCTTGAACCGTCCGTCTACTCTTCGTTCGTACGTATGTACGTACGCTAACCAGCGAACAAACGACGACTAACTGTGCTGGAGACAAGAGACAAACAACTCTGCTGTTGGTGAATTGGAGGTGGAGGCTCCGGGTGATAGGAAAGAAGCGAGCGAGTGGTGGTAGAAGTAGGCACATATGCGGCGGCAGAGATTGCGCGCGGCTGTGAATCCTGTTGCCTTTGCAGGAGTCCTGCGGAACTCGCGGCCGACTGATAGACGACTATGACGCCTGTTTTCACACTTGGCGTTCGCTACTCTTGACTCGGAAAATAGGAAACGAAAAACTATTACTGATGAACGATTCTTGCTCTGTATCGACTTTGGACACAAGCCAATTTGCTACGCACGTGTTCGCGAATATTCTATGTAGGGGAACTTGGGGTAATATGACGAACGGGGTAAGTAATAAGATAATACATCTTCTGATGATGCTAATGTATAAGTGAAACATATGTTAAGTAATAAATTGTGATTAAAAGTGGCATTCTTTTTTATTTATTTACAACAAATTTAACCATGTTAGTGAATTACCACAAAGTAGACGCCGGTACGATTAATTATTTGAAAGAGTCCAAAACATGTATTATAAAGTTTCCATTTCCACTTCGGGACCTGGCTGAGATTTTCCCACTTCCCACTAGTCATTAACTTACCTACACATTTTAAATTCTCAATTCGGGACGAACGACTCATACCTACATAGTTTAATAAATGTACTTCTATACAGGGTTTTTCAAGTTGATGGGCTATTAGAAGTATATGAATTAGTAGAAGGAATTAAATTCTGAAACTTGGGCTCATTTGGTGATTGTTTATGCCGCTTCTTTTAAAAATATTTTCAAGTTCGATTTACATCCGGTTATACCGGAAGTCGATACCAACTTTGTTATTTTAAATGGAATGGTATATTTTTTACGCTGAATTCGAATAAAACGTGTCATTCTAAGGTAAGTTTGATAACCAACTTGTACACCTATGACGATCGGTTTCTGAGTTAATTTAATTTATAGAACAAAAAATCGCTACCGCAACCCAAATTATAAAAAATCATAACTTCCACAAAATACGACTTGGAGTGTTGAAATTTTTACTAGTAATAGCTGAATATTAGTGCTAACGCCTTGACAAAATTGAATTAAATAATTTATACAGGGCGTTCACAATTAAATACTAAAATTGAAAAACTTCAAACACGAATTACTTCGTTTTTTCAAATGACACCTACTATTTTTTAGTTTTTCAATCGATTCCTTTTTTTATCCTCTTTCGATCCGTATGGATACTTTCTATTTTAAGTAATAATTCAAAATTATTCCAAAATTTTCAAATAAAATAGGAAGTATCCATATAGATCGAAAGAGGATAAAAAAAGGAATCGATTGAAAAAATAAAAAATAGTAGGTGCCATTTGAAAAAACGAAGAAATTCGTGTTTGAAATTTTTCAATTTTAGAATTTAATTTTGAACGCCCTGTATAAATTCTTTAATTCAATTTTGTCAAAGGGTTAGCACTAATATTCAGCTATTACTAGTAAAAATTTCAACACTGTAAGTCGTATTTTGTGGAAGTTATGATTTTTTTATAATTTGGGTTGCGGTAGCGATTTTTTTTTCTATAAATTAAATTAACTCAGAAACCGATCGTCATTGGTGTACAAGTTGGTTATCAAACTTACCTTAGAATTACATGTTTTATTCGAATTCAGCGTGAAAAATATACCATTCCATTTAAAATAACAAAGTTGGTATCGACTTCCGGTATAACCGGATGTAAATCGAACTTGAAAATATTTTTAAAAGAAGCGGCATAAAGAAGAACCAAATGAGCCCAAGTTTCAGAATTGAATTCATTTTACTAATTCATATACTTCTAATAGCCCATCAACTTGAAAAACCCTGTATACCTATAGTCCTGACGTACTAGAATTCGGCAAAACATGTTAAAAAATATATTAAAAGTAACTTGAAAGTTTATAAATAAGAAAGTTAAAAACAGTAAAACATTATATATAGGGGAATGACAAGATGACGACAACACTCACTTTGTTCGTGTTGTCTTTACATACCGCAACCATGTTATCCCAAGGAATCAAGTAAAATCATTGTTTTATTAAAAAGTCAACATGAATAAAAATAGTAGGTATATGTCACCCGAACTAAAAATGAAAATAGACTAAAAATATTTGTTAAAACTGAATTTCAAAGCGATATTCTAATTCAGTCCCGTAAAATTAAACCCTCTTTCCAAATCCGGGATCAAAAATTAAGGTTTCCATTAAAAAAAAAAACGCTGTGACTTTCAAGTAACCTGAAAGATTTCCTTTAAGGTCAAATTACAGGTTTCTATCCTATGTCCCCCTATGAACCCTGCAACTTTTGTAGAGTTTATTTTTTGATTGATTACTTGACAACATATTCAAGTGGGTGATTTCGAAAGGGACACCCTGTATATTCATGTGAATTTTGGTAATTCCTCGTAAATTAAAAAAAAGCCTTTCATTAAATCTGTACATACGGTGAGATATTACAACTTGCTGGAATTGTATATGTATGCGGATAGAACAGGATGACCCACATACTGCAAACTGAAATCCCGACAGTAACAAAATATTTACTTTCAAAGCTCATACCGCTTTATTTGAATCAAGTTGCCCTTTAGAAATGTATATTTTACCAAACGTAAAGCAAACATTTCAATAATATTATAGTAAGAATGCAACTGAGAATATTGTGTTTATGGTACCTATAGTTCATATGAACGTTCTATTATCTTTTATTGAGGTCACCCACAGGTTCGCCTGAAGTTCAGATAGTAAAATTTCATGTTGGTTTTTAATAGTGCATTCAGAAAAAAATGTAACGTATCATCTACCACAAAAACTCTTCAAATTGAAATTTAAGGTATTTTTATTAGATTACAGGTAAATTTAAATATGTATAGAGGGTGTCTTAAAATTCCTTAGATAAAGAGCAACCACAGCTTCCTGGAACTAAAATAAGTCGATTTAATCGCATTTAACTATATACCCAGAACAGATTTAACGTTATTATTTATTGCTAGTTAAAACAATAATAATAAGTTAAGTTGTTAATTATTGAACCAATTAAAGCAAAATTAATTTTAATAATCAAAGCTCGGGCGCCACTTTGTTAAACAAAGAACTTTGATTAAGATGTTCCGGGCAGAGCAGTGGTGGTTCCTGAAAACCCTGAAGCGTTTGAGGACTCGAAGCTCTCATTAAAAAAAATCATGTGTGCAATTCACACGTGGTAGAAGTGAAACCTTCAAAAATTTTAGTTTCAAGATAATGAGATGAATGTAAAATTTCGGGAAGAGGATAATTGTAGGTTTTAGTAATGATCATAGTGATACAAATCTAAAGCTTTGCGCGCACAAACACGTATTAACATACACACAACCACGAACTTAAGAAACACTGTATAATGTTTCCTATCTCATTTTCTCCCACTCTCTCTCTTTTTACTGTCGCTTTTTCGTTTCATCGACTTTCAAATCACAACGGTACTATAAAAGAAAAAACACTTGAAGAGTATATTAAGAAAATTACAAAAAAAAAAACTTACAAAATAAGCCAAGCCCACCCAAAAATGCTTCTCTACGCCACTGTAGGGACTGCCGCTGGTTTCCGGGTATTTATTAAGGACTTTTCGTAAAGATAGGTATAAGGCAAAATTATCCCATTATCCATAAATATTTGTGTGGGCCGCCTGCAGGTATTAGTCGGCTCCTGATTAGTTTTATTGCTTTGTGGAGTTGCTTCAGGGTATCTTCATCCCTATCGGAACCTACTCTAGTGATTCTTATCAAAGATTGTACTTTTGAATAGATTTACTGAAAATATTAAGAGAAAAGTGGTTCACAAAAATTTTCACGCCACAATAATCACGAAACACTATCAAAAAGAAACCACACAAACACGTCTTGTCGGTTCAAAGGGCCGAGGAAGAAGTCTCGAGCCCCGATCGGAAAAATTCATCGATCCTTCCATCGATCGCGTAATCCTGCGCAAAATTTGTTAGCTTTAGTAATAAGACAGAGGGTCGCTCAAAATTAAGAAGAAATCAATAAAACTGAACTAAGACAAACACAAACTGAATGGAAAGAACTACGACAAGGATATAAATCACCCCCACCCTTAGATATAATTGTTCTAAACTTTTCAGGAGGGTTGATTAACAACTTTAAAAAAACTTTTTTTAAGAAGGATACTTAGCTTCATTTCGTATCTATTATTAAAAATCAATACCTACAACAGTTTCGAAGAAAAAAGAAATTTTTTGCATCAAAGATTTGCAACAAGAATTCTTAATAAATATAATTTTCTGAAATAACTGGAAGATGCATCGTATTATTTGAATAAAATTTTATATGAAGGAGATACTTATCAAGTTTATAGGGATTCGACTGGGAAGAAAACTACCCCCAGCACTAAATAAAATTGATTGGAATGTATTTGTAGAGTCGGCTTATTTCTCCACAAAAGTTTTTTGTAAAAATGTTATTACCTTTTTGTAGAAAAGCCGTATCTGCAGCACTTTTGGAGGAAAAAAGAGGTTTTAATTAACTTATCATATGCCCAAGTTGATAAAAAATGTAGGTAATTCAATTACCCTTCCAGAAAAACCTTATTGAAAATAAAAGCGGTCAAGTGCGAGTTGGACTCGCCCATCAAGGGTTCCGTAGCAGCAAATAATATAAACGTTTTTGTAGTTTGATCGATGTTTTAATAATAGTGTATTTTTTTTTTTAATTAAGTTATTTATAAGTAAACATTATAATTATGTACCTAAATGATGGGATTTACATCTAAATATATGCGAGCCCAATGCCCATATAGGCTTGTGATAGCTAAACAAGCTAATATATATTCCAATTTGACAAGAAATATTTCCAAAAATATTATCAATTTGTGTGCTCGGGTGAACGCAGTCGGGAACCTGCCCCCCGCGCGCTCCGCACCCGCTACCGATCAAGCCACGCCCCGCGCGAATTATAATTATTATTTACTTAGGCAGCTATTACAGATTTATTATTAGAAAATAATGGTTCACGGTTTATACATAAGGTTTATGTTTATGAAATTAAATGTTTTTTTTTATTATTTTTATATTTGAGTTGATTAAATGAAAGGTAAATTGCCGTTTACGATTTATGACGTATTAAAACAAAACTACTTACTAGATCTCGTTCAAACCAATTTTCAGTGGAAGTTTGCATGGTAATGTACATCATATGTTTTTTTTAGTTTTATCATTCTTTTATTTTAGAGGTAACAGGGGGGGCACACATTTTACCACTTTGGAAGTGTCTCTCGCGCAAACTATTCTGTTTAGAAAAAACTATATTAGAAACCTGAATATCATTTTTGAAGACCTATCCATAGATACCCCACACGTATGGGTTTGATGAAAAAAAAATTTTGAGTTTTAGTTCTAAGTATGGGAACCCCCAAAATTTATTGTTTTTTTTCTATTTTTGTGTGAAAATCTTAATGCGGTTCACAGAATACATCTACTTACCAAGTTTCAACAGTATAGATCTCATAGTTTCGGAAAAAAGTGGCTGTGACATACGGACGGACAGACAGACAGACAGACAGACAGACAGACATGACGAATCTATAAAGGTTCCGTTTTTTGCCATTTGGCTACGGAACCCTAAAAAGATCGACCCTACAAATATATATTTCAATGAAATTCATTTATAGATGGGGGCAGTTTTCACCCCACTCGAATCCTCATTAGCTTGATAAGCATGAAAGAAGTTAGTACCTCCTTAGGGTAGTCTTCATATTCATTATCAGCAAATAGCACGATGCATCTTCGAGTTATTTCAGAAAGCTGTACTTATCAAGAATTCTTGTCAGAAATGAAGTTGAGGCAGGTATCATTTAAATTGTTAATCAACCCTCCTAAAATGTTTGGAATAATCATATCGAAGGGTAGCGGCAGTAGCGGCGTTAGGGTAGGACGCGGTTGGGCGACCGCCCAGGGCGCCGGATATTAAGGGGGGGTCTTTTTAGCGAAAAAATTGTTATGATGGCAACATTGGCAAATGGAACGCAGTGTTCAATCCGTTTGATCGTAGCACTGCATGCAGTTCATTTTACGGGAAATCCCCACCATAGAGGAACACACTATCTATCTAAAACCGACACTGGGTAGCGGTGATAAGTGATAAGTGACTAAGTACCCTTATAGATATTTCTATAATCGTACAAACCATTTTTGATTAATCGAAAAAAAAAAAATGTTTTTTTTTACTTTGGCCATTTTCTCACGGATAAACGAAGCAACCTTGGTATACAGATAAATGCGATTAAACCGACTTACTTTTATCCCAGTAAGCTGTGGTTGCTCCATGTTCACGGAGTTTTGAGACACCCTGTATACAATATAAAACAAAGTCGGGTTAGTCACACCATTTACAACTCAAGAACAATTGAACCGATTTTAATGATTTTTGATTTGTAAGATTCGTCTCAACCCCGAATAGCAGAATAACTATTGAAATGTCGGAACAATTCACGGCAAAAAATTATAACTATTTAAGTTTAACAAATTTTTTTTTTTAATAAATAACGACGAATCGTTTCACCTTACAAAGGCTTTATCAGGTGATGAAATGTACAAAAACAAGAATAAGTAACAACTATATATACAAATTATTAAGTGGGGGGGGGGGATATTTAATAGTGGTGAATTGTTAATATGTATTTGGTCGTTGAGGATAAATTTTTGATGATTACATTTATTGATTTCAAAGGATTCGAGAAGATTTAATTTGTATCCCTAATTTTCTTGCTGTAAAATTTGAAATTCAAAGTTAGGTAGGTGCTACTCTTTGATTAGGTGGTTGACGTACGTAGATGTATTTTTATTCTTGGTAAAGGCATCTGAATGTTCCTTTATTCTTTCGGAACGCTTCTTTCCTGTTTGGCCTATATACACTTTTTGGCAACTCCCACAATTCAGCAAATAAACTCCTGAACCCGATTTGATTTTTTTTTATTTTTAAGTAAATTTCCTATAATATTTTTAGATTTGAATGCGGTTTCGATGTTAAGTTTACTAAGTTCTTTTGAAATTTCTTCTGTAAGTTTACCGAAGTAAGTAAAACTAGAATAATTACGGGCATCTTTTTGTACCTATAGGATAAATTGATCATAAAATGTTTTTATTTAATTAATTTTTAAAAATGGATGGTTTTGATTCGGCGAAGTTTTCTATTAAAGTTATCTTTTGATAGTGGTACGGAAATAAGTCTACGAATCATAGAATGGTAAAAGGTCAATTATGTGAATAAGGGTGAAAGGAATTATTATGCATGGTAGTATCCATATGTGTGGGTTTATGATAAATGTTAAAATGATGTTTGTTATTAGCTATTGAGATTGAAAATACTAGAAAATTTAAAGTTTTTCCTTCTTGAATTCTAAAATAAATTTAATATTCTTTTGTATATTAATTTTATTTAGGAGATTTATTTGTCTGGTAGTACCATTGAAACAAACAATAATGTCGTCGACATAGCGATACCAATAAATAACCATATTAAATAAGGAAAGTACATTTAATCACCTGATGAAGTCTGTAAGGTGAAACGATTCGTCGTGATTTATTAATAATTTTTTGTTAAACTCTTAAACAGTTGTGTTTCATTTCCTACGTTATAATAGAGTTTAAGCATATTAGTGCCTATTCAATTAAATATAAAATAGATTAGGTTTGAAATTCCGTTATTTTCCACAATTGACAGCTCACGTCACTGACGCTTATAGCTTATTTGTAAGTTCTATATGTCTCTAACAGAAGGCGGTGTGGGTTAATTTAACGGCACAACATTTCGAAAGCCCAGGCAACGCCGGGAATTGCAGCTACTAATACTTAAAGGGTAAATATTACATGATTAAATAATATCAATATGTTGCGTATCTTCCATATCAAACAACTTGGAATTTCAGCAGGTTATATATCGCATCTTCAAGACGCCTAAAATACTTGCAAGGTCTCTGATTTCATTTTTTTTTTTGTTATAGTGGAGGAACCTCTATCTCAACGATCTAGAACTGCCCTCTTAAGGTATTTAATTTTTTATATAAAAAATTTCAATTCAGTTACTACATTATTAATGGTACAATCAACGTACGGATTGTCATTGAATACTAAGCCATTATAACCGAATTTCACCGTATTATGAAACAAACAATAATGTCGTCGACATAGCGATACCAATAAATAACCATATTAAATAAGGAAAGTACATTTAATCACCTGATGAAGTCTGTAAGGTGAAACGATTCGTCGTGATTTATTAATAATTTTTTGTTAAACTCTTAAACAGTTGTGTTTCATTTCCTACGTTATAATAGAGTTTAAGCATATTAGTGCCTATTCAATTAAATAAAAAATAGATTAGGTTTGAAATTCCGTTATTTTCCACAATTGACAGCTCACGTCACTGACGCTTATAGCTTATTTGTAAGTTCTATATGTCTCTAACAGAGGGCGGTGTAAGTTAATTTAACGGCACAACATTTCGAAAGCCCAGGCAACGCCGGGAATTGCAGCTACTAATACTTAAAGGGTAAATATTACATGATTAAATAATATCAATATGTTGCGTATCTTCCATATCAAACAACTTAGAATTTCAGCAGGTTATATATCGCATCTTCAAGACGCCTAAAATACTTGCAAGGTCTCTGATTTCATTTTTTTTTTGTTATAGTGGAGGAACCTCTATCTCAACGATCTGGAACTGCCCTCTTAAGGTATTTAATTTTTTATTTAAAAAATTCAATACAGTTACTACATTACTAATGGTACAATCAACGTACGGATTGTCATTGAATACGAAGCCATTATAACCGAATTTCACCGTATTATGAAGCAAACTATAATGTAATAATAAACTAAAACACTACAGTATTCGGTAAATCTTTTGATACACCAACCTAATTTCATCTTTTTTGCTAATCTTTACTAACATCCGTAATAACTACGTTTTGTGGTGATATTAAACAATAGTTCCGGCTAATTATTTCAGTCACGCTTAAATAAATGTTGGCCAACAGGTAAATAACTCCTAAATGCAACCAGTTTTTAAGAGTCTCCTTCGTCGGAAAGTCCATTAATGGATTTTTGTACAAAAACTGCTTTGCTTTTAAATGCAATCGTAAGTCAATGTTGTTGTTGTTTCCTCGTCCTTCCAAATTGCGCATGATGGGTGAATAAACCCAATTACTCAATTATTGAATGAAGAGCCACGGATGCTCAACAAGTTCACAATAATAAAACACTGCGAGCACTACAAGTACAACTATAAAAGATACAGAGTAACCCAAAGTCAGTGGCGTATTAGACGTTGATGGAACACTAATGGTAGGAATATTTTGAAAAAATCATGTAGTAGTTACAACCCCTAATATACATTTTGAGAATTTTTTAATTTTATAGCACTTCCGATTATACCAGAAACTGATACCAGCAGCCTTATTTTAAACGGAACACTATATATTTTATTGCACCATTGAATTTCCTTATTTATTTAAAGGTAAGTAACTCAAATCACATATTTTAGCAACCAAATTACTATTTTTTATAAAAATGAAAATATTTAATGTTGGTAGAGGAACATACTATACGGATTGATTCAGAATTTAATTTTGCATCCGATTATGTAAAAAATTAATCATGTGCAACTCAGTACACGTGAAAGAAGTGAAACTTCTTTGGCGATCTCTATACCTACCTTTATAACGAATAAGTAATGTTTGGTGAAAGGAAGAGAGAGTACGAGAATTTTCAGGATTTATGTTTTAAAACTGAAAACACCCTACATCAAATTTTTTTCGCCTCCGTTAATTTTTCCAAGTGCTTAAGAAACCGTAAACTATCAATAACTACAAGGAATTAAAATTAATACATAATAATACTCACTCTTAAATAAATATTAATTGTTGTTAAATAAACATTTACTGTAATACACTTACTGTAATATAACTGCTATGAGATGCCGGTCACTAACAGCTGACTGTAATACCGATATGCGCATTCGCGCCTTTCTATTGTCATAGCTTCGCGAGACGAACCGTTACGAAATGTGTCGTTTCATGGCCTTGAGATTTTACTCTCATCGCGCCCAAAGAAGTTTCACTTCAAAAATATATAGAATGTTTCTTTTAGGATAAGGAAATTATTGCAGCATAAAGCTCTAGACTAGGCATGTCAACTTCATATGGTATTGTGGGCCACAATATCTATTTTGAACTAATGAAACTGAAGTTCCGGATTGTAACCGTATCTGTTTGGTCAAATAACCATGATGACGTCTGTAGTGTTTGACGTTTCGTCTCCTATCGCAAGGGACATCTTCAGGAACTTCACGTTGTTGATGCAAGGCCTTCAACGCTAGTGCTGACTGCTGAACTTCTTCACTACTGACGCCACCATGGTCCGCCATAGGGATTTCATCAAAAAGACACGGTTACAATTCGGAAATTCAGTTTCATCAGACAACAGAAAAATCAAATTCTATTTTGTACTAAGTCGAGGGCCGCATGTTTTTACTGTTCAAAAAATTAAAAAAAAAAAGAGAATACGATTGTTAGAACGATTGTATTTTGCATTTATTAAACTCAATGTTTTGTTTTTAACTAAACTAAAAATATTTTATTGTGTATTAAAAAATTACAATTTGTAATCAGTAAAATATATTGGAATTCGAGGTCTGTTAAAAAAGTAGGATCGCAAATTTCCGTGGGTTACGTATATGGGTAATTGTACGATAAAAGGTTTTAAGTCCATAGACAATACGGCCACGAAGAAAAGTTGCTGTTTTTTTCATTAAACACATTACGATTTTTGTCCCATTTATGAAGCTTTTCACGTAAGGGCAAGTCACTTTATGCATATGTTATTACTGTTTACAAGGCCAGGGTATATACATTGGGCAGGGTAGAGACACCAAGATCAGGGTAGATATTGATTTGGCCAGGGGAGAGAATTTGTGGCAATCAAAGTAACAAAATTAATAAAATCAACTTTCATTTAACGTTGTACTAAACATAGAATCAGACTATCATTTTTACCAATCATATTAAACATCAACAGACTATATTGTTATACCTATAATTTAAATATCACGTATTTTTCCAACACTTTTATTAATTAACTCCTTCACAAAAAACAACAATTCAATAACTATTTCGCCTTCCTAATCACTTTTTCTTTTCTTTTCTCTATCTGCTGTCAACTACCACTGTCAGAAACTGTCAAACTGTCCATCGCTGTCGCTTATATAATAGTGTTGTGGACGTTGCTAGATGATTCTCGAAAATTCCAGCAACTGTTTCTTTTACCTTCTGGAACGCCGCATGGGTAAATTGCACTTAATTTTCGCAGTCGGCGCGGGTCAATTCCACCCAAAACGCCACGTTTTTTTTTGTGGCGTTATGGTAGTACTTATGTCTCTCTATGTTGAACGTTCAGTTAATTCTTGACAGCTGCTTTGCTTGCACGTGTTTTAGCTTGTCTTCGAATCAAATTTCGTGTGAAAACCATAATTAAGTGCGCGGATATTCCGAATGTCGACTGTGGCATATGTTGAAGCTAATTTGGACCAAAGCAATTTTGGGGGTTTTTGGGAGAAGATGTGCCGGACGTCCGAGCACCTCAACAACAGACGAAAACATTGATGAAGTGAAAAAAATTAGTATTGGCCAATCGTCGAATCATCGTTAGAGAAGTTACTAAAGGGCCTACACTTTATCGATTGGCTCCTGCCATTCGATTTTTATCAAGATTTGGGCATGAGATGGGTCGCTGCAAAATTCGTACCAAAATTGCTTAATTTCGACCAAAAACAGCATCGCATTAACATTGCTAAGCTGTTGGACTATCCGCGATTACCCAAATTTTCTCCAGAGGGTCATAACTAATGTCGAATCATAGATTTATGGTTATGACGTGGAAACCAAAGCTCAATCATCCCACTGGAAAACCGACAAAAGTTAGGTCGAATGTGAAGGTGTTGTTTACAGTTTTCTTCGATTGCAGGGGCATGGTGCATCACGAGTTCTTGCGACAGGGTAGAACGGTAAACTAAGGAATATTACCTGCAAGTTATTCGCAATTTGCGCGAAACAATCCTCTAAAAACTCCCGGATACGTGAAAGAACGAAAATTGCCATTTGCACCATTATAACGGCCCTGCCCACACACACATCCTTGCTTGTGCGCGATTTTTTAGCCAAAAACAATAATAATGCCGCAGCCACCGTACCATATTTCCCAGATCTGGCCCCCTGTGACTTTTTCTTGTTCCCGAAACTGAAAAGGCCCATGAAAGGACGACGCTACGCTTTCGATTGAGGACATAAAGGCGGCATCGAAGGAGAATTGTGAACAAAATCACAAAAAAGGATTTTTTTGAAGTACTTTAAGGATTGGAAAAAAAGTTGACAAAAGTGTACATCTGGTGGAGATTAGTTTGAAGGGGACGCGATACTTTTTGAACAGACCTCGTATATACATACACGTACAAGTGTTGTTATTTAAATTGTTTTAGTAAAGGACTTTTCCAAAACCACAGAAGCAAAAAATAAAGTATATGAGTATTTTAAATATAATTGATAATTGTTTCGCGGTACGATAACTTTTTGCAGTAGATGATAGTTATCTTTTTATTAAAGAAAGTTTTTTTTTTCAGGGTTTATTACCCAATGTTTTAACAAGTTAAATTTTAAATTCGTAAACGCAGCCTGCGTGAACGATTCGTTTGCTAGAATTCATGTTATATCATTATATGAAATTTATAAACTACACCCATTTTAATAATTTCAGATATCTACTCTAGACAACAAAGCCTTTTTTTGTTTCAAAAAGGTATTTTGAAATAAAAACTCAGAAATAATTTTAATAAAAGCTTGGGGATAAAGTACCTAAAAAGAAAAATAAGATATCTTGCTAACAAAAATGACGAAATAAAGCGGTTTTATTAGTTTTACATCTAAAAATGCCTCATAATATAAAACTTTAAAAATAAATTTTGTCTAAACAAGAAGGAATAAGTGTCTTTTTATTTTTAATAACTTACGTTTTAGATTCAGAGTTTATAATTTACTGACACTGTTAATCTGCTGGTAGGTGCTCTTACCCTATATCAGGGATGGCGAACCTTTTTTGATGTCCGTGCCACAAAGTCATAAAAATTCTTTTTTAAATAGGTAACGTGGCACAATAAAATTTCATTCGAAATGTTAGAGTGGTGAAACTATACGTAAGTATAATTAAACAAAAAACAAAAACAATTCATCTTTAAACAATTTTTTATTAATCAATGTTTTACAAAAAGTAATATGCTAGAAACAAAATTCAAGTTAAAAAAAATTGTTTTTAATGTGATTTTTGTTGCTGTACACAAGATGATAAAGATTTAATATCTGGTTCATATTTAGTTAATTTCAACAGTACGCATGCAGACTCGTCTCATCATTCTATTCCTATATTTATTTTGTATAAAATTTAATTCTGAAAATAGAGATTCACATGCCCACGTCGATGAAAATTTTGATAAAATTGCCTTTGCTTATATTTTTAAAGTTTTAAACAATCAAACGTGTCAGGAAATTAATTCCATGTATAGTTAGAATTTCATCTTCTGCAATTTTATTTATTTTATCCAATAATCGATTACTTTCAATCATTTCTAAATCATTTCTTAAATCAACAAATTTTTGGTTCTATATGGTACTTGACTGAAATTCAACTAATTCCATTTCTAATTCATTAAAATTTAACCACTCAAGGACTTTTAAATTAAATTCTTCAAATGGTATTGTATCAGGATATAAAATAAATTCTGATTCGAGCACTGCGACAGCAACAACATGCAATAACATTAGAAGGCGAAACTGGATACGCAAAAATTTTTATCTAATGCGCATCTGTATATACTTCGAAAGAATTAATGCGATATTTTAATAATACAATGTATTGTTACGAGTACTTGCCAATTAAGTTGGTGTGAGCATAATTAATGAACATCTTCCCTGAATACATAAGGAATATTCCCGGCTTTCCTAAAACATCTAGAAAACACCAGCAAAGATCAATGGGAAAACAATTGGATTACTAGACGGCTGTAGAATACGCTAGAAAAAGACTGAGAATACTATAAAAGGCGGACGAGACACTTACGGCGGGTTAGTTGATAGTGAACAGTCAGTGAACAGCTGATGTTTGGAAGCGAAGCGATCGATAGGCGATACAGGCGAACCATAGTGGCGATAGAGTTCATAGAGAGCGATACGAGTGGCTACGGTAACAGCGATTGAAAGAGACTTTTAGTGAAATAAATTGTGCGGACTTGTTCATAACTGTAGTGTAGTCAAATTAATTTTAGTAATTAAATAAATTCGTTGTTTTGTTTTGTTAATTGTGTTTTCTGTGACCGAACACGTCACATTTGGTGTCAGGAGTGGGATAGTAAGGGAATTGAAGATTCCCGTAGAAAGTTAGTGCGACAGATCGTAGGAGAAGTCCGAAGTGAAGAAGAATTTTGAAGTCTTATGCCAGTAACAAGAAAACAATCAGCAATCATGGAAGAACAAATAAAGGCTTTAATGGAAATGATGAAGGCAATGAAGGCAGGCCAGGAAAAAATGAAGGCAGGCCAGGAAGAAACGAAGGAAGAAGTGAAGGCAGGCCAGGAAGAATTAAAGAATAAAATGGAAGCTGGACAGGAAGAAATGAAATTAGCACAAGAAGAAATGAAGGCGGGCCAAGTAGAAATTAAGGCAGGTCAAGAAAAATTGATCGAAGATATGAGAGCAATAAAAATGGAGCAGGAAGGATTGAAAGAACAGTTGAAGGAAGTCAGAACCGAAGTGCAAGAAGAGTTAAAGGAAGTCAGAGTAGAAGTGCAAGAAGAATTAAAGGAAGTACGACAAGAATTGGAGACGAGACAAGAGAAACTAAGAGATCAGTTGAAAGAAGAAGTACAAAAGGAAGTAGAGAAGATACGACAGAAGTTCGAGAACACTAGACCGGCTAGTGAAGTAAAGTCCGAAGACACTGCGAGGACGATCAGAATGAAACCACCGACCTTCGACGGAAAAGTTTGCTGGTCTGTATACAAACGACAGTTCGAGGCAGCGGCAGAAGCAAACAACTGGAACGATTTTGAGAAAGCAACGGCGCTGGTCATAGCCCTGCGAGGAGAAGCATTGGATGTCCTTCAAGGTATTCCAGAGCGCCAACAACGGGACTTCTCTGCGCTGCTAGAGCGACTTGAAATGAGATATGGCGACAAACATTTGCAACAAATGTACCAGACTCAACTGAAGTGTCGCAATCAGAAGACATCAGAAAATCTACAGGAGTTCGAGGCCGATGTGGAACGTCTAGTTAGGTTGGCCTATCCTACCGCTCCGCAGGACTTCGCAGACCAGCTAGAAGTCCAAACATTCGTCGATGGCGTGAGGGACACCGACTTACAGCAAGTTCTCCGTTTGGCCCGCCATAAAACTGCGAGTGACGCACTGGCGCACGCCTTAGAATTCGAAGCTGCAAAACAAGATTCCAAGGGCCACGTGCGTGTACGCCAAATAGCTGTTGAAGACGACGAATACAAGAATGAAGTTACGAGGCTGATTAAAGAATGCGTCGAAACTGTCAAGAAGACTACCATCAACGACAAGAGAGAATCGGCCAAATGTTGGGAATGCGGGAAGGTCGGTCACTTTTCCCGAGACTGTTGCCAAAACAAAGGAAGACCAAGGTGCTGGGAATGTGGAAGGCACGGACATTTACAGCGAGACTGCCCGGCCGATGAACGCCGTGCGGACCGACAGCAGTCGGGAAACTAAGATCAGCCAACTTTGAGGGGCGCAAGTTGGCTTCTCCCCACCAAGCCCCAGCAGAAATAGTCGTTTCCCAACTAAACGGAAGCAAGTCCTTATTCGTCGAAGGTCACATCAACAACAAGAAGGTTAGAATGGTGGTCGATACGGGAGCTTCTAAGACCATAATCCGGCCGAACATCGTTAACGAGTGGAGAATCCGTCCCCTGCAGAGGAAGCTACGTTTGACCACGGTTACCGGAGAAACAGCGCCGATTATAGGAGAATGCGACATCGAGTTGAGACTGGGAGAAGTATGCCTTCGACACAAGGTACTAGTAGCCGATGTCGCCGACGACGTGATCATCGGACTAGACCTTCTGGAACAAAACAAGATTAATCTCGATTTGGGCTCCGGAATTTTACGCATTGGCAAGGAAGAGTTGGTGATGACAAACCCCACCAAAGAGTGCGGTCTTCGAAAGGTCATCGTTGCAGAAGACCGGTTACTACCTGCTAGATCCGAGGTAGTTCTCAAAATAAACATCAACGGCGAAGGTGCGGATGGTTTGGTGGGGATAGTAGAAGCCAAAAACCCGGACTTGACACAGAAAGCCATACTGATAGGACGAACATTAATTCGAACTGGGACGCCGAACGCATCTGTCAGAGTGGTCAATTTGAAGGACTTCGAACAGAAAGTGTGTAAAGGAATGGAAGTAGGAGTCCTTGAACCCGTGGTGTCCATCCTCCAATGCGAAGTCGAAGCTAAATCCTCAATGGCAGAGAGCGAACCGCTTCCAACCGTTCTTCGAGACTTAGTGTAGCGTTCGGCCACAAACCTTAACAGCGAACAAATTAGAAAGTTCGAAGAACTGCTCAGCAAATATCGAAATTCTTCGCCCTCTCTGACAACGACTTTGGGAGAACGAATCTGACATACCATCGTATAGACATGGGATCAGCTCGTCCTATTAAACAACCATCTAGAAGAGTTCCATGGGCTAAGCAAGAAGAAGTCAACAACCTGGTGAAGAACATGGAAGAACAGGGGGTAATCGAACCATCACAAATTGCTTGGGCTTCTCCGATAGTGTTGGTTAGGAAGAAGGATGGATCGACCAGGTTCTGCGTTGACTACAGGAAGCTCAACGACGTAACCTTAAAGGACAGCTATCCCTTATCCAGAATCGACGACACCCTTGACAGCTTGGTTGGTGCCAAATGGTTTTCAACGTTAGATTTGAAGAGTGGATACTGGCAAGTGGAACTGGTTCCACAAGACAAGCAGAAGACCGCATTCACGACTGGTTATGGGCTGTGGCACTTTAACGTTATGCCATTTGGACTATGTAACGCTCCCGCCACCTTTGAGCGACTTATGGAAAATGTGCTACAAGGGCTCAATTGGAAGGTTTGTCTGGTGTACTTGGATGACGTGATAGTACTGGGAAAGACATTCGAAGACCACCTCCGAAATGTCGAAGAAGTGATCAAGAAGCTTTCAGCAGCCAAGTTGAAACTCAGTCCCAAGAAATGCCATCTGTTCTGTAAGGAGGTGAAATATCTTGGCCACGTTATCACCTCAGAAGGAATAAGAACTGATCCTGACAAGACTGAAGCTGTGAGAAGTTGGCCTGTTCCGAAGAACCAACACGACTTGAGAAGCTTTTTGGAGCTGTGTTCCTATTATCGACGATTCGTAAAGGGATTTACAGATATAGCTCGACCGCTCCACAAGTTAACAGAGGATGGTGTCCCTTTCCAATGGTCAGAACGATGTCAGCAAGCTTTTGAAACACTGAAGTCTACCCTTTCTCAAGCCCCAATACTGACGTACCCACAGTTCGACACAGACTTCATTGTCGATACGGATGCCAGCAATGTAGGAATTGGTGGTGTACTGTCGCAGATGCAGGAAGGAAAAGAAAAAGTCATTGGCTACTTCAGTAAGACGCTGTCAAAACCGGAGCGAAACTATTGCGTGACCCGTAGAGAATTGCTGGCAGTCGTCAAAACTCTCGAACATTTCCATAAGTATCTCTACGGACGAAAATTCCTGTTAAGGACAGACCATGCGTCCCTGAAATGGCTGCTGCAATTTAAAAACCCAGAGGGACAACTGGTTCGATGGCTACAGCGGCTACAAGTATACGACTTCAGCATCGAGCATCGTGCTGGAAAACAACATGGTAACGCTGATGCCCTCTCGCGAAGACCATGCTCGAAGAACTGCAAACATTGCATGGCCGCCGAAAAGAAGGAACCAGTCAACTTGGCAAGGATCTGTCAGACGATGGTGGAACCTGAAGAACACTGGCAGAACGAAGACTTGGCGAAAGACCAAAATAACGACGAAGACATTAAACCGATACTGCGGTGGAAAAAAGCAGGAACAGCACGATCTACCTGGGCAGATGTTAGTAGTACGAGTACCATCACGAAGAGCTATTGGGCCTTATGGGATTCGCTCATCGTCGAGAATGGGGTACTAAAACGAGTGTGGGAAAGCCCTGATGGAACTAAAATTCGACATCAAGTAGTTCTCCCGAAGAACAGAGTCAACGAGGTGCTGACAGAAGTCCATGGAGGTGTTGGTGGAGGACACTTCGGAGTAACAAAGATGTTTGAGAAGGTGCGAGAGAGATTTTATTGGCTAAAGTGTAGAAGAGACGTCGAAAATTGGTGTAGGAAGTGTCCAACGTGTGCGTCAGCCAAGGGACCTCAGACTCGAAGCCGAGGGCGAATGAAGCAGTACAATGTTGGTGCCCCATTTGAGAGAATAGCTCTGGACGTAGCAGGACTATTCCCAACAACAACTGCTGGCAATAAGTATATCTTGGTAGTGATGGACTATTTTAGCAAATGGCCCGAAGTGTACGCAATCCCAAACCAAGAAGCTACTACGGTTGCTGGAATGCTGGTGAACCAATGGATCATTCGGTATGGAGTTCCGATGGAGATCCACTCTGACCAGGGACGGAACTTCGAATCCACGGTATTCCGGGAAGTCTGTGAGCTGCTAGGAGTACAGAAAACTAGGACCACTCCGTTACATCCACAATCTGACGGAATGGTCGAACGGTTTAACGCGACGCTGGAAACCAATTTGAAAATGGTTGTCAACGATCACCAGACAGACTGGGACCAGCACATTCCTTTGTTCCTGTTGGCCTATCGAAGTGCAGTTCATGAGATCACCGGCAGAACACCAGCCAGCATTTTATTTGGAAGAGAGCTGAAGTTACCTATAGACATCCGGTTTGGACACCCAGAAGATCGGCGACCTTCGGCTACCGATTACGCACAGCAACTAGAGGAACGACTCGATACCATCCATAGAGCCGTTCATAACAAAATCCAAGTAGGGAGTGACCGCATGAAGACCAGGTACGACCGGAGAGCCAACAGCACAGGATTCAGAGAAGGGGACCAGGTGTGGCTTTACAATCCTGTCCGTCGAAAAGGGCGCTCACCGAAGCTACAGCGAGCCTGGGAAGGACCTTACACCGTGGTCAGAAGACTGAATTACGTGGTCTACCGTATTCAGAGAGGACCAAAGGCCAAGATGAAAGTTGTACACTTGGACCGCTTGGCGCCCTACAAAGGTCAAGACATTGATCGGGACGATCAATTCTAAGAAGGGGGCAGTGTTACGAGTACTTGCCAATTAAGTTGGTGTGAGCATAATTAATGAACATCTTCCCTGATTACATAAGGAATATTCTCGGCTTTCCTGAAACATCTAGAAAACACCAGCAAAGATCAATGGGAAAACAATTGGATTACTAGACGGCTGTAGAATACCCTAGAAAAAGGCTGAGAAGACTATAAAAGGCGGACGAGACACTCACACCGGGTTAGTTGACAGTGAACAGTCAGTGAACAGCTGATGTTTGGAAGCGAAGCGATCGATAGGCGATACAAATTTATTTATATCATAAACTATAAATTAAGTGTAGATTAATAATTTTTAATTCATTTCTATTAAAAAAGATAACTTTAAAAAAAAATTTTGTTTTTGTGCGTGCCATCAAAATTTTCAAACGTGCAACTTGTGGCACGAGTGGCAATGGTTCGCCATCCTTGTTCTATATCCTTTTATAAGACTTTTATTGAAGAATATTTTTACTACATTGCTTAGAAGAATAAGGTTCTAGCAAGAACATACAACACAATCGAAATGAATGCTGTCGTGGTCAAGTCCCTTTTTAAACTTTACCCTCTGTACCCTTTACCCCTCCAATTTTATTTAAAACATTTTTCTAATATTCCACAAAGCTACCAATAACCCCATTGACATCCCTTTCCTCTTATACCCACGAGACGGTATAAAGGGTTACCATTTGCTAGTGATGCGCGATTACGAAATAATTTTATACTCGAAATAATTGACTTCGTTTAAAAAATCAATCGAATGCATTATCTGTTGTATTGATTACACGAATGTAAAAAACATATTCGATATGCAAAACCTCCAATACGATCTCGAAAGAAAAGTACTACAATCTCTAAATTGTAGGCTGAGCTTCATTAATAATCCAAATGAATTTAAAATTTCCGTACATGTTTGTTCAAATTTTTCTCGCAACCCAACAACTCGTCTACGAGAAAATATAGACACACAACAGTGATCATTTAAAACAAAGAATGGAATACATATGAACAATTGAGTCCAGAGGTTCCAACAATCGAATCGAAAGGTTTAGAGATATTACAATAATCGATATAGGTAATTGATTAAAACATCTCCAAATCGGTCATCACTACCATTTGCCCCTTTTTTAGTTTTACGACCCTTTCTCTGTACCACAATATGTCTGGTTCGAATTAGAAATACCTGAACATTTTTTTCTCACTTTAATTTTCAATTTTGGTAAAAGTTTCGTTCTATTATATTTATTTATTACCTTTAAGCAAGTTTCATATCTTCCTTTTTCCTGTTTTCTAATTTATTTAGATCAACCACCCGGTATACTAACATTTAATACTAGAGAATATTGGCAAAAGATCAATCGTATTGCCTCTCCATTTCAAATTTACATTATTATATTTTTTAAGATAGAGAGGTACCTACCTAATAATTTTAGCATCCCACCAAATTTCCATTTAATAACTTTATAGAAATTCACTGAATTATTTATTAAAACTGCGTTGCTTTGAAGGTTCATTCTCTTTCCCAATTTATTGCCTTTTCAAGGGAGCTTTAGAGCCTATTCACAATAAAATATAGACAAGGAAACTTAAATTTGTTCTCAAATAACTCCAAAATGGGAACTTAAAACTTTTAAACCCTATTCTCATAAAGTGAGACAGGTTAAACGACGGTTATCATTTTAAATTCAAAAGTGAGTATTTTGTCATAAAAAAAATGTTTCTATTTATTTTACATATAGGTAATTAGTATACATATATAAACAAAAGAAATGAATTAATTAACAATGAAAGCTTATCTACAAGTGGAACAACAAAAGAAAGGAAGTAAATGATCAAAAAATTAAATTTTTCATGAAATACTGAGGGAAAGCATAAAATGTTGGAGAGCTGTTTATGAAATGAAATTAGAGACGTATTAGTAGAAATCAGATTCAGACGTAAAGAGACAACTTGAGAATGATTTATAAATGGAACAAAGATTCAACATCACTTTTTTCATTAATTTAGAAGGAAATTCATGAGTTGTTGAGGGCTATTGTTGAAGTAACATAAGAGACTATAGAAACAGAAGTAGAAGTAAAAAGTAATAGTTCGTGGAGTCCCTCCGCGCGGAAGAAGTGAAACTTCATAATGTGGAAATGAAAATAGGAAGGGTTAGAAATTGATTTTTAGTGAACTCATATTGTTTATTTAAGACAAACTTTATTAACATTGCTTACAATTCACAATTGATCGCATCTTTTAATTATCATTTCAGCTAATTTCACGACGCTCACACTGTTTACTTCGCTGCATAGCAAGAATACCACGCGCATGTGCTGATCTACCGACTCACTCTCTTTCTCTCTCCTACTTTCTACCTTTACGTATCTTTCTTTCTCTCTCCCTCTTGCGTTGGAATATTGGACGCTACTCGTTGCTAACGCTCGCACTGGCCTGTAACATGTATACTATGCGCATGCGTTCGCGTGCCACGCATTAACTCTCGCTCTGTCTCATTCTATTCCCCCTCCATGGTAGCGTTAATCGTTTAACGAAACCTTGTTGGAAGTCGCATTAGAAGTTTCACTTCAAAAATAATCAAAAGATAAAACAAAAACATAATAAAGGCATAAACGAATGAAATATAAGAATTATAAATATGATTAACTGTATCTAAGTTTACTTGATGGAAATTCATGATTCACTTAATAACAAATAAAACACAAATTTAAATTTCCACAATATATTAACAAGTACTTATTAATTATAAATATGTTAATTATAAATATAGTATTGTTACAATCACACATCGGAGTTCTAAGGATATAAATTATTGGAATAATTATCGAAAAGATGACCTGCATTGTCACGATTTACAATTAATATGAGACAATGAACATTCCATGGGTAAAGTTTTAAACATATGTACGTTTAAGAAGAGAAAATCATATGGTGATAGAAATATACCTATATAAAAAACTACAAATGGCGCATAAAACAATTATTTAGCGTTTCCTGAAAAAACGCAAGACTTAGCTTATGAACACCCTAATACCAATCGATAGGCAATTAAAAAATACATCTGAAATGTTAATAAATATGGCGTTTCATTTAAATTAATCAAGTTACAACCGCTTAAAGTTCATACTTAAGTAGTATTAATTTTTGGACACCCTGTATAAGATGACGAGTTTATTATAATTGGGATATAAAATATTATCTATTGTTACACTTCATTGTAAATTTCGCTTACATAACTTAAATACTTCTTAAATACTTGAACATGAAAATTAGGTTAGATTTTGATAATTCTAATTATTTAAAAAACCTTAAGGTTTAGGTGTTATAAAACTTATCAAAACAAACACTTATTTTGATCGAAGAATCCAAAAATGCAATAATATACTGGCGGTTCCATTTAAAAAGAACATAACTTTGATACTTTTAGGGCATTTGGAACATCCTGTATAATGTGAAAATAATTTTAAAAGGTAACCATAATAGACCCCTATATAACCCAAAAGTTAAAGTTTTTGAAAATTTCATATTTTGGCCATAATATTACGTGCCGTATAGCGTGAATAACCCTGTACAAAGGAGACTGTGGTGTGAATAAAAAAGTAAAACAGTACCCCAACTCACAGAGTTAAGTTGGGCTAAGACCTTTTTTGCTTTTTCTCATATCATGATCTTAAATCAGTAGCGCATCCAACCCTGATGTTAAAATAGGTATTTAGGCAAAAAATTTTTTTTTTCGGCTAAAAGTTAGCGCAGAACCGCAAAAACATCAGTGTCATCAGTGAATAGTAAACAGAAATTAAATAGAAATGTTTGAAGTCGAATAAAAGTGGTGGACTAGAATCGAAATTGTACCAAAAGAAATATTCCCGATCTTTTCGGATCGAAATGTAAAGTCGACGATCGAAATATATCGGAATGTCATAATATTATTTAAGGGCGGAAGGCCCTCTTCAGCCTCCTTTAGGAATAGTTCGCATGGGTGAGTGTTGGTTTGGGGGAGAAAGATGAGACGGACGAAATGAAGACAGAAGAGAAGTGAAAGACTATCTGTGGAATATTACTACCCCACCATTTGCCTAAATGATCCAAGGAAACCACAGAAATATCTGGACCAGAGTATTGCCGCGTTTTTAACCTAACATCGTGTGATAACTTTGACATTGATCTACAAGATCATTTAAAAGTTCGTTCTTTTTGCAGAAGAAATATATGTCCTTGATCACATACTGGTAAGAATGGAAAATTTTGAAATGGGAAAAATCATTAAAGTTAACCTTCTAGTCAATTTTTATGAAAAACTAAAAGAAACCTATTCCTTTTTTTAATAACTAGGGTAAAAAGTGTAAAAAAAAAAAGAATTTACTTTCAGAAGACCTTCAACGACAAACTCAACATCACGATTTGTTCTTCGAATCATCCAATCTAAAGATAAATTAATTACCCTGTATAATCCTAATTAGTGAGCATCCTATTTAAAGCAATCCCACATTATCTTTATTATCATTTTAAAACTTGAAGTTAAAGTTGGAATTAAAAAAAATGTGAGCCATCACGGGACGCCTGGCAGATGTGAAACATCGAGTTTGTACAAGTAATATACATGAAAGACAATACACGACAGGAACTAAATATGGCATAATAAAAAAATCAAATATTACGAATTTTTTACACAAAATGATGACTATTTATTTAATAAACATTTATTTTTAGTAAATACAAAAATTGAACATTCAAAAATTTATTTCAAGTTGCGATAACTCAATCTTTTTAATCAGTGACTTCAGTAATAATTATATTCAATGTTATCTTTGACAGCATTACTGTGATAATTGGTCGAGGATAACTGATGTTACAAAAGTATTGGACATAACATTATCAAGACATCTAATAAATACAGCATCTATTGTTGTTGTTGTTGTTGCATATCTGGTAGTAGGTTTTCTTGGATTGTTGTTAATTTGCAATTGAAAGTCTTTTTGGAGGAACGTAATTAATGGCATTCATTCATCTTTAACAAAATTAACATTGAAATCTCCTGCTAAAATCAATGGTAGTTTATCTTTATTGGTTTTAAAAATTATTGAACCTCTGTGACTGTACGGAAATAATTTCTCATATAAAAATGAAATATCATTCATTTTTTTGTTAGGTGAAATGTACACAACAATTATAATTAATTCACTTCCATCTTCTAGTTTTGTACTAAAATGTAGTAAACGACACCGTCGAACCGACTGGGAAGAGAATCGCACAGGCGCTTGCAAATGGTGAGCGTCGCCACGGCATGAGTCGCCACGCCAACAATCCGGTTTACCCGCGGCTATATATGTTTCACATCAATAAAATATTTTGATGGGGTAACTATTCTGTTTACATTTATTTTACTTTCCTCATTAACTTCAAACAAAACTTCCCTAACTATGAGTATAAAAGTGACCCCTATTTTTTTTTTTTTTAATGGAATCGGTGCCAAACAAGTATTAGTAGGTATTTAGATACTATTACTTCTTAGTTCTTATAGAAACTTTCTAATTAAATACGTACTACGTATGTGTCAGAATCAGATAATAACAGCTAGGTTTTGATATAAAGTTCATAATGGACGTGAAATGACTCGATAACGGTGGAAGTTATTATTAAGAAATAACTTCGAAGGATATCTTATATTGACTTTATTGACTTTTGATATTGAAGATTACATAGAGTTTTGACATTCCTTTCATAAATAATTCTTTAGGAAATACTAGGGCACATTTTTGCTACTGACTTGGATATCAAATTACTAGGAAAGGAACACATAGGTATCTATATTAAGTAAATTTAATTAATAGGTCAGAATGAGTAATAGAAAGGTAAGTAATTAAATTTAACAGTTTTAGACTTCCACGTATGTAGTTAAAAAATGTTCTTGTATACTGTGGTAATCGAAAAATGAAAAATGTTAGGTTGCGTTCATTTTATCTATGGTAGTTTTCGATTAAGTTCAATTGACAGGTGCAATATTATACAGGATGTTCTATTTTCAACTATTCACTTGAATATCTTGTCAGGAAAGTCACTAACTTTTTTTGTAGAAATAATTTTTCTATTGTCAGCTTCCCGGACGAAATATTCAAATTGGTAATTTAAAATGAGACCACGGAACCAGAGAGCTTTTTCAGTAGAAATTTTCGAATATTTCTTGAACAGGTAAACTTTGTTGTTTAAGTACAACGAAAGACGTTTTTTCCCAAAGCTTTTTAATGAAAACACTTAAGCTCGTCAATAGCTACTAAACAAAAAATTAATAAATCGTTTGAAAACGTAGGACAACCCTATTTTATCCCGTTAGGGTCATCTAGCGGCTCAAAGATCGAATTTCTACCAGAAACGTAATGGTAGAGAAATGGGCATTTTAATTTTTGACAAAAAATTGCCAATTTTTTGGTCTATTGTCCCATTTCCTTGTGTATTGTGCCTCTAATTTATTTGTTTTTGCTATTTTTCTGTAGTACATACGTTGCTTCATTATTCTCAACACTAAAATTACAGGTAACTGAACCAACTGGGTCGCAGTAGATGATTGATAGTTAAATAAAAAAAGCGGTCATCTGCGAGTTGGATTCGCCCATTAAGGGTTCCGTAGCAGCAAGTAACATAATATAAACGTTTTTGTAGTTCGTTGTAACTTTGATCGATGTTTTAATAATAGTGTATTTTTTTTTTAATTAAGTTATTTATAAGTAAACATTATAATTGGGTACCTAAATGATGGGATTTACATCTAAATATATGCGAGCCCAATGCCCATATAGGCTTGTGATAGCTAAACAAGCTAATATACAGGGTTGCTCATTAGTGCGTCAAAGGTCAATATAGCCTTTATTAAATCAGATTGGAGATTTTTTTTTTATGAAAATTATACAGTATCAAAAGACGCATATTTTAAAAATAGTTTGACATATACAGGGTGAATCACTAAATCGGAGCACGTTCCAACATATTTTTTTTAAATGAAACACCCTGTATATTATTTGTTTTTCATAATCTACTTAAAATTGTCTTTTCAATGATACAAAGATTTTTGGGTTTGGATGTTGCATTGTTGAGTTAATAATGAAAATGTAAAAAAATTGGTTGCAACAGGGTTTGGCTTTTTAGTTCAATGCACAAGTATTACGATTAGTTGAGATGAAATATTTAATAGTTATGCTGCCAACGGATGTACTAAACCTAAAAAATAATAAAATCATAATTTTATTATACAGGGTGTTTTTTACGGTGCAGTCAATTGAGCAACCTTCAAAGAGCGATTTCTCCATTTTTTCAATTGGAACACCCTGTGTATTAGTGAATTTTTGGAATGGTGCGTTAATTCTGCTTAATGTTTCTTTATAATATTTTATACCTAAACCTCGTAATTTCAGAGATATTTCACTTTTTTCATTATTATCAACTAATTATTTGATCTAGTGTGCTTATCGGTCAGATTTGGTAAGTTGAGACAATTAAAACGTAAATAAATAAATAGATGGTCAAAGTTTAACATCGTTTACTATTTAAAGTAAATGTTCAAAGTGTCCTCCATTGTGATTGGAACACATTTGCATCCTTGACAGAAAGGATCTATGCACTCTTTGTAACATCTCAACGGAAACTGTTTCAAAGGCATAGATTATACGTTGCCTCATGTCGTCTGCTGTAGTTGAAGGAGTCTTGTATACAATATTTTTTATGTGGCTCCATAGAAAAAAATCGAGTTTCGTCAAATCTGGCGATCTAGGTGGCCAACTGATAGGACCCCCGCGACCTATCCACCTATCTCCGAATTGTTGATTCATGAACCCTCTGACAGTTAACGCAAAATGTGCTGGAGCACCATCGTGTTGGAACCACATATTTTCCCTTAAAACAGGAGGAACGTTTTGCAGAAGCCGAGGTAGATCATGTTGCAAGAAATACAAATATTGTGCACCATTTAAACGTTCATGAAAGAAATGTGGTCCAATTAAAAGGTTTCCCATAATACCACCCCAAACATTTACTGTCCATTGTCTCTGCTTATCAACCGATCTCAGTATTTTTGGGTTTTCAGTTGCATAATGATGAAGATTATGACGGTTCGGGATACCACTCTGAATAAATGTAGATTCGTCGGTAAATAACACTTTTTGGAAAAAGCTAGGTGTTATCCTTTCAGTTTCCAATCCCCATTCGCTAAATGCCCTTCCAGTCTCGAAATCAGGCTCCAACAGTTCTTGATGAAAGGAGATACTGTAGTCATGATATTTATTATTATATTATTATTTATAATTATTATTTACTTAGGCAGCTATTACACATTTATTATTAGAAAATAATGGTTCACGGTTTATACATAAGGCGTATGTTTATGAAAATAAATGTTTTTTTTTAATTATTTTTATATTTGAGTTGATTGAATGAAAGGTAAATTGCGGTTTACGATTTATGACGTATTAAAAACAACTACTTACTAGATCTCGTTCAAACCAATTTTCGGTGGAAGTTTGCATGGTAATGTACATCATATATTTTTTTTAGTTTTATCATTCTCTTATTTTAGAAGTTACAGGGAGGGGGGGGCACACATTTTACCACTTTGGAAGTGTCTCTCGCGCAAAATATTCAGTTTAGAAAAAATTATATTAGAAACCTCAATATCATTTTTGAAGACCTATCCATAGATACCCCACACGTATGGGTTTGATGAAAAAAAATTTTTGAGTTTCAGTTCTAAGTATGGGAACCCCCAAAATTTATTGTTTTTTTTTTCTATTTTTGTGTGAAAATCTTAATGCGGTTCACAGAATACATCTACCTACCAAGTTTCAACAGTATAGTTCTTATAGTTTCGGAAAAAAGTGGCTGTGACATACGGACGGACAGACAGATAGACATGACGAATCTATAAGGGTTCCGTTTTTTGCCATTTGGCTACGGAACCCTCAAAAGGTAATACATTCGTAAAAAATATATTTGTTTTTCCTTTTTAAATAGTAAAAACAAAGTCTATGACAGTTATGCTGCAGATGTGTTTAAAAATATCTATGGTTCTTTAGCTATCCAACAAGGTATATCAAGCTAGGGTATTATCAGAAATCTTACAAAAAGAACTTTGATAAAATGCTTCCAGATAGTTGTAAAAAATAACGGTACTTAAGCGTTAATTTTTTACCCTGAGTCAGAAAACAAAATAAAACAGTCCAAATAGGTACAAAATAGCCTTTATTACTCTTTTCAAAGAGTTTACAATGTATGTTCCACATGTCCGCCTCTGTTTCGCACACATACTCTCTGTGTCTTAAGCCACTTTTCACAACACCAGTTGTTAATGCTCTTCTTAATTCGTTTGCCGCATCGATAATTTTCAGCCTCAAAACATCAACAGATGTAATAGGATTAAAAAAATAGCAAAAACAAATAAATTAGAGGCACAAAACACAAGAAAAAATGGGACAACAGACCAAAAAATCGGCAATTTTTATAAAAACCCTTAAAAGTCTAATAACTTGAAAGCGGTTAAGTTTGGGATACGGTCTTTCATAGTCAAGTCAGTCAGAAATGAGGGAAACTACAACCTCTTAAAGGATCTAGGTCGACTTAACCTGTAACCCTGTATATAAACACCTGTTTAATCACATTTACTGTAACATATACAACATAAAAGAATGCTCTGTCAGTGAATCAGTCACTTTTTTACAGTCTTCATAAAATAGGGGTAATAATAGATAATGGCATTTATTACGATTTAGTTATTTTACCTTCACTGTTTTTAATGAAAAAACCGTAACGTGTTACAAGTATTCTGGCGTCATATTAATGAAGTAAAGGAGGCGTGTGTTATGGGGTTACAATACTCGTATGCACGTGAGAACATACCTACCTGTAAACGTTTCCTACAAACCTGTTAATTGCTAGTTGAAATACATACACACATACGTAAATACACATACATGGGTTCATGGTACGTACATATAAACAAACACATATGTACATCCACCAAATTAGTGAATCCCGTTTAAGTTTCCGTTTTGTTTCGAAACTATTAAAGTGTTTCTCAAGACACCATTGACGTATTATCTGATTTGAGTTTAATTGCATGCTCTTGTTTTGAAACAGACATCTCTTCTATTGTACAATACCGTGTATGTAGATATGTACTTAACAAAGTACATGTATGTGCATTACTTAACGGTACGAAACATACAAAACTGTACATAATATATACATATGTGTAATAATAAAGAATTGGTATGTAGCACATATGCCTATCTATAACCATAAGAATTGATTTATTGATTTTCAAAAAAGTCAATAATACAGGGAAATTACTATTACCATTACTACTATAATACAAAAATATGTACCTAACCTATACGGTATAAAATTTAAGTTTGAATGAATATGAATAAGAAAATGATAGAACCCACAAAATATATGTTGTGAAACTAAATCTATTTCAAGAGTGCATCTCTAGCAATACATACAAAAATATAGAAATTGTTTAAAATTGGGAGAGTAAGAAATCCTGGATGGGAAAAAGGGGCTAGGCAGAGATGCAAAATAAGTACGCAGTTTTTATATATAAGTGCTTTAGATGAAACAATATAAGGTAAATGACGAAAGAATTGTAATTGGAAGAACGATATTGCCTTAATATCTGAAGAAGATAGCAAAAAAATAGAGAGATATTTGGAGAAGAATTGCTTGGAGTTGAACAGTGAGAAAACAAAAGTGATAGAATTGGGGAAGTAAGAGGTAGGAAAGGAAAATAAAAGGGGGAAATAAGATGAAAAAAGAAGGTGACAAAAAGGGTAAAAATTATATCATTAATTGTTGTAGGCGTTACTTGTTGAAACTTCATATTTAAAATAGAAAGCGAATAAAACGATGAAAAGTAAATTTACAAAAGAAATGGAAATAAATAAGTCTATTAATTTTCTTGACTTAACTATAAGTAATATTAACAACAACCATTTAATTTTCTATATTTCATAAACCTATACCTTATACACGCTAAATTATTCCATCTCTATAATCATAAAATAGCAGTTTTCAATTCCAGGTTACATAGATTAGTTTATTTTCCCTTAAACAAAAATAATTTTGAAACTGAATTAAATAGAAAATTTCACATCGCTATAAACAACGGCTATCCAGTTTTTTGTTTAATACAAACTGTATTAAACAAAAAACTATAAAAAATCTTATCTACCCCGTAAGTAACTCCATTTCAAATAAGTATTGTTTGTTCTATCACATACTTAGGAGATATTTCTTTAAAATTAAGACATATACTGTCAAAATCACATAATCTAATTACTTATTTTAAAACCAGCAATACTTTATCTAAATTTATAAAACATAACAAAGATAAAACTGATAAATCATCAAAATCTGGAGTTTATTTACTTGAATGTGGTGACTGCAATCAAGTCTATGTTGGTCAAACTGGGAGATCTTTCATTCATAAGATTCGTGAACATAAACGTAGCTACATCAATATTTAAAAAATGGATTCTACCTACGCAGAACATTTGTTGCTTGAAAAACACTCTTTTAATGATAATTTCAAAATTTTAAAAGAATTACCCAGAAGTATTAAACTCAATTTAACAGAAAGTTTGTATATTAATAAATATAATGTTTTACTTAATGATCAAATCGAAGTTAATAGGTCTCCTTTGTTAAATTTGTTTTCAAAAATTTAATTCCTCCACTTTTTTCTCACTTTACTTAGTCTTTACCGTTTATATATAAACCGATATTTGTAACTTGTTAATCAGACTCATCTTCACCTGAAGAAGCCAATAAAATTATAATTGAAACTTTTCATCGTTTTATTCGCTTTCTAGTAAAAATTATAACTAGTATGTAATGACAGAAAATAACAAGGACGATTTGCTTATAAACAGTCAAGCAGCTAAGCAAATGTAATGCTGGGGAGAATTTGGAGAATAGCACAAAGATTGCGTAAAAATAACTTGGAAAGCTGTTCAAAACGTTAGTTTCTTATGTTGTGGATGTACGGGGAAAAAATAAGGATAGACAAATAGAAAATATTTATAAGAAGTATATAAAATGGGTGTTGCGCTTAGACAGAAGTTCTTAGAAGGAAACGAGATGTGAGAAAATTGTAGAGGAAGCAAGAAGTAGAGTAGAAAAGTATAAAGAAAAATTGGGAGAATTGCCAGAACGGGACTTAAGAAAGGAGGTATGGAGGAAAAATACATTGAAGATTGAGGATTGATATCTATCTATGTTAGAAAGTAAATAAAGATAAAGATTCATTAAAAATTAAAAAGTATCAAGAGATTTGATATTTAACGATAATAAAATCCATTCTACCTAATCTAAATAATCATTATACAGAAATGAGATAAACACAAAATTAGAAAAAATATTAGTTTTACTAAAGTCTCTAGGAAAGCAACTCTATAGTAATTTAATAAATTAATCAACTTTGATTCTTGAGAATAATAATGGAACCAACTAACAGATTCTTACATAAGGAAAGCATCAACTATAGAGTTAAATAAGAATTTCAGGGAAGGAAAAAATGTAAAACCAATAATGTGCATTCCTGCTTTTTTCATATTTGATGACGGAGAATATCTTAAAGGTAAAAGAAATATTTATTTATAGAATTAAATTAATTTAAGAGAACCTGAGGTTAATGAAATTGTTTTTGATACAAGTGATTTCAATGTGCAAGTTATTTGAATAATTATATTTTTTATGTGAAATTATTAAAACAGCAGTTAATTAAAACTAAAATTCATTAGGAAAAATTATAAAAAATTGTAAGGACAAAACAGAAAAAAACTGTAATTCAGGAGTGCATTTGTTAACGTGTGGAGATTTAGATAATGTTTACACAGGCCAAACGGGCAGAAAGTTTTCAGATAGGATTAAAGAACATCTTAATAGTTTTAAGTTAAAAAAGTGTACCTCGACTTATGCCGAACATCTAATTAACTGTAATCACAACTTTAATTTTGAATATAGAAAACAAAGGACAAAAATTAAACCTTTTTAGAGTCACTAGAAACTAACCGTTATTATAAGAAAAATGTAATTTTAAACGATCAAATCGAAACAAGTAATTCTCCGTTGCTAAATCTAAAATTCAAAAATCTCCCTTCCCCTCTTTAGTTGTGTATATATATCTTTATTGTTCTTATTGTTATTGTCTTCACTTGAAGAAGCCACAGTGTGGTGAAACGATCGCAGTAATCAAATAAAATTTTTTGAAACTTATTTTTGTATTTTTTCATCCTTATTATTATATCATGAAGTTTTGACAAGTAAATACCGAAACAATTAAGTATTTATATGTTTATGCGTTATACATATAGGTATTTCAAGCTACATTTCTCATAGGGTAATTCCGGGATAGATGGCCATACGGTAGAGATGGCCATAGCGAAGAATTACTATCTCTGTTGTTGGCTGACGTCATTCGCACGCCAGTCGACTTAGTACGTGCGAACTGTAACTCCGTATGGCGTTGAGTCGGTTAAAAATCTTAAATAAAGTGACTAAATTGATTTTATTTGATTTTGCGTTAGCGAATATTTTACTGTAAGTATATCTCGTTTTTAATTTTGTAGTTTGTGGTGTGTTTTTGATGTTTCTTTTGGTCAAACTTGTTAGTAGAATGTTGTAGCATTGAACATAACCTAGTATCGTAATTCCAAACGAAACATGGAAACGAAATAGACCTATAGCCATCTCTACCGGAAAATCGGGAGAGATGGCCCACTTTTTCTCGGGGGAGATGGCCATAATATAAGACATGTGGTAGCCTTTTTATGTCGTCAGCTCATAAATATGTTCTTTTTCTGCAGATGACTAGCAAATACATAAGAAAATCAGTACAAACTCGTGGTAATTGGTCACAAGAAAATTTGCAAGATGCAATAAAAAATGTTGTTGGTGGTAATATGTCCGTTCGTCGAGCTTCTATTGAATTTAATATACCACGTGACACTTTTGGGGCGGCGAATTAAAACCGGAAACTCTAAAAAGTGAAATATGGAGCCAAGTTCTGTCTTTGGAAAATAAAATGAAGATCGATTATCTCGACATATCCTGACCATGCAAAACAGAGGTTTTCCATTAACAAGAGATGATCTGAGAACGATTGCTTATCACTTTGCTCAACAATTAAAAATTAAACACAAGTTCAATAGTGAACATGAAAAAGCAGGTTACGATTGGCTTGCTTTGTTTTTAAGCCGAAATCCAGAAATTACTATCCGAAAGTCGGAAGGTGTCTCCATAGCTAGAAAAACTGCAATGAATCGGAAGGAAATAGTAGATTATTTTAATTTGCTTGAAAAAACAATGGAAGAAAACTGTTTATATATAATATGTTAGGATATTAAATTAAGGTTTGTGAAAATCTCGTTAATTTGTTGTTAATATTACTTTTTTTGTTAATTATTGTTGCATATTGTGAAACTTTTCGTGCATATTTTGATTTTTTGATGCACATTTTAAGCATTTTGTGGTGCATATTCGTATGCATACTTCAACCTTTTTATGTTGCATATAATCCGGTCTCTATCCATAACGGATTTAGATTTTCATGCAAAATCTAGAAAGAAATATTTCTCCTTTTTTCTAATTTGCCACTCTCACTTAAATTATAAACGAGAAACATAAAAATGACCTATGTAATCCCAATACCACTCAACGTTTCGTTTGTTACGACCATGCAGTTAAACCAGTCAGCCTTTCTTCAATTCCCCTTTTTTCACCATTTGGCTGGTTTGTTGGAAATCGGACGTGAAATTTCCGAATCGTCCTTAATTAAAGCGTTCTCTCTCCTTCATTACAATTGATTTTTTTAACATGCCAATTAAAACCGGTAGCAATTATACTGCGGGGCTCGAACGAGCCCTTTATTATACCGCCAAAAAAAAAATCCAGCCGCGATTAATGACTATCGTAAAAGAGACAAGAAAACGAACGACGTTGTGCGGCTCTATCCCCAATAAAAACTTCCGTTTCCGACAAAATGTGGATTACCGCCTCGCGGGCCGACAAAGGAGATCATGCGGTCACGACTGAAAATTATGCCCGAAGAATCAATCCAACTCCTGATGCTCAAAGCGCCCGTTTGTCTGTCCGTCCGTTCGTTTCTCTTATTAGTCGCATTAAAGAAAGTACGACAATGATATATTGCACCGCTTTAAGTTCGCATTAGTCTTTAATTTCATCGTATATTATCAATGGGTAGTGTGAAACTTCTTTTATTTGAGATTAGGGGTCTACAATTTTCTACTTTTCAAGGAAATAATGACAGATTGATGATTGCAGAACACATAAAATAGTTAATTAAACTTCAAGTTGGTCGTGCTTCTATTTTTAGGTGGGAGCTGAAGGGAGGAGACGCAGGGGATGGACATGACGAAGAACAAGATCACGGTAACATTTAGATCGCTCTTATAGTTTAATAGTTTGCTACAGTACTCTTGATGAAAAACAAAAAAAGTCGTTTGATTAAAATTTTGTTAGATAATATGGGGCCATAATTCCCTTTATATTTCCTTTGTGTTGCTAAGAACCTGGGGGAGAACAACAATACGAAGCAAGTGTTGCTATTGACCATGTCCTTCTTTAGCTTTACTTTTTGTAGCTCTATCCTCTACCCAATTGCTCTTACTCTTTGAGTTTTTTTTATGCAATCTAATTCGTCTTTTCATTGTTCTATAAGGATTTATTCCCCTTGAGAGGAAGACAAAACAACTACGACAAAACTCATTTTGTTCCTGGTACTCTTTCCCACTATACTATATCCCTCTGGTCATAAGTAATAAAAATAAAGAACCTTCAGTTAAAATTTTGTTACGAGGGCGGATCAAATATAAACGAGCTTTTTTAAATTGAACGCCGGATAGTTGTTCAAACCGCATACGGACGTTGGCAACTTGAAGTGGGGATATTAAGTGACACAAAAACGACTCATCATATTGCTGTGTTTGCTTGGTTAGTAGCTATCACAATGAGCGAGAAAGAGACGCATAGCAACGTTGCGCAACGGATTATTATTAAGTTTATTACACGTGAAAACGTGAAACCAGCTGAAATTTTGAGCAGATTGCTAGCAGAGTTCGGAAATGAAACGCTTTCGTGGCAACGGGTAAAAGTTTGGTGCAAATAATTTAACGAAGGGCGTTACCGTGTCGAAAATGTAAATCATCCTCATCGTCCGCGCACCATCATATCGCCGGTTAACATTGCACGCGTTAGAAACCTTTTTGAAAGGAACCACCACGCCACTGTGCTTCAGATATCTGTTGAACTCGGCATCAGCTATTTGGAGTGTCCACACAATCATAACGAAAAACTGGGGATTCCGAAAAATTTCAGCTCGTTCGGTCCCAAAGTTACCGAGTGAAGATCAAAAAGCTGCTCGAGTTCGCATCGCAGCTTTAACGCAGGTCCAAATCAGTGAAATGCACTAGATTCAGTCGGAGCACCATCCATGTAGCCCAAACTTATCCCCTTGTGATTTCCACATGTTTGGGCCCCTCAAAGAATCACTAGGAGGCGAGCGAGTTCAGACCGATGAATATGTGAAGGCGTTTGTGCGCAACTGGATAGACTCCCGCCCTGTTTCTTTTTATTTAAAATGAGATTTAAAAAACTACCAATCCGTTGGGAAAAATGTATATAATTAAACAAGGGGGATATGTGGAAAAATAGAGAAATTTGTGTTTTTGTGAAAATTTTCAAAAAAAGTGTTTTATGAACAAAGGCTCATTTGTATTTGATCCATCCTCGTAGGTTTGTTAGGTCATAGTTTCTTTTAACCAAATAATGCTTTTTTGAATTTATTTTAATTAATTATTATATTTTCCTTTAACCAAACAATGTTTTTTTCGGGTTATTAAGGATCAGAAGTACAATAGTAAAGTGTGGTCCTGATCCTCTTTTTTAAATTGTTTAAAAACAGAAGGTTACAATACAAATGGGTAGCAGTGCAGTAGTGTGTACCCGAGTCAGGTAAATAATAAAACTTTTTTTATAATGGAGGAAAAGAAAAACAATAAAACAAATAGTGTGTGAACGTTGTTTAAAGAAAACTACAATACAAAAATGGCCGAAACAAAGAATTTATGAAACAAACGAACACACACAAAAAAACTTAAAACTACTTTGTGATTATTTGATTGTTTTTAAATTCGTGAATAACAAAAGTTTAATATCTAGAATCAAGAACAAAATTCGAAAGACAATATCAGACTTATTAATATGTCGAATGGTTTCCGGGCTGGTTCCCACGTTGTCGGTTTACTTGTCTTGACGTTTCGAAAGTCATGCGCTCCCTTCTTCAGAAGGTCTGAAAGTGTTTCACTGAACCAGCCCGGAAACCATTCGATAAACGACGTTAACCACGGAAGCCTGCAGACCAAACACAAGCCTTATTAATAGTCACCTGTTTAGAAGGACGATAGTAGTCTACTAAGTAGTAGCTACTAAAATACTATTAAAAGACATCAGTTAAAATGCTTCATACTAGCTAATAGAATAGTTTGTGTCGAAACGACTTGACAAGACTACGAAATTGTACCAAATGACCTACTAACCTTACTTTTAAGTTCAATCGTGAACTATTATTATTAAATACATACATTGCAGGCAAGAGTTGTTGGTGTGTTTTCTACTTTACTTAATTTTGAAGTGGTGTAGCAGTTATTTATGTTCAACATTCCGATAACAATTTTAGCATCGAATAAATTAGCAATTTAAGAAGTTACAATATAAAAAAGACTCAGAATTGGCCGTACTAATTTAACGTAGGGTAAAGTCGGGTGAGATGGTCACCGTTTCTAAAAAGTAGGGGGGCCTTGTAAATTTTTGAAGAGGGTTAGGTATTGTAATACTTTATTTTGTCATTGGCTAACTATCGTCCGAACATGTAGGCAAATAAATATGGTGAAACTACTTTTAATTTTTTTATTATTATTTATTTAAAAAAAAAACGAATATGGCCCTCTATCCCCCGCTCAGTGGGCTTAGTTGGCCAATGCAATAAGGGAGAGATGACCACAAAATATGTGAACATAAAATAGAAAAACGTGAAAACAACAAACTTATTATAAGAATAAAATAAAAGACTAGTTTCTGACATCAATTCTGCTTCTTTTTAAACGCAGCTTTGCTACAATTTTGACAAGTATTTACATAAGAGGAGCAATTTTCGTGACACCACTTCTGGCATATTATGCATTGCAACTAATCTTCTTTTTTTCTGGTATTGTTGTAGCTTTCTCCACATCCCGTACATTCAGTTTCATCCACCTCGGAAAGGGTATCAATTTCCTCTTCATACTGAACTTCTATATCCTCCTCCTCATCAGAACTCGGTGAAGGTGAGCGTTTTCATTTTTTTAACAACTTTTTTCTTCTGCGGGGTGTTCTTCTTAGTTTGTATATATTTTTTTGCGGACCTTTCTTTCACAGTAGCAATATGTTCAGGAGAAGTTAATACCCGGGAGCAACGGCACCCTTTCTCGTTTTTTTGCAGAAACGACTAGTTTGGGTGTGGGGTGAATCTGATCTAAAAGTTTTCCAGGTGTCAGGTCTGAAACAGATGTCTGTTCCACTGGTGTTGTACTTCGAGGCTCTATAGGACCAGCACGGCTACAGGATGGCATAGCATCATCCATCAAATTAATTGGGCGTCTTACTTCTTGTGTTACTTTTAAGTTTTTCACTTGAGAGTTTGAATGTTGACTGTTTGTTACTTGTATGAGTGTTCTCTGGCCTTCATTGGCTTCGCTGTTTACTATTCGATCAGAAACTGTGTAAGCATGATCGGGTACGGAATCAGGGTTCCAGGGAAATATCCCGGTAGCTCTGAAGCCGGACATTGCGTTTCCAGTGGTCGCTGGCTTTCCCCAGCTTTTCGTTAGAAGTTCACCAAATTGGAGTCGTCCTAGTTTCCTTCCGGGGTGACTTTGCATCCATTCTCTGCGTGATTGATAATAAAAGGTCTTAAGGGGCTTAAAAAAAGCCCTATCGAGGGGCTGCAAATAATAAGTAGTAGTACGTGGAGGCAGACACAATAATACGACATTATTTGTCTTCCCTTCGCCTTTACGTGGCAAGAAGTGGTTTTTAAACCAATCCAAAAAAATTGTTGCAGTAACATAGGCCGATTTTTGAGACATCACAACTTGTGAACCGGGCGGCATTGAATCAGTCCATTCGGTCTTTAAATTTTTACCTTTAAATATACACACTGGCGGCAGAAAAAAAAACCTTCAGCATTACAGCACTATGCACGAGATTGTCTCATCTTTTTCCCCGATGTCACTATAACAACATCCTTCGCTCCTTTTTCGGCTAAGACATTGCCAGGACGGTTATCTAATTGAAGGCCTGTCTCATCGACTTTATAGATGCACCCAGGTTTGTCGAAAAGCTCATTTTGTTCCAGTATATCTTGCAGAAGTTTAAAATAATTCATGCTCTCACCTCGCCCTAGAGATACACCCTCAGCTTTGCGAATCGACAAGTCGGGATGTCTTCTCAAAAATGACCTAAACCAATCGGAACCAGCATTTTATTTTTATTTATTGAACTTGTGATTGATTTGTATACTTTCAGCGAAATTATAGGCAAGCTTTCGAATATCTCGTATCGTCATAGGAAAACCATATTTTTGTGACTTTTTTTGCACTAATTTATTTTCATTTGCCTCCCCCAACATGCTATCAGGTCCCATCCTACCAGTCGTGGACACATTATTTTTTATTTTTCTTTCAAGGGTTTTTCTGGGAATGCCATGTTTTTGAGGCGCTGTTAATAGACGAACCGTTTCTTACCGCTTCAATTGCCAGCCTCAAATTTCCTTCAGTATAATTACCTCGATTTGCGTTTTTTTCTTTTATATTTCGTTGGCATTTTTCCGCAGCAAACTAGAAAGGACGTCAACCTGTAAATAAACAGATGTTAAAACTATGTGGTCATCTATCCCTACTATTTGGTGGCCATCTCTCCCAACGTGCTAGGGAGAGATGACCAATGTGACAAGCAAAACCCACCTCATGTTTTAACTGTTTTTTGAGGTTAGGATTATCTAATCAACATTGTACTTACCTAATACGATGATACCGTCAGTAAATTTACTCTCATACATTCACAGTAGAACGTAGAACAAAACTATCATAAAATTTTATAAGGACGTGATAATGTTTTTATGTTCTGAGTGCTCACACATAAACGTTTGTTGCGGGGAAGGCTCGGCAGCACCAATGCACCACGCGTTATATTGGTTTTCAGCCGTTGGTCGTCTCTCCCGGCTGGCCATCTCACCTGACTCTACCCTATGTAAACCTAATGAAAAAGAACTAGCCCCACAATGTACAAAATGCACCAACTCCTTCAAAACGTGGGACATATCATCAACCGCCCAGGATTAAATACCCAAAAAAGAATACACATAATCTTTTCCTATTAATAAAGGACAATTTAAACAACCCAGAATTGTATAAAAATGTAATAAAATTCCTGAAAGAAATCAAACTAAAATTAACCATCCATATTTTGTTCGGTCTACACACAGGGATTTATTTCCCTCACTAGGACGTACTTGCTGGCAAATAAATAAATAAATAAATTAATATTTTCGGAACTTACTTATGTACCTACCTAGTCTAAATAAATGAGTAAATTCATTCATTTATAATTTACGAATCATTGTTACCATTATTTTAAGAATAAAATTTTACTTGTTCACACAATTAACTTTAAATTAGTAAGATTAACGGAGGACTGTGTGGGCACTAGATGGAACATATTTAATAACAAAAAGATGAAAAAACACTCGGTGAAAATCTAATATATAAAATTCTCGTGTCACGGTGTTTGTAATTATACTCCTCCGAAATGGCTCGACCGATTTTCCTGAAATTTTGTGTGCATGTCGGTTAGGTCTGCGAATCGGCCACTATCTATTTTTTATCCCACTAAATGTTAAGGGGTGGTCCACCCCTAATATCTTCTTTTAATTTTTTAGACAAATCTTTTAGTTTTTCTTCTCTTATGATACAGCATACAAAAATACATACAACCCTCAATTTTCACCCCTCTACGATCAACCCCTATTTTTTATTTGTTAATTAAAAACATTTTTTTTTATTTTGTCATGACAGAATAAAAATTTTTATATTACTCTTAATTTTCATCCTTATACGAGCAACCCCTATTTTTCCATCCCGATTTTATTTTTTTTTTTTGTTCTCGCTAGTCGATAACTGATCAACTATCAATCGATCAGTTATCCCCGCCAGGTGTCTACCGTTGTCACCACTCATCCAGCAAACATCACGGAATAGGGGTGAGGACGAAGCCGGTGTACTGTCTTACTCACTATACATTTTTCAGCCATTTTTTAAGTGAAACTTCTAATTTGACTTCCAACGAGGTTGCGTTCAACGTTTAACGCTACCATGGAGGGAAAATAGAAAGAGACAGAGCGAGAATGAATGCGTGGCACAGAGCGAGAATGAATGCGTGGCACAGGGCGAGAGTGAATGCGTGGCACTCAAACGCATGCGCGTAGTATACCTGTTACAGGCCAGTGCGAGCGTTAGCAACGAGTAGTGTCCAATATTCCAACGCAAGAGGGAGAAAGAAAGAAAGATACACAAAGATAGAAAGTAGGAGAGAGAAAGAGAGTGAATCGGTAGATCAGCACATGCGCGTGGTATTCTTGCTATGCAGCGAAGTAAACAGTGTGAGCGTCGTGAAATTAGCTGAAATGATAATTAAAAGATGCGATCAATTGTGAATTGTAAGCAATGTTAATAAAGTTTGTCTTAAAGAACAATATGAGTTCACTAAAAATAAATTTCTACCCCTTCCTATTTTCATTTCTACATTACGAAGTTTTACTTACGATATATTCAATTCTGTTTCATATTCAATTCTGGTTCATATTCAATTCTGATTCAGATTTCAACAATCATATTCAATTCAATTAAATTCATTTCAATTCGTATTCAAAATCAGAGATTATAATTTGTTTTGTGTCTTTAGGGGTCATCCATAAATTACGTCACATGTTAATGGGGGGGAGGGTATCACCGGGATGTGACATAGTGTGACAAGGGGCAGGGGGGGTCAGAAACTTTGTGACATTACATTTCACATGTTAAAAATCAAAATTTTGTATCTTTAATTAACATAATTAGTCGTTTATTGTTTCCCAACTAGTCATTTGTTTTTCTGTTATCTAAAATATTTGACTTTATGTTAATTTTATTAAAGATTATATAATAAAAGTAAGAATAAAATAAAAATAACTGTTTTCTCTTGATTATTTTTAAATATATATATAAATTTGAAAAATGTGTGACGTCACATCAGGGGGGAGGGGGTTTTGAAAATGAAACAACCTGTGACAAGGACGGGGGGAAGGGTTAAAAAGTCCTGAAATTCGTGTGACGTAATTTATGGATGGCCCCTTATTTGTATTTTGTGTGTTTTTGAGTTTTCCTGTATTTTTGAGTTTTTGTTTCAAATTGGATTAATTACTTACATTTCTAACAGGTATGATAATTATTTTATTATTCTAATTAATATTATTTTGTTTGATCATTTTATAATTTTAATTGTTTCAAATTTAATTTCATTTTTTATTATAAATTACTTACATTTCTAACAGGTATGATAATTATTTTATTATTTTAAATTAATATTATTTTTTTTATCATTTTTATAATTTCAATTGTTTCACATTAAATTTCATTTTTTTATTATTTTCTTTTATAATTATAGAAATATTGTTCAATTGTTTATAAATTTTTAAAATAATTTCACTTCAGGTAAATCTCATTAAATTAAGTAATTTCCCTTTTTAAACTAATTTCAATTCAGGTAAATCATACTAAATTAAATAAATTATATTTTTAAAAGTATTTCACTTAAAAAGTTTTGCAGGCTTAACATTAATACTTCATTTTTCAACTTATTATAATTTGTGTATATTTTCGAAAGGGGTAAAACATTTTGTGGTTCAATCTAAGTATGAAATGCCTTGTTGTAAGTACTAATATTTTCTCCCGTGCGGACGTTGATGGGGAGTATTAACAGTGGCTTGGTTAATTTGGTATTTTATCGATGATGTCTTTGTCCAACAATAGGATTCTAGATTAGATAAAAATTATCAACTAACACAAGTTGAGTATCCCGATACGTTCCAACGATCATCGTTATCTGGATTGCTTCCTTAGGGACTCCAGACTCCTAAATTAACTAACAAATATGTTTTTGGTTTTAAAATGTGTTGTTGTTTGTAGGGATTGAATTTCAAATTGTGTCAAAATTAATCAAACATTAGGAAATTATAATATAATTTTGGTGTTTTACATTTTGTGAATTTTTCATAAGTTTTTCTAAATTTTCTTACACAAATTATTTTACATTTTTGTTGAGCCTGAGAACTACAAAATTTTAATTTATCTTTTCCAAGTTGCTTTTGATTTCATTTTATTTGAGAATTTTAAATTATCTTTACAACAATTTCTTATTGATTATTTTACATACATTTTATTTGGTTTTTGTCTTATTGTGTTTTTACCCTTTTATGTGTTTTTGTGTGCCCTGATTTATATGTGTTTTATTGAATTTTCTTATTGATTGATTATTTGTATGTGCATTTTATTTTGTGTTGGTTTTACTCAGCAATTACATGTTCTACCTGATTTTATTTTTGCATTGGATATTTTTGATTTACATGTACTACACTGGAACTTATTTTTACCTGGATATTTTGATTTACCATTTTACTTGGACTTGACATTTTGATTTACTTGTGTTTTTCTTGAGCTTATTTTTGCATTGATATTCTGATTTACCATTTTATTTTGAATTTAATATTTTGATTTACCTGTGTTTTACTTGAATTGATTTTTACATTAATATTTTGATTTACAATTTTACTGGAATTCGAATTACCTGTGTTTTACTTGAATTGATTTTTACATTGGATATTTTGATTTTCATGTGTTTTACTTGAACATATTTTTACATTTGATATTTTGGTTTTCATGTTTCACTGGAACATATTTTTTATATTTTGTTGCATCGATAGAGTGGACTGTATAATAAAGTAGCTGGTTCTTTAACTTAATTTATTGGTATAATAAGTATTAAAAACATGAACACAACACAAAATATTGAACATAAGGAAAAACACGTCTTGCCGTTAAAATCGCTTTACTGCAAGTGCGGTAGCGTCCACACACGCCAACGACGCAGAAGCGCACTGTTGCCAAATATCACATAAAACACTAAATGCGATACAAAACAAAATAAAGAAATGAATGTGCCTCAACATCCTCCCCGCCATTGAACAATGTTCAATCTACAGAATTGATGAAACATAGTTAAGTACATAAAAATATAGTATTAATATTGTTTAAAATGTCTTAAATTTTAGGATCAACTTGGTAAGTCTCTAAGTTTCACTGTTGTCCGTTGAAACTTGTTCAGAATCGAGGTTGTCAAGAATAGGAAGTGGACACAATTTTGTGACCGCACGTTTTATAACACCCTTTACAGTTTTGATTGCTGCAACTCGTACAACACCTTCACTATCAGGAAACACTTCAACGATGCGTCCTAGCAACCAGTAATTTGGGGGTAGGTTGTCTTGTTTAACAAGCACAAGGGTTCCAGCCTTGATGCTCTTTGTTTGACTTCGCCATTTACTTCTGTGTTGAAGAACTGATAGGCATTCTTTTGACCATCTTCTCCAGAAGGTTTGATACAAATGTTGTAGAAATTGGAATCTAGAGAGTCTGTTGATTGGTATGTGTTGAACATTCACATCAGGTAAACTTGTTAATGGACGTCCAATGAGAAAGTGAGAAGGTGTTAAAGGTTGATGATCATTTGGATCGGATGATAGTGGATATAAAGGCCTCGAATTAAGGATTGCCTCTATTTGTGTGAGAACAGTATAAAAATCTTCAAAGGTAAGTTTAGATTCTTTTAAAGTTCTATGTATGTGAAATTTAACGCTTTTAACTCCTGCCTCCCATAAACCTCCGAAATGAGGCGAATTTGGAGGAATGAATTTCCAGGAAATACCTTCTTGTGCAGAGCAATCGATTATAGAATTTTCATTGAGTTTAAAAAATTTAAATAAATCGTGCAATTTATGTTGTGAACCTACAAAATTAGTTCCGTTGTCAGACCAAATTTGAGATGGTTTTCCACGTCTGGAACTAAAACGTCTTAAGGAAGCAATGAATGAGTCAGTTGTCAAATCAGTCACTAATTCTAGATGTATCGCTTTGCTTACGAAACAGATAAAGAGACTTATATAACCTTTAATAGGTTTACTACCGCGCCCCCTTTTGTCCCTTAATAGAAAAGGGCCTGCATAATCAACACCTACAATGTTAAATGCATTCGTTGTACTAACTCTTTCCTTAGGAAGATCTTCCATAATGGGATTACTGGAAAGTGGTTTTAACCTAAAGCACTTAATACATGATCTCGTAACCTTTTTAACTAGACTCATGCCAGATGTAAGCCAAAATTTTTGACGTATTGTGGCTAGAACCAATTGAGGTCCCGCATGTAATAATGATTTATGGAAGTATTCAGCAATTAAAATTGCTAGCCGATGTTTTCCATTTAATAGTAACGGATGTTTGGTTTGAAATTCTAAATTGGAGTGTCTTAATCTACCTCCAACTCTTAGTAGATTATTATTATCAAGGAAAGGTGATAAACTTTGAAGTCTGCTTTTTGATAACGGTTTGTTTTCTTGTAAAGATGAGATCTCTTGTGAAAAATCCTCATTTTGAGCTATTCTGACCAATTGATTAGTAGCTCTGTCAAGTTCCTGTGTGGTGATTTGATCAAAACGTCTCTTATTGGGAGATAACCTTGAATTGTTGATAAATCTGAGACAATAGCTCATCACTCGCTTGAGTTTCGTTAAATTAGAAAATTTGTTAAATGGAAATGACATGTTACATTTTATTGAAACAAAACATTTTTTCTTTAATTCAGGAATATCAGACATAGTACATTCGAACAATTGCTTTGGCCAGTTTGAAGAAGGGAGACTTAGCCAATGAGGTCCATGCCACCACATTTCAGACCCTTCTAGTACCTTCGGATAAATCCCTCTGGTAGCTAAATCTGCTGGATTTTCTCTAGTGTTTACATAGCTCCAACTGGTTGGGTTTGTACATTCTTGGATTTCAGAAACCCTGTTGCCAACAAATACATTAAGATGATTGGAAGGAGTACGAATCCAATGAAGAACGACTTGGGAATCGCACCATAGCGTATATTTCACTTTTAATGTAAGTGATTGTTTTACTTTATTAATTAATCTAGTAAGCAAAAGAGCCCCACAAAGCTCCAATCTTGGTATTGTAATTAATTTAATAGGTGCAACCTTAGTTTTTGCGCATAAGAGATGTACATGTTTCGTCTCGTTTTCATCTACACTCCTAACATAGACTACTGCTGCGTAAGCCTTACTTGAAGAATCACAAAAACCATGAACTTCAACAGAAATAGGATTCCTGCAAACAACAGGTCTTGTTATAGTTATATTATTCAGTATATGTATCTGACGCTTGAAATGAAACCATTTTCTTTGAAATTCAGACGGGATTTCAGCATCCCAATTAAGTTTGAGGTTCCATAATTTTTGAATTAAGATCTTGATAAGGATAGTACAAGGACTAAGAAAACCTAAAGGATCGAACACCTTAGAAATTTCCGATAAAATCAAACGCTTCGTTATAGGAAGTGATTGTGGCAAATTTGAAATTTGATATGAAAAGGTATCTGTATCACTCTCCCAAATGACTCCTAGTGTGCGTAATTGCTTGTCATCGGGAAATGTAACAACATTTACTGAATCGGAATTAGACTTAATTGCATCTAAAAAGGAAGAACCATTGGATGCCCACTTTCTGAGAGAAAAACATGCATTTTGCAATACATTCGTAACAGCTTTGCAACTTGAAATTGCTTCTTGTTCAGTTTCAAAGCTTGCAATTAATCATCAACATAATATTGGTTATCTATTATATTTGAAATGGTCGGTTGACTTTCTTTAATTTCATAAGCTAATTGTTTCAAGCATCTGATGGCCAAGTATGGTGCCGAAGCCGTACCATATGTTACGGTATTTAATGAATATGAAGATAATTCATGATCTGAATCAGGTCTCCAAACTATGTTTTGTAAGTACCTATCATCCTGATGTATGATGATTTGTCTGTACATTTTTTCAATGTCTGCTGACACTGCGATTGGATATTGACGAAATCGCAATAGAATTGATACTAATTCCGTATGGACTGGTGGACCTATTACTGAAGATCATTAACAGACCATCCAGAAGTTGAAGGTGCTGAACCATTGAACACAACCCGCAATTTGGTTGTTAAACTGGTATGTTTTACAACACCGTGATGTGGAAGATAATATCTATTTTTGAAATCTTGATCTGAAGAGTTGAGCTTTGTCATATGATTTAATGAAATGTATTCATTTATGAAATTGACGTAGTCTCTCTTAAACTCGGGATGAGAAAGAAATCGACGCTCTAACTGTAACATTCTCTTTACAGCTCCTTCCTTTGAGCTTCCCAGATTAGAAGACTGGTGTTTTAAGGGGATCCTAACTACGAATCTACCTTCACGTGTTCTAGTAACCGTTTCTTTGAAGAACCGTTCACAATCAGTATCATCAGAGGTCAAACCGGTTGATGAAGTTTAGACCTCTTCGATTTCCCAGAATTTTTTAAAATCGTCAAAGAGTTGAATCTGCGAAAAATGACAATGGAGTTTAGGTGTATGGTTAGGAAGATGGCCTGATATAACCCATCCAAAATTAGTGTTTTGTAGTATAGGTAAATGTTTTCCTAATTGAATTTGTCCTTGTTTAAGAATTTCCCAAAAATGGCTAGCTCCTATTAGCAAATCAACATCTGTAGGTTCATGAAAATTGGGATCTGCAAGAGTAATAGTGGTTGGGATATTCCAAGTATCTGTGTTAATTGGGGTAACTGGAAGTTGTTTTGTAATGTTAGGCAAAATCAAACAAGTAAGTGATGTAGTGAAATTATTACACCTAGACTTTACTCTAACTTGACATTTATGAGTAAGTGAAGAGATTTTGTTATTTATTCCAGCAACGGAAATACTTATTGGAATCTGTTTTAATTTTAGTTTTCTACAGAGCTCTTGTGAGATGAAATTAGACTGGGACCCACTATCTAAAATAGTTTTGACGAGATAAGGCGAGTCTTCAGCATTGTAAATGTAAATTGAAGCAGTTGGTAATAGAACGACATTTTGCTTAATATCGCGACTTGACATAACCATTGTTTCAGATGTATTATTTTGAGAATTGGGCTTATCTTGGTGAAGTAAACTGTTGTGTTTCTTTTTGCAAATTTTGCAAAATCCTGACTTACATTTATCGATATTGTGACCTGAACAAAGACAATTCTGGCATAAATTTAATTGTTTTATTTTTTCAATCCTTTTAGAAACGGGTAAATCCAAAAAATCCTTGCATGTGTAAATCATATGAGCTCTTTTACAAAAATTGCATTTATAGTTGTTGATAATAAGGAATAATGTTTTGAACTACGAGTGATTAATTGTTCTTTTGAACTTTTACTGCTGTGGTTTATTTCAAGAGTTTCTAACCAGTCTGCACGTGATTGCAAAAAACCTTTTAAATCATCCAATGTTATTGGGTCAATGTTAGTTTTAAATTTTTCCCATTCGCGGGTAGTAGATTTGTCGAGTTTACTCGAAATGATGTATATGATTAGAGTGTCCCATTGTTTTACGGGTTCACCCATAGACTCTAAAGCACGCATGTGCTTGTATACGTTGTCTAATAGATTGCGTAGAGATGACGATGACTCTTTCGAAATTGATTCTAATTCGAAGATAGATTTTACGTGATTATGTACTAATAATTTTGAATTATTGAATCGTGTACATACTAAGTCCCATGCTGCTATGTAATTGTCAGGGGTGAACTCAATTGATTGAATAACTTTAGCTGCATCAGCTTCTAATGAAGCTTTTAAGTAATGAAACTTTTGAATTTCACTAATTTAATTGTTTTGATGAATTAAAGATTCAAATAGATTTTTGAACTCTAACCATGAGTCATAGTTACCTTTAAATTTCGGTAAGTTAATGGTAGGTAATTTTACCCCTTGAAAAGATTGATTTAAATTTTGGTTGATCATTGATGTTGTTTCAACATTGCCTTGAGAGTGTCCACTGTTACTCTGATCATTGTAGTGCTTTAGTATTGATTGTGCTACAGATAATTGAATTGAGTATGTATTAAAGAATTCATCTCGTTCGCGAAATTCTTTTTCTAAATCTGTTTCGTTGCAAATGCACTCAATCTTAGACTGAACGTCTTCGAAATCTGTTAAGACTGAGTTTAAATTGTCTATTCGAAATTGTAATTCGTTGATTTTGATGTCATCAATAGTATCACCTTTTTTGTAATTGTCATTAACAGGTGTAAGAAAAGAAATGAAACTCGTTAGTTTATGTTTGATTGAACCTCGTTTGCGGTGTAATGACTTGAGTTCGTTTTCCATTTTTGATAGATACAACGAACTAAAATAGCAGTACCTAAATACTGGTAAATTGTAATTAATGGAAAATAATCTGATTGCTTTGCCCAGATTATTGGAATTGTACTCGTTGTGTACCAAAGAAATATTGAAATAATCTTTCACACAAATAAAGTTACATGCATGAAGAAATGGAATGAAATGGAATGGACTTACAGAAGCTGATGTTTTCAAACGACTTGTATATTAATATTGATTGACGTGGTACCATTGCAATGTGACTCCATGAATTTTCTCATCAACGGGTTTGAAATGACGAAAATATCATCGGGTTCGAAGGACCAAAAATATGTTGCATCGATAGAGTGGACTGTATAATAAAGTAGCTGGTTCTTTAACTTAATTTATTGGTATAATAAGTATTAAAAACATGAACACAACACAAAATTTTGAACATAAGGAAAAATACGTCTTGCCGTTAAAATCGCTTTACTGCAAGTGCGGTAGCGTCCACACACGCCAACGACGCAGAAGCGCACTGTTGCCAAATATCACATAAAACACTAAATGCGATACAAAACAAAATAAAGAAATGAATGTGCCTCAACATATTTGATATTTTGATTTACTTGTGTTTTTCTTGATTTTATTTTTGCATTGATATTTTGATTTACCATTTTATTTGTATTTGATATTTTGATTTACATATGTTTTTCTTCAATTGATATTTTGATTTATTTGTGTTTTATCTGAATTTATTTCTACATTAGATATTTGATTGATGTGTGATTTACTTGAATTTGATAATTTGATTTTTATGTTTATTTGTTTTTAAATATTTGAGTGGCTGAGATCGTGGTTTTCTCTGTCAGGCTCTTTTTCCACGCTAGCCACAGGCTGAGTCTGACACTCTCATTTCCAAATTTACATTTGATTTTGATCTTGAATTAAAAAGTAGGAATGAATTCACTGTGTTTTATTTAACCTTGTTCCTCTAATGGTAAACTCGTACCAGAGTACAATTTTGTCATTTTGGCAAGACCTGGCTTTTCAACACAACGAAGGGTAAGAAGTTTTTGACGATCACGTTGGCCTAGGTAAGTTACACTACAATACGATTTTCTATTTAACTTTATTGTTGAATTCTCCTGGGTTCTTAACTAAAAAACTAGACTGTTTGATTGTAAATTGTTAAATTCATTTGTTAACCATTTGGCTAGTTTATAAGCCGATGAACCAATTGCAAAGACAATTGGTCGCATCAACCTTCCAAGTTTGTGTATCATGGGCAAACAATACTTACGAGGGCTGTTGGACATGATACATCCTACGTTTTAAATCAAGTGTAATCAGGTTGTGACATTGTTTTAAAGTTTTAGTGTCTTCAGCAGTCATGTCTGGTAAAGGATTCCTGTTTAATTTAGAATAAGGTCAATTACTAATAAGTATTTTTTTCCTCTATCTGAAGTAGAGTCTACTTATAAATTTGGACATTTGCCAAAATTGACAACAGGTAAGTAAGTACAAAATGAGTTGTAAGAAATATGTGGCGTCTCTTCTATCAACGTCATCGAAATGCAGCGAGCAAAAGTACACGACCTCTGACCTTACGTTCGTGACTTATATGCATAACAGAGTTGCTACCGGTTTTCGTGTAGTGTATTAAATTCCAGTGCTCGTATAGATCTCGAAGATGAATTGAAAGGTTGAAATGTACAAAGCTGCTATCGTACATCATTTTCCATTATTAAACGGACCATCACATTATAATGCGCATATATGTAGAAGTATACGTAATGTACCTACCCACCTTCGTAAGGATGTATAGGTACTTTGTATTATTGAACCAACTCTGACAACAATATCTTTAGTTTTTATTTATTCAAACCACGTGTAACCGTTTTGTCCAACAACCAAGTAATGAACTGTATTCAAGGAACCACTGTAAAAGAATGGTTTATGGTATAAAATAGGCGAATATGTTTATGGCAAAAAACAAAACTAAGTATTTGAAAAGCAACAATAGGCAACTTTTACATGCATCAGTACACAAATGTTCGAAATAAAAAAAAAAAATGTGGGCTGGTAAAAAGCCTTCAAATATAACATGAAACAGCATTTCAAAAATAAATAACTGTGATAATGACTTAAATAGGTACACTCATAATTTTCTAAGATCTAAAAAGAGCTTTCGAAACCATTGATAGAGAAAGACTGACTGTAAAAAAACTAAGGCAGTATGGGTTCAACGGAACTGTGATAAAATGGCTTGAAAGCTACCTAGAGAAAATAATGCAAAAGGTAAAATGTGGTGAATTAATATCTAATGAGATACAAATAAACCACGGGGTACCACAAGGAAGCATTCTAGGCCCACTACTGTTTACACTGTATATTAATGACATAACACTAAACATAAAATCATGAAAAACACATGTTTGCAGACGATTCTATTATATATTATGAAAGCAAGGACTGGAATGTGCTGCAAGACAAAATAAATGAAGAATTAGAATGTTATGCAGCAATAAAATGAAATTAAATATACAGAAAACAAAAGCAATGTTACTTGGGCCAAACAAAAATAAAGTAAAAAATCAAATCAAAGTAGTTATCAATAAACTAGCAGTGGAAATAGCAACACTAATGAAATATCTAGGTATAATAAGATTTGCAGAACATGTCGAATATATTTCAAAAGAAGTAGCTAAGAAGCTGGGAGTTTTAAAAAGAAGTATGTAGTAAGTATCTAACCCAATGAGCCAAACTAACAGTGTATAAAATAATAATACTACCTCACTTTTGCTTTGCTGTATCATTTCTAGGCAACAAACAAACTGCAAAAATTACAAAATTACTGTGACGTGTTCGGTCACAGAAAACACAATTAACAAAACAAAACAACGAGTTTATTTAATTACTAAAATTAATTTGACTACACTACAGTTATGAACAAGTCCGCACAATTTATTTCACTAAAAGTCACTTTTTAATCGCCGTTCCGGTAGACACTATTTATCGCTCTCTATGAACACTATCGCCTCTATGGTTCGCCTGTATCGCCTATCGATCGCTTTGCATCAGCTGTTACTGTAAACTGTCAACTAACTCGGTGTGAGTGTCTCGTCCGCTTTTATAGTCTTCTCAGCCTTTTTCTAGGGTATTCTACAGCCGTCTAGTAATTCAATTGTTTTCCCATTGATCTTTGCTGGTGTTTTCTAGATGTATCAGAAAAGCCGAGAATATTCCTTATGTAATCAGGGAAGATGTTCATTAATTATGCTCACACCAACTTAATTGGCAAGTACTCGTAACACTGCCCCCTTCTTAGAATTGATCGTCCCGATCAACGTCTTGACCTTTGTAAGGCGCCAAGCGGTCCAAGTGTACAACTTTCATCTTGGCCTTTGGTCCTCTCTGAATACGGTAGACCACGTCATTCAGTCTTCTGACCACGGTGTAAGGTCCTTCCCAGGCTCGCTGTAGCTTCGGTGAGCGTCCTTTCCTACGGACAGGATTGTAGAGCCACACCTGGTCCCCTTCTCTGAATCCTGTGCTGTTGGCTCTCCGGTCGTACCTGGTCTTCATGCGGTCACTCCCTACTTGGATTTTGTTACGAACGGCTCTATGGATGGTATCGAGTCGTTCCTCTAGCTGCTGTGCGTAGTCGGTAGCTGAAGGTCGCCGATCTTCTGGGTTTCCAAACCGGATGTCCATCGGTAACTTCAGCTCTCTTCCAAATAAAATGCTGGCTGGTGTTCTGCCGGTGGTCTCGTGAACCGCACTTCGATAGGCCAACAGGAACAAAGGTATATGCTGGTCCCAGTCTGTCTGATGATCGTTAACAACCATTTTCAAATTGGTTTCTAGCGTCGCGTTAAACCGTTCGACCATTCCGTCAGATTGTGGATGTAATGGAGTGGTCCTAGTTTTCTGTACTCCTAGCAGCTCACAGACTTCCCGGAATACTGCGGATTCAAAGTTCCGTCCCTGGTCAGAGTGGATCTCCATCGGAACTCCATACCGGCTGATCCATTGGTTGACCAACATTCCAGCGATCGTAGTAGCTTCTTGATTTGGGATTGCGTACACTTCGGGCCATCTGCTAAAATAGTCCATCACTACCAAGATGTACTTATTGCCAGCAGCTGTTGTTGGGAATGGTCCTGCTACGTCCAGAGCTATTCTCTCAAATGGGGCACCAACATTGTACTGTTTCATTCGCCCTCGGCTTCGAGTCTGAGGTCCCTTGGCTGACGCACACGTTGGACACTTCCTACACCAATTTTCGACGTCTCTTCTACACTTTAGCCAATAAAATCGCTCTCGCACCTTCTCCAACGTCTTTGTTACTCCGAAGTGTCCTCCACCAACACCTCCATGGACTTCTGTCAGCACCTCGTTGACTCTGTTCTTCGGGAGAACTACTTGATGTCGAATTTTAGTTCCGTCAGGGCTTTCCCACACTCTTTTTAGTACCCCATTCTCGACAATGAGCGAATCCCATAAGGCCCAATAGCTCTTCGTGATGGTACTCGTACTGCTAACATCTGCCCAGGTAGGTCGTGCTGTTCCTGCTTTTTTCCACCGCAGTATCGGTTTAATGTCTTCGTCGTTTTCTTGGTCTTTCGCCAGGTCTTCGTTCTGCCAGTGTTCTTCCGGTTCCACCATCGTTTGACAGATCCTTGCCAAGTTGACTGGTTTCTTCTTTTCGGCGGCCATGCAATGTTTGCAGTTCCTCGAGGATGGTCTTCGCGAGAGGGCATCAGCGCTACCATGTTGTTTTCCAGCACGATGCTCAATGCTGAAGTCGTATACTTGTAGCCGCTGTTGATCCGCACGGCGTTCCTCGGCCGGGTAGTTTCGCTCTAGATGTCGGTGCTTTCCACTTTCCCAGTACCTTGGTCTTCCTTTGTTTTGTTCACAGTCTCGGGAAAAATGACCGACCTTCCCACATTGCCAACATCTGGCCGATTCTCTTCTGTCATCGATTGTAGTCCTTTTCACAGTTTCGACGCATTCGTGGCGTTTAGGGCAGTCTAGCTGTAAATGTCCGCGCTTTCCACATTCCCAGCACCTTGGTCTTCCTTTATTTTGGCCACAGTCTCGGGAAAAGTGACCGACCTTCCCGCATTCCCAACATTTGGCCGATTCTCTCTTGTCGTTGATGGTAGTCTTCTTGACAGTTTCGACGCATTCTTTAATCAGCCTTGTGACTTCATTCTTGTATTCGTCGTGTTCAACAGCTGTTTGGCGTACACGCACGTGGCCCTTGGAAGCTTGTTTTGCAGCTTCGAATTCTAAGGCGTGCGCCAGTGCGTCACTCGCAGTCTTATGGCGGGCCAAACGGAGAACTTGCTGTAAGTCGGTGTCCCTCACGCCATCGACGAATGTTTGGACTGCTAGCTGGTCTGCGAAGTCCTGCGGAGCGGTAGGATAGGCCAATCTAACTAGACGTTCCACATCGGCCTCGAATTCTTGTAGATTTTCTGATGTCCTCTGATTGCGACACTTTAGTTGGGTTTGGTACACTTGTTGTAAATGTTTGTCGCCATATCTCATTTCAAGTCGCTCTAGCAGCGCAGAGAAGTCCCGTTGTTGGCGCTCTGGAATACCTTGAAGGACGTCCAATGCTTCTCCTCGCAGAGCTATGACCAGCGCCGTTGCTTTCTCAAAATCGTTCCAGTTGTTTGCTTCTGCCGCTGCCTCGAACTGTCGTTTGTATACAGACCAGCAAACTTTTCCGTCGAAAGTCGGTGGTTTAATTCTAATCGTCTTGGCAGTGTCTTCGGACTTTACTTCACTTGCCGGTTTTGTGTTCTCGAACTTCTGTCTCATCTTCTCTACTTCCTTTTGTACTTCTTCTTTCAACTCATCTCTTAGCTTTTCTTGTCGTATCTCCAATTCTTGTCGTACTTCCTGTAACTCTTCTTTTAATCCTTCTTGCTCAATTTTTATTGTCCTTATGTCTTCGACCAATTTCTCTTGAACTGCCTTAATTTCTTCTTTGCTTGCTTTAATTTCTTCCTTCATTTCTTCTTGGGCTAATTTCATTTCGTCCTGTCCAGCTTCCATTTTATTCTTCAATTCTTCCTGGCCTGCCTTCACTTCTTCCTGGCCTGCCTTCACTTCTTCCTTCATTTCTTCCTGGCCTGCCTTCATTTCTGTTTTCATTTCCTTCATCATTTCCATTAAAGCCTTTATTTGTTCCTCCATTATTGCCGCTTGTTTTCTTGTTACTGGCATAAGGCTTCAAAATTCTTCTTCACTTCGGATCTCTCCTACGATCTGTCGCGCTAACTTTCTTCGGGAATCTTCAATTCCCTTACTATCCCACTCCTGACACCAAATGTGACGTGTTCGGTCACAGAAAACACAATTAACAAAACAAAACAACGAGTTTATTTAATTACTAAAATTAATTTGACTACACTACAGTTATGAACAAGTCCGCACAATTTATTTCACTAAAAGTCACTTTTTAATCGCCGTTCCGGTAGACACTATTTATCGCTCTCTATGAACACTATCGCCTCTATGGTTCGCCTGTATCGCCTATCGATCGCTTTGCATCAGCTGTTACTGTAAACTGTCAACTAACTCGGTGTGAGTGTCTCGTCCGCTTTTATAGTCTTCTCAGCCTTTTTCTAGGGTATTCTACAGCCGTCTAGTAATTCAATTGTTTTCCCATTGATCTTTGCTGGTGTTTTCTAGATGTATCAGAAAAGCCGAGAATATTCCTTATGTAATCAGGGAAGATGTTCATTAATTATGCTCACACCAACTTAATTGGCAAGTACTCGTAACATTACAATGAGAATAATCCAAACAGTGTTCGATAAGCAATTAAGTCTCTACTGTATAATACGGGGAATAGAGACATTGCACATCCAAAAACTTAGGGAAAGCTGGATTTTTACATGGACCTTCCTGTTGTGGTTCTGAACAATATCCCAAAAGTCCCTAGCGATACATGTGCCGCTAAAAATGATACGCGGGGTCAAAGTTTTTCGCGAATATCTCGTTGACGGTTACTCTTATAGAAAAAATAGTGGTTACCAAATTTATAGCTTAAGAAATTACTTACAAAAAATATTTTATTACTTTTCTTGTAGGAGTAACGCTTGTCGAAAAAAATCGATTTAAATATTCGTAACGTTTATGTTTATCATAATACGTGCATTCCTTTGCACACCACCTTTGAGGTAGAGTACAAAATGCGTTTTTGTTTTAGTGGTGTTCTCTATAAGCACAATCCACGTGTATTTGTGATTGAAAAATGTTAATCTTCGTAAAAAAAGACAAATCTATAAGCTATATTGGCTAAATATCAGACACAGAGTACTTAACAATTATTGTCGTACACACGATAAAACTTCGACTATTGCTGCATATTTCAATAATACGATGAGAAATGCATAATTAAAATACATGTCATAAAAAAGATTTTCAGTTACAACCGATCAAATATATAAATATTAAAAATAAAATAAATACTTTGGAATTTGACATTTTCAGAAAATATACTTTTTCAGACTCCATTATTCCTTATGGATCAAATCAAGATTTTAATATTAAACTTTCTACATTCCGTAGCTTACTTCATAGACTTATTAATTACACGCTGAATCAAAAAAATTTCGAGAAAGAATTAAATTACATTAAAACTACTGCTGAGAATAACGGTTACAACTCAAAATTAATAGATAAATTACTCCACAAAAAATATAAAAAACATATAATAAATCAATTCTACTTATCCAATAACAAAAAAGATAAAACAGATAAATGGTTTCCTATTCCTTTTTATAAAAAAGCTAGCCCACTCATATGTCACACATTAAGAAAACTCCATGTTAATACAATTTGTAACAATAAAAATACTCTGAGAAAAATGTTACCTAATAACAAAATTGATAAATTAGATAATTTGCAAAAATCAGGTGTATATAAAATTACATGTGACGACTGTGATGCAATATATATTGGACAAACTGGCCGTAACTTTGAAACTAGACTGAAAGAGCATAAAAAATCTATTCTTGACAACAAACCAACCACTGGCCTTTCACAACACTGTATCTCTCTAAATCATTCCATCAATGAAAATAAACTTTCTATCATACATCTTGAAAACAAAGGATATAAATTAAATTTCTTAGAAAAACTTCAAATACAAAAGGCCATTAACCTAAAAGTATATATTACAAACGATCACATTGAAGGTCTGAATAGTCCCTTATTAAAATGCACTACAGATATCACATTATTAGCTGTATTTAAAATAGATCCGATAAACATTATATAAACCGCTGTAATTTTAGTTTTAAGTTAGTTTCTAAGTTTAACTCTCAGATGATGACATCACATGTCGAAACAATCGTTAGAGGTTTCTAATAAATTTTGTGTAAAACAACCATTTTGTGTTTTTCTTAACTTACTCAAAATTCAATCTTGTTTAAAGGAATAGCGCATTACCAGAGGAAACAAAACAACTAACAATAAATGCCTTTAAGATGAAACTAAAAACATATATAAACAAAAGACGAGAGACGTGAGAGTAGGGAGTAATATTAATTAGAGAATAAATAGTTGGTTATCGATTTTTTAACTCATAGGTTGATGTGCATTTGTTATGTATGGTCCTTGTTGTAGCAGAAAATGCTTAATAAAATCATTATCATTATTATTAAAAGTCAGTAATTTTGTGAAATTTACACATTCCTTATCTATTATAAACGAAGAAACATAATTTTTTTTTTTTTTTTTGTTGAAGCTCTTTTAATTCGTTATTTTTATTTATTTTTTATTTTTTTTTCAAATTTGTTTTGCCACGTGGCATTTTCAAATCTAAATTTATCTTCTTAATCCTTAGACCACCGGCAGTCCCTACAGTGGCGTAGGGAAGCATTGTTAGGTGGGCTTGACCTGTTTTGTAAGTTTTCTTTTTCTTGTAATTATTTAATATACCCTTCAAGTGTTTTTTTTTATGAAAGCTTGAAGCCTTCAAAGGCTTCAGGGTTTTCAGGAATCCCCACTGCTCTGCCCGGAGCATTTTAATTAAAGTTTTTTGTTTGACAAAGTGGCACCCGAGCTTAGGTTATTAAAATCCATTTTGTTTTAATTTGTTCAATATTTAACACTTAACTTGTTATTATTGTTTTAACTATCAATAACTAATAACGTTAAACCACTTTAGTACCTACCCAATTAGCACCTCCTGTTTGTTTAAATTACTCGGATTTCTAATATTAATCTAACTGGCATGTAATTTCCTATACATTAATACTTCCATTTATTATTTCTTAATTACTGTATTGCAATTATAATAACAATCATACATTATTTGCTTATCTTAACATATTATGATGATTGAATTATAGAGCTTCTGCAAATAATTATTTACACGCCACTGAGTTAATACAAAGCGTGTGAATAAAATTGCCAATTGTGCAGCAGGCTCTGTTGCCAACTTTAAACGATAACCTAGCCGAACAATTTTGTTTGTATTGTTTAACGTTATTACTTATTTATAGTTAAAACAATAAAAATCTGTTAACTGTTTATAAATGAATTTTAACAACCAAAGCTCGGGCGCCACTTTTGTTAAACAAAGAAATATAATTAAGATGCCCCTGGCAGAGCAGTGAGGGTTCCTGAAAACCCTGAAGCCTTTGACGGCTCGGAGCTCTCATAAAAAAAAAACACTTGAAGAGTATATTAAAAAACAAATTACTTATAACAGAAACTTACAATATAAGTCAAGTGTCACATAGTGCTCATATTTTTCCAAAATTATATTTTCTTTTAATTGTTTTTCATTTCATTAATTAAATTTGTTCTAATTTGAAAATGCAACGTAATGGTTTTACGCAACAAGGAACCGCCACACGGAAATGCGACATGATTGCACGGCAAAAGTGTGCCGTGGCCAACTTGTAAATTTCCGTTTGGGGGTAAAAGAGCACTATGTGGGCCAGTATAAAGGAATTAGTTTTGAAGAACACGAAGAGTCAAAAAGTCAGTAAGATCGAGCCAGCGAGTCAGAGGGGTTAGGGGGGTGTAGCGGGTTGTCGCTATCACTCACCCTAATGCCCGTTAGGAGTCCCTGCCATTACCAACGGCCCTAGTTGGTAGTTATTTAGGCAAGTAATTTTAAGAATTATTTATAATTAGTTTATAAGTGCTATTTGTTTCATAAGTATTATTTGTTATTAATCATTATAATTCATTAAACCATTTAAAATCAACCATAAAAATTCAGCTTATTCGCTACACAAGCCCACCCAAAAATGCTTCCCTACGCCACTGTAGGGACTGCCGCTGGTTTTCGGGTATTTTAGGGGATTTTTCGTAATGATAGTTATGAGGCAAAACGATCCCAGGGAAGATCTTCAGGGACCAACATTATACCGGTTGTCAATAAGGTGGTCAAAACAGACTTCAAACATTTAACACTTACTCGTCAATTAAAATTGCAAAAAAAGGTGTGAAAAATTAAATTATTTAATGGGTTACAAATTTGCCACAAAGGTCTAAAGTATTGAGAAGATAAAGTTTGATTTAAAAATGCCTCGTGGCAACAAAAAAAAAAGATTTGACCCAGAAAAACACACACACGTCTCGTCGGTGCCAAGGATCGAGAAAAAGACCTCGAGCACCGACCGGAAAAATTCAACGATCCTTCCATTGATCGCGAAGTCCTGCGTAAAGGTTGTTAGCCTTGATGATAAGACGGAAGGTCGATCAACATTAAGAAGAAATCAATAAAACTGAACTAAGACAAACACAAACTGAATAGAAATAAGTAAAACTTTAGTAACGGGATTTTTCATAAAAAAAAAACCTTACAAGGGATACAACAGTAACACTAAACTCTTGTTTGTGGTTTGTGCCCAAAAATCTTGCATCAGAAATTAATTTTTGTATTGTTAATATCTTAACTATTTATTTCTGAACACTTTACATCACACCATTGAATTTTAGGCAAAAATAATTTGAAGACGTTTTCACACAAATAAATAATTTTCATCAGGTAGAAAGTTATACTTACAATAGAGGTTTTTCGAAAATGCATGTTTTCCAAAAGTACCCTGAATCTCTGAGACGGTGATAGATAATGAGAAATGGTTTGTACCAACTAACTTCTTATAAAAATTGAGCTTCAGACATCTCATCTGGAAAGTACACTTTTACATTAAAAGTGTCCAAAATTGGCCCACCCTGTACATAGCTTCATATTTGTGACTCACAAATAAAGTACAAATAGCCAACAGAATCCAACCAACTTTACATATGGAAACAGGGCCGCCGTAAGCGGGTGTGCAAAGCGTGCACCGCACAAGGGCGGCACGCTCAGGAGGCGGCAAATCGAACGACTTATCACGTACCTAATTCAAGTCATAGTCATAATACCCATTCCACTATGTCATAGCATGGAAAAAAATCCGACCGAATGACGTTAACACCGCCATCTATTGACATCAAAACGTCGTCTGTCAACACAGTGATGAAGTTTTAGTAGACCCCAAAATCAAATATAGAGTAGAGTTTTATTTTAGAGTCCTAGATCAGACAATAACTTCTTTAAAGGATAGATTCGACGAGTTAAAAACATTTACCGACATTTAGGCTTTTACAGCAATAACTTATTTCATTATTCCAATGATGAGTTAAATGAAACATTCTAAAGATTTTGTTTGTTGTTGAGATGCAAAAAATTATCTCGGTGTTTTCTCGTTTTGTGTTATTAAAAACGCTGATATTGATATCTGATATAAAGATGTTTTTATTTAAAGATTATGATTTTTGGTTACATGTGACTGTCTCAAATGACTGCTTCTTACTTACTACCTGCTAACTACTAAGTTTTTGAAATACATTGATCTGCGAGTAACATCTGGGTTTTATGGTAAGGTTGGAAATTCGGAGAATCTTGTTAGGGGTGGTCGGTTGTTCTTTGAATTGAGACCAACTGCACCCTGCAAAGATTAGGTACCGAATCCGATGATTTATTGCATTTGTATGGCTATATATAGACTTTGAATGAACTTATGTAGATAAAAATATGTACAGTGGTGAAGCCGAATATATACAATTATAAAATCTAAAAATATTAATGAACTGCACAACATATTCCGGCCACCTTGAAATAGGGTGTGGTTACTATTTCAATGATCAAACTAGTATAATGATTTGGTTGACTTATAAGAGTAAATTGAGAATAACTAATAAAATTATAACATACAACACTTTTTACACTTTTTACAACTTCACATCACTCCATGTTAATTGGTAGTGGGCAAAGTTTATTTACAGGTGTTTTTAATGTTCCCTCTTTGAAGTTTGAATGGTTACGACTCGTGCGTAGCCATCGTTTCCGGGATGCAAGGAGATGATTCGCCCCAGAATCCATCTTAGTGGAGGAAGTTGGTCGTCTTTTACTACGACCAGTGTTCCAATTTTGACATTTTCTGCATTAGCCCATTTCCCTCTCTGCTGGAGATGTGATAGATATTCCCTTTTCCATCTTTTCCAGAAATGTTGCTGTAATTGCTGTATTCTTTGCCATTGGGAAAGACGGTTTACAGGTAATGCAGTAATGTCTGGTTCAATAATTGTGGTAAGTGGACCACCAATCAGGAAATGTCCAGGTGTACGGGCTTCATAATCATTAGGATCGCTGGATAATGGAGTTATAGGTCGGGAGTTAAAACAGGATTCGATTAAAGACAAAAGTGTGTACATTTCTTCAAATGTTAATAATGCATTGCCCGTGATTCTTTTTAGATGAGTTTTTATTGATTTTATTCCCGCTTCCCATAAGCCCCCGAAATGAGGAGAGCGTGGTGGGATAAAATGCCAGGTAATATTATCCAATGCTAAGTGATTAATAATTTTTGATTTGAACTCTTGTGTTTGAAAAGTTTAGCCGTTTTAATTCGTTATCTGCCCCAACAAAATTTGTGGCGTTATCTGAATATATGTGTGAAATTTTACCACGTCGCGCCATGAATCGTTTTAAAGCATTTAAAAATGCGTCAGTGGTTAAGTCACTAACTAATTCTATGTGACACGCCTTAGTAGCAAAACAAACAAAAAGGGCAATATATGCCTTAATACGTTTACTATTGCGTCCACGTTTGTCCCTAATTAATATTGGGCCGGCATAGTCAACACCGCTGTGAATAAAAGGTCTTGACGATTCTACTCTGTGGGTAGGTAAGTTGCCCATCAGCTGTTCAAATGAAATAGGTCTTGTACGAAAACATTTAACGCAATTATGAAGTATTTTCCGAACAGCATTTCGACCATCTATTACCCAATATGTTTGACGGAGAGCTGCTAAAGTGGCTTGTGCACCGGCATGTAGTTGTCTATGATGCTCCCTCTCAATAATTAACCTTGTGACATGATTACTACGAGGTAGAAAAATTGGGTGTTTTGCATTAAATGGAATAGGTGCATTTTTTATTCGTCCTCCTACTCTTAAAATTGAGTTACTGTCCAAAAATGGAGACAAGGATAAAAGCTTGCTTTTTGGATTTAATTGTTGTTTTTTATTTATACTATCAATTTCATAATGAAATTCAGTTTTTTGAATTGATTTTATAATGAAAAGTCTTGCCCTATTTAACTCTGCAGGTGCCAATTCGTTAGAAAATTTGTCTTGAATATTGCGACAATTGTTTATGAAGCGATAGCAATAGGCAATTGTTCTTTCTAATTTTTTGAATGATGAAAATTTTGAAAAAATGTTAATGTCGTTTATTATTAAATTTGTTATTGAAATGTTGCAGTTCTTGCGCTTTTCACAATTAAATGGTTGTGTGTCGACCAATTCTGTGTTTGATAACACATTGGGCCAAAATTTTGATTTTTCCTTTAATGAGTTGGGACCGTGCCACCAAAGATTTGAATTTTTTAACAATTTAGGTGAAATACCACGAGAAATTAAGTCTGCTGGATTGTCTTGTGTGGGAACGTGGTGCCATTCGTTTGGTTTCGTTAAACTCTGAATTTCGGCAACTCTATTAGCAACAAATGTTTTGAAGTTTTTAGAAGGAGAATTTAACCAAGCAAGAACAATTTTTGAGTCTGTCCAATAATGATAAGAGTTGAATTTTATTTCGATTTTATCTTTTATTTTACTAGAAAGACGTGCTAAAAGAAGTGCCCCACAAAGTTCTAACCTCGGCAGTGAAATATTTTTTAACGGAGCTACTCTGGATTTTGAGCAAAGTAAACTTGTTGTTGATTGTCCCTTATGATTGCTTGATTTTATATAGATGCATGCGCCGTATGCTGCTTCGGAAGCGTCGCAAAACCCATGAAGCTCGATAATTGATATATCATTTAAACAAAATATGTGTTGAGGAATGGCTAATGTGTTAATTGACTGAAATTCTGATATTAGGTTAGTCCACTTTGTGTGTATGTTTATTGGAACGGATTCATCCCAGTTTAATTTAAGGTTCCATAGTTGTTGAATTAAAAGTTTTGCTTGGATTATGATTGGTGTAATAAGGCCTAATGGGTCGAAAATTTTAGAAATGTCTAATAGAATTGTGCGTTTAGTTACCTTGCCTTTGTGATTTTGATTATGATTAAATGTAAATTTAAATTGATCTGTTTGTGTGTTCCATAACAATCCTAATGTTTTGGTTTCTCCGTCATTACTCATATTTATTATAATAGAATCATTCGAGTTTTGCGGAATTAGTTCTTGAACGTTCGAAGCCCATTTAGATAAACAAAACCCTGCGCTATTCAGAACTTGATTTAAATCTTGGCGTAATTGTTTTGCCATTTCTATTGAATTACTGCCTGTTAGGCAGTCGTCAACGTAAAAGTCACGCAAAATAATTTTAGAAACATTCGGGTATTGAGTTTGACTGTCTTTAGCTAATTGATGCAAACACCTTACGGCTAAATAAGGTGCTGATGTTGTACCATACGTTACGGTTGTAAGTCTAAAAGTTTGAATGTCTTCATGTGTATTGAAACGCCATAGGTAATATTCGTTGTAAATCTCTATTGTTTGGATGAATGTAGACTTGTCTGTACATTTTGCTGATATCTGCAGTAAAAACGTATCTGTGTGTGCGAAATCGATTTATTATATCAAAAAGTTCCTGTTGAATTGTAGGCCCTACCATTAACTTGTCATTTAAGCTGATATTTGTTGTTGTTTTAGCTAAACCATCGAACACCACTCTTAATTTTGTTGTTAGACTGGTTTCTTTTAATACCGCATGATGTGGGAGATAATACACATTTACTGATTTTTCAATTTCTGATATTGGAACTAATTCCATATGACCTAATTCTAAATATTCCTTCATGAATTCTGAATACATGATTTTTAGATTTTCGTTTTTGTTGAGCTTATGTTCTAATGACAATAATCGTTTTAATGCGTATTCTTTGGAATTGCCTAACGGTTGTGAATTGTTTTTGAATGGGAGTTGAACTACGAATCTACCATCACTTTGTCGAGAGTACGTTCTTAAAAAATGTTTTTCACATGCATTTTCTTCTATTGTATGATTATTCTCTAAAGACACCTCTTCTATTTTCCAAAATTTTTCTATACTGGTTTGTAATTTCGAATTAACAGATATATTGCATTGAACTGATTTCGGAAGGTAGTTTTTTACGTGTGTTCCGCCTACAATCCATCCTAAGTGTGTTTTTTGTAAATACGGTTTACCCGATTGTTTAATTTGTCCAACGCATAAAATTTCCCAAAATAATTCCGCACCGATGAGCATGTCAATAGGCGCAGATATGTTGAATTGTGGATCTGCTAATTTAATGTTTGATGGAATTGAGAAACTTTCTAGTTTAATGAACCTTTGAGGAAGGTTTTCCGTGATTTTGGACAAAACAAGACATGAAATATTAGAGGTAAATGAATTGTAAGTTGATTTAAATTTAATATTAACCATTTTATTGGCATGTGTTTGTGATTGGCTAATAACTGATATAGGGACATTTGTATTCTTTAATGGAGCTCCTAGTCTTTTGCAGAATGATTCTGTATTGAAATTTGATTGAGACCCTACATCGAGCAATACCCTGCAAGTGTGTGTTTTCCCATATTTATCAAACACGTCCACTAATGCCGTTGATAACAAAGTGATTGAATTAGTTTCTTGATGATATGTTAAATTTGACACTGAATTGTTTGATGTGTTATATGATGTGCTTGGTTGATTGTTGTTGATTGAAATTGAATCTGTTGATTTTAATTGATGTATTTGATCTGTATCGTTATGTAATAATGTATTGTGTTTTTTGTTGCATTTACGACAGTTATTGGCATAGCAGTTAAGTGTAGTGTTTGTTGTTGAGATGCAAAAAATTATCTCGGTGTTTTCTCGTTTTGTGTTATTAAAAACGCTGATATTGATATCTGATAGAACGATGTTTTTATTTAAAGATTATGATTTTTGGTTACATGTGACTGTCTCAAATGACTGCTTCTTACTTACTACTTGCTAACTACTAAGTTTTTGAAATACATTGATCTGCGAGTAACATCTGGGTTTTATGGTAATCTTGGAAATTCGGAGAATCTTGTTAGGGGTGGTCGGTTGTTCTTTGAATTGAGACCAACTGCACCCTGCAAAGATTAGGTACCGAATCCGATGATTTATTGCATTTGTATGGCTATATATAGACTTTGAATGAACTTATGTAGATAAAAATATGTACAGTGGTGAAGCCGAATATATACAATTATAAAATCTAAAAATATTAATGAACTGCACAACATGTAGTATGATTACCTTTCAAGCAATTTGTGCAAAGACGCAAATTTTTGACAATTTTGAATCTATCTCCAACTGACCTATTTAAGAATTCGCTGCATTGATAAATGTAATGACCTTGTTTACATAAATTACAATTTGGTTTTATAACAGACGATGCATGAGCTAGAGTTCTTTGTGGTTCACGTGTGTTGTTTGATTGTTTAAATGTTGATGGTTTTACAGGCATATGTGTTTGTTTGTTTCGTTCGATACTTGATAAAATTTGGCACCTATGGTTAATGAAATTCGTCATTTCTTCCATGGTTGGAAGTTCCTTTGTAGCTCTCAATTCCCTAGTTTGAAAATCAAATTTATTTGACACTATATGAATTATTAATAAATCCCAAGTGCTAGTATCTATTTTAAGTGATTTTAAGGCCTTCAAATGTAAGTTTACCTTATCAATAAGTTTTTGCAAGCAGGTTGAAGATTGTTTAACATTGGGTAAATCAAAGAGTGAATTAATATGTGAAAAAACAATGAGACGCTTATTTTCATAACGTTCTTTAAGTAAGTCCCAAGCAGTTAAATAATTATCAGAGGAAGCACCTAAAGAGTCAATTACATGTGATGCGTTATTAGTGAGAGAGGATTTTAAATAATGAAATTTTTGAACGGTTGACAGCTCATTATTGTCGTGAATAACTGATTTGAAAGGGCATAAAAGGACAGCCAATTTTCGTAAGTCCCGTCGAACACAGCATGTTTATTACAGGTAAATTTATGTTTGATTTAGGTTGGACAATTGTGACTGGTTGATCTTGTGCTGCCACTACAGGTGTATTAGTTTTTTAAATTAATTTTTTAGCTGAAGCCACGGCTGTAAAGTAACTCTCTTCAAACAAAAGATGTTCGCGATCTAATTCAGATTCTAGTTCAGAATTAAGAGAAAATAATTTGAAATTAATGTCTTCAAATTCTACTAATAAAGGTTCTACTTTTTCTAGACGTACCTTCAAATCTGATACATCCAAATTTTCATTTTCATTTGATTTTATGTAATCGTTAAATCTAGTTACCTTGGCTTTTATTTGACCACGCTTATAATTAAGCACCTTTATTTCGTTTTCACACATGATTAATCAATTGATTTTTTTTGATATAGGTATATCGAAACAATAACATAAATAAAATTTAAACGTTGAAGAAATGTAATAGGTTGATAGGAAATATGGATAAGGAAATGGTGTCCACTTACTATTATAGCAATACAGCAGAAGAAACCCAATTGGCTGGTACCGAAACAGAAGGTGTAATTCCTGGATGACTGATCTCCCCGTGCTAGTGATGAAATTGTAGTAACCAACTGATTATGCTGTGATTATAGTTATTTTTGTTGTTTACACGCAAATATGATGCACTATACGGACACTATATCCTGGACACTATATTCGGACACACATCCGGCTAGAAGGACCAATGTTTGTTGTTGAGATGCAAAAAATTATCTCGGTGTTTTCTCGTTTTGTGTTATTAAAAACGCTGATATTGATACCTGATATAAAGATGTTTTTATTTAAAGATTATGATTTTTGGTTACATGTGACTGTCTCAAATGACTGCTTCTTACTTACTACCTGCTAACTACTAAGTTTTTGAAATACATTGATCTGCAAGTAACATCTGGGTTTTATGGTAAGGTTGGAAATTCGGAGAATCTTGTTAGGGGTGGTCGGTTGTTCTTTGAATTGAGACCAACTGCACCCTGCAAAGATTAGGTACCGAATCCGATGATTTATTGCATTTGTATGGCTATATATAGACTTTGAATGAACTTATGTAGAGACCGAGCGGCATGGTCTAGTGGTCTAGATCATTGCTTAGCATTCGGGAGGTCACCGGTTCGATTCCGGGGCCGACTACTCTGGTCCAAGTTTTTCTGTGGTTTCCTTGGATCATTTAGGCAAATGCTGGGGTAGTAATATTCCACAGATAGTCTTTCACTTCTCTTCTGTCTTCATTTCGTCCGTCTCATCTTTCTTCCCCCACACCACCACCCACCCATTCCCACGATTCCTGTAGGAGGCTGAAGAGGGCCTTCCGCCCTACCCCCCCCGACTTTGCACAAGAGTGTAGGCCGGGGGGGACAGCCCGCCCACCAATATTGGTGGGAATGAAACACCCAAGTGTGTCTGTCTTATGTAGATAAAAATATGTACAGTGGTGAAGCCGAATATATACAATTATAAAATCTAAAAATATTAATGAACTGCACAACAGATTTAAATTTGAAACTTAAAGATGATTCAAGTAGTGAATCAGACATTGACGGTATTAATATATTAATTGAAACCATTGCATTAAAGTTGCATTTTGCAGAAAACTAGTCTAATAAGCCACAAACCCTATTAGAATATCTTTTTACCAATGACTTAATTTCAACATTTCCGAACACGGCAATAGCACTAAGAGTATTACTTACACTGCCAATTTCAGTTGGTGAAAGATCCTTCTCAAAATTAAATATTATTAAAAACTATTTAAGATTAACACTGCTGCAGCATAGACTAAGTTATTTAGCAATAGTTTCAATTGAACATGAAATTTTAGACAGTTTGGATACAAGAAAGTTGATAGAAGATTTTGCAAATGTAAAGGCAAGAAAAGTTAAATGTTTGTAAATAAATATTTAAGTATAGGTATATGTTTTACACATCGGTAAACAAAAATAATAAGTGCTTAATTATTTAAAATAAATGTTTTACCTTTGTTAAGTTGTTTTTCTTTTTTCCCACCAAAATGAGAAAACATTAATTATTCTTTTTTTGACAAAACTCAGAGTAAATAGTCTAGTAGTAGGGCGGCATAATCGGTATTGCACGCGGGCGACGAAACAGCTAGGCGGGCCTGTATGGAAACATTTTTTGTTAGCTTAGTGCTCGGGAATGTATCAGTTTATTTCCGGTCCTTGCCAACCCACACCTTTTTCCAAAATCAACGTATTACTCTGCCTGTAAATGTTTCGAATTAAAAACATAAAAGAGTAACAAAATCAAAACAACTCATTTAATTATGAAAGCTTTATTTTGCCACGATCCAAAGCATCTGTTGTCCGATTACAAAACTAATTTGTTTTTGTGTATCATAAACGTTTTGTCCGCGCCCGGAGTACCTACCTAATACAAAACACAAAATAACACAAACATGTAGTGCTTTTGTGTAAAAATTAAAAGCCTTCAGTATGTAATCGTATTGCCCGAACATGCACACACTTACATAAATATACATGTACGTCCATATGCGTGTATGTGTTCTGTTTACATAACTAAAATAACATTATTATTTTCCACGATACGATTCTGTTAAAATCCACTGTTTACTTCTATGGTCTTTTTCTATTTTTTTTTGTGTGAGAACGGAGAATGCACAACGACTGTCTACACCAACTAAATGAAACAAGCAGAAATTAACAAACACAAAGCTTCTCTTGTTGCTTTTTTATTTTATGTAGATTGTAGAATACGCTTTTCATCTCTTCTGCTTTGTTTCTATTTTTGCTGTTTGCGACACGACGAGAGAAATTCTCAGCAGGTAAAGCTGACTTAATTATAAATTAATTAAAACTTTAGTTGTAGTATTAAACCATTTTCATGCATTGTGTATTTAGGTAGTAATTAAGAGATGAATCAAAGTTGTACTGTAGAAACACAAAACTGTGTACGAAACAGAAAGGGAATTATAAATAAATAAACAAAACGCTATTTGGGGTACAGTACCTAGTCGCCCTTTAACGTGCCACTAAAGCAGTAAAAGTAGAATGGCCAAAAGTTGCTGAAAAAGACATATTTGGAAATTATATTAACTGCTGCTTGTCATACGTAGATATGGTGTGTGATTTTTAGTAAAATAATTAGAAAAAATGTTATCATTCTTGACACCACCAAATGTACATCTTGACATAAATAATGGATATTTGTGTTGAAACAATATTGAAGTAGTGATTGAAATAGGAATTAGGTAAGCAGATGCTATGATATGAAAAATACAAAAATACCTAACTTTAAATAAAACTGAAACGTCAGGAAAGTTCCAGTAAATTTAGTATATAAAAATATTTTTAATAATTTTAAAGTTACTTCCCCTTTCCTCATGAACGCGTAGAGGTATTAAATTGAAATTAATATCAAATACTCAGGTCTATCATACCTTTAAGCTGTAACAAAATCAAACTTCTATGTCAACCCAATCAAAAGAAAGAGCAATTTAAGCCGCATATTTTCAAACTCGCAACTACTCGCAAGGGAATCAAAACCTAAAACTTCCAGTCGATTTAGAATCTTGAAATTTGGCATGAAAAATTCCGAAAACCTTAAATTTTTAGTTACATCACATATATACAGGTTTGTACGGAACCCTCGGTGCGCGAGTTCGACTCGCACTTGGCCGGTATTTTTTTGTTTACAACCTCACAATACCACTTGCCGCATGATTCACACTGTCGTTCGTAATTTTTTAATTTTTTGGAGCAGTTGTCTTTTTGGTTAGCGATGTGGATGGTAATGGTACTCTTGGTTGTGCTGCTAGTGATGCTGATCGTGAAGATACTGCTGATGGATATCGTGTATTCGCAACACATTTTCCTTTAGTCCTGTCTGTAGCCTCTTTTGCTTTAGTTGCTTTCGCTTTAGAAGCACTTGGTATTATTGGTAGCAACCATGAGGTTATAAAAGGACCTTCTCCTACAAATATTAAGCATTTCGCACTTGAGTCCCTTTTTGGTTTTGTTTTAATAATCTTCTTCTTTAATGCTTTGGAGGTTTTTAGAATTTCTTGAACTTCTGAAGTAGCTGCAACGTTTGTACTTGGTACTGGTAATGACAAGGGATTGTTGGTGAGATCTGATGGCCTCAGTGCCTCAAATCATAAATAACCCTCAACTACTGACATAATACACTTTCCAAATATGCGCGACACCACATTGTTGCACCTTACAGAAAACCGTACTGACAAACTACAGTTCAATATTTTTATTGTATAAAAACATCATCAAAAAATCTAAGAAATTACGTTCATGACTTAAGGAATAACTCTGGATGTAGAAGTTATTGGAAACACGCTCATAATTTAAAACAACGACAGACATATAATAAACTAGTATTGAAAGTTTCATTAATTTACATTAATCAGTTCAGTAATCATTCAATAAAACAAATTACACTAGAAAGTTTTTTATAATAATGGCCGCACGAATGAACTTTTGACAGAAGTCCTAGAAATCTCGATAATGAAACGTGAAATATGTTCTCATCTCTTTCGCTCTTGCAGCAGAGTGCTTGCATCATTTCACATCACTGTTTGCGTAAGCAACGTCCTAAAAGACTTTTAAAAATCTATCACCAAATGATCTTTCTCACCAAATAGCCTCTTTGGTCTCCTTTTACCCTATCAATAATTGTTACCAGCAATCAAAGTTTAGTGACAATCTACCCTGTACGAACGTCGTACATACCTCACATACATTTTCAAACATCATTTACAGCTGAAGAACGTTTGGGTTAGTTATCCAGCATTGTCAGAAGGTACCGAGGTCCCATACGGGAGGGGCAACCAGACTATTAGTTGAAAAATGATTTTTTTGGCGATATATAATATTTAAATTCAAAGCCGAAAGGGAGACAAAAATAAAACACTTTTTGTGAATACTCCCTGCAAGGGAGAAAAATGTTAGATTCAACAAGGCCCACAAACTTTCTGAACGCCACTGGTAAATCGAATCGACAAAGAACGTATACAGAACATGAAAAACAATGAAATCACACAAAATAATTGTTACACACATTTTAAAGAGACAAAACAACATTAAAATCAAACAAAATACAACAAATCAGAGATCATTACACAAATTATGATGGATTTTCAGGATAAAAAAATTATTTCAGATTATAAATTGTCAAATAATATTTTTATAAATGGTTTAAATCATCAATTTCAATGCTTAAAATATATGAAGACTAGAATATATCACACGTTTGATGGAACATTCTAGAATATTCGCGAATTTAGCACTATCCAGAACATCCCATAATGATTCAAAATACTTTCTAACTTTTTTTAACATTCTGAAACATTCTTGGATGATCTTCAAGAATCTGGAACATTCTTGAACATTGCCAAATCATTCTGAAATGTTATAATAAAACATTCTTTTACTTCTTAGAACATATTTGAACTCCCTGTAACATTCTAAAAGAATCTGCTTCATTCTCATCCCCACTCCGTATTGTTTGCTGGGTGAGTAGTGACATCAGTAGACGCCTGACGGGATGACTAATCCGTTGATAATATAATTGATCGGTTATCGACCACTGAGAGTTGAAGATTATTAGAGTACTAATATAGCTATTAAAAATTGGGGGTCGATGGTAGAAGGGTGAAAATTTGGGGTTGTATGTATTTTTAATGCCACATTATAATAAAATAACAAAACATTTGTCCAAAAATAAAAAAAAGTCGGGTAGTGGACAACCCTTATCAATTAGGGATATGAAAAATAGATAGTAACCGATTCTCAGACCTACTGAATATGCATATAAAATTTCATAAAAATCGGTCAAGCCGTTTCGGAGGAGTATGGTAACTAACATTGTGACACGAGAATTTTATATATTAGATAAAATAATTATTCAGCTGTAAACAGCATTCGACAGTAAAACACAATGTAACAGGATTTTAACTCTTAAAAACTGCACTTTCTTTTGTCTTTAAATACATCACTTTCTTATAGATCTACGCACCACAACGACTCGATATCGATATCGAATCCCTTAGTTTCCATTGAGAATTCCGACCACCACGACATCGTGTCTCTCTATTCTTTTTTTAGTAGATTTCAGGTTTGGGAACTAAAACAAGGTTCTATTAAGAAGTATTGCGAAGTACCGACAGACATATGTATTAAATTATTAAATTCAAAACTACAGGACGCTGTTTATTACAAGGGCATGTCAAGGTCAAACTGGAAAAGGTAGTGGAATGAATTGCACATATTTTCAAAGACGCTGATTCGAAATTCGACTGTTTATAATTTGAAAATAAAAACAACAGTTACTGTTAAACGATTGGATACCTATTTGTTTCGTCCAATTTAAAAGTTTTTATCTCGGTTATGAAATTATTTGTAAGTTCCATAAGTTTCTGACAGGTGGCGATGTAAGCTAATTTAACGACACAACACTTTATTATCTCTCGCTCTCTAGCTTGTGTAAGCACCGTGTTTTGATGTCTTGATGCTATATAATCTATTCCATGTTTTATGTGTTTATGCTTACAAGATAACCATCATTTTAATTTTAAAGTTTAAAATTAACTGTTTTAACTGCTATTAAAAGTTAAGAGAACCACAAAGCAGCTACCTATTAAATATATAATTATAAGAAAACAGCGCTAAAGGCGGTTAGATTTTGAGTTTTGTAAAAAGAATTTCTTGTTTTCGAAGGTTCTCGATTTGATTCTTTTAATCTCTCGATTTCTATATGAGTGCTCTTGTATTTTCTTATTTTAAATTGAGAGAAGATAGGGACAAAATGCTATTAAATTTATGACTACGTATTAAAAAAAAAATATATTTTTAACGTAAGAGATGCTAAAATCCCAAAAAGTAAAGGTTGTTAGCCTTGATGATAAGACGGAAGGTGGATCAACATTAAGAAGAAATCAATAAAACTGAACTGAGACAAACACAAACTGAATAGAAATAAGTAAAACGTAAGTAACGGGATTTTTCGTAGAAAAAAAAACTTACAAGGGATACAACAGTAACACTAAACTCTTGTTTGTGGTTTGTGCCCAAAAATATTGCATCAGAGATTAATTTTTTGTATTGTTAATATCTTAACTATTTATTTCTGAACACTTTACATCGCACCATTGAATTCTAGACAAAAATAATTTGAAGACGTTTTCACACAAATAAATAATTTTCATCAGGTAGAAAGTTATACTTACAATAGAGGTTTTTTGAAAATGCATGTTTTCCAAAAGTACCCTGAATCTCTGAGACGGTGATAGATAATGAGAAATGGTTTGTACCAACTAACTTCTTATAAAAATTGAGCTTCAGACATCTCATCTGGAAAGTACACTTTTACATTAAAAGTGTCCAAAATTGGCCCACCCTGTACATAGCTTTATATTTGTGACTCACAAATAAGGTACAAATGGCCAACAGAATCCGACGAATTTTAGATATGGAAACATTTTTTGTTAGCTTGGTGCTCGGGAATGTATCAGTTTATTTCGATCCATTAAATATAGAATATGTTTTCTTTATAATTTAGACCTACATATCCCATCCCCTTGGTAAGAGGTGGTGGAAATTTCTCATTATTCTCACGTGAGATTTACTCTATGACGAGTTTAAAATAAAAGAGGAAGGGAAATCAGATCAATTCCTTCCCTCTTTTTAAAGGAAATTTGATGAGATTTTGTTATACACCACTTTTCCAATTTTAAGCTCACATAATTGCAATAGGTAGGTCTTTCAGACATCATTACAATCATGCAAGTTCTCCTATTTGGAAAGCTTTCGGAGAAAGCCATACGAATATGAGTAGTCACTTTTGTGGGCGTTTAAAATCAATTTTACGGCTTTCAATTGTTTAAAAAAGGTGCCCAGTATCTGTCTTTTTACAATCACATATTTCGAAATTAATTCCAACTAAATTCATTGTACTAGTAACTCTACAATACACTTTTTAATAAATAAATACTATTAAACTATTTTTGTTTTCAGAATTTGATACTTAGGTACTATTATAGTAAAAATCAGAGAAATATGTACAATGGATAGTGATAGTGTACAAGTACATGCTTTCTCTAATTAAGTAATTCAATAAAAATTAGTCATCATTCCTTGAGATTTACAATAACAATAGACCAGAAAGAAAGGAAAAGTGTTTATTTATTTTTTTTTCTGAGTAAACAAGCCTACAAAAGCGTAAATATTTTGATCATTATATGCCTCAAAAGACAACCGTTCGAAAATCAATTAATTGTTTGAGTTCAATTTTTTGTCTGTGTTAAACCGTTACAATGGCCAACCGTCGAAAATTTTCATTTAGCGATGACAGCATGGTAACCGTATTGTATTACGTTACCTGTTTATAAAGAATTTCTTTTATAACACGATCGCATAATTAAATTTTAACCTCTGGAACGTTAATTAACTAATGACAAACCTTTTTTTACCTTTTATCTCAAAAATAAGCCTATTGAAGCTTTCAAAAAAAATTATACAGGGTGTTTCTGGAATAAGGGCGGATCTTGAAGGTGATAGGGTACTACAAAAGAAGAAAATTGTGCAATGTTAGTAGACCTGGAAGCAGTGGCGGATTTACCAACAGGCTGAGTTGGCTGGAGCCTAGGGCGGCAAATTTGGAGCCAAATTTTTTCTTATACCCTATAGAATTTAAAAAGATTCCTATTTATATACCTAAATGTTATAAGGGCCATACAAACAATTCAAGATGTAAAATGTTTCACCAATCATGTACAGTAAAATTACTTTAAGATGGTCTTCGGGATTACTAGTTCTTAAGATGCGCAATGGCAAAAGGTAACGCCTTGCTGGCGATAGCCACAGAGATGCATTTGGGCATGCTTGGTTTGAAGCAGAGTACTTGTCAGGGCGCATACTAAATCGCCCGACTATTGATTTGAAAATGGTTGACATATTTCATATAATTATTTTATTTTAAAAAATATAAAAGCTGCCAATATAGTGTGCAAAATGCTACGATATTAACACGTTTTATTACTGAAAGGTTATTTATGTATAATAATTTTGGGTAGATAACAGTATCGGGAGATTCAGGTATAAACTAAATTAACGACTACCGGAGAGGAGACATCAAGCACCCCTGTCTTAAAACTAGTATATTTATTTGTCGTAATTTGTCGAGCGTTGATTGTATCTTTCTTCCTCCGAATGCGTTCTCTTTCTTTCTTCTACGCCGACTGTAAAATCTTCAGAGCTCATTTTTGTTAGAGTAATAAAGCTGTACCAAATTGTTTTTCTTGCTTAAAACGGTTGAAAAATTATTTCAGATCCACCTTAAGTCTAGAAAAGCTGCACACCTAAGCTCTTTTGTGCATAGAATCAAAACTATTAAATAAGATTTCATACGACAATATTGATGATTTTGGGAATATAAAATATAAACGTTCAAAAGTTAATTAATTAAATTTCATCGTTATTAGCCGGATTTGTGCCAGATAATTGAATATATTGTTTTTAAATTGTAAGCACAATAAAAATTATTTTAATAAGGCAGTTGAAGAAAGTTTTTTATTTATAGTAGTTAATTTTCAATACATTTATATATGATTAATTGATTAAATCAAACCTACTACAGCTTGATTACTCTAAGATGAGCTCTAAAGATTTTACAGTCGGCGCATAAGAAAGAAAGAGAACGCATTCGGAGGAAGAAAGATACAATCAACGCTCGACAAATTACGACAAATAAATATACTAGTTTTAAGACAGGGGTGCTTGATGTCTCCTCTCCGGTAGTCGTTAATTTAGTTTATACCTGAATCACCCGATACTGTTATGTACCCAAAATTATTATACATAGATAACCTTTCAGTAATGAAACGTGTTAATATCGTAGCATTTTGCACACTTTTTGGCAGCTTTTATATTCTTTAAAATATAATAATTATATAAAATATTTCGAACATTTTTAAATGAATAGTCGGGCGATTTAGTATGCGCCCTGACAAGTACTCTGCTTCAAACCAAGCATGCAAATGCATCACTGTGGCTATCGCCAGCAAGGCGTTACCTTTTGCCATTGCGCACCTTAAGAACTAGTAATCCTAGAGTAATTTTACTGTACAAAAAACAAATAAAACTTTTGGGTGTTGTATTCCCACCAATATTGGTGGGAGGGCTGTCCCTCCGGCATACACTCCGGTGCAAAGTCGGAGGGTAGGCCGGAAGGGCCTCTTCAGCCTCTTTTAGGAGGCAATGGGTGAGTGGTGGTTCGTGAGAGAAAAATGAGACGGACGAAATGAAGACAGAAGAGAAGGAAAAGATTATCTGTGGAATATTACTATCCCAGCATTTGTTTAAATGATCCAAGGAAACCACAAAAAACTTGGACCAGAGTAGCCGGCCCCAGAATTGAACTGGTGATCTCCTGAATGCTAAATAATGATTTACTCTAGACTACTAGACCATGTACTACTAGGGTATCCTCAAGGTAATGAGGAAAGTTTTATTGCTGGCCCCTCGCCGGGAATCGAACCCGGACCTTTGGCTTAACACGCCACTGCTCTACCGTTAAGCTAGAAAGGGTGATAACAAGGAATAACGACGAACGTACTTACTAAGTCACAGAATCATCGAAATGAATGTATTATTTTCGTCCTTAATTGCATTATTAATGATAATAATACATTAATTTCGACGATTCTGTGACTACTTAGTAGTACGTTCGTCGTTGTTGCTATTGTCACCTTTCGTAGCTTAACGATAGAGCAGTAGCGCGTTAAACCCCCATATTTAATACTCCTATATTGCTAGTGCCCGTAAGTGGAAGTATCACGCCGTAAGTGAGACAGAAAATGGCTGTTTCTATCTCTATCAAAAAACCCGACTCGTTGTGCGCAAGCGTCACGAGTTTTGACTCGTATGGTGGGGAAAGCCACTTGCCAATCAATGTAATGCACATATATGTATGTATAAGCTGTAATATACAAACCAATTATACACTGCCGCACGCTTATGCACATGCTGTATTCTCGGGCATGCGTATAAGGCTCGTCGTTCCGCGAGAAGGATAAACGGATATATGTCTGCACCGTATGAACTAGCGATGTAAATATTCGGATGAACTTAATACTCGGATTATACGGAATCGGATGCAAATAATACTCGGATTAATTACTCGATTCCGAATTCACAATACTATTCGATATTGCCATGATGCCATCCAACCCGATGTCGTCGTTCGTGCCGAAGTAGCTGAAAGCCACCAAGGCCAACGATTTCGCACGAATGTTGAATGAATACATAGGGGTTTACATGTTTATACGAAGCCAAAGAACTTTTATTTTATTTCTTATAAGGTTATAGGTTCTTAGTATTTATTTTTCCTTTAATAAAGAGATATATATTATTAAATAATTGTATTTGAGAACACGTGCATAAACAAAGAAGACCGCTTCCCTTTAAAGTTTGAAATGGCCGGGTCAGCGGTGCGCGGCGCGTTTCTTTATGTAATGATACGACGAGGTCGAGTCGAGAGAGCGAGAGACCTTTACCTACCGTCTCGTTCTTGCATTCACATTTTCCTTGAAAATAATTAATCCGATTTCGTTTCGAATTCGTATCGTATGACATACTCGGATGCATCCCAGTATTTAGATATTCGGATTCAACGAGTATTTTAATTCGAATTCTCACATCACTAGTATGAACTTCGCCCGGCTTCAGACCCTACTAGCAATATAGGAGTATTGAATATATGGTTAAACCAAAGGTCCGGGTTCGATTCTTGACAAGGGCGTAACACAGCAACAAATTTTTTTAATTAACTTGAGGTTACTTGTAGTAGGTTTGATTTAACCAATTTATGTATTGAAAAATTATTTAATTACGTTAACCGAGTGTATAGTATAGCGTAAATAGTATTAAGGCGTGTCTTATACCGCCTTATTCGCAGTACATAATTGATCTGTTATTAGCTCAGAAGTATACCCAAAAACTATTCCTTATACAATCTTAACTATAACGTTGTGTTATAAAAATAATTTAATAACTGACACATCGTTTCCTCATTCACAGTCATATTAATTACGGGAAAAAGGTGGTGTAGTAATTAGGACAATTGTTAACAAATCATAAAGTTACAATTTCATTGATAAAAAAACTGTAATTAATATCGAATTGTATTAGTTATTGTAAGTCTTTTAGGAAATTGATTTTCAGTTGTAGGTGGATTTGTTTCGGTGGTTTTGACAAAAAAAAATGCTGCAGAACTTTTTACCGTGTGTGTATGTGTATGAATGTGTGTGTTTTTGGTATTCCCGGAACCGGTAGCTCGTCTGTTATAAGACGGTATGCTTAGTTTACTTTTAGTCTACTACTCCTAGGGGAGGGTGTCTTAAAATTATCCTTCTAAGATAAAAATGTAGCTACAATCCAAAATATGACTTAAAGGAAGATTTTATTTTATGGAATTCTTCCGTTATCATTCTGTAGATATTATGACAATATTTTAAGTAAAATAAATAAAAATAAATACATTTTTTATTTAATTGTCTAATACAGTATAAAAGGATCCGTTTGACTTAGGCTGTGAGTAAAATGATCCTTCTATCTACATTTGTAAGTTTCTGAATTCTGGAATCAAACTGAATCTAAACGTAAATTATTTATTATAAGAAAGCACATTTATTAATAATTAAAGGGAATGAAATGAATTGATAAAACGATTTTCTCATTGACTGCTTCTTTGCTGTCGTGTTTGCCTTGTTATTCCTTCTGCTTTAAATGTTTTCTTCCCTACCTGCTTAAGCTTCTCTTTCTGCTAGTCTACCAATTGGTTTCAAATAATCGAATGAAATAATTGAAAATATTTACGTAAGTATCACTGAACAGTTTTAATTCATACAGGCAAAACGATACCGGGATAATTTTACCTTATTGCATTTTTCCAGAAAATGCGTAACTCTCTGAGTACATTATTGTCACACAGTTCTCACATTTTTCCAAAATTAATTTTTCATTAATTGTTTTTAATTTCGTTATATTACATTTGTTGCAATTTAAATATGTAACGTGTTTGATTTTACGACATAATTGCAGGGCAAAAGTAGACGGTGACTAACTTCTAAAATTCCGTTTGGGGGAAACAAAAAGAGCAGTATGTGGGTCAGCATAAAAGATTGAGAAAAATCAAGAGAAGTCAGTAAGATCAAGCAACCTAGTCAGAAGGGTTAGGGTGGTGTAACGGGTGACCGCTATCTTTCACTCTAATGCCCAAAAGTCCCTGCTATTATTAACGCCCCTAGCTGATAGTTTAATAGGCAAGTAGTAGGTATTTTGTAAATATTTGTAATTAGTTTGTAATTTTCTAAAGCATGATTCAAATCTTTAAATACATAAAACAATATTCGCTCTTCTTTATGACATTATTCCGATGGCTACAACTCCATCGATTATTCAAAATGTTTCAAAATAATTTAAATAAATAGAATGCACTTAGCAATTTATAAAATTGAGCTGCATCTAATATGAACATACGTAGATTCTGGGAAACCAAAGCAATATTTCCTTTGCTTCCAATTTATTCTATTTTTCTCATAAAAATCGTCAATTTTAATGATCTGAGTTCCTTGTTAAACGCCTTAAGAAAAAGAAGAACTTCCCAATAAATTCTTCAGGATTTTCTCGAGTTGAATTCTAACGAAAAAGGATTTCAGTATTCGTAATTTCGTAGATACACACACACACACAGATGTGTATATCCTTGTGTATGTATGCACAAATGTTACATGTTAGCTCTTGAAATGCAACGAAGGCTCAGATACGGGACGGAAAATCTCGCCCTCCTCTTTAATCAATTAGATATTCAACTGAACTGTTGCGAATCTAAGTGAACGTGCGTTCATCCAATTAGAAAGGACTGGAAACAGAGTTTACTTAACTTAATTATTAAATAAGTATATTGCAGTTTAAGGGGATTACCGGGAATTACAGTACGGGAATTTCGGCTATTCCAGCATATGTACACATATACAAACAAGTCCACAGAGATCAGTTCTGTTCATAAAAGCTGCGAAACTTTAGAACACTTTGAGCCAAATTTCTGATGGGATTCACCCCAAAATCCCTACAGTCATGTAAAGTAATTCCACAACAATTTGAAATTACAATGGGCCAAAATACCACCAAATGATTTAAACATTAATTTAACATTTATTGGCTTTTCAATATTATAAAAATCAGTTGAAATTGATACTGTGTAGATATGTAGATAAAGAAACCTACAGTGGAAAGTAAGGAAAATGTATTCGGGGATGAAAACACAGGAATGGGGTAAAGAATGAAATATAAATCTTCCTGACCTAATTCAACCACAACCTAACCTTACATCATCCATTTCCTATTCCAATACTTTCACATATAATATATTTGTTCGTACACGTTTTGAACTCTTGAACGCAGAAATATGTGAAACGCTTCTGAGAGGTGAAAATTCTACAAAAATTTAATATTTCGTTACTGTTTTGAGTAAAGAAATAACAGAATGTCTCAAAAAGTTGCGATAAGGGAAGCAAGTAGCGTAGGAGAATCAATATCAGGAGTGTAGATTACTCTCCACCACTTGCTACAACCGCAGTAGTAGTAGTTTTGAATTTTTGAACAGACATATTTTCACTGAGTACTTTATAGAAAAAAGAAATGATCATTTCACAAAAATAGATCTTACTAACCTCCTAGGCGGGCTGAAAAGTTCGTAGGCTGACCCATATATGGCGCTACTAGTATCAAATCCATATGATTTTTAGTTAGTCCTAACCTTCAAAAGACGCGTGTATAAATTTGACAGCTGTTGCACTATTAGTATCTGAGTTATAGCATTTTTAGTGAAAGAACTTTTGTTACTTTAAAAAAATGGATAAAAAGTGCTGTTTCATCAAGACAATGCATCGTGTCATAAATCAATGAAATCGATGGCAAAATTCTATGAATTGGGCTTCGAATAGCTTCCGCATCCACCGTACTCTCCAGATCTGGCCCCCAGCGACTTTGTTCTGTTGTCAGACCTCAAGGGGATGCTCGCTGGACAGAAATGAAGAGGTAATCGCCGAAACTAAAGCCTATTTTGAGGCTAAAGACAAATCGTATTATAAAAATGGTTTCGAAAAATTGTATGGCCGCTATAATCGTTGTTTCGCCCTCGAAAGGAACTACATACCTATATTGAATAATAAAATCAAAATCTATCAGAAAAAAATATTTTTTTCTATGTTAGCCTACGAACTTTTTAGCCCGCCTGTTAATTAAGCATTTCTAGCAGCTCTAGTAAGGGGAGCAAGCAGTGAAAGTGAATCGAGATGTAGGTACTTCACTTCGAAGATTTCATATTCTCCTCCACTGCTTGTTTCCACCACCGCTGTTTTTCTAAGTGCTACGTAGATGATATCCTAATATGTTTCAATGGTACAGACAGATAATTGAAAAATCTTTTTAACCTAGTAAATAGTTAACATCCTAATATTAAATTCACACTAGAAGAAGAAGTAGACAAATCCATAAATTTTTTAGACTTAACTATCCAAAATGTAAATAATAAACACTCCTTTGCTATTTTTCATAAAGAATCGCAGACAGATCCCATTATAAATGGTAGATCACACCATCCTATAAGTCATAAATTAGCTTTTTTCCACTCCAGTCTTTAAGATTACTATCAGTACCTATGTCTGTAGACAATTATAATAAAGAACTAAATAGGATTTATGTTATTGCAGTCAATAATGGTTATAAACTCTCTTTGATCACGTCTATCTTAAACAAAAAACTAAAACATTAAACTTAGTACCCACTCAATAGAGGAAAACCCTCAAAATTTTGTTTTTAGGCAATATTTCATTAACCATAGGCAAATTTATTTCTCAACTTACAGATTCATTTGTGTCGTTTAAAACCAATAACACTTTAGGTAGTTTTATCAAAAATAACAAAGAGCCTACTAAGAAAGATGCTAAATCAGGAATTTATCAATTAAAATGTGGTACTTGTAATAAAGTCTATGTTGGTCAGACAGGGAGAAGTTTTAGTGATAGGCTTAAAGAACATAAGAAAAGTTATGAAAATAAGAATTCTAATTCTACGTATGCGGAACACTTGTTATTTAATAAACATAATTTTTGTGACAATTTTAAAATGTTACATCTAGAAAATAAAAGTATTGTAACGAATTTTCTAGTCAAAGTATTTATTTAAACAATTATTTATTTAACACTATTTATAACACTTAAACACTAACTTAGAACTACCATTTATATCACAACAATTCACTTATTTATATAACAATTTATTTATATCACTTTGTCTATTATCGGTTTTAATTCGCGCACTGATGCTTTCTTCAACTAACTGTTTCTCGGTCCAAAGATGATCACTATATATACACCTTTCGAACTTTCTAGACAGGAACTCGAAGGAATCCTGACTATTCCCGAATGATGAGTAATAATTAGAAAGTCCTCGATTATTCCAGAATTGGGCTTGTTACTTGTCGTCGGAGAATGATTTACATCTTGTAAGTTGATAACACGAAAATTACCGTGTGCAGTGTCTACGCCGTAAGCATGTTAGCGATAACAAGTACATGCCACAAATTGTTATCGCACACACGTCTGTGTCACTGGTCGCTACAGTATAAAATTAAACTTGTTAGAGTCAATGGAAATTAACAAATTTAATAAATTAGGTGTTTTTATAAATGATCAAATAGACGTTGTAAATTCGCCTCTATTAAATATTTAAGCTATGTTTGTTAAACCCCCCTCTCTCTTTAGCTAATCAGTTTAGTATATAAGTCAAATTGTTTTAGTTTTAGTTTATATTACTTATACACCTGAAGAAGGCACAATGTGCTGAAATATATATTGTGTTCAATAAAAGTTTTTTGTAACTATATGTTGTGTGTTTTACTTATTATGGAGTTACAATCATTAAACGCTTCATCTATTGAATATGTTTATTACTTACTATCTGTAATCGGACATATCTTCACATGTTTCCCATGGTTAATGTGCAGTTAGACTTTTATTTTTAATGCCTGTAAAATCCTTTTAAAATTCTCATGCTAACTAGACAATAATGTTAAGACTAGGCCTGGTTCAGACAAATTTGATCTTGTGTTTTATTTTAATAAAGTGTGTTTTTAAAAACCTTTTTTATTAAAAAATGAACTTAATACATATAGGTAGTAGAACAAGAAAAAAAATTTATATTTTTGTGAATATGTATTTTGCTTCTTTTCTAATATTGAAATATGTATTTTCATACTTGCCAATTCTATCTATATATAAACTTTCAAATCTTATGTTATGCATGCCTTCGTTTCCTTTCAACCTAAGTTTTATTATTGTATTATTAAACTATCTTACTATCACTTAGCTTTACCAAGAATTTCGCCTTTGTCTGTACCAACATGCACCTCCTACTAATAGCTGGCACCCTCAATTACTTGAACTCTTCTCAATATTTCTGACCGTTACCTTTCTTCTAGAATATTTTTCCCTCTCTTTTATTAACAATCCGATTTTATAAATATTTCTGAAAGTCTTATATTCTGTTTTACAAAAAGCATATAAATTTCCTGTATACACAACCGAGCGTCATGGTCTAGTCGTCTAGATCGTTGCTTAGTATTCGGGAGGTCACCGGTTCGATTCCGGGGCCGGCTACTCTGGTACAAGTTTTTCTATGGTTTCTTTGGATCATTTAGGCAAATGATGGGGTGGTAATATTCGACAGATAGTCATTCACTTCTCTTCTGTCTTCATTTCGTCCGTCTTATCTTTCTCCCCCACACCACCACCCACCCATTCCCACTATTTCTAAAGGAGGCTGAAGAGGACCTTCCGCCCTACCCTCCGACTTTGCACCAGAGTGTAGGCCGGAGGGACAGCCTGCTCACCAATATTGGTGGAAATGAAACACCCAAAAGTAAAAAAGAGAGACAAATCAATCGTGATCAGCTTCCTTTTTTCTTCTGTGCGTTTTATAATTGTTATTTTCTATCCTAAACATTTATTTATGTTTCTTGTCATCTGTTTTGATTGGTGTAGTTCTATTCCTTTGTTAATAAACATTTTCAAACAAAATAGTGTTTCTCTTATTCATTAATGAGTAAAGTCGCTAAATGTGAAATAGGCCTTAATGTGGAATGCCCGTGTTTCTAGAGAACTGCTAGCTGTATCTACAATTAAAAGGTAGAAGTATCTATGTTTCTAGACTTAAGAATTGGTGCGATATGTAACAGAATTCTAATTTCGATCATAACCCCAAAAACGCTTCGAAAGCATGGTTGTATGTCCATGAGATTTTTACAGGCGAGTACAAAAGTTTTAGTTTAGCATTTGCTTAAAACCAATAAGGTGTGCCAAATATCAGGTAAGGTAGCATAAGGATTATTTTATTGTATTCTGAAGTCAGTTCGTTAGCTGGAATCTTTCTTATTAGTTTTGTGACTAGATTTTGTTATATCTGTGAGGTGACCTATTGTGGAATAGGACTGCGTGTGCAAATATTCCACTTTAGGGAACTCCATAGAGTATATTACATTCTTTTACTAGAGGGGTATTGTATTTTTAAGCGACAAATAACAGACGAGGCTGGTCAAAATAAGGTTCAGTCTAATCGTGATGCTAACAAATTACAAGAAGACCAAAGAGGTCGTTCTTCTTCAAGCTCTGAAGCATCTTTTTTTAGCGTCCATGATTCTACAGACGAAGAAATATACTCCCTGCAGAATCCCACAACTGATGCTACTTGCATTTTTTGCGACGGAAATTTGGGTTATGTGTGTCTTGTGCTAATGCTGGCCTTATGAAGAATGCGCGGGAGCCGAGGCTGAGGTTTATGTCTGCGATTTTTGCAGAGGAGGAGAATAGTAAAATTTAGCTAGTTTTCTAACAATTCTGCCTTTACATTTAAATAAACGCTGATTGTTATAAAATATCCTGTTTTGTTTCTTGAAACACAAATGCATTTGCTATACCACTTAAAGGTACCAAGGTATTCCACATTAGGATACCAAAAAATCGACTTTCAAAATCGTAGTTGTTTTATAAAAATCGCTTTACATTCTTTTTACAGAGCTAAACTACTAATATACACTTACGTCTGCTTTAGAAATAGTCTAAGTATTTCATATGTAGAAAACTATGTATTTGAAATTATTTTTTATAACTTTTTTTAATAAACAAAAATGGTATTCCACATTTAGCGACTTTACTCTATTAACTTTTTATTTAAATAAAGAAAAACGCTAAAAGTATATTTTTTATATTTAAGTCTCTTTACGTAGTGGTATAATCGGATTAATTTAAAAAATATTTTTTTAGACTGGCCTATTAATTCATATTCGATACTAGAAGATATTAGACCCTTCCTGCACTTTAATGCATTTTTGCTTTTATGTAATTTTCTTCTGCGACAATGAGTAGGAGGTAAGTATAAAAATATTTTTGGTATTATTTTATTTGCTGACCATTCTCACTCCACCACTGTGTGTAACTGCATTTTCTAGGGAATACCTCTTCCGGTCCGGTTTTCGCTCAAATGCACAAAGTGCATTCCGGCTGACAACTAAGTGCATTTCATCTTTAAGAGATGCTTTAGTACAGTGCAACAACCATTTTAATCCTTACACATACTACGTCACATGCCATTAGTGCTTTCAAACTTATAATATCCTTTCAAGTTTATCTCATCGTCAGTTGTGAAAATTTCTACTGTTTGTACTCAATAGTCTGCTTGAAAGAGGTCACATACCTCCAGTAAAAATTAAATTGATTGCAAAACAATGCTGTCAACTAATTACTTATTTAAAAAAATATTCCCTCCAGCATTAGCGTTTGTACCTATTCAATATTAATTATTAGTTTTGTATCCGGCTAGAAGGACCAAAATCTATTATTAGTAGATAACGATACGGTCTTAATTTATCCTTAAAACTAGGTCTACTAAATCTGATCTAAATATAAAAAGGTGAAGTGTATTAAATCAAAAATATTAGCGGATTGGCGATGCCAGATTTGTAATTAAAACAATCACGGCAAAGTTGCACTTATTTGCCCGTCACTGAGTAACATTAACTTTTCATTAATTAGTCCGTACAGGATTAAGGGCTGGATTAGGAATGAGGAGCATTAATGGAATTTCACTGTCGAGAGAATTATTGCAGTTTAGTTCGAAAAGTGACTTTGTTACCACCGCACCGCAGGCATGAATGGAATGAAATGCTTTCGTATGTGTAACTAACTAAATGCACCTTTTGCGAAGAGGCTTTATTTAGCTTACTATTTAATGCCGCTAGCCGATTAAATAACTTACCAGATTTCCCAAAGCTTTTAGAATTGTTTATTTCAATATAAGTACGTAACAGTTAAGCTGAAACAATGTTCCACAAATGTTGACTAGCAAATAAATACTTGACTTTAACGATAAGATCAATGTAGCAAATTCGTTTAGATTTTAATTAGATTAGGTTAGATTCATAAGCAATAAAGCGATTCTAACATATTATGAGGTTCTATGTAGGCAATTCGCTTTACTTTGAATAGTGGAAGAACATGTATCGAAAACTAAAACAAAAAACCTTTGCGTGTTTCATTCCCACCAATGTTGTTTCCTCGGCCTACACTCTGGTGCAAAGTTGGAGGGTAGAGCGGAAGATCATCTTCAGCCTCCTTTAGGAATAGTGGGAATGGATGGGTGGTGATTGAATTAGCCAAAAAATTTACAAAAAATATAAAAATAATCCTTATGTTTTTGAAAAAATCAGTATTTTTTTGCAATAATGCACACAATTCTTTGTAAAGCGTAAGCACGATAAAAATCAATTCTGTTTCTTAAAAAATACCGGCCAAGTGCGAGTCGAACTCGCGCACCGAGGGTTCCGTACAAACCTGTAAATATGTGATGTAACTAAAAATTTAAGGTTTACGGAATTTTTCCTTTATATGTGCTATAAAAAATTGCTTCATGCCAAATTTCAAGATTATAAATCGACTGGAAGTACCCTTTAAGTTTTGATTCCCTTGCGAGTAGTTGCGAGTTTGAAAATATGCGTCTTAAATTAGTGTTTCTTTTGATTGCGTTGACATAGAAGTTTTATTTTGTTACAGCTTAAAGGTATTATAGACCTGAGTATGTGATATGAATTTCACTTTAAACCTCTACGCGTTCATGAAAAAAGGGGTAGTAACTTTAAAATTATTAAAAATATTTTTATTATATGATGTAACTAAAAATTTACGGTTTTCGTAATTTTTCCTTTATCTGTGCTATAAGACGTTGCTTCGTACCAAATTTCAAGAGTCTGAGTTCACGGGAAGTACCCTGTAGGATTTGATTCGAAATTTTGCGGAAATTTGCGGCATAAACGGCTGTATCTTTTGATTGCGTTGGCTTAGAAGTTTAATTTTTTCACAGCTCCAAGGGGCAATAGACCTGAGTATTAGGTATAAATTTTAGCTTGATACCTTCACGCGTTCCTGAGAAAAAGGCCTTGACAGACGGACGGACGGACGGACAACAAAGTGATCCGCTTTTTCATTTTGAGGTGCGGATCCCTTAAAATACAAATAAATTAAACAATACTTTTTTTAACTGGTTGCGACACAATGTTTGGCACCAAAAAAATGGCTTTCGTCGTAATTTTGACATCAATACGTGACGGAGATGCAACATACTAGTTACCAGTCCCCTCTCTTTCGTAGTCTATTTGTAAGAGTTAATTTATAGCCATCAGAAGACATCTCCTTGTTACTTTTGTCTTTATTGTTTTTAATAAAACTTTCTAATAGTGACACTTAGTAGACTACTAAGCTTAGTAGCTACCTACTAAGAAAATTAGTAGGGTGGTAGTCTGTGTTTAAGCGGTACAAATATGATAAACATAACCTCGAGCGGTAGATCTTAAATTAATCTACGGCTTTTAAGAAGCAAGTTATTGGTACAAAATACAAAATTAAAAAGAATACCGCAAGAATAAGATGGAAAATGGAAAGGATTTGTAAAATTGAATTAAAAAATTAAAAATCAAACTAGTACATGTCTTTTTAATTTATTTCAATGGGCAGTTATCCTTTAAAAAATATTACAATCGTTTTTACTGATTTAATTACAAAATTTATTGAATTACAATCTTGTTTGTATATTTTAAAGTAAAGTAATTTAAGATAATCGTTATAATGATTCGTAAATGAATAACTAATGAATTTATTTATTTATTTAGACTAGGTACATAAGCAAGTTCCGAAAATATTAATTTATTTATTTATTTGTCAGTAAGTACATCCTACTGAGGGAAATGAATTCCTATGTGCAGACCGAACTAAATAAGGGTTGTTAATATTAGAGTTTGATTTCTTTCAGGAACTTCATTGCATTTTTATACAATTCCGGGTTGTTTAAATTGTCCTTTATCGATTAAGAAAGATTGTTATGTATTTTTCTTTGGGGATTTAGTCCTGGGCAGTTGATAATAAGTCCCACTGTTTGGAAGGAGTTGATGTTGCATTTTGTACATTGAGGGATGCTTCTTTTTCATTAGGTATACATATGCTAAATATGTACCTACAGCTAATAAAGCTGATTAACTTTTTTATTTATTATCTCTATTAGGTACTAATTATTGGGTAAATTCCGTTTAAGGCTATTTTTTGTTGTTTTTTAAGAAGTAGATTATTTATTAAAGAAAGGTTATAATCATTATTTACTCCAATTTGTTTAAACCATTTATGCAAATAAATGAACATGAACAATTAGGTATTCCAAACAACAAACAAAGAAGGTAAAATTTCTCCAATCTTAAACTTACTTTGATTATCCATTAACTATACTGTAAACTGTTTAAAAACCCACTTTTCAAAGTTTGGCCAAACGTGTGTTACCTGTTAATCTACTAGATTTGTTCTTTATATTTATAATGGACTTTCATTATGTTAAGGAATAAACTATTTAATTCTTCGCTTTTTAGGGTTCCGCAGCTCAAAAGGAAAAAGCGGAACCCTTATAGGATCACTTCGTTGTCCGTCCGTCTGTCAAGACCCTTTTTCTCAGGAACGCGTGGAGGTATCAAGCTAAAATTTATACCAAATACTCAGGTCTATTGTCCCTTGGAGCTGTGAAAAAATTAAACTTCTAAGCCAACGCAATCAAAAGATACAGCCGTTTATGCCGCAAATTTCCGCAAATTTTCGAATCAAAACCTACATGGTACTTCCAGTGAACTCAGAATCTTGAAATTTATTACGAAGCCACGTCTTATAGCACAAATAAAGAAAAATTGCAAAAACCGTAAATTTTTAGTTACATCATATAATAATTTTTTTTTTAATAATTTTAAAGTAACTACCCCTTTCCTCATGAACGCGTAGAGGTATTAAATTGAAATTCATATCAAATACTCAGGTCTATAATACCTTTAAGCTGTAACAAAATCAAACTTCTATGTCAACGCAATCAAAAGAAACAGCAATTTAAGCCGCATATTTTCAAACTCGCAACTACTCGCAAGGGAATCAAAACCTAAAGGGTACTTCCAGTCGATTTAGAATCTTGAAATTTGGCATGAAGCAATGTTTTATAGCACATATAAAGGAAAAATTCCGAAAACCTTAAATTTTTAGTTACATCACATATATACAGGTTTGTACGGAACCCTCGGTGCGCGAGTTCGACTCGCACTTGGCCGGTATTTTTTTTGCTTAAAATGTGTTTACAAAACGTCCGAAAAATAATTTAATGCCCATACTGCTCATTAACTGTAGACAAAATAAATTTAGAAAGAGTTGCTACTTCCGAACGCCTAATTTCTATTGTATAATTGACATATCTACTTGGAAAACTATACAATAAATTTTTACAAAAAAACTGAATATTCGCTACATTAATTAAATTTACGATTCAATTAACCGGTGAAACAACAAAACTGTTGAGCATTTTATTATTTTGTTTTTTAAATTTTATAGGAAATGTAGACATCAAACCTGTGCATCTGAAAATTTCTTAAACTCAGCTGAGGTAACAAAAAAAATTAATGGTAAAACCTCCAAAAAGACTGTCATTTGCATTTAAATTTGTAATGGCCCTGTGGCACATGTTAATCTCAGAAAAGGCTTAAACTTAGAAAAAATATTTATATACCTATTTTTAGGACAAGACCGAAGAAATTACCAAAATAAGGAACACTTGAATACTTGCAATGACTAAAATACCTTTTTCTTGGTCCTATGACTGGTGGTGAAAACATACTGGGCTGTATGCCAGATTATAATAAACTTAATGAATATATAATAAACAAACATCCCAAATAAAATTCTATTAATCACATGAGTAACTAATTAAACATGTATAAAGTTTGTTAATTAATGAAAATAACATGACAGCTGAACAGAACAAATTTTGCCTGAGGCTTTTCTAAAGTTTCAGTTTAATTCGCAAGAAGAAGAAGAAGAAGAGAACACGGTCGTGTAACGGATAAAATATATTCGTGCCAAGATGGAATACAAAACACATATACACATACATACATATATATGTATGTACCTATGTGATTCAGATAACATTAGCAGATAATTCAGTTGAAGTATTTACTTACAAAGAACACAACTAAATAATGGTTTTCAGACATACAACTAAAGTCCTGGATGTTATCTAACAGAAATGTCACCGACCTTTCTTATTTCGTTTATTTGTAAGATTGAAGATTTTCACGAAAATTCTGCAATATTTATTACAAAGAGATGTTGTCTAATGACGACACCAACATTTTTTGTTGTTGAAAGCACTGTCAGTCTCAGTTTTCATAACGGATTTTAGACACAAGGAATAGGAAAGGGAAGGCTTTTACGATGTTCACGAGGTTCTTGGTGTGTTAAAATATACGTATACCTACACATATTTTATGCCAATGATGACTCGGGGAAGTTCACATAATTTAAAAAATTAGTAGGAGTAGTAAAGGCAACGTTAGATTAATTTGATTCAGAGACCTATGTGAACAATTCTAATAACAAAATATAATTAATACCCAAAGAATAAAAACACTTGTATATGATTTTCACAAATTATTTATTAATTTAGCAACATGTTTCACCTTAACTTAGGCTTCTTCAGGCTTTTAAATATTTACTACTAACTATGAAAACCACTTCAGGACCTTAAATAGCTACTGATAATAGGGGGTGCTATTAGGTTAAAACAAATTAAGTAGAGGGGAGTTGTTACATTTTACTTGGTTACTTAAAATTATTTATATCTGTTTAAAAATAATTATGACAAAGAACTTAATATTATTAAACACATTTCACTAAACAACGGTTATAATCCGTCTACTATAGATCAATTAATATTTAAAACACAATAAAATAGAGGTTTAAAATTAGTATATCTGGTTAATGAAAGCAAACGCAAAAAATATAATAACCAGCTATTTAGGTAATTTAACTGATATAATTTCTTCGTATTTAAGAAACATTGGGTTGAATATTGCTTACAAAACCAATTACTCGTTAGAAAGATTATTTAAAAACAACAAAGATACAATTTAAAAAGAGACAACGAGTCAGGAGTTTTGCACTTTTGCCCTAAAGTCTACATTGGTCAAACAGGGAGAACATTTAAAAAACGTATAATAGAACACAAAAATAGTTATGTCAAAAACAAAACAGATTCAACATATGCGAACCATGTAACTGTAGGAGGACTTAGTTTTATAGTACGGTTAAATTAGACCAAAAAATAAGAGTAAAGCTACATAAATTCCCACCAAGCTGAAAATCAGTGAGGTTGTTTAAAATATGATTAAAAATAAAATTTGAAAGTTCCCCATCTTTCCCCTGTATGGAAAAAATTTTATTCAAGGTCAAAGGTCAAAAAAATGAGTTTTTCGCGATTTTCAGCAAAACGGTAAGTTTTATCATAAAATTACCCCAGACAAAAATTATAGATCATAAAATTATCTATAAAATATGCATCTCTAAAATACCCCAAAATAAGCTATGTGACAAATAAATCCCCAAGAATTAGAAAATATTTAGTGCAAATAGAAAAAAGATTGTAGAGGAAAATTTTTCCCCAGGTGAATTCCCCTGAAAAATATATCCCCAAGAATACCCCAAAGGAAAAAAATCCCCTATTTTTTGGGGAAAATCCCCTAATCTGGCAACCCTGGAACTAACATTATTTCATTTATTGGGCATACTGACATGGAGCAGGTATAGGACCCTAGCCACGCATGAAATTGGACAGGAGACAGATGTTGTCTCGAGGTTACACTGGCGTATAAAATAAGGGACTGGGTTTCATTTAACCTGATATGTCAGAAACGGTGGCTCTTAGAAAAAAGATATTGATACATATTTTATAGATAATTTTAAGATCTACAATTTTTGTCTGAAGTATTTTTATGATAAAACTTACCGTTTTGTTGAAAATCGCGAAAAACTCATTTTTTTGACCTTTGACCTTGAATAATTTTTTTTCCATATATATATATATTTTATTTTTACTCATATTTTAAACAATCTTACTGATTTTCAGCTTGGTGGGAATTTATGTAGCTTTGAATGTCAAAATTGACCGGACTATTTAATGAAAATTTCGAAATTTTAAATATAAATAATAAGAGACAAAAATTAACGATATTAGAAAACTTGGAAATCAACAGATATAAAAAACTAGGAATAATTTTAAATGAACAAGTAGAATGTAACAACTCCCCTCTACTAAATTTGTTTTAACCCAATTCCACCTCCCATTATCAGTAGCTATTTAAGGACCTGAAGTAGTTTTCATACCTAGTTAGTAGTAAATACTCAACAGTCTGAAGAAGTCTAAGTTAAGGCGAAACATGTTGCTAAATTAATAAATAATTTGTAAAAATCACATACAAGTGTTTTTATTTTTTAATTATGGATTTTCAACAAGTAAAGGTCTAGACCAGGGATAGCGAACCATTGGCACTCGTGCCACAAGTGGCACGTTTGAAAATTTTGATGGCACGCACAAAAACAAATTTTTTTTAAGTTATCTTTTTTAATAGAAATTAATTAAAAATTATTAATCTACACTTAATTTATAGTTTATGATATAAATTTGTAGTACTGAATACCTGTCTTAGTATTGTGACAGATGTGTCATTCTGACATTGACAAGCGCCGACTGCGAAAATTGTGTGGAAGTAACCTATGACGCGTTCCAGAAAGTCCGAGAGTTGCTGGACGTTTCGAGAGTTGCCTAGAAACGTCCATAATACTATATAAGGAACAGCGTTGGACAGTTTGACAGTATTCGACAGAAGAGAGTCACAGAGATAAGTTCGAAGTGAAGAAAAAGCGATTATAAAGCGAAATAGCTATTGAGTTGTAATTGTTATTATTATTGAATCGTTGTTGTGTTCGAATTAATTAAATAAAAAGTGTTTGAGAGGAAAAATAAGTGATATTGTAAATTACGTAACAATTGGTGTCAGGAGTAAGGATTTATGCCAGTAACAAGAAGCCAAGCGGCAAAAATTGAGGAGCAGATGAAAATTTTAATGGAAATGCTTAAAGAAATGAAGGCAGGCCAGGACGAAATGAAGGAAGAAATTAAAGCAGACCAGGAAGAAATGAAGGCAAGCCAGGAAGAAATGAAGGTGGAAATGAAGGATAAATATCGCATGAATTCTTTCGAAGTATATACAGATGCGCATTAGATAAAAAATTGTGCGTATCCAGTTTCGCCTTCGAATCAAATTTTATTTTATATCCTGATACAATACCATTTGAAAAATTAAATTTCAAAGTTCTTGTGTGGTTAAATTTTAATGAATTAGAAATGGAATTAGTTGAATTTCAGTCAAGTACCACATAGAACCAAAAATTCGTTGATTTAAGAAATGATTTAGAAATTATTGAAAGTAATCGATTATTGGATAAAATAAATAAAATTGCAGAAGATGAAATTCTAACTATACATGGAATTCAGTTCCTGACACGTTTAATTGTTTAAAACTTTAAAAATATTAGCAAAGGCAATTTTATCAATATTTTCATCGTGGTGGGCATGTGAATCTCTATTTTCAGAATTAAATTTTATAAAAAATAAATATAGGAATAGAATGACGGATGAGTCGAGCTCTGCATGCGTACTGTTGAAATTAACTAAATATGAACCAGATATTAAATCTTTATCATATTGTGTACAGCAACAAAAATCACATTAAAAACAATTTTTTTTAAGGTGAATTTTGTTTATAGCATATTGCTTTTTGTAAAACATTGATTAATAGAAAATTGTTTAAAGATGAATTGCTTTTGTTTGTTTGTTTAATTATACTTACGTATAGTTGCACCACGCTAACATTTCGAATGAAATTTTATTGTGGCACGTTACCTATTTAAAAAAGAAATTTTATGACTTAGTGGCACGGACATCAAAAAAGGTTCGCCATCCCTGGTCTAGACTATTCAATAATTAATATCCAACCAACGTGACGTGGCTCTTGAATTTTTCACTTTCGTCGTAGAAAATAAACAACGCATTCGGCTGGAAATGGAAACTCTGCCAAAAGATAACAGAAAATTATACCAATTATACGAATTTATACATTTAATATTTTCTCCTCCCTTTAAATGGCATTTAATGATTATTTAATAGATTCTTCCCTCTTCATCCCCCCTCCTTTTTTGGTATGACCTCAGTTATGCTAGATAACGAGAAAACATCTCTACATACTTTAACTAGTCCGTCGAAATAGAATATACAAGATGGCGGGACCAATCGTTGAGTTGCTTTGAATGGCGCATTTAAAACTATCTCTAGGATTTGGAAACATGTGAGAACAATCAAAAACAGAGATAGTAATAGCAGCATTTAATATTCACATTTGGTACAGTGGCCAAACTATCCAATTCTAGGATCTCTAACTAACAGTAACCCTAGCAGTGGAAATATTAAAAGTTAATTTGATCCAGAGACATCTACAAAAACTTTAATAATAAAAAAAATCTTTACTCAACCACTAGTCTATCATCAAACCAAACCCTACTGAATCCCAGAAGTATGGAAATTAAAGTACTGAAGAAGAAAGACAACTAAAAAGAAATAGGGAAATTACATGACGTTTCTTTCTGTTAATATGCACCTCACCCTCCCCCATAGTGATATCCAGTAGAGCTTCTTCATTTCCCTATGTGTGATATTTACCCTGTAATGAGTTTTTAATTGAAAGAGAACGGAAAATTCTAACAATTCTATGATAAGATTTTCAATAACTCCTGCTACCTTCAAATGATATTTAATGACATATTGTTAGACGTTAGACCCCTTCTGTTCCTATTTTTAACTCCTAAATTGGTGAACGTCTTGTTCCCCCTTTGATTTTACATTATGTACAAAGTATTGAAAAGTAAATTTTATAAAAAACAAATGAACTTGTTTATTCTCCCCCAAAAATCATTACATTAGTTTTACTACTTTTTTTTGTTAAAAAACAAAAGCCAAACAAATAAAAGAAACACTAAACAACGCTTGCCAACTGAGATGTGGGTACATATCGATGTATCTGTCAGGCTTATCAACGGCAATCCAAATAATAGTATTGACGAGAAATCGACCTCTGGTCACATACTAACCGCAACGTCAGCTCCATTATGATGGCTCAGTGGATATGCACACATAGTACATATAAACGTCACGGACATGTCGATTTGTTTTATATTATAAGACGTTTAAATCCGATAGGTCCCGGGTGACTATAAAACGAACCAGGGATACCACAACACAATATACAAAACAAATAAGCACGATTTTCTACGTGAACGCTCCTTTATCATAAAAATATCAGCGGTGGCGCAAACAAAAGCTAGTGAAACAATACGTATACCCATTCAAACATCTCTTTCGATATCTACCAAAAAATAAATAAATAAATAAATAAGTAAGTAAAATGGATCCTTTATTGTCAGATATTTGCATGTGTCAGTTTGTTTGTATGTCTATAGGTATGCCACAGTCAAATATCAGATAAAAGATATCAGAGTCAATTTTTTATATCTATGGGATTCCACACATCAAAAGGAACAAAAAAAATTTTTTACCTTGGCTATGGGGTATCATTGTTTAGAGTAGAGTACAAATACAATTTTTATTATTTTGTGATTTGAAACATCTATAGCCGCGGGTAATTCGGACTGTTGGCGTGGCGACTCATGTCGTGGGGACGCGTCGCCATGCGCAAGCGCCTGTGCGATTCTTTTCCCTCTCGGTTCGACGGTGTCGTTTACTATAGTAAAATAGAAGATGGAAGTGTAATTATTAAATGTCTTGATAATGTTATGTCAAAATTTTAGTAACATACTTCAGTTATCCTCGACCAATTATCACAGTAATGCTGACAGAGGCAACATCGAATATAACTTGTATTACTGAAGTCGCACTGATAAAAGAATTGAGTTTTCGCAACTTGAAATAAATTTTTGAATTTTTTATTTTTCTATTTAATAAAAATAAATGTTTATTAAATAAATAGTCATCATTTTGTGGAAAAAAAGTTTTTGTGTGTACTTATGTACGCGTAACTTGATAAAAATTTTATCTTTCGGGTTATCCTACGTTTGTAGAAAAAACACTAATAATAGAAAGTTTTATTATAACGCATTGATTAGTTAAATAAAGTTTATTTAAATATCATAAAAAAATAATTTCTACATAATTAAAATAATTTAATTTTTCCGGACTTAATAATTATTATTTGTATCTATTATTTTATTTATTTATTTATTTATTTTTTTATTTAAGATATTTTAAGTCGCATTAACAGCTAGGTCATGAGCGACTATACATTCTTACATATTACTATTATTAGTAAATTGTAAAACTTAATCTATTGTTATAATTTATCATACATTTGGGATTCTTGTAATTTTTTTAATACATTTTTGTATAGTTCTGGGTTATTCAGATCAACTAACATACTCACGGCGTAAACACCGCACACGGTACTTTTCGTGTTATCAACTTACAAGATGTAAATCATTCTCCGGCGACAAGTAACAAGTTCAATTCTGGAATAATCGAGGACTTTCTAATTATTACTCATCATTCGAGAATCGTCAGGATTTCCTTTTCGAATTGTCTAGAAAGTTCTAAAAGTGTATATATAGTGATCATCTTTGGACCGAAGAACAGTTAGTTAAAGAAAGCATCAGTGTGCGAATTGAAACCGATAATAGACAAAGTGATATAAATAAATTGTAATATAAATAAGTGAATTGTTGTGATATAAATGGTAGTTCTAAGTTAGTGTTTAAGTGTTATAAATAGTGTTAAATAAATAATTGTTTAAATAAATAGTTTGACTAGAAAATTCGTTACAATTGGTGTCAGGTGTGGGGTCTGCGAATCGATCCTCAGAGAATTTTCTAGTGTAATAAAAATACAAAATAAATAAAATGCCGAAAACGTTGTTCGAGTTGAAAGTCGCCGAATTGAAAAGCGAACTGGAAGAGCGAGACGAAGATACGTCTGGTACGAAGAACATCCTACAGAAACGGCTCGAGGAGGCTTTAATACAAGAAGGTTCCGATCCCAGCACATATGAATTTGAGGACGAATTGGAAAAGAAATTAAATGAAAACTCAAAGAACCTGGAAGAAAAATTAAATAAAAATTCAAAGAATCTTGAAGATAAATTAAATGAAAAACTCGAAGAAAAATTCAATGATAATTCAAAGAATCTTGAAGAATTAAAGGAAAATTCAAAAGCCCTAGAAGAGAAATTAGAAAAATTCGAAGGAAATTTGAAAGAAGAACTGGGAAAATTCGAAGAAGAAACAAGAGAAGAATTAAAAGGAGTAAAGGTTGAACTAGAAGAAATAAACAAAAAGCTGGGGACTTTCGACGAAAGATTGGCTCAAATGGAAGAAATGGTTCTGAATCCGGAAAGACGAGAGATCAGTCACCAACTTACGGAAAAGAGACATAGAGCGGTTGACGGCAAAGAAATCCCCGACGTGAAAGAAGAACAGGTCATATCATCCAAAGTGCATATGAAGCTATCAACGTTTGACGGAAAAACCTCATGGACCACGTTCTTGACGCAATTCGAAGTGGCTGCAAAAGCTTACAAATGGACGTTAGAAGAGAGAGCTTCTTCACTTGCCCTTGCTCTGCGTGATGGTGCTGGCGAAATTCTGAACCTGTTACCACCGGAAGAACTACTAGACTACCATCGGCTAGTAAAAAGATTAGAGATGCGATACGGCCAAGCACATCTGACGGCTGTGTACCATGTGCAGTTAAAGAACCGACGACAGAAGACAGGAGAAAGTCTTCAAGAATACGAGGCGGATATCGCACGGTTAGTCCGGCTCGCCTATTCGGGTACGGCCGACGATACCCTGGAAAGATTGGCCGTCGACGCGTTTATTGACGGACTAAAAGACGACGAAATACAACAGCGACTCCGACTGGACCGGCCGAGGACTTTGGTTGACACATTGGCCCGTGCACTGGAATACGACGTCGTCAAACAGGCGTCGCAACGACAATGTCGAGTGCGAGAATTAAAAGAAGAGTCAGCCAGTCGGGACGATAGACTGGATAGACTGGAAGAGATGATCCGCCGAGTAACGACCAAAGTAGAAAGGAAGCCCAGACAAATCAGGTGCTGGAACTGTGGTAAGCTAGGCCACGTGAGAAGCAGCTGCAAGAGTGAGAGATCTGCTTCTCAAGAAGATAAGCCCCGCGTACAGGAAAACTAGTCAGGGTCGGCGCGGCGGGGCAAACGTCGATCCCGGAGCAAGAAGCCCCCGGTCTAGTTGCACTAACAAAAACCATGAAAGACAGAGCTGATAGCCTTTTTCTTACGGGACACATAAATGGGAAGCGGTGTTTGTTTCTATTGGATACCGGAGCGAGCAGGACAATTATACGAGCCAACGTGATGACTACAAGTAAGCTTCAACCGACTCAATGGAAGCTACGTACGGCCACCGGAGAGATGGTAAATGTCCATGGTGAAAGCTACGTCAAGATCCGCATAGGAAAGACCTCCTTCCGACACTGCGCTCTTGTAGCCGAAATTGAAGACAACGTCATTCTGGGCTTGGACGTGCTTCGGAAATACGACTTTTGCCTGAGTTTCCAAAGAAAAGTCGTGACCTTAAACGGAGAAGACTTCAAGCTAACTACTCAGGACACTGTAACATCTCAAGTCAAAAAGCTACAAACAAGAACGGAAGACGCGCAACGCCTACCAGAAGCCTTGACGAAATTGCGCCAGGAAGCAGGAGGCAAATGTAATCTTAACCAACGACGCGAAATAGAAGGATTACTAAAAGAATACCAAGACGTCTTTGAAGTAGAAGGTGGCAAGAAGGGACGAACCAACGCCGTCCTGCACAAAATAAATACTGGCGAAGCCCAACCCATCCGTCAGCGACCCAGGAGACTACCACTGGCCAAGAGAGAAGAAGCTGAAAACATCATAAGCGAAATGCAAAGGGACGGGGTAATAGAACCATCCACTAGCCCCTGGACATCGCCGGTAGTTCTGGTCAAGAAAAAGGATTGCTCGACACGCTTCTGTGTGGACTACCGCCAATGAAATAATGTGACGAAGAATGACAGCTACCCATTACCACGAATCGATGACACCCTGGATACACTGTCAGGGTCGACGATATTTTCCACCTTAGAGCTCAAGAGCGGATACTGGCAAGTGGCTTTGGACAGAGATGCCAAAGAGAAGACAGCGTTTTCCATTGGAGCGGGGCTGTGGCAGTTCAAAGTGATGCCGTTCGGGTTGTGCAACGCACCAGCCACCTTTGAGCGACTGATGGAAACAGTCTTGGTTGGCTTAATTGGGAAGACTTGCCTGGTATACCTCGACGACATCATCGTAGTCGGGAAGGACTTCAACGACCATCTGAAAAATTTGGAGGAAGTTTTCCGAAGACTTCGTGATGTCCACCTAAAACTAAGCCCCAAGAAATGTCAGCTATTCCAAGAGGCTGTCAACTACCTGGGGCATGTAGTATCCGGAGACGGCGTTTCAGTCGACCCACAGAAAATCAGAGCCGTGCAAGAGTGGCCTGTACCTGCTGACGTCCATTAAGTCAGAAGCTTCCTTGGATTCTGCACCTACTTTAGACGTTTTGTTCCCGGATTTGCAAAAATTGCTAAGCCTCTTACTCGACTCACAGAAGAGAGTAGACCATTTTGTTGGTAGCAAGACTGTCAAGCTGCCTTTGAAGAACTAAAGAAAACCCTCTCGTCTACACCTGTGTTGAGCTATCCCCTACCAACCGGAAAGTTTGTCCTGGACACCGACGCTAGCAACATTGGAATTGGCGCGGTTCTGTCACAAATACAGAATGGTGAAGAAAAAGTGATCGGCTACTTCAGCAGAACTCTATCCAAACCAGAACGGAATTACTGCGTAACCAGGCGCGAATTGTTAGCTGTAGTAAAAAGCGTGGAGCATTTCTACAAATACCTCTACGGCAGAAAGTTCTTGCTACGAACCGACCATGCCGCGTTGAAATGGCTGCTGAATTTTAAGAACCCCGAGGGCCAAGTAGCCAGATGGATAGAGAAGCTGCAAGAGTACGACTTTGACATAGAACACCGAGCGGGAAGTAGCCATAAAAACGCCGACGCCTTATCCAGAAGACCTTGCCTGGATAATTGTAAACACTGTCAACGCGTCGAAGAACACGAAGAGGTCAGGAGGATTACTATCCTGGACGAGCAGTGGCAGCCAGACAACATTAAGGCAGAACAACATTCCGACGTGCTCTTAAAACCGTTCCTGGATTGGAAGAAAGAAGGCAGAAGACCGACCTGGCAGGAAGTGGCTGCCAAGTCAACAGAAGTAAAATCTTTGTGGGCTCAATGGGATTCCATTAAAGAAGAGGATGGTCTCCTACAGCGCGTGGTCGAGAACCAAGATGGCACCGAAAGCAGACGTCAGCTAGTGATACCGAGAAGCTTGGTAAAGGAAGTCCTGCAGTGCCTCCATGACGACCCTTCAGGAGGACATTTTGGTGTAAAGAAGACCCTTGGCAAAGTACGAGAACGATTTTACTGGATCAACTGCAAGAAGGACGTGGAAGATTCGGGGCAAAAAGTGCACGACGTGCGCCGCCAGTAAGGGACCTCAGAAGCGACAACGTGCTCCGATGCGGCAGTATAACGTCGGCAGCCCATTCGAGAGAATTGCCATAGATGTTGCCGGACCATTCCCAGAATCTGAAAATGGGAATAAGTACATCGTAGTGGCAATGGACTACTTTACGAAATGGGTTGAAGCGTACGCCCTTCCAAACCAGACGGCAACTACAGTGGCGGAAACGCTCGTGAAAGAGTTGATTAGCCGATTCGGAGTACCACTGGAGCTGCATTCTGACCAAGGACGAAATTTCGAGTCAGCCATATTCCAAGATATTTGTAAGATATTGGGCATTCATAAGACTCGAACTACAGCCCTACATCCCCAATCAGACGGCATGGTAGAACGAATGAAGTCGCACTGATAAAAGAATTGAGTTTTCGCAACTTGAAATAAATTTTTGAATTTTTTATTTTTCTATTTAATAAAAATAAATGTTTATTAAATAAATAGTCATCATTTTGTGGAAAAAAAGTTTTTGTGTGTACTTATGTACGCGTAACTTGATAAAAATTTTATCTTTCGGGTTATCCTACGTTTGTAGAAAAAACACTAATAATAGAAAGTTTTATTATAACGCATTGATTAGTTAAATAAAGTTTATTTAAATATCATAAAAAAATAATTTCTACATAATTAAAATAATTTAATTTTTCCGGACTTAATAATTATTATTTGTATCTATTATTTTATTTATTTATTTATTTATTTTTTTATTTAAGATATTTTAAGTCGCATTAACAGCTAGGTCATGAGCGACTATACATTCTTACATATTACTATTATTAGTAAATTGTAAAACTTAATCTATTGTTATAATTTATCATACATTTGGGATTCTTGTAATTTTTTTAATACATTTTTGTATAGTTCTGGGTTATTCAGATCAACTAACATACTCACGGCGTAAACACCGCACACGGTACTTTTCGTGTTATCAACTTACAAGATGTAAATCATTCTCCGGCGACAAGTAACAAGTTCAATTCTGGAATAATCGAGGACTTTCTAATTATTACTCATCATTCGAGAATCGTCAGGATTTCCTTTTCGAATTGTCTAGAAAGTTCTAAAAGTGTATATATAGTGATCATCTTTGGACCGAAGAACAGTTAGTTAAAGAAAGCATCAGTGTGCGAATTGAAACCGATAATAGACAAAGTGATATAAATAAATTGTAATATAAATAAGTGAATTGTTGTGATATAAATGGTAGTTCTAAGTTAGTGTTTAAGTGTTATAAATAGTGTTAAATAAATAATTGTTTAAATAAATAGTTTGACTAGAAAATTCGTTACAGTATGGTCAATCTTAAGTCTTTGAATAATTACTTCTTCATTACGTTTGAGATTAGTGGCAGAGAATTTTTTGAAGACATCGTCTCTGACTTGTCGTAGCTTTTTTGGCGGATTTTTATGCCAATCGCTATTCCATATTGTAATGATGAGATTCTTGATGGCTCTTTTAGCTTCTGATTTAGTTAGGGGGACTATTTCAGTAGTTATTAGATTTGTAGCACCTTTTTTCACTAGTTCATCTGCTTTATCGTTTCCGCGAATACTAGTGTGGGATGGTATTCAAGTTAATATGATTTCTTTACCTAGGTCTTCTGCTTTTACAAGTTCATGTGTGGTGTTTTTTATTTGTTGATTTGATTTTATAGGGTTTTGGAGAGCTTTTAGTACGCTTAGTGAGTCGGTTAAAATTAAGGAACTTTTTCCATATTTATTAATTCTATAGCCTTTTCTATGGCATAAGCTTCACATGAAAATATTGAGCACTTAGTTGGTAATTTGAAGTATTTTTCAATTTCTCCCATTACTATAGCACAACCTGCTCCCTCCTCAGTTTTGGAGCCATCAGTGAAGATGTTTCTAGATCGTTGATACTGGTCACAAAATTCTAGAAATAAATCTTTCGTTATAGACACTATTAATGGGTCGTTTTTTGATATACGATATGTTGAGTTAATTTAAGGTTGATTTTTAGTGGTGGACACGTCCATGGTGGTATGGGATCCAATGCTCTTTCTCTTATTTAAATTGGAGAGAGATTAGTAATTTCTTGGTATTTTTTTATTCTTATATGTAGTGGCTTAGGAATTCTTTTATTATTATATTTGTTTGTGTTAGGGCTCATTCGTATGCTTGTATATGATGGGTTGTTGGGTTCTGAAGATATGTAGGCAGCGTACTTTAAACTCTGTTTCATTCTCTTGAACTTTAATGGTATTTACCAGATTCAGCTAGTATGCTGTTTATTGGGCTTGATCTAAAGGCACCTGTAGCAAGTCTTAATGCTGTGGATTGGATAACGACAAGTGTCTTTAGTATATTATCATTTGCTGAGTCATATATAATTGAGCCGTAGTCTATTTTTTGTTGGATAAAAGCTTGATATGTTTTGATGATGGTTTCTTTGTCTGCTCCCCATTTAATTGAAGAAATATACTTTATTATATTAAGTCTTTGCATGCATGACCGTTTTAATATTTTAATGTGTGGTATCCATGATAGTTTGCTGTCAAAATGTAATCCTAAGATTTTTATTTGTTTCTTCCTTTCGAGAGTTTTTTTTGTACAATTGGAGGGGCTTGACGGAAATTTCTTTCCTATTCCTGGTGAAAATAATTTGTTGGGATTTTTTTTCTGAGAATTTAAATCCTGTTGAGCCTTCCCCACTATTAAAATTTGTTTAAACTATCTTGGAGGAGTTCCTGGAGGGTTGTAATGTTTTTACCTTTACACATTATGATCAGGTAATCAGCGAATAAGAATCCTTTGACTGGTGGTGGAATTTGACTAAGAACGTATTTTATGATGTAAATAAATAATAGTACATACTGTCAACTAACCGCAAATTCTACAAATATTTAACCCTCCACGTGTATAGTATGTTTTCTGAGACACAGTAAGCACTCCTGGACCTATTAGATTGACTAGCTAACTCCATACTGTCGGTTTTCCGTGTCGGTGTGCGCGCGCATCGAAAAAATTTACTCTCATCATTTTTCCCTAATGCGCCAAAAGAAGTATAACTTCAAAAATTCGTAATTTTTGATTTTTTTATTATGCCATATTTAGTTCCTGTCGTAATATTGTCTTTCATGCATATTACTTGTACAAACTCGATGTTTCACATCTGCCAGGCGTCCCGTGAAGGCTCACATTTTTTTCTATGACGGAAGAAGGGGCCGACAAAATGTCACTTTTGGGTCATTTTTGTTACGGTGTCTATCTCGAAAACTTAACTAGTTAGAAATTTGAAATTTTTATGTATCATGCTCCATATACTGTATTTAAACAAAAAATACTGAAACGCTGATTTTTAACGTAGTTTGCCAGCTGCGGTCAAAACAACCAAGCATTTCTGTTTCATTCATGTCACATGTATATTATTTAATTTTAAAATGGATACATTCCTTTATAAGTAACTAAAAAAGTTGTGAAAATATGATTGTAATTCTTTTTCATCTCGCTGAGGATTAATACATCCATAGTTGCAAATACAGCATAATTGTCTAAACATAACATGAAAAATTAAATTAAACCTAGAAAGCAAAATAATAAATTTATAAATTATTATCCCAATTTTTTAGTTGTGGGCCAAAAAGATTATACAATTTGTTATACTGTTTATTAGTTGGGGATCTAAGAGGGGGAAGGTTCTAGCATTATTCTTTTATTTAGGATTATAAAACCAAAATTAGGTATTAAAAAGTTAAAGTGACGAAATAGGAATTTTTGATTTAGGTGACGAAACAGGAATAAATCAACCGCACGCTTCCACCTTTTTTAGTGTTCTACAAGACCACTTCATGTTTATCTCCATCTTTTGCACCTTTACATGTTTATCTGCAAGAAAGTGCTCTTTTCGTATTCCACAAGGTCACCTCCATTCCTCCACCTTCTTTCTTCTCTTCTAATGAAGCTTTTATAATATACAGGGTGACAAAAAAATATTCGGATTTTTTTAAAATAGTTTAGCTGAATAGCAATACCGTACAAATAAATAAACCAACACAAGTAAGCAAATAATAACTTTTATTTTATAAAATATACATATATATATTTATATAGTGGTTGGAGTCCCTCCGCGCGGAAGAAGTGAAACTTCGTAATATGGAAATGAAAATAGGAAGGGGTAGAAATTGATTTTTAGTGAACTCATATTGTTTCTTCAAGACAAACTTTATTAACATTGCTTACAATTCACAATTGATCGCATCTTTTAATTATCATTTCAGCTAATTTCACGACGCTCACACTGTTTACTTCGCTGCATAGCAAGAATACCACGCGCATGTGCTGATCTACCGACTCACTCTCTTTCTCTCTTCTACTTTCTACCTTTGTGTATCTTTCTTTCTCTCTCCCTCTTGCGTTGGAATATTGGACGCTACTCGTTGCTAACGCTCGCACTGGCCTGTAACAGGTATACTATGCGCATGCGTTTAAGTGCCACGCATTCACTCTCGCTCTGTGCCACGCATTCATTCTCGCTCTGTCTCTTTCTATTCCCCCTCCATGGTAGCGTTAAACGTTTAACGCAACCTTGTTGAAAGTCGCATTAGAAGTTTCACTACTATGCGCATGCGTTTGAGTGCCACGCATTCACTCTCGCTCTATGCCACGCATTCATTCTCGCTCTGTCTCTTTCTATTCCCCCTCAATGGTAGCGTTAAACGTTTAACGCAACCTTGTTGGAAGTCGCATTTTGGCCGAAGAGGACCGCTAGGTCCTATAGCGGCCTGAGGTAGAGGGGTTTTAGTCGGTAGGTCCGAGGACACCTTCCTCAGGAATCCGACACTACCCAGTCGTCCGGACGGCTGGGTGTCTATGAAGATTTCCCCTCTTCCACGAAAACATTTAAAAAAATGAAGTCGCGTTAGAAGCATGATACAATGAACGTAAGAAGGTAGAACTGCACGCAGGATGGGCGGGTTATCGCTACGTCACCTTGAGAGTAAAACGTTCGTAACGACTAATAACTGTCATTTACCACATTATTTTCGCTTTTGAAAGGACGGAAATCAAACTTGAGTGGACATTTATTATCTAAAATAAATATTGACAACTCAGAACCACCTCTCGAAGAAATTCTGAGCGACTCTCATTTTGATGGTCTAGAACATCTTGCTGGATATCCTTGTCACAAGTCTGGGCAAAATTATGAAGAATCCAATACATTTACGTGGACGGACTGTGTCTCTGAAGGTGGTTTGAAAAAACCTTCAGAAGAGTTTATGCGGAAAATTGAAGAGTTGGAATGTATATTTCAAACTTTAAACGGGGAAAGCTTTATAATAACATCTGGTTATATAAAAAAACTTTTAGACAAAAGCATATCTGTTGACCTTAACGAACCAACGAAAAAAATATTTTTTCGACCCAGAATGTTTTCCAGACTAAGGGATTTAAACAGTCACTTAAAAACAACAAATTTAACAAAAAAGTTAAAAAAAAATGGTACAATAAATACATATTTGTAATGTGGTTCTCATAATCATTCCTTAAAATTGTCACTAAGTAAAGTTCGGATTCAATAAAAAACAACAACTTAAGTAGGATACATATTTTGTTTTTTTTTATTATTCATTTATCTATTCCTTAAATCGACAGACATTCGCAAGATAGAATGGATTTTAGCAAGTAATCCTAAGTGTAATGTAAACGTAAATCGAACTGAAATTGAGTATTGAAATTTTGAAAATTGACGCGCCAGAAAAAAACAAAAACCACTTTCAAAATGTGTAAGCTATTGCTATTGGTTATTGCATTTGTAAAAGTGTTTTAAATGAAAATTAAATAAAAACTAATATACAGTCTTTTACTACAGGAATTGCATTTCTGGTAGCGTATCTTTTCCCTTTTTTTTAAAGCGGTTTAAATTACGTTATTTTTATTTGTTTTTTTTTAACAGTAGATGCATCGTTTAGCCCAAGAAGGCAATTTGGAGCATTTATGGTAAATCTTTTTCTTCTAATTTATTGTTATTTATTAAATAAAAATATTGTTCGTTTGCCTGTGTTGGTTTACATATTTATTTGTACGGTATCGCTATTCTGCCGAACTATTTTAAAAAATACCGGGTATTTTTTTGTCAGCCTGTATATGTACAAGTCAAAGTGGTTAGTCCAGCCAAAGTGATAAATAATTGTCAACTTAACGTTTTATTCTTTTAAATTGTGTGGGTTAGGTTATGGTATGGAAAGGCTCTCTCTCTCCTTTTCTCAATTAACATTATGTTGAAAACTGTTTTTTTAGACTAATTTTAACTAAACTAAACAAAATCAATTTTTGTCCTTATGGTAGAGAAAGAATGTTTCCTGCTTCACAGAATTATTAATTTTTTGCCATTTAGAACACGTTCCTAATTTTATTGTCGTTAAAAAACACGCGGCACCTATTACATTAATAAAAATCTATTTCATTACGTACCTTTTAACAACTTTTATCCTTTATTTTTCAATACCTAAATTTCTGTACTTTTTCAATACACCCGGTATTATTAAACAAACTATTAATAGACAGTTGTTATATAAATGTCAGCATAAATCGGCTGTTTAACCCGTCACTTTTATTTGCAAGTAAGAGAACTGTGCAAGGTCACCCAGAAAGTTAAAAGAAAATATTTATGAAAATGTTACATTTGCATGTTACGATGTACTAAACATTATCTGCACACTGGTCGGTCGGTTAGTCGGCTGGATGCCTGACATTTTTCTACTGTGTCTTGTCTCCATATAAGCAAAACAGAACATTATTTTAAAGGGAACACCTACTAACAAATTTGAACAATCCTAACATACATTTAAGTCGTGCATGTGTTTTTCAGAATGATCTAGTATATATTACGTAATGAATTTTTTTATAAAAGTTTAAAAAGTACTACATACACATTTTAAATTCACATTAAAAAGCAGAGAAAGGGATAGAGGGATACAGCTGACCTACCAGAACACTTTTCAAGTGTGTTTGTTAAAGAGTACACAGATGGAAGTTAGGGAATGGAGATGTACATGACCACGAAAAAGCTTACTTCGTTCGTGTTGTCTTTTCTTAGTGGAACCTTAGTTCATAAGCAGTTAAAAAATGTGAGCCGTCACGGGACACCTGGCAGATGTGAAACATCCAGTTTGCACAAGTAATATGCATGAAAGACAATATTACTACAGGAGCTAAATATGGCATAATGAAAAAATCAAATATTACGAATTTTTTCAACAAAATGATGACTATTTATTTAATAAACATTTATTTTTATTTAATACAAAAATTAAAAATTCAAAAATTTATTTCAAGTTGCGACAACTCAATTCTTTTAATCAGTGACTTCAGTAGGTAATAGTTATATTCGATGTTGCCTCTGACAGCATTACTGTGATATTTGGTCGAGGATAACTGAAGTATGTTATAAAAGTATTGAACATAACATTATCAAGACATCTAATAAAAATACAGCATCTATTGTTGTTGCATATCTGGAAGTAGGTTCTCTAAGATTGTTGTTAATTTGCAATTGAAATTCTTTTTGGAGGAACGTAACGAATGGTATTGATTCACCTTTAGCAAAATTTATATTGAAATCTCCAGCTAAAATCAATGGTAATTTATCTTTATTGGTTTTAAAAATTATTGAACCTCTGAAATAATTTCTCATGTAAAAATGAAATATCATTCATTTTTTTATTAGGTGAACAACAATCATAATGAATTCACTTCCATCTTCTATTTTACTATAGTAAACGACACCGTCGAACCGAGTGGGATAATAAGAATCGCACAGTCGCTTGCGCATGGCGACGCGTCGCCACGGCATGCAATCGCCACGACCGCCAGCCAACAGCCGGTTTACCCGCGCCTATAAATGTTTCACATCAATAAAAACTAGTTTCGGTTAAAATATGGCAAGGTTCTGTCCGATCATGCGCTTCTCTTAATTACTTTAACCCTTATTTGTTTTTATGGATTGCTTAGGGTCACAGGGTTACACTAATAAGAGATTACATGAACGATATGAGTGTAGTAGGAATTATTTCTTTTATTATCATCACCCACTGCGCTTCCACCCCTCTGCTCCTACTTACCAACACTTAACTTTACCCCTAATTCATCTTACCTGTTCAATCGACCCTTACTTCACAAACATCATTTACACTGTTTTCAAATATCAGCTCCATCCCTGTGTATCCACGTGCTAGCTCCCAACTAAAGTGAAGGATAATTGAAAAGGGAAGAGGAGTTGGAAGTAAGGTTAGGTGTTACTTTCTATATTACTAAAAAGGTGTTTTTCAGTGGGAGCAACGAGTTAATGAAAGAAATTATCTCTACAATACTCACTTCGTTCATGTTGTCTTTTCGTCCGGTAACCTTCCAACCACAAGTAGTATAAATTAGTACAAAAGAAACATTACCTGAGATAACCTAACCAAATTTAAACCGATTTTTTTTTAATTTATGCTGCTGTGGACCACTAAGTTAAAGCGAAAAAAGATAACACAAATTAAGTGATTCGTTCCTAATTATGTACTTCTTTATCTCCACCCTCTGCATTTCCACCCTTCTGCTACTAAATAAATACACTTGATTAGTGTTCTCCAAAGTCACCCCCATCGTCCACCCACCGATATATAACTGACCGAGGATCCAAAGATACATACATTAACCAACTTTACCGTTTGAAACTCATGTTAAAGGAAATTGCAACAATTCTTTGAACTAAAAGTCGACGTGAGATTTTTATTGATGAGGTCTGATGAGATTTTGCTGAACTATTTTTAACTCATATAATTATTATTTGATGCCCCTATGCTATCAAAAGTAAAAAATCGAAGTTTCTGATATTAATATCGATGAAATTCATTTGTACTTTTTAAAGGGGCTTATGGTTGAGAAATTTAGATCATCCTGTACATTGCAGTATCAGTATGCATGAAGTCTCAGGTCAGGAGACGCCTACCGACTTAAATCCAAGAAATAACGAAAGATAGATAAATTGTTCAAAGAAAAGGTGCATATAAAACTCACTCACTGGACACATCAGATACATAAATGGTAGAAGGTAAATGCGATATAAAATATATGTTCACCGCAAATGTTACACACGGTTTACACGGTAAGCAAACATGATTTGAAAACTCGTTCGTTCACCAAGAAAAAAAAGAAAACTGTTGTAGAAAGCACAATGCTAGAGGTAGGTAAATATAAATAATTTTGAAACCCTACCAGACCTAGTCAATATTTATTTTATTGCTATATTGATATAGTATCCCACAATTTGTACTTGTACCAACGAAATTAAAGTTACCCTACATGGCATGACTAGCTGTAACTGTTACTAAATATAATAAATAATAGTAGTCAAATTAAGATTGCTTAGGAGAAAGAAATTATGTAGGTATGTATATTTTTGAAAATTTGGTAATAACCTGTTTATTTGTAAATAAACACACAGCCTGTTAAGCTGACAGGGAAAATGTGACAAGAACATCATCCCACAGGTGTGGGAACGAGCTTCACACAGGAAAACATAGAGCACAGAGGCGTCCGGGTAAAAAAAGTATATGTACACGTAAGCAACACGCCTCATGTGTGGAAGTGTAAAGGGTGGTCTAAGGACAGTGGGTTGGACAAAGCCATTCCCTATAAATAGCTGTCGTGCGGTTATAATAGTTAACCGTGCGGCATGGTCTAGTCGTCTAAATCTCTAGATCATTGCTTAACATTCAAAAGGTCACCGATTCGATTCCGGCACCGGCTACTCTGGTCCAAGTTTTTCTGTGGTTTCCTTGGATCATTTAGGCAAATACTGGGGTAGTAATATTCCACAGATAGTCTTTCACTTCTTTTCTGTCTTCATTTCGTCCGTCTCATCTTTCTTCCCCCAACCACCATCCACCCATTCCCACTATTCCTGAAGGAGGCTGAAGAGGATCTTCTGGCCTACCCCTCCGACTTTGCACAATAATGCACTAACATGGTGGGAATGACCCAAAAGTTTTTTCTTAGAATAGTTACCCCATCACCACAAACACTCTAACACAAATCCCACAGAGACTATCATCTAAACCTTCCCGCCTGCCAAACTCCTAGCCACAACTCCCGACCTTCCCAATGACTACACCGATTACCTTAACTCCTTACCTAATTCCATCAAATAACCAAAACTAACCATACACCTACACTACACTACACCAAGTGAACCCAAGACCATCTAAATCCCAATCACCACACCTTCATTCCCATACGGCTGAAGAGGACCGACTCCATCGGTCCTAGAACGGCCTGAGTGGTCCAAGGACACCTTCTTCAGGAATCTGACACTACCCAGGCATACCGACTTCTGCGGTTTCCTTGGATCATTTAGGCAAATGGTGGGGTAGTAATATTCCACAGATAGTCATTCACTTCTCTTCTGTCTTCATTTCATCCGTCCCATCTTTCTTCCCCAAACCATCACCCATACATTGCCACTATTCCTAAAGGAGGCTGAATAGGGCCTTCTGCCCTACCCTCCCAGTTTGCATTAGTGTGTGGGCCGGAGGGTTAGCCCGCCCACCGACATTGGTAGAAATGAAAATTTAAAAAAAACCCAAAAGTTTTATTTATTCTCAGAACAGTTCAGTTTCAGCGACGATGATAAGTAATTAGTAAAATAAACAGCAGTTAACAATTTTTACTGTGAAAAGTTAATTAGAAAATCAAATAGCCTTTACTGAACGCGTAACAATTTTAATAAATTAAATAAGAAGATATACCGAGAATATGTTACTGAGTAAAAGGAATATTTAATTTCAAAAAAAGCCCTTAATTGCCAGACATTTTTAATTGATGTAATAAATATTAAACATTCAGTGTTTTAATAAATTATTGGACGGTTTTAAGCACTGGCAAATGATAACAAGAACAACCATTTGGTCACTAAAAGAGAAAAATAGTTTAAGGCGAAGATTACAACTTATTTACATTAGAATAATATTAAAAGTATTAAGTATTTTAATTTCTAATTTGCACATACGTAGATACATTTCAAAGCTTATTTTCCTTATGAATTAAATTTAAATTTACTACCCAGAACTCCCTAACACATATTATCCATATTCAGTGAATGAAAATTAATTTAAACAATAGACTGTTTTTTGTAAGTATATTTAGAACTTCTGGAAACCGAAACCTATCTACATAAGTAATCCTTCAGACAGTATTTCATGAGCTTCGTAAACTTAGGAAAGCTTGTTCTGACATTTGTAATATTGCGGCCAAGGTGAAGCTTGGTGTGGGTACACAAAGGGCTCATCGGGGTAGAAATAGAACAATTTTCCCAAATTGAATAAATTCTGAGTGTACCTAAGGACTTTCATGAACTTTTATGTACAAATAAGCCCCACAAAAAATTTAATGTTTCTTATTTTCAGTAAAAGCTATAAATAAGAAATATTCTCAGAACTTTTGCGTTCTATGTACTTAGTCATTCTCTTTTAAATTCTTGTTAAACGATTTTTATAAAAATAAATTAGTTAAATGTTGACACCTGCAGCTTCTTTTTGGTTTAGGTTACTTCCGGTTACTTCGTTTCATTTTAATACATATACTACGAATAATATATATGAGTCTTTCACTTGTTGTAACTCCATAACAACACTTAGTAAAACCTAATTTCGGTTACAAAATTTTTTATTGTAAAATAATCCACAATAATTATTTTGTCACACTGTGGCTTCTTCAGGTGGAAGAAATATATAAATAATAAACTAATGACAATTGTCTTATATACCAAAATTTTAATGTAAAGCATCTATAGGCGCGGGTAAACTGGATTGTTGGCGTGGCGATCGTGGCGACGCTCGCCATGCGCAAGCGCCTGTGCGATTCTCTTCCCACTCGGTTCAACGGTGTCGTTTACTATAGTAAACTAGAAGATGGAAGTGAATTAATTATGATTGCTGTGTACATTTCACCTAATAAAAAAAATGAATGATATTTCATTTTTAAATGAAAAATTATTTCCATACAGTCACAGAGGTTCAATAATTTTTAAAACTAATAAAGATAAACTACCATTGCTTTTAGCTGGAGATTTCAATGTAAATTTTGCTAAAGATGAATCAATGCCATTAATTACGTTGCTCCAAAAAGAATTTCAATTGCAAATTAACAACAATCCAAGAAAACCTACTTCCAGATAAAATAAATTTTTGAATTTTTAATTTTAGTACTTAATAAAAATAAATGTTTATTAAATAAATAGTCATCATTTTGTGGAAATAATTCGTAATATTTAATTTTTTTATTATGCCATATTTAGTTCCTGTCGTAATATTGTCTTTCATGCATATTACTTGTGCAAACTCGATGTTCACATCTGCCAGGCGTCCCGTGGCAGCTCACATTTTTTTGATGGAGGGGGGGTACATGTCTACAATAACAAATATTGTGGGAAATTACATATATGAAAATTTGGTTATTTATTTAACAAACAATGATATAAATTTATAAAACTTTAGATCCTAAAATATACATCATACATAGTCAAATTATAAAACTATAAAATGAAAGGTTTTTAAACAATTATTTGTTAAAATTATATTAAAATTAGAATTAAAATATTAAAAAATAATTAGTAGTGGTGTTGTTTATTTTTAAGTGATTGTTTATAATCAAACCTTTTTTTGTTTAATTTATTTATCTTAAGGCTTTCTAATAAATTTAATTTCTTGCTTTTTTGAGCGGTGTATAGGACTGAAATTATTGTTAAAAGTATGTTTCTCGTTATCGAGGTGTTCAGCATATGTTGAATTGTTTTTATTATTTTCTTGTGTTCATTTATTCGTTCTGCAAATGATCTACCTGTTTGACCAATGTAAGCTTTTTCACAGCTTCCACATTTTAATAAGTACACTCCGGATTTATTTAGTTTTTTAGTGTTGTCTTTATTGTTTTTAATGAAGTTTCCCAATGTGTTACAGGTTTAAATGAAATTGAGCCATTAGTAAAACTATTTATATTGTTACGTAATTTACAATTATCACGTATTTTTTTTCTTTCAACACTTTTATTAAATTAACTTGAACACAACAACGATTCAATAACTATCTCAATAACAACAATAACTCAATATCTATTTCGCTTGTCAATCGCTTTTCTTCTCTTCGAACTTATCTCTGTCACTCTCTTCTATCAAATACTGTCAAACGTCCAACGCTGTTCCTTATATAGTCTTATGGACGTTTCTAGGCAACTCTCGAAATGTCCAGCAACTCTCGGACTTTCTGGAACGCGTCATAGGTTACCTTTATGCTTTTACTAAACTTTCGCAGTAGGCGCATGTCAACGTCAGAATGACACATCCGTCACAATATGTTTGCCTACTTTTGATGGAATGTTTCCTACATATGTTAAACTATGGAAACTACGATTATCGTTGTTTTTAATAATGGGGTAGATTAGATTCGTGGTTTAGATTCTGTAAAAATTCAGTAAAATTGTTTGATTAACGGCTAACGTCACGTTGCCGTAGACCCCCCGCCTCCATTGTATGCGAACGTATTTTATGAACGGCCCCTTATATTTTTTATTGTTAAGACTAAAAAATTAATTTTGTTATTTTCTTCAATTTCCATTGTAAACTTTATTTTTGGGTGTAGGCTATTAATATGTGGATTATTTTACAATCAAAAATTTTATAACCAAAATTGCGTTTTACTAAGTTTGCGTTTGTTTTTTTGTTTTGGTAATTACACAGATATATTATGTAGTTTTCAAATGCAACGTAATAATTGAATCCATTAAGCACATTATGATGTTATGACGAGGCGTTTTTCTTCGGAGATTTACGCCCTTTCGACATAGAGCTCGATATCAGAGAAAAGATGTTTGACCCAGTTTTTACAACAAAAATGAATACTCGAAAACCGATTTTCATTCATCTGCCGCAGCTTTTGAATACACATCCGAATTATACAAAAACCTTCTCCGCTATGTAATGCATTTCTAACAATAGGTCCGACCAACAAGAAAAATATGGGAATATTGAATAAAGTAAAAGATACCCATGTATGAAACGTCAGCAGTCCAAAGCATTAACACATAAGTAGGTAATCCAAGATAGAGAGGAACTTCTAACCGTTATGGAAAAAAATCTAACACTTCTTAGTCCATTATTGATCCTTTTATATTATACGAAAAAGTAGGTAAGTACTTATATCTATGCTATGGACAAGGTTATTTACGCAGTAACAATACTTTTTATGTCTCAAAGAAATATTCATTGATAAGGTTTCACGAGAATCTTGATTTTTAAAAGTTGTTCTTTGTTTAAATTCGGATCAAAAATTTGTGCAGAGTCTCGACATATCTATGCAGTTTAATAAATATCCAATAAGGTGCCTACATTAAATTTTGGTATTTAAACAAACAAATTTGTTTTTAACAAACTGTAAGGTGGTTTATAGGGTTTATAGGATTTCGGATAATTTTTTTTTTCCAAAAATTTTTTACGCATATAGGGTTGTTTTTTATTGCTCCGATAGTACTTTGAAAGTAGCGGAGACATTCATTTTTACGATTGTTTTTTACCACGAAAAAGCGTTACGGGCGCGTGGAGGGGATAGACGGTACATCGCGTAGTGAAAGGCGGCAGCGGCTGAGAGAGAGAAAGGCTGCCGTGGCGAAGAGAGGGCAACGGCTTCATTAAATGGGTATAATGCGCAGCCGCGCGGAGAGCGGGTAGTCCGCTAGAGTCCCGGCGGCGTGTGCTAGCTCAGCTGTTGTTTTTTACCTTTGCTCTCCACGTGGCTGGGCGTCATTGCCTCAAATTGCGGTCTGTGTAAAAAACGTATGAATAAATAGAGTTTGTCAAGGAAACAAATTAATAACAAAAAAACTTTGCCAACGATTGTTTTTTGAAAGTCACAACAAAAGTGAACGACAACGAACGACACAAGTGTTGACGGAAAAAAAAATGCATTCATTAAAAAATACCTAACCCAACTAAATCATAATTTTCAGTAAACCTGTGAAAAAGAATGTGTGCTGGGATACATAGTAGAAGTCAAACTTTAATGGACAAGTGGAAAAACGAATCGCAACCGACAAGTGGAAAAACGAATCGTAACAAATTTTTCACTTAAAGTTTTACGGTCAGATTGTCAATGTACTTGTCCAATTTGAAAACCTGCCCGTAAAACTTTGTAAAATTTTGTTGCGATTCATTTTTCCACTTGTCTGTTGCGATTCGTTTTTCCATGTGTCCCAGCACATTTTTAATTTTTCTTTTTAGGGTTCCGCACCTCAAAAGGAAAAAGCAGAACCCTTATAGGATCACTTCGTTGTCCGTCCGTCCGTCCGTCTGTCAAGACCCTTTTTCTGAGGAACGCGTAGAGGTATCAAGCTAAAATTTATATCAAATACTCAGGTCTATTGTCTCTTGGCGTTGTGAAAAAATCAAACTTCTAAGCCAATGCAATCAAAAGATACAGCCGTTTATGCCGCAAATTTCCGCAAATTTTCGAATCAAAACCTAAAAAAGACAAAATGTAATCGCGTGGCATTTGTTTCAAATGTCTGCAATGTGTTTTAGACAATAAAAATTATCAACTTTGAACAAGACACTGTGAACAAAAACATTAGATTGTATAAAACAAAATTAATATAATAAAAATGATCGAGTTTTTAGAAAGAGGTATGCGAACGCGACGATGTAACTGAAGGCGGCAACTCAACTAACTCTGTGCTGATTTGAACAAAATCAGGTAATTAAGTGGTAGGGATTACTACTTTTATCTTATCTCTTTAGCCAGAGAAAAAAGTATAAAAACCTGTTTTGGTCTATTTTACGACCAGTTTGTCAATCAACACTGGAAATTGAAAACAACAAGAAACTTAACTTTTTAGATCAAACGTTAACTACACGGAGAAAACAATCATGAAAATATTGCTTGAATTCTACCAAACATTTATAAAAAATCTGTCAATTATATGGACGACCAGACGTTCAAGGAGATTTTACTAGAAATGTCTAGTCAATCTACGTTCGGTGTTGAGACTGAATTCTAGTAAAATTGACTTGATTAGAAAACATTTTTTACAGTTCTTATCACCAATTTTACTTAACTATTCTCATTCTAGTATTTTCTTCTTTACGACACGATAAAATAATCGAGAGGTAGAGAAAAAAAGTCACCAATTTTACTTAACTATTCTCATTCTAGTATTTTCTTCTTTACGACACGATAAAATAATCGAGAGGTAGAGAAAAAAAGTCTAGACTTATTTAGCTTGATTATTCTAATACTAATTATTAGAAAGAATGAAAAATTGTTTTATACCACCAAGTACATTTTATGAGAATTTTAGTATTATTTACTAGAAAAATTTTGCTTGACTCATCAAGAAATAAAATCATGATTATTTTTCTCCGTGAAAGCAAATTAAATAATTTTGATACTAATTTCTATTCAACCAGTTTTTTCTAAATTTTTGTTTTTTATTATTGAGTTCAAACTGGGACAATGAACATTTTTCTGATGTTAGAACTTTCTTTAAAACCAAAAAATAAGAAAAGAGAGAGAAGACGCGAGGTCTCTTAAGTGGTACTTATATTTTTTAAAGAAAAAAAGTTTCGGAAGGACGATCATCCAGATGATTCTCGAGCATATTAAAAGTTCCTTGAACAAAAACTAGAACTGTAACTTTATTTACGAAAATTACTTTTTGAGAGATCTTTCGCATGCTATTAGAATTTCAAATTTAACTTTATCATAAGAGGCTGTTTTTGCGTAGCAGCAACAATTTGTTTACCCATCAAGAAACAGTTAGAAAATATTAAGGGCGAAGATAAGAAAACAATCGATATCTAGGTATATGTACAGTACCTAAGGCAAGTTTCTTTTTCATTTAAAGTAAAAGTAAAAATCTCAAGCATACTAAGTATTGGAATTAACTCGAAAATCATTAAAAATATGCAAAATTGTTAAAGTGAAAGAGGAACTACTCACGCACCGAGAGTTCCATACTGTGGAAAATCGTAAACTGCAGTATAAACTAAGAAATTTTAATCAATACCAAAAAGTTTTCTAATTTTACGAGTGAAGAGAAAAAGAAGAGAATTTTTAAACGTTTCTGAATATATGAGATAATTTTAAGAGTAGAAGCGTTTAGTCTTTGAAACATATCCATGATTTTGAATAAAACACGAGTTTCAAAAAAAAATATAAAATATAAAAATTTTATTATATGTCAGACGGGTAGGTCTTTTTAAACACGTATTAATGAACATTTTTTGAGCTTTAATAACAATAAAACATTTAAATAATAATAAACATAATTTTGATTCAAATTTCCAAATTTTGCATATACAAAATAAACGCTTTAAATTAAATTTGCTTGAGACCCTTCACGGAGGAAACAACAATCATGAAAATCTTGCTAGAATTTTAGCAAACATTTCTAAAAAATCTGTCAATTATATGGACCACCAGACGCTCAAGGAGATTTTACTAGAAATGTCTAGTCAATCTACGTTCGGTGTTGAGACTGAATTCTAGTAAAATTGGCTTGATTAGAAAACATTTTTTACACTTCTTATCACTAATTTTACTAAACTATTCTCATTCTAGTATTATCTTCTTTACGACACGATAAAATAATCGAGAGGTAGAGAAAAAAAGTCTAGACTTATTTAGCTTGATTATTCTAATACTAATTTTATTAGAAAGAATGAAAAATTGTTTTATACCACCAAGTACATTTTATGAGAATTCTAGTATTATTTACTAGAAAAATTTTGCTTGACTCATCAAGTAATAAAATCATTATTATTTTTCTCCGTGTAAAGATAATAATAAAATAGACATTTCTGTATATAGGAAACCACCATGGATCGACACTGTAATATATAAAACATCATGTGACCTAACCCAACACAAACTAGCAGCATTTCATACTTTGATCAATAGATTAATAAACTTAGGCACCTCTGTCAAAAACCAATTATAATGTTGAAGAAAACACTATAACATAAATTGCTATCAATATTGGTTACTCACAAAAACTCATAGGCGACTTAATCAATAACAAAAAAAACGAGTTTTATAAATCTGTTTACACAAAAAATGCTAAAAATACAATTTCTAGTAACATTAAATATAAGTCAATAATATTTATTGGTAATTACTGAAATAAAATAAAATACAAACGAAATATTTCAAATTTCCTTTAAAATAGGAATTATTTTATCTCAATTTTAATCAATAATAAAAATAAAACAGATAAATTGAATACAAGTGGGGTGTACAAATTAGGTTACAACACTTGTAGAGCTACATATATTGGGCTGACGGGGAGGAAGTTTAAAGAAAGATTAATAAACATGTAAAAAAACACTCAGGAAATACTACCTTCATGAACCATTTAATTAAAAAAAATCATGAATTGAATTTAAATGATAATTTTAAAATATTATATTCTTTAGAAAAAGGTTAAAAACTTAATATCTTGGAATCATTAAAAATTAGAAAACAAAATAATGATTTTTGATTAAACGAAGTTGAAATTTTTTTGATTCGATAATTATATATATAGGTAGTGATAATGTACGTATTCTTGTTATTATGTCTTCTGAAGATGCCCATGTTGGTTCAGCGGTTTAAGCGTAAAAACGTAACAGACAGACTTATTTTCACATTTATAACATTAATACATATACACATTTGAATAAAATCAATAAAAGTTTGAAGGAAGGTTAAGATTTAAACCCTGTATACAGGGTTTTTCAAGTTGATGGGCTATTAGAAGTATATGAATTAGTAGAAGGAATTCAATTGTGAAACTTGGGCTCATTTGGTTATTGTTTATGCCACTTCTTTTAAAAATGTTTTCAAGTTTGATTTACATCCGGTTATACCGGAAGTCGACATCAACTTTGTTATTTTAAATATAATGGTATATTTTTTACGCTGAATTCGAATAAAACGTGTAATTCTAATGTAAGTTTGATAAACAACTTGTACACCTATGACAATCGGTTTCTGAGTTAATTTTTAGAAAAAAATCGCTACCGCAACCCAAATTATAAAAAATCATAACTTCCACAAAATAAGGCTCAAACTGTTGAAATTTTTACTAGTAATAGTTGAATATTAGTGCTAACGTCTTGACAAAATTTAACTAAATAATTTATACAGTGCGTTCAAAATAAAATTCTAAGGTTTAAGAACTTTAAACACGAATAACTTTGTTTTTTCAAATGGCACCTACCATTTTCTATTTTTTCAATTGATTCCTTCTTTTATTCTCATTCTATTCATATAGACACTTTCTATTGTTTTATGTGAACATTTTCGAGTAATTTTGAATTAGATATTACTTAAAATAGCCAATTTTAGTATTTTTCGCATAAAAAGGTGTGCCTTGGAAAAATGACAACAAACGGTAATCAATGAAAAATGAAGCCAAAAATCGCATTTTCGGTTAATTTGTGTTGCAAAAAATAAAAACGAAAATTTCAATTGAATTATTTATTATAAACATTTGTCTCAAACATTTGGCCAACAGAAATTAAGCGATAAAAAGGTTTTAATGTGATTTTGCTTTGATTGTCGTTAGTTGCCATTTTTCCAAGGCACACCTTTTTATGCGAAATAAATACATTAAAATTGGTTACTTTAGGTAATAATTCGAAATTACTCGAAAATTTTCAAATAAAACAATAGGAAATGTCTATCTGAATCGAAAGAGAATAAAAAAGGAATCGATTGAAAAAATAAAATATGGTAGGTGCCATTTAAAAAAACGAAGTTATTCGTGTTTGAAGTTATTCAATTTTAGAATTTTATTTTGAACGCCCTGTATAAATTATTAAGTTCAATTTTGTCAAGGCGTTAGCACTAATATTCAGCTATTACTAGTAAAAATTTCAACACTCTAAGTCGTATTTTGTGGAAGTTATGATTTTTTATAATTTGGGTTGTGGTAGCGATTTTTTTCTATCAATTAAATTAACTCAGAAACCGATCGTCATAGGTGTACAAGTTTGTTATCAAACTTACCTTAGAATTACACGTTTTATTCGAATTCGGCGTAAAAAATATACCATTCCATTTAAAATAACAAAGTTGGTGTCAACTTCCGGTATAACCGAATGTAAATCAAACTTGAAAACATTTTTTAAAAGAAGCGGCAGAAACAATAACCAAATGAGCCCAAGTTTCAAAATTGAATTCCTTCTACTAATTCATATACTTCTAATAGCCCATCAACATGAAAAACCCTATAGGTATACGTAGTTATGTTACATGGTTCTCACGATAATTACAATATAATACAAAAAGCGTCTGGGTAATTTAACTCTAAGCGGAAAGGCTAAAGATAAAGCAAAAATGAATTCTATTTTCTAAAATTGAGTGAGATCAAATTTTCACATTTTATAAAAAATAGTTTTTGTAACTGCTGGGTTTGTGTTTTTATAAATAAAATTTTAAAACAAAACAAACTGTCTTACCGGTTAAATATAATTAATTATATGCATATTTCAAGTGAACTACACGTGGACAGACTTTAATTGATTTAACTGGAAAAATTCTGTTCCGAAAAAGGGACGGTCACACGGACTGATGTAGCCCAGGGCCTTAAGCAAACTGTTCGCTGATTTATTTAATGAACCCACGAACCGACAGACGCGTCCGTCGCGTCAGACAACAAACGGTAATGATATTTATGTTCGGTTTGAAATTTGGCCGTGAAATTCTGTCTATTTCTCATTCAACACTTTCCCCGCTAGCAAATTTATTGGTTCCTGTGCGCGGGCGAACGTCTCGTAAATCCAACAACCCTTGAGGTCTTATTGAAAATAAATTTCATGATAAAAATGAAGACGAAAACGATTTCTGAATTTTCTGGTCCATAAATCAACAATCTGCCCTCGCTTGGCCAGTGAATATAGAGTGTACTATATGTATATCAACGTCATATTTGTGATATTCGGTGTCTTAGAATACGCCTAGGCAAATTAAAAGCTTTTTCTCTTTCGAATGAAGTAGTTTATTTTATAGACATTACGTAGTATAGATACTTTTACATATTTTTTTAATTAAATTGGGACTTATAAGCTCCACAAATAAGAACTTAGCCAGGATTTTGTCAAGGGAGGGGTGTCTGAATTTGAAAATAAGATAGTTTTAGTTTTATAATAAATAAACCAAATTATACGTGCATATACGTAGAAAAAGAAGAAATTCAGCCACTAAAACAATTATTTAGATACAAATGTATACATTACAACCACTATGTTATGTGGTCATCTTCAGTGTAACAAAGTCAATTACAACAATTTTTCTTAAATATAAGATTGGCAAAAGTAGCGGTAATAACGGGTTTTTTAGGGGTAACAGATCGAAATTTATTAGGAAAGTCCCGGTATTTATACATGTACGCTGCTTCCGTTGGAGACAATTCCAGGTAGTTTGTACATTCCTTTAAAAATTCTATATTATTGTTACTTATGGAGTGTCCAGTTTCTATAATGTGACACACTACTGCCGATTTTTATTTATTATGTTTTTTTACATGATAAAAATGTTCCTTATAACGTGTTACTAAATCCCTTTTAGTCAAACCTACATAAACTTGGTCGCAGTCGTTACAATTAATTTTATAAATACCTGATTTTTGTTTTTTTATCTACTTTGTTCTTTGGATTTGCTAAAAGATTAGACAAACTGTTTTTATTGGTGAAAAAAAAATGTAATTATTGTTATTGATATTTTTTAAAGTTGTACTATCTTTGATTATTTTTTTCTTTTTGTGATTATTAATGATCTTACATATATATTTCTTCTTTTTTGAAACCGTGTTCTGAAGATATGTTTCAAACTTCCATTTAGAATAGCAATAAAACAAACAAAGTTTCAACAATAATTTATTGAACTCGACAATATTGTTTCGACCACTATGTGGTCATTTTCAAGAGCATACAGAATACTAAAATTATAGTGTAAATGTGCAACTATATATACAAATGGTACTTAAAGGGTAGGGGGTACTTAAAATAATTTTACAATATTGTTATTAATAAAGGAGTATTATATGTAGTCAATTCGATTTGATTATTTGTTACATCCTTATTTGATGCAATTGCTTTATTAATTTCTAATGATTCTAGTAGGTGTACACAGGTATAGCAGAACACTGCAACCTGAATAACAATGTATTAAATGAGGTTATCAAACTATTACTTTCACAAACAAAAAGTAGAAAATTAAACCTACTAGAATCATTATAAATTAAAAAAGCAATTGTATCGAAAAATAATGTAACAAATCAAATCGAATTGACTACATATAATACACCTTTATTATTAACAACATTATAAAATTAATTTAAGTACCACCTACCTTTTAAGTACCAATTGTATATATTGTTACGTAATTTATAATATCACGTATTTTTCCTCTCAAACACTTTTATTAAATTAATTCCAACACAACAACGATTCAATAACTATCTCGATAACAACAACAACTCAATATCTATTTCGCTCGTCAATCGCTTTTCTTCTCTTCTCGCTTATATCTGTCTCTCTCTTCTATCAAAATACTGTCAAACTGTCTAACGCTGTTCCTTGTATAGTATTATGGACGTTTCTAGGCAACTCTCGAAACGTCTAGCAACTCTCGGACTTTCTGGATCGCGTCATAGGTTACTTCCACACAATTTTCGCAGTCAGCGCTTGTCAACGTCAGAATGACACATCTGTCACAATATCTATAGTTGCACATTTACACTATAATTTTAGTATTCTGTATGCTCTTGAAAATGACCACATAGTGGTCGAAACAATATTGTTGAGTTTAATTAATTAAAATAAAGAAAACTTATCTCTAATAGCAACGCACCACGTTAGGTTTCGGTTAGAAATAGAATTGTATGTTTAAATACCAAAGTTTAATATATAATGTTGGGTGTTTATTAAACTGCATTAAAATAACGAGACTGTTGTCAAAATTTCATGATTTTTACATCAACGCTCTTGTCTTAATCAAGACAAGAACTATCTACTGAATATCAAGAGTCTTGTCTTATCTGATTGATTACTACTATCGGATAGCTTTGTCGTGCCTTTATGGTATCTAATTAATAGAAATATATATATATATATATGTAATAATTATTATAATATCATTTACACCTACTCAAACAACAAATATCTACATAAAAGTACTTTATTACACATTAGAAATAATTATCTATAAGTATCTCATATAATTTTGAATAAAACACAAGTTTCAAGAAAAAATATAATGAAAAACACACACTACAATATAGTTTTACCACACCGTGACATTATCATGTGATGATTTGACAAATTACACCTTATTAACTAGTATTTATACTTATAGTAGCGAAGGGTCGGGGTTAAACATTAAGACCACTTAAAGTAAATATTTAAAAGTGGGAAATAATTTGTCCCTATTTGATCGTTTAATATGTTACCTTTTGTATTGTATCTAATTAATTTCAACACGGGGAAAAATAATCATGATTTTATTACTTGATGAGTCAAGCAAAATTTTTCTAGGAAATAATATTAGAATTCTCATAAAATGTACTTGGTGGTATAAAACAATTTTTCATTCTTTCTAATAATAATTAGTATTATAATAATCAAGCTAAATAAGTCTAGACTTTTTTTCTCTACCTCTCGATTATTTTATCGTGTCGTAAAGAAAAAAATACTAGAATGAGAATAGTTGAGTAAAATTAGTGATAAGAAGTGTAAAAAATGTTTTCTAATCAAGTCAATTTTACTAGAATTCAGTCTCAACACCGAACGTAGATTGACTAGACATTTCTAGTAAAATCTCCTTGAGCGTCTGGTCGTCCACATAATTGACAGATTTTTAGGAAATGTTTGCTAAAATTCTAGCAATATTTTCGTGATTGTTTTTTTCTCCGTGAAGGGTCTCAAGCAAATTTAATTTAAAGCGTTTATTTTGTATATGCAAAATTTGGAAATTTGAATCAAAATTATGTTTATTATTAATTAAATGTTCGGCATATGTCCAATCTGTTTTATTGTTAGTAAAGCTCAAAAAATGTTCATTAATACGTGTTTAAAAAGACCTACCCGTCTGACATAATAAAATTTTTATATTTTATATTTTTTTTTGAAACTCGTGTTTTATTCAAAATTATGGATATGTTTCAAAGACTAAACGCTTCTACTCTTAAAATTATCTCATATATTCAGAAACGTTTAAAAATTCTCTTCTTTTTCTCTTCACTCGTAAAATTAGAAAACTTTTTGGTATTGATTAAAATTTCTTAGTTTATACTGCAGTTTACGATTTTCCACAGTATGGAACTCTCGGTGCGTGAGTAGTTCCTCTTTCACTAACAATTTTGCATATTTTTAATGATTTTCGAGTTAATTCCAATACTTAGTATGCTTGAGATTTTTACTTTTACTTTAAATGAAAAAGAAACTTGCCTTAGGTACTGTACATATACCTAGATATCGATTGTTTTCTTATCTTCGCCCTTAATATTTCCTAACTGTTTCTTGATGGGTAAACAAATTGTTGCTGCTACGCAAAAACAGCCTCTTATAATAAAGTTAAATTTGAAATTCTAATAGCATGCGAAAGATCTCTCAAAAAGTAATTTGCGTAAATAAAGTTACAGTTCTAGTTTTTGTTCAAGGAACTTTTAATATGCTCGAGAATCATCTGGATGATCGTCCTTCCGAAACTTTTTTTCTTTAAAAAATATAAGTACCACTTAAGAGACCTCGCGTCTTCTCTCTCTTTTCTTATTTTTTGATTTTAAAGAAAGTTCTAACATCAGAAAAATGTTCATTGTCCCAGTTTGAACTCAATAATAAAAAACAAAAATTTAGAAAAAACTTGTTGAATAGAAATTAGTATCAAAATTATTTAATTTGCTTTCACGGAGAAAAATAATCATGATTTTATTACTTGATGAGTCAAGCAAAATTTTTCTAGTAAATAATACTAAAGTTTTCATAAAATATACTTGGTGGTATAAAACAATTTTTCATTCTTTCTAATAATTAGTATTAGAATAATAAAGCTAAATAAGTCTAGACTTTTTTCTCTACCTCTTGATTATTTTATCGTGTCGTAAAGAAAAAAATACTAGAATGAGAATAGTTTAATAAAATTAGTGATAAGAAGTGTAAAAAATGTTTTCTAATCAAGTCAATTTTACTAGAATTCAGTCTCAACACCGAACGTAGATTGACTAGACATTTCTAGTAAAATCTCCTTGAGCGTCTGGTCGTCCATATAATTGACAGATTTTTTATAAATGTTTGGTAGAATTCTAGCAATATTTTCACGATTGTTTTCTCCGTGTAAGTACGGAATATAAAAAGAAAAAAAGGTCCGAAATTCAGAATAAACTTTTGTACTTGTATGTGTTTACAATGATTATTCGCGCACCTTTTTCAACGCGTAGATAGGAGTGTTGACACGAAAAGAAAAAGATTCTGCACCGATAAATTCAATTTATTTGCCGCGTTTCCAGCGGAATCGTTTCAATTGCGAATTTGCACAATTCTCGTTCCCTAGCGCTTCGCTTTGCTTGTTAACCTGCTCCAAATAAAATTGATGATGCGCTTTACAAGCAGGTACCTGCCTCTGTAGATACCAACTCATAATCAGAGAGGACGTGGAATAAGCGTGAATATTAACTAGATTTCCACAACGAAAAGCGTACTAGGTAGTTTCTGTATCCAGGTCCTCTCAATTATTTTTTCAAACGTAAACATTTTATCCAAGAAGGGGTTCCGATTATCAGTTGTTCCTTCTTTTCATTCTCTTTGGACACTGATATTCCCGTCAAATCAAAACATCAGTAAAGTGGTTGACAATCAACTCGAATTGATAAGTTATTAATTAGACTAGGAAAGAGAGGGGACTCATAATTTTCAATGCTAGGTTGGCACCTAAACGTCAATTTCAGTAGTGTAACATGTAGTAATTAGTTGTAATAAAGAGAGTCCGTTTTATAATTAAGTAAGAAGGTAACTATTTTAATTAAATCGCGTTTAAATGATTCAAATATATATTGTAATATCTCTAGAATTGTTTCGGCATGTTATGCCTTTTTCGAGAGTAACGTTATTATTAAAATTAAATTTATTGTACAATGTTTATATACCTAAAGTTTAAGGGGAATGTATACAGTCATATATTCTTAAATCTATTAAAGGTGTATTTAAAAATCGTTGTTGGTCATAAACAATATTGTTACGTAATTTACAATATTACGTATTTATCTCAACACTTTAATTAAATTAACTCTATAACAACAACGATTCAATAACAATTTTGATAACAACAACAACTCAATAACTATTTCGCTTGTCAATCGCTTTTCTTCTCTTCGAACTTATCTCTGTCACTCTCTTCTATCAAATACTGTCAAACTGTCCAACGCTGTTCGTTATATAGTATTATGGACGTTTCTAGGCAACTCTCGAAACGTCCAGCAACTCTCAGACTTTCTGGAACGCGTCATTGGTTACCTCTACTCAATTTTCGCAGTTGGCGCTTGTCAACGTCAGAATGACACATCCGTCACAATATTTTATTTTTTATTAATAGCTTTTATAATTTCTAGTTGTTCTAATAAATCTAAACGTTCTCCTTTTTTGGAATTGGGTAACAATTTTACATTTCATGTTTATTATTAATACAATGAGATGCTAAGCCAGTTGAGTGCTTTAAGTTGGTTATAAATTTTTGTGTTCATCTATTCTAGTTCTGATATTACGTCTAGTCGGTCCTATATAGAATGCGTTACAATTTTTACAATTTAATTTGTATATTCCTGATTTTTGGAGTTAATCATATTTTTCTTTTTTATTGTTAGAGAGTAGGGGAAAGGGAGGCAGTTTTGAACAGGAGGCAGTTTTGAACAATTGAAATAAAGTATTCAGTTTTCATGTTTTTGGCGCTATCTGTAGTACAAAAGCAAGAAATTACCATAAGATGCTAACTACTATATCAGCATTGTAGAAATATAATGTAGAAAGCTGTTACTCGCCATTTGTGGTTTACAAACTATATTTTCGAATGTTATGTGCATGATAGTTAAGAAAATTTTGCTATAAAGGAGACCGTTTAAAATTTTGGTTTTGATTGTGGTACTGAGTGTCTACATTGGTGATTTAAAACGGATACTATTATTACAGGTAAGTGCCTAGGTTAGCAATTAGAAATTATTATTTAAAACTGTAACATCTGGGGCAGTTATGAACATTAGAACTGGGGCAGTTTTGAACACTTAATAAAGTGTGTTAATCTGTCGTTTATTGTTTAGCGTCAAAATGGTTAGGACTTATAAACGGAAAAGGGCTGAATTAAATGAGGAATGTGTTAAGAAAGCTGTACAAGAAGTAATACATGGAAAGGGTCTGAGAGAAATAGCCAATTTGTTTGGACTTACGCACACAACGTTGTTCTACAGAGTTCAAAAGGAAAAGAAAAGAAGAGAAGCTTAAGAACTTGGAATAGTGGTAAAGGATTACACAAAATATTCGACATTGCAATCAACTTCGCAAGTTTTTACTACCGAAGAAGAAAATATGTTGAAAATTTATATTCTTAAGTGCTCAAAGATTCATTACGGTATGACTTATTTACAGATTAGACTGTTGGCATACGAATATGCGAAAAAATTAAATAAGGAAATTTGTTTGCAAAAGTGGGATGTTGAAAAGAAAGCGGGAATTGAGTGGTTAAAGGGATTTATGAAACGACACCCAACATTAGTATTACGCAAGCCCGAAAATACGAGCCTTTCCCGTGCCTTAAATTTTACCAAAGAGAATGTAGAAGAATTTTTAATAATTATGAATGAGCTCTGCTTTCAAAAGGATTTACAGGAGACAAAATATATAATCTAGATGAAACGGGTATAAGTACTGGCTTTTCAATCCTCTGATCAGTTGTAAATTCATTTGTTCAAAAGTGCCCCAGCCATGTTCAAAACTGCCTCACTATGGGGGCAGTTTTGAACAAATTGAATATTTTTCAAATTTGAATTTTTATTATTTTAAATGAAAGTTACAGTTTTGTTGGTGTACTATATGTGTTAATAATATAATGAATTAATTAAATACATACCTTAGTTTACAATTTTTTCAAGAATTTAAGCCACATACGTCAAAAAGCAAAAATTGGTCAAAACTGCCCCCCTTTCCCCTAAGGTTCTTAAATTGCACCTTATTTACTAATATAGTGTCATTATCTAATCTTTTAAGTTTATTAACAATTTTGGTTGTCTTTTTTTTACAATAATTCATAAACCTATGTGTTCTTGGTTATTTTATGAAGGGATACATTTTTTTGCCTATTATTTGTTGTTGTAGAACGAACAAAATAGCTCAAACCCCAACGCCAAAACACGACACTTTAGTTGTCCGAAGCATTTTCCGGTAACAAGATTACCTTCTTCAGGGACTAAAGTAAACTAAACCTACAAGAGAACTAATCCTAATATATACTGAAAGTTGTTAAGGTTCAGTGAACATGGTTCAGCAGCAATAGTGATGATGTTCAATGGACCTTGACAATAACAAAAAATAATTAAACTAGACTAAATAGCGGAGATCCAGGAATAGGACCCTTGTCATTGTTAAGTAAAATTTGGTTATTTTTACAAATGTATAAACTTTCAAAACTATCTAGTAGGCAATTATTCCTAACTTCCTTAACTAATTTAAGATTATTAATATTAATATTATGTTCTTCAGTAAGAATATATTGGGCAACACTAGATTTTTCGGCTCTGCCAAACCGTGCATGAGCTAAATGCTCCTTGAACCTGGTTTGGATCGAGCGTCTAGTTTGCCCAATATATTTTTCACTACAGTCATTACAGCTAATTTCATATATCCCCGACTTTTCTAAGAAAGGAATTTTATCTTTGGGGTTACCGAGGAGAGAGGGAGCTACCACTTGAACTGTAGGCTATGCGAAAACCAAGTTCACGAAAAATGCCTTCGAATCCTCGAGTAAATCTTGGCTCGTATGGCATAGTAATAAACTTGGTCTTACTGGTGTCTCTTTGAAAAGTCGAAGATCTTGAAACAGAATTCTTAAATTTAATCTTATTAGCTAACTTAACAATGGTTTTACAATTGTAACCATTGTCAATAGCAATTTTCTTAGTTTAAGCTCATGCACGGTTTGGTAGAGCCGAAAAATCTAGTGTGGCCCAACATATTCTTACTGAAGAACATAATCTTAATATTAATAATCTTAAATTAGTTAAGGAAGTTAGGAATAATTGCCTAATAGATAGTTTTGAAAGTTTATACATTTGTAAAAATAACCAAATCCCTGGATCTCCGCTAGTCTAGTTTAATTATTATTTTTTGTTATTGTTAAGGTCCATTGAACATCATCACTATTGCTGCTGAACCATGTTCACTGAACCTTAACAACTTTCAGTATATATTAGGATTAGTTCTCTTTTAGGTTTAGTTCACTTCAGTCTCTGAAGAAGGTAACCTTGTTACCGAAAAGTGCTTCGGACAATTAAAGTGTCGTGTTTTGGCGTTGGGGTTTGAGCTATTTTGTTCGTTCTACAGCAACCACCAAAGTTTTTCCAATCTTCATTTTTTGATGTTCCTTTTTCTTTATTAGTTTATCTATTAAGAATCACTGTAACCATTATTATAAGCTGTTTGCTTTATGATATCTACTTTTTTTAGAAAATTGGTTTTACTTAAAGGGTAATTAAACAATCTATGGATAAGGCTATGAAACTAAATTATTATTTGAAGTTAAATTAAAAACTTCATTTCAAAAACATCTTTTTTAAACTATGGATTCAAATGTCAATAGTATTTGTTTCTAATTATAATATTTTCTGCTACTAAATGTGGCGGCGCGAATGAAATTTGTGTTAAACAACTTTTTATTATTTAAAAAAATTAAACGATATTCTTACTTCATTTATACAAACGTTCTACAATGTTTATCCCTCTAGAGTAGAATGTGGGGGGAGAAAAGCTTTCATTAATTAAATCTTCAAAAGGTATCGGTATGACTGTAAAAATCTTATAAAGAAGCTTATACATACAATCGATGCTACGCTTCTATGCGCAACTGTTTTATTTTCAACAATTAAAAACTTAAATGAACGACCAATCAGGGCTCGCTTTCTTTGTTGCATCTAACAATTGACATCTGCATAAACTCTGATCTTTTTTTTTAATTCTTAATTTTACCAATGCAACCAACTTACATAATGAAATTTTTATCAATTACCTGCCTACCTACTGTTAATTATTATCATAGAATTGTCCAAAAAACAATCAATTAAACAAAAATGAATATTATTTTAACTCAATACTGCGGAGTATATAAGCGGTTATAGTTAAAAAAAAAAACGAAAGAAAATAAAATAAGTAATGTTCTCTGAAATGAAGTTTTTATAATAATTTCAAATAATAATTAAATGCGTCTTTCTAAAGATTGTATCTATTTTTAAAATAATTTACTGATATTCGTGCAAAACTTTTGTAAAAAAAATCTCCACTTTCACGTAAATAAATTATAAAACGGACTCTCTTTATTACTACTAATTACTACATGTTGCGTTACTGAACTTGACGTTTTGTTGCCATGAGAACTGAAAAATTCATCACCTTAACGTTGTAGAGTATGAATTCCTTCTTTGGCTAATATTTCAGGATTATCAGCTATAGCCTTTCAATTAAACACATCTTCATTTGACCCAAATATATCTCTACAAACATTTGAAATTTGAATTACAAAATTATATCCTGTAACGTACGTAAACTCGTAAGAATTCACAATTTGAAAAGTTATTCTTTCCATACCGATAATCATAATCATAATCATAACCATAATAACACGAGGGAATTCCCTTCAAAAATTGGGATAATCAAGATAAAGCATTGACGAAAAGGACAACGGGACAATAAGCAAAGAAGATAATTTCGATATCGGAGGGTAAATGGGGCCGTCAGTGTGGAACAATTGCTGTCGAGAGACCAGTGAAGCTAATAAGCTTAGTTGATTGCGCGGAACAGAATCTCGGCTAGTGAATGGGGACTTGGGCCCTTGATTATTTGTAAAGAACGTAAAAGATAAACGTAGATAACAAACAAGAAGGTGGCTATTTAAAACAAAACGTTACCTCAGCTCCCCAGAGATAGTGACTCTTCGTATTACAGTGGATAAGTATTAAGATCAATGACAACTGAATTACAAATTCTCAAGAAAAGAGTGTGAGAGTCCTTGGTTTAAAATTTTTACTCTCAATTTGTAGGCGGAAATGAGCGCTTAAGTTATTGAACTGAAACTTCTATATAGACGGGGGGGTATTACGATTTTTTTTTTACTCACGAAAAGCGTTACGGGAGTGTGGAGGGGATAGACGCTACAATGCTACATCGCGTGGTGAGAGGCGGCAGCGGCTGAGAGACAGAAAGGCTGCCGTGGCGGAGAGGGAGCAACGCACAGTGTTCTGGATTCAAAGATTTTGTATTAAAAATCTTGCATCACGTCAGTTTTGGAGATAACTCATAAAAAAAAATGGAAAACATTCTTCAGGTGATTTGTCAACTGATAGGCTACCGATTTAGTGGAAAAAATGTCGTTGGTAATTAGGACACATCTTCGACATCTGCAATAATCAGTAACAAACTACGTTAACTGTGTAAAGACAAAAAAAAAGCACTAAGTAAGGTTTGCATTGTTCTCGTGGTTTTTTAGGTCGCTGACTACGAATCCGACGTACAATTTTCAATAGGTACCATCCCCTCGTCACACCCTTCAGGGGTGAAAACTCAATACCTATCTTAAAAAATTAAAATGCACCTTATTTCCATGCTTTTTAGGGTGGCTGACTACGAACCTGACATACAATTTTTAATACCATCCCCTCTTCACCCCCTTTCATCCCCCATTTTGAGGTGAAATCAAATACCTGACTGAAAAAAAAAATCAAGATGCACTTTGTTTTCAGTAGTTTTGGTTGCACATTCAATCCAAGATTTAATTCACAGTAGAAGATTTTATGCGGTCACAAATTTTTACGTATATCAAGCTAGCACGACAAAGTTATTTTTCCGATTTCTAACTTGCACTATAGTTTGTCGCTAATTTGTTACCAAATTCAAAAATTTGTCGCTCGTGCCGTTTAGCCATAATCAGCTGTAATGCTAGCTTGATATCAAGCTAGCACTACACAAAGCGTATCTCGAAAACGAAATGTCGTAGGATATTATTGTAAAGGCCATAATTTGTCGCTAATTTGTCGCTGAAATATGACACATTCAACGAATTTGTCGCTAGTCTTATCTTCAACTGATAAGCGAAAAACTGCTGGAAAACCATCAAACTGGCACCACATATGGCATATCTCAAAAAGGTAATGTCGAAGGATATTACTGTAATGATCAAAATTTGTCGCTTATTTGTCACTGAAAGATAACACATTCAACGAATTTGTCGTTAGTCTTATTTCCAGCTTTTTAGTTCATTTATGTTAAGAGATCGGATTTATTTAACAAATTTTTTTAATTAGGTTTTCTCTGTTTCCCCCAAGTTGGGCAACACGTTACCTTTCGAGAGTTTGATGGCTTTCCAGCAGTTTTTTGCTTATCAGTTGGAGATAAGAATAGCGACAAATTCTTTGAATGTGTCATCTTTTAGGGACAAATTAGCGACAAATTATGGCCTTTACTGTAATATCCTACGACATTTCCTTCTCGAGATATGCCATATGTAGTGCCAGTTTGATGGTTTTCCAGCAGTTTTTCGCTTATCAGTTGAACATAAGACTAGCGACAAATTCGTTGAATGTGTCATCTTTCAGTGACAAATTAGCGACAAATTATGGCCTTTACAATAATATCCTACGACATTTCAATTGATATGACAATTTGATATCAAGCTAGCACTACAGCTGATTATGGCTAAACGGCACGAGCGACAAATTTTTGGATTTGGTAACAAATTAGCGACAAATTATAGTGCAAGTTAGAAATCGGAAGAATAAGTTTGTCGTGCTAGCTTGATATACGTCAAATTTTTCGTAGTTTTTTTATTTAAACGACTTCTGTGTAACATACACACAATTACGATTTGAAAAACTTGTTTTATACCTATCAGCAATATTAATAGTAATCTGTTGTACAGACTACACAAAGTTTTTGTAAAAGATGTAAATTAATACTATCTTTTATTTATTTAAGTAAATAGACTTGTGTGCCTTAAATTAAAATATTTCCTCGTAAAATTAAATAAAATATGTGTAAAAATCACACGATTCTTATGAATTTTTCTTTAGTAGGCAATATCCTAAAAAGCATGGAAACAAGCTGCATCTTGATTTTTTAGATAGGTATTGAGTTTTCGCCTCTGAAGAGTGTGTAGAGGGGATGGTACCTATTGAAAATTGTATGTCGGATTCGTAGTCAGAGACCCAAAAAATCATGAGAACAGTGCAAACCTTACTTAGTGCTTTTTTTTTGTCTTCACAAAGTTAACGTAGTTTTTTACTGATTATTGCAGATGTCGAAGATGTGTCCTAATTACCAACGAAATTTTTTCCACTAAATCGGTAGCCTATCAGTTGACAAATCACCTGAACAATGTTTTCCACTTTTTTTATGAGTTATCTCCAAAACTGACGTGAAGCAAGATTTTTGAAACAAAATTTTTAATCCAGAACACTGTGCAACGGCTGCAAAAAATAGATATAAATGCGCAGCCGCGCGAAGAGCGGGTAGTCCGCTAAAGTCCCGACCGGCGGCGTGTTCTAAACTCAGCTGCTGTTTTTTACATCTGCTCTCCACGTGACTGGGTATCATTACCTCTATTTGCGGTCTGTGTAAAAAACGTATGAATAAATAGAGTTTGTTAAGGAAACAGTTTAATAACAAGAAAACTTTGCCGACGGTCGTTTTTTGAAAGTCACAAAAACAGTGAACGACAACGAACGACACAAGTGTTGACGGAAAAAAGTGCATTCATTAAATGTTACCTAACCCAACCGAATCAAAATTTTCAGTAAACCTATGAAAAAGTTTTTCGTTTTTCCATTTGTCCGTTGCGATTCAATTTTCCACTCCTCCGTTGCGACTCGTTTTCCCACTCGTCCGTTGCGACTCGTTTTCCCACTTGTCCTTTGCGATTCGTTTTCCCACTTGTCCGTTGCGATTCGTTTTTCCACTTGTCCTTTGCGATTCGTTTTTCCACTTGTCCGTTGCGATTCGTTTTTCCACTTGTCCTTCGCGATTCGTTTTCCCACTTGTCTGCGATTCGTTTTTCCACTTGTCCTTTGCGATTCGTTTTTCCACTTGTCCCTTGCGATTCGTTTTTCCACTTGTCCGTTGAAGTTTTACTTCTACTATATGTCCCAGCACACATTGTTTTTGGTTTAATTTTTATTTTTTCATATCTTGTATGCTCTTTGTGAGCGGATAGTTTCCTCGATCTACATATAAAAGGTAAAACGGAAGACCTTCTGCAGTCTCACTTTAGAAATCGTGAAAGTTACTGGTTAAAAAGAAACTGACGAAACGAGCAAAATGAAGACGAACGGGAACAGTGAAGGATAATTTCATTGGATGGGAAACCAGCTCTTATGGTAGAAAAATTAAAAGGACAGGATCAAAAGAGGGAGGTTTCATCACATAACTCAGGAGACTTATAATTACGGGATACATAAATAGGCAATGATTTTTAAAAATATTAACTTAAACCAGAGTGAATACACACAAATGCCAATGGTAAACGGTTACGGAACACTCTTTTTAATGTAAGTGTTCTGTACTGATGGCAGAACCATTTGCAGCCCTTTTTCGCTTGCTTTTACTAACAAAGTTGCTGCTGGTGGGGGAGGGTACGGGTACATGAACAGAAGTGAAAATTGAGCGCAACACAAGCTTTCCATGTCAATAGTGTTGCAGCGTTTCAAGCAAAGACTTTGATAATTAAGGACGTTTGGCTCAAGGCGATTTTGAACCAACATGTTGGCGTCAGATATGTAGATGTACTAAATTATTATATTGATAAAAATTTAGTAATTAGGCCGTAAAAATACATAGACATCTATTGTTTTGGTAATCTGCAGCACATACTCACGGGCCGCTCCTGATTCTTGTCTTGATGCAATATAAAACATGTTCCTTTCGAAGTATGTCGCGAAATATCGAGACTTGAATCAAGACAAGAAATTGCACATCAAGGTAAGAAAAATTATATTTTCTGATTTTGATTTTCAAGTGGACACAAGAGTTGTATGTCGAATCAAGACTCTTATCTTGGTAAAACCATACGAAAACCAACATCTTCCCAGAAACCCCAGCCTACAAGAAATTTATTTTATAGGATGAACAAAATCAAATAAAACACAACTTTGCAGTGTCACTCAATTATTGTTTAGTAGCTAGACTTTCGGCAGCATTTAAAATTTTTTTCTTCTATATTTTTATTTTCTAGGCCATAAGCCTTTTTGCCGACGTCATTACACAAAAACTTTCATTCCTTGTTTTTGCCCCCTTTAGGGTAAAATTTTTACAAACTATAAATGTTGTATTTATATCAAATCAAAAGCCTAAAAAATGTTTCAAGCGTCTAGCTTTATATCTACTTATCTGTCTCTGTAAAATAGTTTATATAGCTTAGTATTCAACTACTTTTATTGATTCAAATAAACAAAACCTCTATAACTTTTTACACTTAATATTTTAATTTTTTAGGCCGTAAGCTTTTTGGACGACGTCATTACACAAAAACTTTCATCGGCTAATTTTATCCCCTTTAGGGTAAAATTTTTACAAACATTGAATGTCGTATTTATTTATATCTAATCAAAAGCCTAAAAAATAAGTTTCAGGCTACTATCTTTAAAAATTACGGAATTTCCGCAAAGACTTTCCTATTTCAACCCCTTACAACCCTTTTTTCGCATTAAAAAGTAGCCTCTGTCCTTTTTAAGGCTCTAGACTATCTCTGTACCAAATTTTATTTAAATCGGTTCAGTAAATTTTAGGCGAGATTGTGTAGCATACAGACAGAGTTACTTTCGCATTTATAATATTCCGCGAATTCATTTTCATCGATTTTCCCATGGGAATAAGATATTTTCCCGCAGTTAAACGTAGCCTATGTGTTAATCCAGGGTGTCAGCTAACTCCATACCAAATTTTATTAAAATCGCTCCAGCCGTTAAGACGTGAAGAAGTAACAAACATACACACTCACACACTCAGAAACTTTTACCTTTATAATATTAGTGTGATTTCTGGATGGACCAGTTTCGACTTACAAAGTCATTACCAACAGTACTTGCTAATGTTACTTACACCTTAATTTATACCTACAATACAACTTAATCGGAGGGAGAGGGGTTCATTGTTACTTTTTTGGGGTTACACATTTAAAAAGTGGCGTGTATTTAATGACTTTTAAGCCACATGCAAAATTAAGCAATCTAATATTTAACACTACAGATTAGATAGAAAAAATGGGCAAATCAGGGGTACTTATATAAACTAGAATGTAAATCTTGTAATGGTGTATATTTGGGTCAAACTGGTAGAAAATTTAAAATAAAAAATGGTTTCTCAACATTTGCAGAACACATCATTTAAAATAACCATAAATTTGATAATATTATAACACCAATGCATTATGTAAATAAACGTAAAAAACTAGATATGCTAGTTATTAGAAATTTTTAGATATAATTAATTATAAAACGTCAATTTACTAAATGACCAGATAGACAATAAATAATAATCTAGTGACAATGCAAAGTTGTGTTTTATTTGATTTTAATCATCTTGTAACTATGGATTGTCACAAAGTTAAAACCATAATTATAGAGTTTTTTAAAAATTTATTTTATATTAAACTTCTTCAGAAACTTTTCTAGAATTTGATTGTCACGAGACGTTTGCGTATTGGAACTCTACCAATAAACTAAAGATTCTTTTTAATTTTATTCTTCATTGTCCAAAAATTGACAATATAAATCAAAACTGCCATTATGAAAGTCTCTATTTTCTACTTTTTGATTGTCAACATGCAATGTAAATGTAGCATTGTTGTAATTAATTCTAACCTAACCTTATGATAATTACCTACAGTTCTAACCAATAAACCGTCGTAACTTCTGACGTTTGATTAATTGATTTTTAGAAAACTAGTACGTTTGCATTTGTTTGAATTTATTTTTTACTCGCTGTCTAATTTTTGCTCGTGTCGGTTCATATATGTTTAATAAAATACAAGTGGAAAAAGCCCTCCGAAAACCGTCCAGCTAATTACATTAATTAGTTTGGATCGTCTAACTTCATCAAGTTTGAAGTCAGCAGTAATGGAATATTCCTTATTAATAAAAGAAGAAGAAGAAGAAGAAGAAGAAGAAGAAGAAGAAGAAGAAGAAGAAGAAGAAGGGAGCAAGATAGAGAAGTGGAGAGGGGGGGTAAAGTTTTAGTTTTAAACTGAAAACAATTCTGTTCTGACTTTTTGCGTTGCGATTCGGAGGGAGAGACGGCCTTCGAAACTGCTTACTTACTTGTAAGCCTTTTAATTAAACTTTACCAGTACAACAAAAACCGTAGCTTCGCAGCCGGCAAGCCAGCAGCTCGTTGGGGTTCGTATAACACTTTTGTGGAATACAAACTAGTCATTATGTTCGAAAATAACGAAAAGAACATCCCTGAACGGCGAACAACTAAGCCAATTACTGTTCACTTGCAAGTTTATGAACCCGAACCGAGAACGGTCCTGTGGTTGCGTTCAAATACCCAATACTACAACCGATGTCGCTTCTGTTTCTACTCTTACTTCTGCCCACTTACCTACATCTTCTGTAACGAAACATTAAAGCTAATTATCGCGTATTAAAAAATGTTAAACTTGGTAGGTATTAAATATCAAAAGATCTCATGCAACAGGCATCATGACCTAAACGTATTCTAAAAGGATTAAGACAGCAAATACTATTGAAGTGTAGGGCAAAATACAAACAATAGCAAATATGTTAGGTTATAAACATTTAAATATGAAGGTGGGGCAGTTTTGAACTATAACTGAAAATACAAAAGAATCTTTAATTCTTTAATCACATTACTTTATCGATTGGTACCGAAATGGGAATAATAATGAAACTATTATAAATAGGTTACGAAATAAAAATTAGAAGTGCAAAATTTTATGAAGTGACGATGCAGGAAGACTTTTACCCCAGAATTTTGTAGTAATGAAGCTTGTAAAGTTTGGTAATACCTACATGTAGTTAAAATCCTGTCCATGTGCCTGTCAAAAACTAATCCCAAAACAAGCTCCATTCCTTTTGTTTGGAACCCTTATTGTTACACAGGCGTATGTTGACCAAAGGGGTTGTGAAACAATCGGCAGACAGGTCATTTAAGGGCGAAGATGGACGAGGACTCCCCATTGAAACAATCACTGTCGGTAGACCGCCGAAGCCAATAAGCTGAGTTTATTGCGAGGAACATTATTTCAAGTATCGAAGCAGGATTTCAGACTGATTGTCCATTTGGTTGAAAAGGATAATGCCAAGTGGAAGAAGGGTGAATTCATTGCCTTTTCTCTTCTTTGAATTTTTCGTAGGCCAAGGACAAAATTTTGTCACTTTCAATCTCAAAACGAGAAACATAGCGTCAATAAATGTATTTTGACAAATTATTTGGAATTTTGAATAATAAACAAATATAAATATAGTCCATAGGTTATATGGTTATATCCTTAAAAGGAATACATTAAGGAATCACTGGTTTAAAGGATTATTAATACACGTTCTTAAAAAGGATGATAATACTGCAGAGTGCTATTAAATTAGAAAGTGATGTTTTAAGAACCGAGTAAAAATGTGCTCTTTTTATTGAAAACGAAGCAAAATTCAAAAAAAGTCAACTGAAACTTTTTTGTTAATAACCAAATTTACTTTCGGAGTGTCCCAGAATTCCATGGACATAAAATAACTACAGGTTCTTAGAATCAAAACAAATCAATTTAACCACACTTATTTATTTAGGTACAAAATTGCTTCGTTTATACACTAAGAGGCAACATAAAAATTTTCATGCAGGTACATGGAAATGTGTATTGAAATACGAATATCAATTTTCTTACTGATGATATCTTGATTTGGGTTTAAAGGCCGCCATTGGTTGGAATTGCTTCGTAAGATTGCGCTATCACGAGTGGCGAGCTTCTTCAGAAGTTCTTCTATCTCCGATGTTGGATGTAGACTGGCGACTTCCCTTTAAACTTTTAAACATTTGAGTGTTTCATTCCCACCAATGTTGGCGGGCGGGCTGTCCCCTGCCCTACACTTTGGTGCAAAGTCGGAGGGTAAAGCGTAAGGCCCTCTTCAGCCTCCTTTAGGAATCGTGGGAATGGGTGGGTGGTGGTTTGTGGGAGAAATATGAGACGAACGAAATGAAGACAGAAGAGAAGTGAAAAAGTATCTGTGGAGCATTAATACTCCAGCATTTGCCAAACCACAGAAAAACTTGAACCAAGGCAGTCGGCCCCGGAATCAAACCGGTGACGACTAGAGAGCAAGTTATATTTATGCTGGTGAATATGGGGTGGGTCCCGTTCCGCCTCGGCCAACCTTGGGCCTTCGTGTCGGTCGCCATCGTTCGAGTGTTCAGGAGGAGTTTTCTTTGTATTCGTGGACGAGAGGAAATCTTCAAAAGACACCCAGTCACCTGTTGCGACTGGGTAGTATCGGATTCGCCCTGAGAAGGGCTCCTACCGACTAAAACCTCTCCTCCTCTTCAGCCGTTCATGAGGATCGGATTCCAGATCTGAAAAAGTCTGAGCATCTTCTCCTTTCTGTTGAATTTCTCCGGATGTTTGTGGATCTTGATGGCCCCTCTTACCAGCTTGCTATGGTAACCGTCGACCAACGCCAGAAATTCTCAAAGGATATCCTGTGGTTACCATTGCTCAATGCGCATCCGGTTACAGCAGACTTATCAAGTGTCTTAGTCGGCAGCTTTTTTAGGCTCCCGTGTTCCTATGTAGACATTTACGCAGGAACAACGTGCGCGGTAGACTCCTGAGGCTGAAAGAAGGTCCCTTATGTTTTTCACTAATCTAAGGGTCTGCTTGATCTTCCTCGTTGGTTTCAAATCAGCAGATAGAAAAATAGTTTATTGAATTTACTTGAATAAAATATAACTAAGATACAGCTATTCATAAGTTATCATTTACGGCTTTTACTATGTTGATGTTTAATTAATATAATAAATTAATATCGCCCTAATTGTCCTTTTTCAAATTGAATATCGATTTCTTCGTCAATTTATTCAAGAACGCTATCTTCATTATAATATCCTTCATTAAAATTTTTCACAGTTCTGGTGTGTCTAATAGCCTTTATTGGGATACCTTCCTTATAAACAAGAGAAGCAGTATTTTCAACTCTAAAAATTTTAATATACTTGTTAAATTTTTTTGGCAGTGACAGATATAGACTTGGTATTATACATCAGTGAAACAATTGACATCAATTGTTTTTATTCCCAATTCTAATTAAGAAAAATCTGTTAAAACGCGTTCTGGTTCTGTATAACTTTAGGACCCACAAAATTAACAATTTTCCCATATCACATATGAAAGAGGAAAGACATTTGAGTAATATTATGTAAAAAACATGGGTCATTAACAAAATTAAGCTAGAGAGGATGTTAAAGTAACTCTACTGTTTTCGCTTCGTAGAAAAAAATTCATTTGTTGTTAGTCATGAGGTGTTGTTGAAGTGTAACAGTTGCGCAGAAGGTTGATAGTTCGCATTGTGCAGTTTGTGTTTGTAGTTTGTCATTTGTATTACGTTTGTTGAGTTTATAGTACTTGTAGTATAGAGCCTTTGTAAATAATATAGGCCATAACGAAACCATACCTTTTAAGATTAGTTGATACTTAGGTTAGGTTAGGTTACGGTAGGTTATCTCAAGTTACCATAATTAAGCAAATTAGTTTGTGTATAAAATAAACTATTTTGCGCGTTTTCGCGATTTTTTTTGTTTTTTTTATGTCATCCGCCTTTTTTTTAAACTACATATATAACAACCGTTTCATGTTTTTTTTTTAACAATTACCTATACTGTGGGTCCTAAAGTGATACGCACCCCACGTTCTAATTTCTAATTATTACTTTTTCTGTGTCGCAAATTCTTTCTTGAAGAATTTCTACTAAAAGAAAAGAGGGGAGATTTTCAACGCAAAGGTGATGCCTATTTAAGGCCTTTTGGCACTTAAATATCAAGTTCAGTAGCGTAACATGCAGTTATTAGTAGAAACAAAGAGAATTCAATTTATAATTGATATTCGAAAAAGTTAAGGTTTTTTACAAAAGTTTTTGTTAAACAATTATTTTAAAAAACGAAAACAATTTTCAGAAAATATCTCTATTCTAACGATATTTTTTAGTTTTTCACGACTAATTTTGGTGCTGCCAATAGGAATATATGTGTCAACATCTGCTTCTCATATCTTTCTCAGTAGTTTTTCTTGAAAAAACCGACAGAAACTCATTCAAACAAAAAAATTATATTATGATTCTCTTTAGTAAATTAGTTGCATATTTTTATTTATACATAAGCCACGAACAAACTAAACCTATAAATTTATAAAGGAGCCTTCTCGCATCTTTGCTAAACGCAGCGCATCGACATTATTGAAATCATGGATTATTTATGCTTCTAATGTAGTGTTTGAAACTGAATTTCCAGATTGTAACCGTGTCTTTTTGATGAAATCCCCATGGTGGACCATGGTGATGTCAGTAGTGTTCGACGTTTTGTCTCCTATCGGAAGGGACATCTTCAGGAAATTCGCGTTGCTGATGAAAGGTCTCCAACGCTAGTGCTGAACTGCAGTTGCACTAGCGTTGGAAACGTCGAACACTACTGACGTCACCATGGTCCGTCATGGGGATTTCATCAAAAAGACATGGTTACAATCCGGAAATTCAGTTTCATCAGACGACAGCAGTGGAAGTCTAAATCAAATTCTAATATAGTGTTTATTTACACTTAGTTGTGACCCAGTAATAACAGGACCTTGCAACCTTCGAAGGTTGACTGTCAGATATTATTTTTCGTAAATGGTAATACAGTGGATTTCATTTATAACGACTTTGGTTGTAACGACCTTTTGGTTATAACGACATAACACATAAGTCCCTTAAATTTAAGGAGTAATTTAAGAAGAAAAATTGGCTGTAACGATTTCGGATGTAACGTCGATTTCGGTTTTAGCGACTAATTTTAATAAAGTATTAATTACAAGATGCTAGAAATCTCATACTTACTGATATTGCGGCCGAGTCTAAACACAAAACTTTTTTATTTTTTGTTTACATTCACAGATAGTCAGCAAGCAGTTGTACTTAGTAATTGTTTATGAATGTTAAGGTTGATAAAGTTAAATCTAAGAATCAGTTACTACTGGGTAGTACTTTTCTTGCCTAATTTCCTTCTTTCATTCTTTCTCTCTTTCTTTTTATATAGCGACTTTCGGATATAGCGACGGAATTTAATGGTGCTTTTAATTGTCGTTATAAACGAAACATACTCTATTTGTAATTCCTACTAAAAATAGGTAATTTTAAAAAATGCAACCGTTTGCGCTTTTATGCGACTTAAAAATGATTTGAATATTCATTTATCAATGTCATCAACATTGTTATTACCTACAGGTGATTCTGTTTATGTATTGTCACATACATTGTATTTTCTGCTCGAGGATAATATATACATTATACATAAATATGTGGTACACGTATCACAGGTTGCATTTATCACTTGGCACGTTCTTCTTATCGAGCCATTTTTATAGGCATTTTCTGTCATTCGACCGGGTTACCGTATAATAAACTTCGTGATTTATGTTAAGGGGAGGTCCCGAAGTATGGGCTTCTTGGACACGGTAGGTATGGAAGCGACCGGTTGGCATACCAACCAAGGACGACTGAGACTACTTTATTTAATCTGAACTAAAAAAATGGTACATATTATTATATCCGCATATCCACGTACATATAAGTATCCATTTCATTTCACATATGTACTAGCAAGCAACGCATATAATGAAGAAATAATAAAATTGCTGCAGTTACAGATGCATATAATAGTGATGGGAAGTTTCGATACTTTTGTGGATTCGTTCGTTCCAATTCCATTCCGATAGTGGAACGAGTCCGACGGATTCGTTCCTCGGAATGAAATTGAAATGTAGAATGCATAGTACATTTTTGCGTCGATCCGGTTGAACTCGGTCAGTATCGGTACAAATAACCGAATCCAAGCTTGGGCTAAAGTATCTGTACGATACGAATACTGTGGAAACTATAACGGTACGGCACTGCGAGGCTGCGAGAAGATGTAATAAGAATGATCAGTGATACAGTTTGTTTAGTCTAGTATAGTAAATAAATAGATGAAAGTTGAATTGCTGAAGCGGCAGAAATAATTGTAAACTAAAGAAAAAGCCGTTGTCAAATCAAACTTAATTTATTAGTCAACATCTAAATCTATAATGTGTAACAATCAATGAATATTAAGATACCTAAGTAATTAATATAATCATTTTCTTTGTTTTGCTGACAGCGCAGCAATGTGTTTTAATTTTTAAACATCGGCAGGCTCCTAAAGCGCAAATGCTTTAATTGATGATACCGCAAAGAGCAGGAAATCACCGACGACCTGCTACATCGTCTTGTTCGGTTCCCTATTCGTTTTTCCACGACTGCAAACGAAAGCGAGTTGTGTTTACGTTGATGGGAATCGAACCGAAAGTCGAAGGGAATGGATGGCTGATCGCCTTTTCGATCCTCGGAACGATTCGGATTGAAAACATGGATTCGGTCCGAATCGATCCTAGCCTGGATTCGTTCCTTTGTACCGAGTCCGGCCGGAACGATACATCACTAGCATATAATTATGTCGAACATTAACATTTTGAGATACAGCTAGGCAGTTTAAAAATCGGGGCTATTTTTGTTCTTATTGTAAATATTCAACCAGACTGTCAAATATATTGTTAAAATTAAAATTAAAAAATGTATGTGTGACGGTAACTGCATAACTTGAAGGAGAAATAGGGAATAATATTGTACAGGGCGATTCATTATAATGTCGCCCCCCTTTAACTTTGTTACTTGGAGTGTCCCAAAAAAATTAAAAGTATGGTTATGTAGGTGCTGAAAAATACTTTTTTTCTATTTATAACAAAAATTTGAAAAATTATCAGTATACAGGGAAAACCTAAAAGCTCATTTTTTTTTAATGGATCACCCTATATTTGAATTAATTTTTCAATTCCTCGTAAAATTCTAAGCATAATTTATATAACATACCGTACGTATATCTAAAATCAATAGTTTCTGAAATATTCGCATTTAAAACGTTATCATCAAATATTTTATTAAACAACTGTTACAAATCAAGAAGTCTTAGGATACCACGCTTTTTATTGAAAACAAATAACTAACAGTGACATTATATAAAAAAAAAACATGTATACGGCCACCAAATTGACAACCTCGATCACCTTAAAGATTTTATACGGAATTAAATTAATAATTTAAATGAAAATAACCCAGCATTCATAACAGATTCATTAGAGAATATGCGAAGAACCCTTATACAATGTGTTGAAGAAAATGGAAGCTCAGTAGAGCATCTTTATAAAGAACTAAAAATTGTTTTTGTTATATTATTTATTGTTAAATTTCTTGATTTGTAACAGTTGTTTAATAAAATATTTGATGATAACGTTTCAAATGCGAATATTTCAGAAACTATTGAATTTAGATATAAGTACTAGTCCGGTCAATTTAAATATTCGAAGCTACATAAATTCCCAGCAAGCTAAAAATCAGTAAGATCGTTCAAAATATGATTAAAAATAAAATTTGGAAGTGCCCCATCTTTCCCCTGTATGCAAAAATTTTTATTCAAGGTCAAAGTCAAAAAAACGAGTTTTTCGCGATTTTCAGCAAAACGGTAAGTTTTATCATAAAAATACTTCAGACAAAAATTGTAGATCATAAAATTATCTATAAAGTATGTATCAATATTTTTTTTCCTAAGAGCCACCGTTTCTGAGATATCAGGTAAAATGAAACCCAGTCCCTTATTTTATACGCCAGTGTAACCTCGAGACAACATCTGTCTCCTGTTCAATTGTATGCGTGGCTAGGGTCTTATTATACCTGCTTTATGTCAGTGTGCCCAATAAATGAAATAATGTTAGTCTCAGCGTTGCCAGATTAGGGGATTTTCCCCAAAAAATAGGGGATTTTTTTCCTTTGGGGTATTTTTTGAGAATACATTTTTCAGGGGAATTCTTCTGGAGAAAAATTTTCCTCTACAATCTTTTTTCTATTTGCACTAAATATTTTCTAGTTCTTGGGGATTTATTTGTCACATAGCTTATTTTGGGGTATTTTAGAGATACATATTTTATAGATAATTTTATGATCTACAATTTTTGTCTGGGTAATTTTATGATAAAACTTACCGTTTTGCTGAAAATCGCGAAAAACTCGTTTTTTTTTTTAGTTTTAACCTTGAATAATTTTTTTTCCATACAGGGGAAAGATGAGGAACTTTCAAATATTATTTTTAATCATATTTTAAACAATCCCACCGATTTTCAGCTTGGTGGGAATTAATGTAGCTTTACTCTTATTTTTTGGTCTAATTTGACCGGACTATACGGTATGTTATATAAATTATGCCTAGAATTTTACGAGGAATTCATATATAGGGTGATCCATTAAACAAAATGAGATTTTAGGTTTTCCCTGTACACGTATTATTTTTCAAATTTTTGTTATAAATAGAAAAAAAGAATTTTTTAGCACCCACATAACCATACTTTAAATTTTTTTGGGACACTCCAAAAAACAAAGTAAATGGGGGGCGACATTATAATGAATCACCCTATAGGGACCACTCTTTGTAAATATGAAGAGTTCTCGTTGAAGTCCAACTGTATTAGCTCGATAGTAATTCTACATCGAAGAAATCGAAATCGTCTGTGTATCTCTATTAATGTTTTCCAATTCTTCATTATATGAATTTACAACAACCTTATGGTATTAAATGTTAATTAAGAAATAAGCGTATAAACACCCTTCGAGATTAATTCAAGTCTGCACCCTTTTGATTGATTATCAGAGTCCATTACAAAACGTGTAAACGGTCCAAATTGCATGGACATTATTTAATAATAATTGAATACGTATCTATTTATCATTCTAGTGTCTATTTAAACTCAGTTCTGTCCTCGACGATTTTATTTGTTGCGGTAAACGCATAATTTTTGAAAATAATTTTTATATATCTATGTTATTTCGAATTTATTTCTCTAACTTTCTAATTTTTGCTTATTGTATTTGTTAAATACCATTTCAATGTAGACTTCTGAACTTCCTATCTTGTGCATGCCTTTGTGTGCTTTCCAAGTAACTTCTGTTGTTCCACAACAAGTAACAGTCATAATAAGAGATTTTATTTTATATAAAACCATATTTTCCAATAGTCATAAGGAGAGATTTGTAGGCTCAATTATGGTGAACAGTTAAATAATTAAAAACTATTGTTGATGCCATATGATTCGTTCTGTGCAGGTCCGGAGGATTGGTCGTTGATGAATATGTTTTGTATTATTTTATATCAAACGAAACTTCATGCCATAAATACAGATGATGATCTTTTGTCCAGCACCTCCACCAGATATTTAAAGAATACTTTACATACAGTTACTAATCTGAAAACAGGCGTTGAAGGTATTGTAGAACACTAAATAGCTCAAACCCCCACGTCAAAACAAGAGACTAAACGTCGGAAGCGCTTTTAGGTAACAAAGTTACCCTCTTCAGGAATTGATGAATACTAAAAACTAATGTATATAAATACTAAATATTAACCAAGTATTCTCTGGGTTGTTATGCCGCGGTTCTGTCTTCCTCCTATACTAAACGTTTCGCCAGTCTCGACTGAGACTGTATCGGAAGTCGAGACTGACGAAACGTTTAGTAAAGGATAAAGACAGGACCACGGCAACCCGGTTACCATACGAATGCTAAAAAACTAAAAAATACTAACTACTATAACTATACTTCGTTAAACTTTATCTATGAAGAAGAAAAATAACATTCTATACCTACATTTACACCCTACCATTTTTGGATTTAAAAATCATTAGACAAAACGATACATTAATATTTGACATATACAGAAAGCCCACCCACACAGATAGGTATATTTTTAATGATTCATATACTGATAAGAAACGCAAACTATCGGCCTTCAATAGCCTAATTTTCAGATTAATCAACGTACTTTTAAATAGAGAAAACTTTAACAAAGAATTGAAACATATTTTAAACATATATTTAGAACACGGTTTCAAAAAAGAAGAAATATATATATGTAAAATCATTAATAATCACAAAAAGAAAAAATTAATCAAAGATAGTACAAACTTAACAAATGTCAAAAACAATAATTACATAAAGAGAAGGTTCCCATGCAACCGCAAAATAAGAAAAGGCCTAAGAAAAACTTTTGGAGATTATGATATTCAGCCTGTTTTCACCAATAAAAACAGTTTGTCCAATCTTTAAGGAAATCCAAAGGACAAAGTAGGTAAAAAACAAAAATTAGGTTTGACTGACATGAATTTAGCGACATGTTATAAGGAACATTTTTATCATGTAAAAAAACCAGAATAAAGAAAAATCGGCAGTAGCGTGTCATATTATAGAAACTGGACACTCCATAAGTAACAATAATATAGAACTTTTAAAGGAATGTACCAACTACTTGGAATTGTCTCCAACGGAAGCAGCATACATGTATAGATACCGGGATTTCCTAATGAATTTCGATCTGTCACCCCTAAATAACCCTTTATTACCGCTACTTCGCCAATCTTATATTTAAGAAAGATCGTTGTAAAAAACTTTGTTACTCTAAAGATGACCACGTTATGGTTGAAGTTTATACATTTATATCTAAATAAAAGTTTTTGTGGATTATAGGCTGAATTTTGTCTTTTTCTACCTATACTATAAATACTCTCCTAAAAAGTTAGAACAATTACATCTAAGGGTGGGGATGGTGTACACCCTTGTTGTAGTTTAAGAAAATTGATTTACTCTTCAAAAAATAGTACTCTTGTAGACATTTGTATGTAGGTACCAATTTTTTTTCTCGCCTTTGCCACCCTCTCGCGGGTAAACGAAGCCGTTTGGTATATAGATAAATGCGATTAAATCAACTTATTTTCATTCCAGAAACCTGTCGTTGCTTCATATTATACAGAATTTTGCGACACTCTGATATTGGGTACTTAATTTTCTTCATTGTGAAATTTGTACACTCCTCTTAGTCCGGTCAAATAAGACCAAAAAATAAGAGTAAAACTACATAAATTCCCACCAAGCTAATAATCAGTGAGATTGTTTAAAATATGATTAAAAATAAAATTTGAAAGTTCCCCATCATTCCCCTGTATGGAAAAAATTTTATTCAAGGTTAAAAGTCAAAAAAATTAGTTTTTCGCCATTTTGAGCAAAACGGTAAGTTTTATCATAAAATTACCCCAGACAAAAATTGTAGATCATAAAATTATCTATAAAATAGGTATCTCTAAAATACCCCAAAATAAGCTATGTGACAAATAAATCCCCAAGAACTAGAAAATATTTAATGCAAATAGAAAGAAGATTGTAGAGGAAAAATTTTCCTCAGAAGAATTCCCCTGAAAAATATATCCCCAAAAAATACCACAAAAGGAAAAAAATCCCCTAATCTGGCAACCCTGAGACTAACAGTATTTCATTTATTAGGCACACTGACATAAAGCAAGTATAAGACCCTAGCCACGCATACAATTGAACAGGAGACAGATGTTGTCTCGAGGTTACAGTGGCGTATAAAATAAGGGACTGGGTTTCATTTTACCTAACGAACAAAATAGCTCAAACCCCAACGCCAAAACACGACACTTTAGTTGTCCGAAGCACTTTTCGGTAACAAAGTTACCTTCTTCAGGGACTGAAGTGAACTGACAGTCCCTGAAGAAGGTAACTTTGTTACCGAAAAGTGCTTCGGACAACTAAAGTGTCGTGTTTTGGCGTTGGGGTTTGAGCTATTTTGTTCGTTCTGCAACAACCGCCAAAGTTTTTCCAGTCTTCATTCATTTTACCTGATATCTCAGAAACGGTGGCTCTTAGGAAAAAAAAATATTGTTACATATTTTATAGATAATGTTATGATCTACAATTTTTGTCTGAAATATTTTTATGATAAAACTTACCGTTCTGCTGAAAATCGCGAAAAACTCATTTTTTTGACCTTTGACTGAATAAAAATTTTTCCATACAGGGGAAAGATGGGGAACTTTCAAATTTTATTTTCAATCATATTTCAAAAAATCTTACTGATTTTTAGCTTGGTGGGAATTTATGTAGCTTCGAATGTCTAAATTGACCGGACTATCTCCAACTTTGCAATAACTCTTAATTAGATATATTTTCATCTGAATAAGCCACTGTCGTTGTGAAACATTTATAAACGATTAAATAATTTTTGAAACTATATTATTTTTATATTTACCTATGTGATTTTTAAGTTTCAATATGTACCGCCCACATCAATTCATTTTGTAAAAAATATACTGTTTTGTTTATAACAATAGTATTTTAATTTCTATTCAATTTTATCTATAGGTATTGTTTGTATACAAGGAATTTACAATTTCATTACTGTTTTTCGGCATCTTTAAATCTTTAGGTACCTGAAAGTTTCTGAAAACTACATTAAAAGCCCATTAGGCCTTTCCATATTTAGTATTCGATAGATATTGTCATCTGGTTTGCAGATTTCTAGCCTATTGTATTATTTGTTAACTAGGTCATATTTGTCAGCATACCATTTTCGTAGGTTTTATACCATAGAAACGACATTTTAACGACAGTTCGATTCAACCCTCTTAGAAACAAGTCCTTTTTGTTTTAATTCAACAAACATTCACCTTACCGTAGATTTTAATAAAGTTTTAGTTGAAGTATTTGAAGTGTTTTATTTATTACACGTGTTCACGAAAAATATTGAAATATTCAAGTTTCACAATAATAAACTTGAAAGGGTAGCCACGTAAAATACATACGTCGCCCCAATACATATACTATTATGTTGAAAATACCAAAGTTGGCATCAACATCCGGAAATATATAATAACGAAAAGTTGCCGACAGTTGAAACTATTTCTATTAAAATGAAAATGAATATCTTTGATAGATTTTGACAGATTTTCAAATGGTTGGTATCCCTAAAACTTCTCATGTACCTCTCAGTTTTAAAAATCCTGTATGTATGTCAGTTCATACAATGGACCTAAAAGTGTCGATACTGAATTATATCTATCGTATATAGTTTAGCGACTATATATTAAAGGAAAATCTTTTAAGGCGACATACGACGCTGAAATTTCTATTATAAAGAATATAAAGCTATATATGTATAAGAAAGTTCCGTTTTCTTTTTTGAAAAATGCACAGTCACTGAACATAAAGTTGGTAAGCTTCGAATCGATTTACTCCTAGAAAATTGATGAACGAAATGACTTGCGTGAGCTGTTTGGACCATATGAAAAATGACACCTTCATCTTTTGAACGAGTTCTGAATGTTCAGATATGACATATACATAATATATACACATTTTATGGTAATAGGTCGTATGTCTCGCCCTATACTTGCTATAATATTACATTTTCATACTCATATTTAGATATTGATTTCCTTTCTGTTTTTCCAAAAAGATAGGTATAATGAAAGATGGTTGAAAGTAACAGAAAATTTTATTTCAAAAGATATAAATACAAGAGCCACAACTACAGTTTTTATGTAAATATTCTAACGAATAAGCGAAATTTTTACGGTTGATTTTAAAGGTTTAATGAATTAAAAATGTTATAAAATAGATAAAACTTAAAAACTAATTACAAATATATATTAAAATTACTTGCCTAATTAACTACCAACCAGGGGCGTTGGTAATGGCAGAGACTTTTGGTAGGACATCAACCTAACCCTTCTCACTCGCTTGCTGGATCTTACTAACTGCTGCTTTACTGTCTTTTTTGATTAACATGTTCTCATATAATGATCCACATAGTGCTTTTTTAGTTACCCCCAAACGGAACTTTGGAAGTTGGTCACGGCCTACATATACTGTGCGACTATGTCGAAGTTCCGGGTGGCGATTTCCTAATACGTATTTGCGTTGCATCGCATAACAATAATAAATACAATTTTGTGGCCCAGTTTTATGTGTCGAAAGTTTCAACAAACGTATCTCGAAATAAAGGAAACATAAAAAGAAATATAATTTTTGTAAAATTTTGAGCACTATGTGACAATATTATAATTAAACTTTAAGTACCTAGTTAATCTGATGTAATTGGGCCGTTGTAATTTTTTTTATCACCTACCCACACGTTTTGTTGTTTCATTTAAAATTTTATTGCCACTGTAATTCTCACCCTTACAATTAAGATACTTTATTGAGCAGAGACCAGATAAGAAACGTTTTGCCTACAAAGTATACACAATAAGAAAATGTTTAATCAGCTGTATAAAAATAAGAAGCATCCTTTTTCCAAAGCAATTAAACTATCGTTGGACGAAAGGGGTAAACAATAATTTTATGGAATACTAGAAAAGTGTTCTAAGCTGTAAGTAAACATGGGGTGGTGGCGTAAAGGAGGATATTACCACTGTTCAGTATTCATTATTATGAAAATAGATCACAGAGATATTCAGGCACGGAATATTATGGCCAAAATACGACACTTGAAAAACTTTAACTTTTAGGTTATATGGGGGTCTATTATGGTTAATTAACGGTAGAAGGCCTTACTTGTTGAAACTCCATGTCAAATAAATAAATAACACAGAAAAAAAGTTTCAAAATTATTTTAATTGTACACAACAATTGTTTCACCAATACATTGGCTTCTTCAGGTGAAAATGGTCTGAATAAAATCTTTACAAAATAGGCTTAAATACTAAACGCTTAATTAAATAGAATACTTCACATAGCTAAAAATAATGGTTACCCAGTTAGATTAATATTTTCCTTGTTAAACAAAAAACTCCACAATAAAACCTTAAATTCAATTTACCCGGTCGTTAAAACTAAATCCAACAACTACAGTTCGATCACATACTTAGGTGATATTTCCCTTAAAATAGGGCGTGAATTGAAAAAATCAAATAGTATAATTACTTCCTACAGAGCCAATAATACTTTATCTAAATACATAAAACATAATAAAGATAAGTCTAATAAAGAATCAAAATCTGGAGTTTATTTACTGGAATGCGCAGACTGTGATCAAGTTTATGTGGGACAAACTGGTAGATCCTTCAAACAAAGGATTAGTGAACATAGGAGAAGCTACACCAATGGGAATGCTGATTCTACATACGCAGAACATTTAATAAACGAAAAACATAATTTTAATGATAATTTTAGGATTTTAAAAGAATTGCCAAAAAGTCACAAACTAAACATAGCTGAAAGTTTTTATATTAATAAATACAATAAATTAAAAATTTGACTTAACGATCAAACTGATGTAAATAATTCTCCGCTACTAAATTTGGATTTTTCTTCAAAAACTTAAAGTTTAACCCACCCCTCCTTTAGATGTTACCCACCCCGTTAAATTAAGCGTTTAGTATTTAAGCCTATTTTGTAAAAATTTTATTCAGACCATCTTCACCTGAAGAAGCCAATGTATTGGTGAAACAATTGATGTGTACAATTAAAATAATTTTGAAACTTTTTTTCTGTGTTATTTATTTATTTTCTATTATGGTTACCTTTTAAAATTAGTTTCATATTATACAGGGTGTTCCAGTTGTTTTTTTTTAATGAAACCCTCTTTATATTATTGCATTTTTGGATTCTCCGGTCAAAATAAGTATTTGTAGTGAAAATATTTATAATACATAAACCTTATAGTTTTTTAAATAATTCGAATTTTATCGAAATCTAACTTGATCTTCATGTTTCAAATACTTAAGAAGCATTTAAGTTATGGAAGCGAAATTTACAATGAAGTGTAGCAATAGATAATTTTTTATATCCCAATTAGGAGGAATGAAACGGAAACATTTCTAGAAAACATTTATTAATAAAGAAAGTATATGTAAAATATGTTAAAAAAATAAAATGTATTTGATGAGAAAAAAACAAGAAACGTTAGGTAAGCATTTGGCCATCTCTCCCATAGTGTGCGGGGGAGATGCCTCATGAGGGAGGTAGAGGTGCCCCATGTGTACAATCACTAACTTTATGTGTTTGAGGTAATTATTTCTTTTGTTAACGTAGAATTCTTTCGCATCCGTCACACACATTTTCATATCTACTGCATCCGTCATAAAACCACACCTTGCAATGCATGCATTGGACTCAATATTCTTTGCTAGTTGTAGTTCGGTACTCTTCACCACAACCATTGCAACGCTCCTCATTTTCTGAAGATGCATCCATATCTGAATCATCATCGAAGTGCATCTGTACATCATCCAACTCTTCAGAGGAGCTATCACCAGTTGCTATTCTTCTTGGACGAGCTGCTTTGGTGTAAACTGGTAACATAGAACTACCATAAACACACGGGATGCTTTATTGACACCCATGCGACCATCATTTATTGTATTTAAAGCTTTCTGCAATTGTGGTGCAGTCCATTTCCCTCGTTCTGGACACTTACGTTTGTACTCCGTGGGCATCTCTTTAAAAGGAAAACAAAAAGTAAATACATATATCACGGGGCATCTATCCCGTACTTCACTGAGGCATCACTCCCGATAATATGGGAGAAATGCCCCAGTAAGTATCGTCACTATGTTTTTAAACACACCCATCCTTTTAGGTTAGAAATCACTGATACACTTATACTGATAACCACAAAAAAGGACTTTTTGTAAAACACTGCGAATAATGAAGACTACAAATTTTTAACCTGCTTACCTCACAAATTCAAGAGCTCCGAATTACCAATATATTATTTAAATAATAAAATAGATACCTCTTGAAAGTAACGAACTTACACACACCTGCATAAGTTTGTGACCGACCGTAACGAACATTACCGACATCCATTGATCAGAAGCTGAAATAAAAACAAAGGCCATCTCTCCCTGAGGGGCATCTCTACCGGACTTACCCTATAATAAACTCGTCATCTTATACAGGGTGTCCAAAAATTAATACTGCTTACGTGAAAACTTCAAGGGGTTGTAACTTGATTAATTTAAATGGAACGCCATATTTTTTATCAGACCAGGAAATGTACTTTTTAATTACCTATCGTTTAGTATTAGGGCGTTCAAAAACTGAACGCTAAATAATTGTTTTTGGCGCCATTTGGAGTTTTTCAGCCTTATTCATAGTCAGTTAGTAGTGACATTTGGTAGACTACTAAGCTTAGTAGCTACTAAGAAATTTAGTAGCGTGGTAGTCTATGTTTAAGCGGTACAAATACGATAAACATAACCTCGAGTGGTAGATTTTAAATTAATCTACGGCTTTTAAGAAGCGAGTTATCGGTACAAAATACAAAATTAAAAAGAATACCATAAAAATAAGATGGAAAATGGAAAGGATTTATAAAATTGAATTGAAAAATTAAAAATCAAACTGGTATATGTCTTGTTAATTTATTTCAATGGGCAGTAATCCATTAAAAATTATTACAATCGTTTTTTTCTGAAATAATTACAAACTTTATTGAATTAACATCTTGTTTGTATATTTTAAAGTAAATTGCGTGAACAAGTAAAATTTTATTCTTATGATAATGGTAATAATGATTCGTAAATGAAAAATTGATGAATTTATTAGTCATTTATTCAGGCTAAAAATATAAGTAATTTTTATTTATTTATTTAATTTAATGCCAGAATAAGTACAAAATAAATCCGCACTGCTACTGAGGTGTCTAGATATCACCTGTGCGTAGCATCCAGCTTAGTACACTTAAATTAAGTAAGTTAATTTATTTATTTATTTGTCAGTAAACACATCCCACTGAGAGAAATAAATCCTGCTTGTAGACCGGACAAAATAAAGGTTGTTAATATTAGAAGTTGATTTCTTCTTTCGAGAACTTCATTGCATTTTTATATAACTCTGGGTTGTTTAAATTGTCCTTTATCGATTAGGAAAGATTGTTATGTATTCTTCTTTGGGTATTTAGTCCTGGACAGTTGATGATATATCCCTTTATTTGGATGGGGTTGATGTTGCAGTTTGTACATTGTGGGGTAGTTATTCATTAGGTATATATGTGTTAAATATGTATAGCCAATTCTGAGTATTTCTTGTAATGTAACTTCTTAAATTGATAATTTTTTCGATATTAATTGTTATCGGAATGTTGAACGTAAATAACAGCTACACTACTACAAAAATAAGTAAAAGGAAAAACACATAAACAATTATTCTGTATTGAATAATAAGTTAACTTAAAAGTAAGGTTAAGTCGTTAAACGTCAAAAATACCGATATTTACACATTCAGTAGGTCATTTGTCACAATTTCTCGCCGTTGTCAAATCGTTTCGACGCAAACCATTCTACTAGCTAGTAGCGTACTAACTGACGTCTATGAATACGATGCAGATAGTAGCGTCTTAGTAGGTACTACTTAGTAGACTACTTACATCCTAACTAAACCGTTGACTATGAATAAGGCTGTTTATGTTTACAATACCAAGCAATTCAAGCTATTCATAGCATATTTCTAGTATTATAATGTTTATTATTTTATGATCGTTAGTTGGTAGGTAGCGATGATCATGAATCAGCAAGAGAGGGTCCTCAAAGGCGGAGTAGTGTCAATAGCGAACTCGTAACAACAAATTAAATGTAAAGATGCATTTTATTAATTTGTGCAATAAATTTTTCTTAGTTACAACGTGTTTTATTCGTCAATTGAAACCACAAAGGATAAAAAAATAGTGAGTAGGTAATTATTCAAATATAATTTACGTCAACAGAAACACAAAATTACCTCACTCATTTTGTGTTATTTTACATAGGTATATGTCACAAGAAAAATAAATAAAACAAATAAATTAACGAGAATTCTTAATTGCCTAGACAATATTTATTTTCGGTCTTTACGACCATTATCTAGAGAATACAAATGACAACTAAATGTAAAAATGTGTTTTAACAATATATGCTGTTACAAGGGATGTTACAATTTATACAAAATCAAAGGAGAATTATGAGACACTAATTTTTTGTATATTTATTTATTAACTAGATTACAATTATTGTGAATAGATTTTCGTACTTCTAAGTTTTCTAACAAGGTTTTCTGTTTTTTGGGATGTTACTTTGTAAAATTTTTAACTTTATCCATGTTTAGACGTTGATTTTTAATAAGAAAGTGTTCGGCAAAACCACATTTAATGTCCTTTTTGTTTACAGCATAATTATGTTCAGAGACGCGTTTCTTGATCAATGTTCTCTTTATGGTTACGCAATATACACAAAGACTTAATTCATTAAATACTCAAAATTTTAAAAAAATACTTAAAAGTAACCAAAGAAAATTGCCTAGGGAGTTTACTTAAAATGATATTAAATACGATGAACATTAAAAATTGAAAAGATGTAGGGTCAGGTGGGGTAATTGTAAAACCGGGATAATTGTAAACAGGCTCTTGATTTTTCGATGAAACAGGACTCGTGATTATTCCAACTACTTAATGGGGTGTTGACTTTTGACGGTTGGATGCTTTAGCGCGCTAAACAGCAGAGGAAGGTGTCGCAATATTTTATGTTAAACAGTGAAAATATTTTTATATAATATATAATTTTTGGGGTAATTGTGAACACGGCTTCATAAATATAATTTTCGTACGAATTAATGTTTGAAAACGAATTGTTCACTTTTCCTCAATCAAAAACCTTTATAAAGCCAGTACAAACAAGATGACTGTTCACACGTACCTACCCCTAAGTTTTCGACTGCGTTAATAAGTGAAGGGGTAATTGTAAACTTAAGTTTTTTTGCAAGAAAAATCTAAATTTGCATATTTAACAATAGAAATTCATTTAAAACCAGACAAGGAACTAAATTAATCATATTTATAGTCGCCTAAATTTAATCTTTATCTAAGGTAGTCCGGTCAATTTAGACATTCGAAGCTACATAAATTATCACCAAGCTGAAAATCAGTAAGATTGTTTAAAATATGATTAAAAAGAAAATTTGAAAGTTCCCCATCTTTCCCCTGTATGGAAAAATTTTTATTCAAGGTCAAAGTCTAAAACATGAGTTTTTCGCGATTTTCAGCAAAACGGTAAGTTTTATCATAAAAATACTTCAGACAAAAATTGTAGATCATAAAATTATCTATAAAATTTGTATCAATATTTTTTCTCCTGAGAGCCACCGTTTCTGAGATATCAGGTTAAATGAAACCCAGTCCCTTATTTTATACGCCAGTGTAACCTCGAGACAATCAGGCCTATTCTGTAACTCCAAATCGAATAGAGATGCTTGAAATCGAATAGAAGTGGTGGGGTAGAATAGAAATTGTACGGAATCGGTATTCTGTAACTCCTCGAATCGAAATGTAAAGTCGACCATCGAAATATGACATTTCGACTGCATGGAAGCTGTCGAAATCGTTATTTCGATGGTAGAAAGCTCTTCGCACATGCGCCTACTGCTTAAAGTGGTTCTTAAGGCAGTGTGAATTTCTCTACCTGCTAAGGGTTTCACTGGACATCTGGTTTACCCTTGGGTACGTCACTCTCAATTCTCGGTATTCAACACAAATTTGCTTTATTAGTTCGGTTAGGTTAAAATAACCAACTGTCAGATGGTTACTAAGGCCCATATTCGCATGAAAAATGCAGTGTTGCCGCGTTTTTCACCTAACGTCTTGTAGAAATCATAAATTTCGATTGTCACGTCGTCTACTTTAGTTACAGAATACCAAAAATCGACGTTGAAAGACGCAGTAAAAGTGGGTACATTACGATCTCTCCACATCTCGATTCGATGCCTACATTTCTATTGAGTTACAGAATAGGCCTGAATATCTGTCTCCTGTTCAATTGTATGCGTGGCTAGGGTCTTATACCTGCTTTATGTCAGTGTGCCCAATAACTGAAATACTGTTAGTCTCAGGGTTGCCAGATTAGGGGATTTTCCCCAAAAATAGGGGATTTTTTTCCTTTGGGGTATTTTTTGGAGATATATTTTTCAGGGGAAAAAAATTTTCCTCTACAATCTTTTTTCTATTTGCACTAAATATTTTCTAGTTCTTGGGGATTTATTTGTCACATAGCTTATTTTGGGGTATTTTAGAGATACATATTTTATAGATAATTTTATGATCTACAACTTATATCTGGGGTATTTTTATGATAAAACTTACCGTTTTGATGAAAATCGCCAAAAACTCATTTTTTTGACCTTAAACCTTGAATAAAATTTTTTGCATAGAGGGGAGAGATGGGGAACTTTCAAATTTTAATTTTAATCATTTTTTAAAAACAATCTCACTGATTTTCAGCTTGGTGAAAATTTATGTAGCTTTACTCTTACTTTTTGGTCTAATTTGACCGGACTAAGATACCTACATCGAGCTTCAAAAGTAAAACTTCCGAAATCTTTCACAATTTCCCCACCTGACCCTACTTAAGTAAATTTAACGAATGGAACCAGTACGTGGTCATCTAAGTTAATTTAAAAAAACTACATAAAAATAAATGTATTTTTTTCCCAGTAAGTGTCAACTGCTAACTTATCAACAAGGCTCTCTAACAAGACTTCATTAATAGAATTAAAATATTTTCTCAGAAACTAGAAAATTAAAAACTCATAGACAATGAGGGTTTGCACATAGATACTTATCAGAAAAACACAAACATGTCTAGATACCAGTGCGGAGAAATTGATCAATCGATCAGCCTATCGCGTAGTCTAGGGCAAGGTTTCTTACAAGTGAAAGGACGAAAGGTCGTCCAAAATTAAAAGGGGGAGATCAATAAAATTTAATGGAAAAGAGCTAAAGTGGGCTTAGCTAATAATTTGAAGTATGAAAATGAGATCTTTGCAGGTTATAGTAGGAAAAATGACACGACTCAAGCGAATATTGACGTGGTCATGTGTCTATTTATCCATCCCCTGTGCATCCTCCTCCGCTTCCACTCAAAAAAGCTGCGTTAATCTTGTACAAATTTATTCTTACTCCCCTTCCCTAAACCCTTCGACTTTTAAAAGACTTATCGATTTAGCTGTTACTTGGGCGTGTGTAAAGTTAAATAAACAACTTGTCTTCCAAGGTGACCGCATACTTTCTTACCCGTTTTTCATTCAATGTGAAGGAAATACCTCTGAATAGTTGAAAGGATGTTATTTATACAGAATAATGGGTGCATTCTTCCAAAACAGAAAATTAGACAATAAAGAAGACCCGAAAATATAAACAACTAAGTGAAATCATACAATTTTTCATCCCCTCTTACCGTTAAATATTTGTATTTTATGTTATGTTTTACAGAAAATACACCCTTAATAGTTTAAACTCATTTTTTTATTTATTAAATACTAACTATTTATTTAAAGAATATCAATTCTAATTATTCGCAAATTCAAATATTCTGCTCAAATAATAAGAGTATTCTGCATTTAATACCTGTGATGATCTGAATCATAACTCAAAGCCTCTTTATTGCTGGCTAATAACATTATTTTGAACTTTTGCATTTACGATAGCACCAGAAAAAGCAATAAGAAATATAAATGTTGTGGTAGCGATAATTAAAAGTGTCAGTAATAGCGTCGTTAATAAATTGCGTACAACCGCTTCGTTTCGACCTCCATCAAGCACGTTGGATGCTTAATACTTACATGCCTACGCACAGGGTGAAAGATAATACCAAAATCTGGCCAAAAAATTAAAATTCACAGAAATCATTACAGGAACATATGTCACTTTTTTTTAAATTACATTAAGGGGAATAAGTCATAAAGTTTATAACCATAAACCGTTAGGGCACTAATACAGATCCAATATTATAAGGTTTGGATTCAATGCCCATAGACTCAAAATTATTAATTTTTATATAATTCACTTGATTTGCGAATCGGCCAACATTTATTTTTCATCCCCCTAAATGTTGAAGGTGGTCCACCCCTAAATTTTTTTTTAAATTTTTTAGACAAAATTTTTTGTTTTTATTTTTTTATGATACAGCATACTAAAATACATACAACCTTTAATTTTCATACTTCTACGATCAACCCGCATTTTTTAATAGCGATATTAGTACTGTAATAATCTTCAACTTTCAGTGGTCGATAACTGATCAATTATTATCAATCGATTAGTCATCCCCGCCAGGCGTCTACTGATGTCACTATTCACCCAGCAAACAGCACGGAGTGGGGATGAGAATGAAGCAGATTTTTTTAGAATGTTACAGGGAGTTTAAATATGTTCTAAGAAGTAAAAGAATGTTTTATTATAACATTTCAGAATGATTTGGTAATGTTCAAGAATGTTTCACAATGTTAAAAAAAGTTTGAGAATGTTTTGAATCATTATGGGATGTTCTGGATAGTTTTGAATTCGCGAATATTCTAGAATCTTCCATCAAACGTGTAATATATTGTGACGGGTTCGGTCACGGAAAACACAATTGACAAAACAAAAATAACGAATTTATTTAATTACTAAAGTTAATTTGACTACACTACAGTTATAAACAAGTCTACACAATTTATTTCACTAAAAGTCTCTTTTCCCGCTCGCTTCTACTGTGAACACTCTCTATCGCTCTCTATAATTTAAACACTATCTATCTATCGCCTGTTGTTCGCCTATCGATCGCTTCGCTTCCAAACATCAGCTGTTCACTGTCAACTAACTCGGTGTGTGCCGCGTCCGCCTTTTATAGTATTTTCAGCCTTTTTCTAGGGAATTCTTCAGCCGTCTAGTAATCCAATTGTTTTCCCATTGATCGTTGCTGGTGTTTTCTAGATGTTTCAGGAAAGCCGGGAATATTCCTTATGTATTCAGGGAAGATGTTCGTTAATTATGCTCACACCAACTTAATTGGCAAGTACTTTAACAATATTTTTACCCGGACAACGCCGGGTATTGCTGCTAGTTTTATTATATTTCTTAGTGTCGCCTCATCTATGTAAATATTCTTCAATATCCTGTTCAAATTCTTTTGTGGTATATCCATCTACATAAATTACTTTATTGCTTGTAATTTCCTATAATCTCTTATAGTCAGTACCCTTCATTATTTCTTAACTGCACTTTTATGATGGATTTCTTCGGTGGTTTAGTATTACAATCTATTTCTTAGTATTTCTTATCTCTAAAAATTTCCAACTTCATTACCACCCTATTGGTACCCTACTTTCATCTATTTACTCTTAGCACCCCCTTCATAAGTTTTTCTAAATCATTATTTTCTAAAATTCCTCTGTTCGTCTTCAGCCTTTCTTCCTTCGAGCTTTTATCCGATTCACTTTTTGTTGTTAAGCTCGTAAATATATTATTGTTACTGTTCGTTATTTAGTAGCCTTGTCCTCCAAGCCAAAAAAAGACTAAACATAATAATGAAACATTAACTGTATCTATCAAAAAATCTCTCATTGCAGGCAAAGTTCCGAAAAATAACTGAGGAGATTCCCCCCTGCACACCGCATGTCATTCTTCATTTATTTTCTTTACAAACCTTTGAATATCAAATATTGTAGCGAACGAATGCGTCTGTGCACGAGATTCGGTGCTGCTGTGTAAACGATAATAATATCAAAGGATACTGCACTTTCGACGTGCCGTGCCGTGCAGTGCTTGATTTACGACTAATAAATGTCTCGCGTCATGACACACACACACACACACCAAAAATGAACGAGAAAACTCTGGATGTGTATAAACATATGAGAGGAGTAAGTATCCCTAGTAGTGGATAAATAAATTAATAAGAAAATGAAAGAGTGAACACTGCAATACAAAGTAGCGTATATTAAAGTTATACCTATAAATTAAATGAATAACTAGTAATAGTATTATATAAATAAGGAATATTAAGCGCATAATGTTAACTAAGCTAATTTTGGTTACAGTGTGTTTTGAAATCTTTAAACTTGCATGCAATAAGGTCAAGATTTTTTGAGGGTAGGTACTAACGGTCATATTACAATTACTTTGTTTTGTTTCCGCACAACCCCTCTTTCCGGTAGACCTTTTCCTATCCTTGCTTTCTGCCCTTAACTACTTAAGCAAGTCGATTCAAAATTCATGCACTTTATTAACTGAACTATGAAATTTTAGTTAACTAAAAATATTTTTAATTTGACGGTATTAAAAAGTTTAAAGTTAACTGTTTTACCTGTAACTTAAAAAAAGAAGAGACTTCGTAAAGTTTCACTAAAAAATTTATTGCCTCGACAATATTGTTTCGAGCTATGCGCTCATTTTCAAGAGTATGCTTATTAGCATACTCTTGAAAATTAGTATTGTACCTGTTTCACAAAAACTGCACCCATCAAAGTTTAAATGTTTTATCTGTTTTTAAAAGTTAATTGAGCCACAGCAACGACGCCTGGTTTAACTATAAATTTGATAATGACAATAAAACATTTACTTCAGTGTAGGTACTTGACAATTTTTTATTTTTAGCTATCTTTAAAATTTTATTATCCCGCTCCTTTCAATTACTTTTTTTTAAATCCTCTCCACTCAAAACCACCTCGTCCTGAAATTGCCACTTTTTGACCATATTTCCAACATTTTATCACTCTGATCTAAACGAGCAGATCCGTATTCACCATGTTCTTTATTTCGCACCTCGCCAATAGACTTCTTTAAATTTGTAGTTAACCTCATGTATATAACATAAGATGCTCACGCACGCTTTTGTTTTTCGTTTCTATTTCTAAAAATAAGACAACCGAAAAAGAAAAAATGAAATCGAGAAAAAGAAATAAGAGCGCCCGCCACCAGCCAGAGAGATCGCAGATCTTTATTTATAGTGTAATAAAAGTCGAAGTAGCTTTAGCATGCTTTTGTACTACTCTAATAAGGTGTGGTAATGCACGCCTTCAAGTCTCCTGGCTCGATTCACTCGCATGATCGCAACCCAAGACGACAAGAAGCTCAAGGTGAGAAAAATTTACGAGATTAAACTTACTAGTCAGATACATGTCTTCCAAATAACCTAATGACTTATGGTACAACAACAACAAGACGCTGAAATAACAAAATTAACAAAGCTTTCAGCAAATAAAATAAACGAATGTACAGGTCAAATGGTTTAGTGTAAATACTGTAAAAGTATGTTCTCATTAATCACCTCGAAACTTTTAAAATTAACCTTAATCGCTTTCCTTTGTTTTGCACTCTTATCGGGTAGCTGCCCTGTCTGATTAAGTATCTATTTAACAAAATAAAAGACGTGAAAAGTTTCAAGAAAAAGTTTATTTCTATAACTACAACCGTTTCGTTATACTATAGGTTCTTCAGGTGAAGATCTAACAAACTACATCTATTATAACAGTATTTATACCTTAAAAGTAAACAATATGTGGTGGGGGTCAGCTTGAAATTCAATTTTAGCAGTGGAGAATTCGAAATATCTAATTGGTCGTTAAGAATAATATTCTGTTTTCTATATCTATTAATTTCCAATTGTTCAAAAAGGTTTAATTTTATGCCTTTAATATGCAAATGTAAAAAAAGTCTTTATTAAAATTATGGTTACATTCAATTAGACGTTCAGAGTATGTAGCCTCTGTTTTTTTATTAACAAAACATTTGTAGTGTTCGAGAATGCGAGTGTTAAAGGCCCTACTTGTCTGTCCTACATAGACTTTCTCACAGTTTCCGCAACTTAGTAGATAAACTACTTTAAATAAAACACTTATATTAAATTTCAATTGTTGTTTATTGCACTTGACAATTGTTTCGCCAAACTTTGGCTTCTTCGGAAGTTATTTGTTACTTAGCATAATTTACAGCAAAATAGACTTATATACTAGTTGTAAGGGTAGGAGATGGAAATAAATTCAAAAGTGGGGAGTTGCTTAAATCTGTTTGTTCATTTATTAAAGTTTTGGTATTTTTTGACTTATTAATTTCTAGTATTTCTAAAAATGTTAGTTTTTGTTTATTATTTTCTGTATGTAGGATTTTGAAATTTTCATCGAAATCATGATTTTTAGTAATAAGATGGTTAGCATAATTAGAATCTGTTTTATTGTTGTTGTACGATATTTCACAGGTGAAATGTATTATATAGGTAAAACATCTAGAAATTTCGAAACGAGGATTAATGAACATAAAAGATCGTATTTCATTGTTATGATTTCTTTGTATCTATATTTTACATTAACTATCGACATCAATTGTCATCACATAAGCTGAAGTAATTATAATTTATAATCATTCATTTGAATCCTTAAATTCGTCCAAATTTAACCTGTTTAAAAGGCTATAATTAGGGTACTGTTGAGATCGACATATTCTCATGTAACCATGTTTCAGTGGAAACATAGATATCAAAGTCGCTAATAGCGGTATTATACAGTACTGTATTAAGTTTGGATTTAATTCCTCTAACATTTTGATAATATACATATATTATGATGTCTATACGATGAATTTAAGATTGAGTGGCGTTCCAAATCTGCTGAGTGTGATGAGTTGGAGTCTTGACGATGGTAGTCAACCCATTCCTTGTCACTATCCTCAGATTTGTTTCTCCTTCTTGGGTACGACGATGCAGTCCGCCCAAGTCTCCTTCTGTTGAGTTCGTTGCATCACGGTTCTGTCTTTGGCTATTGCCACGTTCTGTAGTTCCAGAGGTACCTGCTTGGACCTTTTCAGTTTGACTAGATTCTGAATAATTGTATCAGTCAGCACAGCATTAGTAAAAGATAATTTTATTGGTCTTGATTTAGCGAGAGCAGGTGAATATTTACAAATTCTGGAATGGGAAGATGATGAGGAGTCTACTCTGAGGTTCGTACAGATTTTTTCTTTGAGAGCACGATCGTGATCTTCCCTGACTTCCTTGCTCGCATCCTTCGATTCAACTACTCCAAATAACAATAAATTGTTTCATCTCGCGAGTCTTTCTTCCACCTCCTCAAAAATTGCAATATTATCTGGAGTTACCACCTGATTTTTAAGTGTTGATATAGACTCCGTATTATTTTTGACCTGGGTTTCAAGCGCTGTTAGCTTAGTTTCAAGAGCCTTGTTAACGTCTTCTACTGCCGATATTCTATCATTGAGTAGATCATTATTCTTGTTAACTGTCTCAGTGAGGGATTCCACACTGGTTACTACTGTTCCCAACTGGTCTCTAAAATCTTTTTTAATTGCCATAGTCAGTGTTGCATTCTCCTCTTTGATTAATGTACGAAGTTCAGACAGAGAGAAGGAGTTTTTCACTCCACAACATTTTTGATAACCACCGTTGGGTAGCACTTTGGTTTGTTTTACGCATCCAGGATCCTGCAGCACATACAGGACAATTGATAGAGCCAGTGACAATATTATTGGCACAGAACCTGCATTCACGCGACCTCACTTTTTGTGTTTATAATGCTTTTGTTTACAAACAACAACTTATATAGGTTTCGACCCACAGTAGGTAGATGTCGCTTTATGTGAGAGAGATTTACGGTCGATATTACAAGTATACTAGTCAATAATACCTTACAGCAATAGGTGTCACACAAGTGCCTGAACGCACATTTTATGCCCAAATACTATATATATTCAATAATCACCAACAACTATCAAAGTATTATTGATACTTATGAGATTCATATCTCAGAATGATTGCCAATTTTTTAAGACCAGCATAGATACATTACGTGAAATAAACACTACTGATGATCACTAATATAATAGGATAACATGAGAACACTAAGACGTGAGTATTACTCTCTCTCTTTTTAGCTGTTTTAGCATTTTTTGTTGTGTGCTATTCGTTTTATTATATTTAATTCTTGTAAATAACTTTCATTTGACATCGGGATTATTAGATATTATTGGAATGTGTTTTACCTAATTTACCAATATTGACCCGCCGCCACTGATATAAAGCCTTTGTGTTATTTTAATAATATTCTCGAATTTATCACCATTGTAAGTACCTAACTACGTACACATACCAGTACATACATGTATATACAAAATATCGAAAGTCTTGGCTTTTATGGCAAACTGCCTCACCTTTACACATTCAAGTTTACTGTATTTACATTGAAGTTTTATTTTATTTTTTTCTCTGCTTAAGTACACGGACATAAAATACTTAATCATTATTAAGTAGATTTAATGTAATACAACTTGTACGTATTACAGTCCCTAATTCTTTATTTATGGTGTCCATCCAGACGATAAAGGTAACGCGTTCGTATCATGTTAATACCGTGCTAAACCCAACCGCACTGTATGCAATTTGGTCTTTGCATGTTACGCACATTTTACATGCAAAGGTCATAGAATTCACAGCGTCAGAAAAGGTAGGTACATTTAAGGATTAATTTTGCCTAAAAAATATGGAACAAACGTAAATATGCGGAAAATACAAAAAACATTCCATAAAAAAGATATTTTTCACTTGGTCCTTGCTTGACTTTGAAAATGTTTAATAAGTACGTCAAACTAGATTTAATCGAGTTTAATATTTTATTGAGGTGTAAACGAAGTTCAGTTCAAGGGAATTTGCGTTGGCTTTCTGAAAAGTTCGAATAACTTCCGAGAACTTATTCACTGCAATCTTACTTCTGTTAAATGCATTTAATTTAATTTTCCAGGTCCGAAATTGAAAAAGTTTCGCAGAAGTTGGGGCTCTCGACTTTTACACTAACCGTTAATTAAAACTATTCTTAAGTTAGTTAATTATGAATCCAGACCACTTGCTAAAACGTCCATTTTTCGAAACGATAAATGGCTTAGGTTTTTTGTGGACGGTACGACGGAGAAAAATAATCATGATTTTATTACTTGATGAGTCAAGCAAAATTTTTCTAGTAAATGATATGTACTAGAATTCTCATAAAATATACTTGGTGGTATAAAACAATTTTTCATTCTTTCTAATAATTAGTATTAGAATAATCAAGCTAAATAAGTCTAGACTTTTTTTCTCTACCTCTCGATTATTTTATCGTGTCGTAAAGAAAAAAATACTAGAATGAGAATAGTTAAGTAAAATTAGTGATAAGAACTGTAAAAAATGTTTTCTAATCAAGTCAATTTTACTCGAATTCAGTCTCAACACCGAACGTAGATTGACTAGACATTTCTAGTAAAATCTAATCTCCTTGAGCGTCTGTTCATCCATATAATTGATAGATTTTTTAGTCATGTTTGCTAGAATTCTAGCAATTTTTTCATTATTGTTTTCTCCGTGTACGTTGTTCAAGGACTTCGAAGAATACACCGGCTATTAACGTATATTGAAAGAAATTATGAGGTGTTATAAATTAAATAGAAGACACGAAAAATGCAAAAATACCTAACTTTATTAAAACTGAAAAGCAAAAAGTCAGGAAAGTTCCAGTAAATGTAGTAATAAACTAAACAAATAAAAGTCCCTGGCTCAACCCAGACCTTGCGTGGGGAAAGAGCATGGCAGAGAAATCCACGTTCCTTGCTCTGTAAATCTAAGATGAGCACCATAAAATAAGAAAAGCAATAATTATTAGGGGAAATCAATGTTCAGGGAGTCTACCTTGTACAAACCTCGTACATACCTAACATACAAATGTATTAAAGCGTTTATTTTATTTTAAATTTTTATTTTTTATTATCAAAACGCGGCCAATTTATAGTAATTTCTAAAGGAAATTGAAGGGGACCTTCCGCCTTTTGGATAAAGTCAGTGTCCTGGCGCATTTTTTATTCTTTTTCCCCGGCACGATATTGGTTTCAAATTTTTCTCCTTGTCCAAATTTTTTTTTTCTCTTTTTAAAATTTTCCCCCGCAAAAAAATTTGGGCCCAGAAAGGAAAGGACCTCAGTAGTCCCTGGAAATTTTTAAAAAGTAGATCGGGACACTTTCCTCGTCCAGTTAATTCCAATTTTCCCTTTTTTCCGTGAAGTTTTTTAACCCTATAGAAATAATACCTAAAAAAACTTTTTTCCCCCCTCCTGGTTTCCTTTCATCTAATCACTACAATTTAAAAGGGTTAAAAAAACAAAATTTTAACCTTTTTAAATTATACCAGATTACCCTAAATTGTTTTAACAGTTTTATTTATTGGGCAAAAACAACGTTTAACCCAAGCCCCAAAAACCAATTAACTTGAAACCGGAATCCACAAATTTTGAAAATTTTTCAATTTTTTGGGGTTAGATAATTGCTAAAACGAAATTAAAATTTAGCGAGATATTCCATCTATACCAATAGGCTTTCTTGTCAATTTTTCATGGGTTTTTTTTCAAATTTCAATTCCTGTTTTAAATAGGGAGTCTTGTGGTTTTCCTTGGTCTAAGTGTTTTAAAGAGTCTCAAAACCAATTCGTTTTAATTTTTTTTGCAATGTTTTAAAATTTTTTTTATCCGTCAAGACTGTTTTTTTGCAATTTAAACACTTTTGCACATTTCTTAATAAATTTTTCCGGTTTTTTTGATTTAAAGTCGAATTTGTTTTTTTCAAAATTTTCATTATTTTTTGTTTCCAATTTAAAAAAATCATTTGTTTCTTCAAATTATGTTACAAAAAAGTTTAATTTTTTACCATATAACAAATGAAAAATTTTTTCCTTGAAAATTTTTTTAAACCATCTTCATATTCGAAACCAAGTTAAAAAGGTATTTTTTTAATCTGACATAAATAAACCGATTTTTTTAACAATTCAAAATTTTTTTTTCATTTATTTGTTTTTATTGTTTAAACAAAATACGTTTTTATTTATGTTTTAGATTCAATTTTTAAAAAAATAGTACCATTTGGTGGGGGGTTCGAGGGAGGGCTAAACCAAATTACAAAAAAAAAAAACATCAAAATCCGTTAAGAAATCCCACAGATATTATTAAATACTAAATCACTTTGAAGCTACAATCTCAAATTTTGAAGATTCCAGATTTCCCCCTCCACTGATTCTGATCCGGCTAAATAACAGTTACATATTTGAAGCTTTACCATTGCCACCGTTAAAGTGCAATTGGTTTCGACTAATTTTTAATTGAAAGTACAACTGTTCATATTCGTTATGGTGCAGTTTCATCTTTTAATTGTTATAAACAAATGAGCAGTGATTTTTTTTTTTTTTAATTCTAACTTCGCTCCAAAGGCACATAGGAGGTTGCTTTTTTTTTAATTTGAAGACAATTATCTAGTTTTTGAATATGAAGATGGTTTTTTAAAAAACGTTCACGGAAAAAAGTTATTCCATTTGTTTATATGGTAAAAATGACTGCATTTTTGTAACATCAATTTGCAACAAAAATAATTTTTTTTTTTTACATATGTATAATGAAATATTTTGAAAATATAACTCTTTCCCTTTTATATCACACTGATAAAACCGAATTTTTTTTTGATATGTGCGTTGCAAAAAAACAGTCTTCCGGATAAACAAATATATTTTGCAAAAACTATCAAACGAATCGGTTTCAAATTTTTAACACTTATTTGGTACCACAAGAGCTACCTATTTACGTGGATTTAAGTTTTCAAATACATTTTTACAATAATTATTGTTAATTAAATATTTAGCTATTTTAATTGTTAATTAGCAATTATCTAAGCAACAAATTGACATTTTCAAAATCTGTTTCGGTCAAGTTGTGCGTTCTTGCATTAGTTACAAGGTGATTGCAATAAATTACTGTTAAAACAATTTATGTAAATCTGGTAAGAAAAAATGTGTTAAAATTTTATTTTTTTCACTTTTAATTGTTTATTACTCGAAAACGCCGGCTAACCAGGAGTGGAAAAAGTATAGGTATTATTTCTATAGGTTAATACTTCACGAAAAACGTATTGGTTTGCTGGATGAGTCAGTGTCCTGAACTTGCTATTTTTTTTTTGCTTATTTCCCTGGACTACAGATATTTTTTCACTCTCCATCCTGTCCACCACCTCCTACCCGTTTCTACGAAATTTAAAGGACGTAAAAGAGGGCTTTATATATTGGACACCACATTTCATAGAAATGTAGATCGATGAGACAGCCATCCTACTGGCACAAGTTAGATTCCAACTCATCCGTTCTTGGTCCTCACTTTTGTGATGCAGTTTCTGTGAATTGTCTGCACAAATACTGAGACAATAGTATTCCATAAATAGGGATTCGTATTTCATCCCATCCATCTCGTCATTTTCCTTCTCATTCTAATCACTACATTATTCCTACGATTCTTAGGGGAAGCTTATAAGAAGACTTTTGATTCAGTTACCATCTAGGGGTAGTTTTTTTAACCTTAATTGAGAGCAACAGTATTCCATATTTTGTAGTTGTGCATTGTAAGGTTTTTTTTTTTTGGGGACCCAGAAAGCAACGTTAAGCCTAGCCCTATTAGTCCTAAGTTTTAGTTTAGTATGAACCGGTCTTAACGTCTTTACTATTATTGATTTTCTTCAATTGTCTGCGCGTATCGATTCTTTCCAAAACGAATTCCATAACGATTTGCGAGACGAGATCTTCCTTCTGGCCATCGACCGTTACATACGTTTTGGCGTGGTGCTGTGTCGATTATCTTTTTCCATCGGCGGTTTAGCTTTTCAATTTTTTAATTTCTGTTTAATCATAGTATGTCGTGAGTGATTTTATCCTTGGTCTCAGCTGTTTATTTTTGAGGATGAGTACTCAAAACCTTTAATTTTCTTGCCTTCTAATTTTTATTTCAGTCACATGTTTTAAAATTTTTTTTTGGGTCTTCTGTCATATTTTTCTTGACTTGATGTTGCTTATTTGCTAATTTAAGACCTTCTGCCCTTTCATTTTTTAATGAATTTTTCCTGGTAATTTTTTGGCTCTCAGTCGATTTTGTTTTTTAATCACTCACACTTTGCTCATTAACTTCTTTTGTTAGATCTCACATTTAAAATTATCACTGTGCTCATCAATTTTCTTTCAATATTAATTTTTTGTGGAAGTTTGGTTTTATGATGTTTTTTTGTAACTATTTCGAGAGCTGGACAAGTCTTCAAGGCCAGACCCTCTTTTACTTGTAGGGGTTGTGTTTTAAGTTTTATACAACTGTTAGGGGGTCCAAGAGAGATCTACGCCTACCTATCCTACTAAGAGCTCCAGGGTGAAAATTACTTGAGCGTTGTCAGGGTCTGAACCGACATATGACTCCAAAATCTTTAAACCGACTAGTACTGGGCATTACTATCTAAAAGGTTAAACCGGAGGCACAAATAAACCCTTCTTGGGCATCATCTTAAAATTTCTCCACCCGCCCTTAGACCGTGCCGTTGGTCCAGAAAGCCGCCCTTCTTAGTGTTCGGGCCTCGATTGCTTAAAATCCCGAGAAGAGTAGCTCTGAAAGGTTCCCTCTGGATCTCCATCCTGTCGCAGGATCGCAACGTTAAATAAAAACCAACCCTATATAATTTTTTTTTGTAAAGTGCCCCTTTTTCGTTAATTATACAATTTAATTTTTAATTCTGCTATTTATGTATTTTATTTAAAGGATTTTCGCACACTCAGGTGTTTATTTGATAAAAACAACCCTGACTGTACTGAATTTCCCGAGGCATTTGTTTTTTTGTTTCTGTGATCTGCACAGAATGGCGCCCAAGTTTTAAAGTAAAGTAACTTATCTTTGTTTCTGGTACTATTGCTGCGCCACTCCTTTTGAAGCTAATAAAAACTCTAAACTTAACTTAAATTTTTCCAGTTTAGAAGGTTTTTTGTTAAAGCATATTACCACTAGTATCACATGCACAGACGTTACAAATAGTTTAAAATTTGTATCTCTGGTCTCGGCGGTCATCCTTACTCGCTGATCAGGACTGCGTCCCGGTCTGTAGTAGCAGCATCTCAGAATTAAATTATTTATTAAGTAAATAATCGAAATATAGTACATATATATCTATATACGTTTTACGTTGCCTAAGTTTTTATTTATTTATTTATATATTTATTTATTTATTGATCCAGAGTTGAAGTTATTGAATATATAGTTTCGGTTTGGATTCAACAGACCATGATCCAACTCTCCAAGGCTAACATACCATCCAGTTTCGCCTGTCACATTCCAATTTCTATACATTCTCTTAATATTTTTAAATAACGTTACCGTGTTTACGCTACATTATACGTCCTGGAAACATTACTTACATTTTAATTCAAAGAGCGCCTCCGAAGCGCGATTATGCCACCACATACACATACATACACAGTCAAACATACATACATGCACTCCTACATAGTGGACTAAATTGCACAAACTTCTTACGCCTTCTCCTTGGCTCTTCGACAATTCCAATAAATTGCACGCTGCTAACACAAACAAACGAATACGAAAAAATAAACGAAATGATACAAAGAATGAAGAGTAAAAAAAGAAAGTATCCTCAGAGTCATCTTCTTTTGTAGCTGGGGACACTTGAAAATGGTAATCCTTGTGCTGTATTTTTCCCAGACGATGAGAAGGCTCATTTTATTGTCGTTATTGTAATCTTAAGCGTGTTCTTGTGAAGGTATCAATTTCCATCTGACAAAGCTGGAAAACTAATTTCGCTGTCGTTCTGGACAAACTTGAATAAATTATGTGCAGTATTTAAATTCACTCCGGTACCGGCTCCGACACGGCAGCGTACAAAGACAACAACAACAATCGGACGTGATTGTGGGTACCGGGTGTTTTCATGCATCTTATAAATTCAAACAAACCTTAAAAGGCCCAACTATGATAAAAGGGAGAACAAGTAGGTACTTACAATTTAAGTTACAATATCTTTCCCAAATAAACTGTAATAAAAGAAATTCAAGCAAAAAATTAATGTAATGGTTACATTACTTACTTTACCTTTCCCATAATATTAAAAAAAAAAAACAAAACTTTGACAAATTTTTCGACTTTTACGCCATTCTCTAAAACTTCTATGACAAGCTTCTGGAAATCTTGTTGCGTTTCAATTACATCAGTTGGTCCCACCGACTCATACTGTGGCACAAAGTGGTGGATATTGCAAAACGCCCTTTGCAGCTCCTTTAGAATCACTGAGAATGGATAAGTGTTTGACATTATGGAGAAAAGGAGACATGAGCGAAATAAAAGCAATGGAAGAATGAAGTACTAACTGGAGTATAGCACTCTTCTCTATTTGCTACACCATTCAAGGAAATCAAAAGGAAAAGTTGAGCTGAAACATAACAAATCCTGAATGAGAATGGTGTTCTCCCTGATACTGAGCTATTGCGCCTAGTCATTCAACATTAAAGTAATCAAAAAAATTTAATCATGTGCAACTCAGTACACGTAAAAGAAGTGAAATTTCGTTTGCGATCTGTATACCTTTATAACGAATAAGTAATGTTTGGTGAAAGGAAGAGAGAGTACAAGAATTTTCAGGATTTATGTTTTAAAAATGAAAACATATACATACATCAAATTTAAGAAACCGTAAACTTTCAATAACTATAAGGAATTAAAATTAATACATAATAATACTCACTCTTAAATAAATATTAATTGTTGTTAAATAAACATTTACTGTAATATAACTGCTATGAAATGCCGGTCACTAACAGCTGACTGTAATAACGATATGCGCATGCGCGTCTTTCTATTGTCATAGCTTCGCGAGACGAATCGTTACGAAATGTGTCGTTTCATGGCCTTGAGATTCTGCTCTCATCGCGCCCAAAGAAGTTTCACTTCAAAAGTTATTTAATGTTTCATTAGTATTAGCTGATGCTGTGGTGGAATTCCCTATCAATTTTGTGCAGTATGGCGAATAGAGCAGAAGGCTTTATTTAGTGTCTTTTAAGAATCTTGAGATTGGTTGGATTGTCTAACGAGGGAGAGCTTGACTGACGAGGTGAAAACAACGAAGGAGTGAAAGAGCATCTGCAGAATTTCACCCTAATACAATGTAACATATTGAAAGAAGGGTTATGTTAAGCCTATTTGAAGAATCACGTGAAAGGCAGTAGAGGAGCAAAAGACTGTTTGCATCATTTGCAAACATTGTCCAGAGAAATAAAAGAAAATGTTGGACTCAAACAGGAAAATCCGGAATCAAAACACTGTTCTGCTAAATACTTGATTATAATCTAACTACTACACTTATCGATTCGTGGGGGTGGTTGGATAACAATGATGAGAGAGAATGGGCATGTTGACAATAGTAGAGGTGTAAATAACATAACTACCTGTAAAATATCACCGAGTTCCAACATCTACATACATTATCCAAGGAAATCATGAGAGAAGTTGGACTAAAACAGGAAAATATAGAATCTAAACTCTCTCGATTTATAGACTAGAATCAAACCACTGCACTTGACCATTCAAATTTAAAATATTGAAAAGAAAACGGTCTGTGTTTCACTATTGCCAGCTGACGATAATTGTGGAATTTCCTATTAATCTGGTGCAATGTGACAGATAAGGGTGAAGAGCTATGTTAAATATAGTTGGGTGATAATGCTAAAGACAGTGAAGGAGCAAAGGACTATTTGCAGAATATTACTCAGCTCCAGCTTCTGCATACATTATTCAAGGAAAACAAGGGAAATGTGTTTGGTTATAATCCAACCACTGAAGGACTGAACCCTACCGTTCGATCTTAAAATAATATAGTAGAGACGATTACAATTAGAGTAAGGGTGGTGGTAAAAACTTTGCCAGTTCCAATCGCCTTTACTATACAAAAGTAACCATGTAATAGTTTATTATCCCCAGCCGATGCTAGTGGTAAAATTTCTCAACAATCTAGTGTAACGCGGTAAATACACTGTTAGAAATTTCTATGGTAATTTTACAAAACAATTGTTAGAAGTTATGACGCACCACGATATAGTAAAAGTAAAATCCAGTTTTGTAAATTTACTACACAATTAATTCTAATTAACTTTGGGAAAATTACAAAACGTTTGTAGTAATTTTACTAAAGAGTTACCTATAATCTGTTTAGTAATATTACAATACAAATATTGTAATTTTGTTAAACAAATTATAGTGAAATTGTTTATTAATTTCAGTATACTTTATTGTAATTATACTACACAATTCATTTCAACTAAGTTTAGGAATATTACAAAATATTCGTAGCAATTTTACTACAGTTACCAATGATCTAGTTAGTAATATAAAAATACAAATATTGTAATGTTATTAAAGTTATACTAAAAATACTTCGTAATTTCAGTATGTTAAGAACTCGAGAAAACGCGAGTGACAAAATCAAAGAATAAAATGGCATGTTTAGACCATCAAGAAAAAACATTAATTGATACACCTAATGTTAAGAAAGTATAGAAGGATATTCCTAAATAATTAAGCATGATATGATATATCAACACTCACCGTTGAATTGCTTCTATTCATTTACTACCCGGGGTTGATACCTTTGACTTCATAAATATTGGAATACAAATGTCCTGCAAATATGGGTGACAGCGCCATCTGGCGGCCACTGATCAAAGTCATGCTTTTATGCAAAAAGACAAGAAATAACACGAGCGTTTCTAATAACTTTGTTTATGATGTGAATAGATAATCATAGAAAGGGTGGTTCAATGGATGTATTAATTTTGAATTTCTATTTATTATTTTTTTCTTTTCATAGATTATTTTTATTTTGTGTCAAAAATTCATCACATTTCCAGAATGTGTAAAAAAAATATTGATGATTTAGTTCTGCTACAGCAGATTTATTTTTAGTAAAATTACAATACACTATGGAATCCTATAATAAAGACTGTAAAAATAAGAAAAAGATTTTTAAACTTTCATTGACTTCATTGTAATTTCAATTACATTTTGTTTTGTAATTTTTCTTAAAATTGTAATCAATCAAATTACAAACAATGTTTGTAAATTCGAAATGCTTTCTATTGCAAGCTGATAAACGGTTCAGTAAAATCACAATGTGTGTAGAATTTATACATAAAGATTGTAAAATTACAACTGGTATTAGTAGATTTCCTCATGTATCTTAGAATATTACTTATGTTGTATTTTAATTTTGTATTGCCATACACTTATTTGTAATTTTACTTATCTTTTGTTTTGTAAAACAATTGTAATTTTACAAAAATTTTTAACAGTGTAAACCGATGCCTTATGGCGTTTTAGCCGGATAGACGACCGGGGACCCTTGTAACGCTATGAATTGTAGCCCTTTGCCAAATGAAAAATGGCGATTAAAGATTACATTATTGGTAATCAGTCGACATTCCTCAATTGTACAATGGCTATAGAGTACGATTATTAATTAACAACCTAATTTGTTTTGCCTTGGCTGCGGGTATGTGTTTTAATTAAAATACCGTGCAACAGTCGAAGTCGTCACTTTCGTCTGCAATTGATTTGTGAAATGTTCTTCTTCAAAATGTTTTCTTTCGCACTGCATTTTGATTTTTTGTTTTGTTTTTTTCCCTTGAAGTTTGCTTATTGTGTTGTTTTGAGTAGTCCGAATTTATTAAAACATTATTTTCAAAAAACATGGCGCCTAAAATCAGTTTTTTGAAAATATCTTTATTTCTACTCTTTCTACGATAAAAACAGTTAAATACAAAATGAAACTAGGGAAAATTTCCTACAATTTATATAATAGCCTTTTTTTGTAAAACTAATAGTTTTGACGTACGAGGGCTGCAAAATATTATATACATCTACACCAACCCGGGCTATTTAATTGAAATTGATTATATTTATGAGTTGTGATTTATAGAATTAAATTTGTGAGTTATAAAATTAAATGAAATCTTAATAGTATAGATACTAAAAACATATATTTTCTTGCAAATGCTAAAAAGGATGCTAGATAACCTGTGGATGCAGAAAGGCTGAGTTAAAGTGCTCCGTTATATGCACGAATTGTACTGGTACCTGTTGTAACTCGAAAGTTCCATCACAAGATACTGACGAAGAAGAAGAAACGGAGACCATTCTTGAAGAAAGAAATGATGAAATCGAAGATGAGGAAGATTGCGATGAAACTGATGATTTAATCGCGGATGATATAGAAGAAATTTCGATTTGTGACGTTTCGAAGAGTACGAATGACGATGAACTCTCAACACCTGGTCCATCAAGAACAACGAAGCGAAGAAAAATGCGCTAAATTTTAGGACAGAAAACCTAACCTAACCTCAATTCTTACAAACAAATACCTAGAAACGCACCTGATTTTGGATGTATTCTGTTACCACAACCTTATGATCCAAAGCTATCAAATGAAAATTAAAATTCGGTTGTGTTAGGCGGTCGGGGTAAAAACGTACCAGGAAGAAATAACAACATAGTTGAAGAAAGTGTTGTTTTCCTTTTCGGGAATAGCTTGTTATATATTGCTCTTATTTACATCAGGGTAGATCAAAATTTCTTTATCTTTTTTTTATTTTTCGAAGTTTTTCGTACACTAAATAGTTATTGAAACTGTTAGGAGTTTCTTGCTTTCTCTCTAGCGTGTTTCATAAGAAAGAAACATAAAAAAAATACCTTCTGTTAATCTTTCGATTTTAGTCGCAAAAAATTCTTTCGCACTCTAATGGATAATATTATGGTTCCTATAACTAATCATGTCTTGGTTCACTTGATGAAATTAATAGTCACTTGTAAAGAAAAACAGATATTTAATTTTCACTAATTTATTGTAACTTAACAATTTTCGCTACACTGTAGCTTCATCAGATGTAGATAATTACATACTTAAACTACTAACGAAAACTTATCTAATTTATACTATTTTGGGTTAAGACTGTAAGAGGGAGGGAGAACAAATTGAGTAATGGGGAATTATTTAAATCTAATTGATCGTTTAACAGTAAATCTGATTTTTTGAATTTTTTTATTTCCATTGTTTCTAATAATGATAACTTATTATTATTTGTTTCTGTATGTAAATTAACATATTTTGTATTAAAATGATGATTTTCTAAAATTAGGTTCTTAGCGTAGTTACAATCTAGTTTTTTAAGTTTAAATGACCTATAAAGTTTATTTATTCTTTTTTTGAAATTTATTTTTGTTTTCCCTATATAAATTTTATCGTAAGAACCACAATTTAATTTACCTGATTGGCAATCTTTATCACTTTAATCTTTATTATTTTTCAAAAACTTAGAAACTGAATTATTTGTTTTGAATGCAACATTAATGTTGTTTTTGTTTAGATAATAATTTTTAATAACTTCTGAGGGTGACCTAAATACGTTACTGAAACGAATTTTTTATTTTGAATATTAAAATTAGGATAAACTGATTGTACATACAGCTAATTTAAATTTAATCTCCACAATATTGTGTTAGTAGGGAATTGGTCAGAAATATTAAGTTCGAAGAAAAACTATTTAAAGTTTCGTTGAACGTTTCGCTATTTATTTATAGCTTCCTCAGCAACCACAATATATAGTATTAAATCAAAATCAAGTTGTGTTAGTTACTTAAAAGTTAATTACATTGTTTTATATGAAAAATTGATTAGGTACATTATTAACAATCTCTATGTAGGTTCTGTCCAATATTTTGATTTACTGTACAATCTTACAATTAGTGATTGGTACAATTATTAATTTGAAATGCACCATGCTGCTTACCTCATTTTTGATATTTCCTCTCGTCCAATCATCTTAAAACCAAGTGTATGGTTAGTCATAATTCAGTTAAATTAATCTAAAAATCTTTTTGGCTTGGTTACAAATGTGCGAATAGATACTAAAACTTTTTCTTTTCAAAAGAACAAAAACACAACACTTATAAATTCGTTACACTTAAACTATATTCTACAATTAATAAAACTGAAAAACGGATTCTGTCAATAATTGCAAATTATAAATTATTCTTAAACATGAGGCACTATTGAGTGTCTGATTGTGTCTAACAGGTTATAAGATGTGAAAACAATTAAAAATAGGATATCTGTTTGATACTGATTTAGCATTGCTTCGTGGATTGTATACAGTCTTATAATGGAAAAATTCATAGAAACTGGAAAACTTTTACGTTTGGACAATTAAATTAGAACTTGAAGTTTGCGAAATTTATTTTGAGTTAATTTTTAAGATTTCGTTATATGTTTCACTCAACCTTTGCGTATCAGTGCGTAAATTAACTGTGTCATTTATTTTAATAAAGATCATTCCACTCACGTTTCTTTTAAACCAGTTATTTTCGTTATCTAATATTTTCGTATTTTGTAAGATGAAATTGTGGCCTTTCTCAAAATGATGGTTTGCTAACGCCGTTTTGTTTTCTTGCAATCATAAATATGTTGATCTATGCGTTTTTTCAATTTTTGTTTCGTTTGTCTAACGTAACACTTGTTGCATGAACACGGTACTTTATAAATTACTCCTGATTTATCAAAAACTGGTACTGGGTCTTTTAGTTTTGTATATAATGATTGTACTTTTTTTATGTTGTAGTAAGCTAGTTTAGATTAATTTAACTGTATTATGACTAACCATACACTTGGTTTTAAGATGATTGGACGAGAGGAAATATCAAAAATGAGGTAAGCAGCATGGTGCATTTCAAATTAATAATTGTACCAATCACTAATTGTAAGATTGTACAGTAAATCAAAATATTGGACAGAACCTACATAGAGATTGTTAATAATGTACCCAATCAATTTTTTTTATAAAACAATGTAATTAACTTTTAAGTAACTAACACAACTTGATTTTGATTTAATACTATATATTGTAGTTGCTGAGGAAGCTATAAGTAAATAGCGAAACGTTCAACGAAATTTTAAATAGTTTTTCTTCGAACTTAATATTTTTGTCCAATTCCCTATTATCACAATTGTGGAGATTTTACCTAGCACCATGGACATGAAACAAAATTTAAATTTAATTTTATCTAAAAAATTTTCTACTAAATTAGTATTGTAAATAATTGTTGTTGTAGGCAATTTGCTTTACGATGTTCAATTCTTTTTTATAATTTTCTGAAGACATAGGCATTTTTAACAATAATATTAATATAGTTCCTGATATATATTGTATTTATATAATAAAAGTTTGAAATCAATATAAATGTGCTACAATCAAACATTCTTACTTTCCTCTTAATTCGAAGCAATTCAATCGTCATATTGAGACCTTTTACACTTTTTCTCCTATTCAAAAGCTTCAACCTTTCTAAACGAATAAGACATTAATTTGCATTATATTTAACTGCAGAGACGTCAGAAACGTGTTCAGTCTTAAATTTAATCTCATTCACGCAAATATGGCGCGATTTTTATCAGGTCGCAGACGATTTTCCCCGAACTGAGTTTTAGAATTGCCCTTGTTAGCTGGCCGAGCATCAAATTGCCTTTGAAAACAACGTCTGACAATGAGCGAGCTTGCTAGATTAGCTAGGTACACATGGAGATCGAATACGTCCACCAATAGGGTCGTAGCAGGCGAGAGATATGCTAATTTCCATCTACACGTTCCTTCAATGCGTCCGTTTGTTTAACAACGATCAGAACGGATGGGAAAAATGACGAAACAATCGCCATTTGTGCCCGATCTAACTCTCTACGTGTGGTTTATTGTTTTTGCAAGACCACGTAATGAATGTAGATGTAATCTTGGAAGTTGTAGCCTTCACATTTCGAACAGTAAAATTTTATTTCACACTTCTCAACCAACGTATCCGTCTAGTCTACAGAGTGTTTTGACTCTTTGTGTCTCAATTCGTGAACATTTTACATTTTCATAGACGATACATTTTATATATTATATTTTGACTAAAAGGAATTTAGCGACACGTTATAAGGAACATTTTTATCATGTAAAGAACCAGAATAAAGAAAAATCGGCAGTAGTGTGTCATATTGTAGCAACTGGACACTCCATAAGTAACAATAATATAGAACTTTTAAAGGAATGTACAAACTACCTGGAATTGTCTCCAACGGAAGCAGCGTACATGTATAAATACCGGGATTTCCTAATGAATTTCGATCTGTTACCCCTAAATAACCCGTTATTACCGCTACTTCGCCAACCTTACATTTACAAAAGATTGCTGTAATAAACTTTGTTACACCGAAGATGATCACATATTCACATAACATAGCGGTTGAATGTATATATTTGTATCAATATAAATGTTTTTGTGGATTAGTGGCTGAATTTCTTCTTTTTCTACGTATAAGGGAGTTATTAGTATAAAATACAAAATTAAAAATAATAACACAAGAATATGATGGAAATTGGAAAGGAATCGTAAAATTGACTTAAAAAAATAAAAATTAATTAAATAAAAAACTAGTACATATCTTATTAATTTATTTCAATGAACAGTTATCCTTTAAAAAAGATATCAATCATTTTTATTAATATATTGGATAGTAATTTGAAATGATTAGAAATATTATTGAATTAACATCTTGTTTGTATAATTTAAAGTTACAGTTTGATTTATTTCAGGAACTTCATTATATTTTTAAACAATTACGGGTTGTTTAAATTTTCCTTTATGGACAGGGAAGAAGATTATGCATTCTTCTTTGGGTATTTAGTCCTGGACCGTTTGGAAGGAATTGGTGTTGCATTTTGTACATTGTGGGGATGGTTCATTTTTATTAGTTGTAGGTACATTCGTCAAATTTGTATGGCCAATTCTGAGTCTTTATTGTATTGTAACTTCTTAATTTGTTAATATTTTCGATACTAATTGTTATCAGAATGATGAACGTAAATAACTGCTGCACAACACTATAAAAATAAGTAAAAGAGAGACAGATCCTATTCTATTAGCTAGTACCATTTTAACTAACATCTGTTAATATGGAACACTTAGTAGCTCCTTAGTAGCTACTAGGTATACTTAGTAGGCTACTAACATCCTACTAAACCGTTGTCTATGAATAAGGCTGCTCGTCTCCAATAAATGGAGAAAGATTATACACATTTACAGCTTTATAAATAGTCAACGCTTTAGTAGGATATTAGTAGCCTACTAATAAATAGCCACAAAAAGTGATAGTGACAGCTGCTACTCTAGAATTCTGGATGGGCTGACTAAACAATAAAAAGAATTTAAGTTTTCATAACTGGATTTTTCATAGAAAAAGAAAACGTTACAACAGTTGACATGAATGTATGGAGTGTTCCCGAGCTGAATTTCAAATAGACATTTTTCAATCCCATAGCTAGTTTTTCCGTTAGGGGGCGTTAAGATTGATCAATTTTTCCTTTAATTTTAATTACGCCAGGCTCCATTGTGACTAAATTAAACGAGCTGAATTTGAGGTGTTCCTATTTCTAATAGCGACATTTATTAAATTAATTTAAAAATAAACCGTAATAAATAAACTAATAAAAAGTATGGTTTTATTTTTTACATTTTAATAATTAAAAAAAACTGTTGGATATTTTGTGAATTATTGACTTTTGTACTGTTATGACTTCTTCTAATAGATCATTTTGGTTTAGTTCAGAGGCGTACTCAAGAGAAACTTTAAAAGATAGGTACTTAAAACAAGATAAAAACGTGTTTAAGTGTAATATCATCTAATTAAGAATTCAAAATAAAAAAAAAAACGGCCAAGTGCGAGTTGGACTCACCCATGAAGGGTTCCGTAGCAGCAAGTAACATAATATAAACGTTTTTGTAGTTCGTTGCAACTTTGATCGATGTTTTAATAATAGCGTATTTTTTTTTTAATTAAGTTATTGATAAGTAAACATTATAATTAGGTACCTAAATGATGGGATTTACATCTAAATATATGCGAGCCCAATGCCCATATAGGCTTGTGATAGTTTGAGAAGAAATATTTCCAAAAATATTATCAATTTGTGTGCTCGGGTAAAGCGCAGTCGGGAATCTGCCCCCCGCGCGCTCCGCACCCGCTACCGATTAAGCCACGCCCCGCGCGAATTATAATTATTATTTACTTAGGCAGCTATTACATATTTATTATTAGAAAATAATGGTCCACGGTTTATGCAAAAGGTTTATGTTTATGAAACTAAATGTTTTTTTTTATTATTTTTATATTTGAGTTGATTGAATGAAAGGTAAATTACAGTTTACGAATTATGACGTATTAAAAAAAGAACTACTTACTAGATCTCGTTCAAACCAATTTTCGGTGGATGTTTGCATGGTAATGTACATCATATTTTTTTTTAGTTTTATCATTCTCTTATTTTAGAAGTTACAGGGGGGGGGGCACACATTTTACCACTTTGGAAGTGTCTCTCGCGCAAACTATTCAGTTTAGAAATAAATGATATAAGAAACCTCAATATCATTTTTGAAGACTTATCCATAGATACCCAACACGTATGGGTGTGATGAAAAAAAAATTTTGAGTTTCAGTTATAAGTATGGGAACCCCCAAAATTTATTGTTTTTTTTTATTTTTGTGTGAAAATCTTAATGCGGTTCACAGAATAAATCTACTTACCAAGTTTCAACAGTATAGTTCTTATAGTTTCGGAAAACAGTGGCTTTGACATACGGACGGACGGACAGACAGACAGACAGACATGACGAATCTATAAGGGTTCCGTTTTTTGCCATTTGCCTACGGAACCCTAGAAATGGCTTTGGATTTTGTGGTTAAAATAATAAGGTCGTATTACAAAAAAGTATACTGCTGATGGCCCCTCGAAAATAAAACAATGGAACAACAAAGTGTTGCCACCATTGGATAGCGTGGAAAAAGAGGCAAGACAAAAATGCAATTTATTTTGAAATCCCAAACAAAAAAAGTATTTTTCTTGATATTTCCCTAACTGCTCGGAATTATAAAACTTTGTACGCGGTATATTATTAGCACAAGAATACGCAGTTTTTTATCTAATATAATGGACCTCGCCTCTCTTATAGTTTACAAGATCCTAATGCTATACTACCCTTATATTGGACGCACTGTACAGTTTGAGTTGGCCCATCTTGAAGGTCATTTACGTTCTTACCTCCTAGAGGAAAACTTTTTTACTATTTTAAACTTTAAATAGTAGAAAAGTTTTCCTACATTTACATGAAAAACTGTTTAGTTAACAGTCAGAAATCGACAACAAAATTGATATTGCACTCGGAAAGAAGACATTTTTAACAATTTATTTAATTGGAAAAATTTGCAGGGAAGATATCCATATAAATCCACAGAGATAAACGCAGTTATCTGTTGGTGGGCCTGATTACAAAAAAAGACCTAAAAATAAGAAATAAAAATAAACTTAAAATTAATTATAAAATTAAATTTGACAATATTTTAAATTTAATGAGAGTAGTGTATAGAATTTCGTTTATATTAACAATTATATTTTAATTTTGATTGATTAAATAATATCTCATTTATAAATAATAGGCACACATCTTAAAACCAACGTTGATTGTGAATTATTCGGAAAATTTTCTTCACCTTCTTGCATTGTATTACCTAGCGAAAGGAAAATTAATGGAGGAAGCCTTAATATCTTCTTAAATTACAGGGTAGTAAGGCCAGAGGGTAGATTGGATATAGTGAAGGATTAATTAATTGAGACACAGGTGCGACTTGTGCTTCTAATGATTCTCAAACATAATTAACGAGAAGGAGGAGAAGACAGAAAAACGAAAGAATGAAGAACGACATCTTTGCTTTAGCACGTCATTGTTTTAAATTATCAAAGGAATTTTAACGTTGCACTTAGCTTAATTGTAAAATGAAATAGGACAACTAAACATCTCTTTCGTATGCTTATGCAGTAGAGTATCTATATATTTTGTTTTATTTGCAATCAACATACGTAGGTACGAGTAGGGATACTAATTGTAAGACATATGATAATATCAAAATTAAAAATATTTAGTGAATGTTATTCGGACTTATGACCCTGACATACTAATAAAGTTAATAAAACTTATCACAGAAACTGTAAATGAGAAACAATTGATTGTTGCACTAGTCACTTGGTGAAATTTATACATAATAAAATAAAAAACGTGAAAAGTTTCAAGAAAAAGTTTATTTGTATCTATCACTACACCGTTTCGCTATACTATTGAAATGTACGTTAGAAATGGAAATAGATAAAACAATAACATTTTTGGATTTAACTATAAAAAGAATCAATTCTGAACATGAATTTTCAATTTACCACAAACCTAACCTATACAGACACAGTCATTTACGCAAAATCCTTTCACCCTATCTCACAAAAATTACCATTCTTCCATTCGATGAGCCACAGATTAATAAACACTCCTTTTAAAAATACCGGCCAAGTGCGAGTCGAACTCGCGCACCGAGGGTTCCGTACAAACCTGTATATATGTGATGTAACTAAAAATTTAAGGTTTTCGGAATTTTTCCTTTATATGTGCTATAAAACATTGCTTCATGCAAAATTTCAAGATTCTAAATCGACTGGAAGTACCCTTTAGGTTCTGATTCCCTTGTGAGTAGTTGCGAGTTTGAAAATATGCGGATTAAATTAGTGTTTCTTTTGATTGCGTTGACATAGAAGTTTAATTTTGTTACAGCTTAAAGGTACTATAGACCTGAGTATTTGATATGAATTTTAATTTAATACCTTTACGCGTTCATGAGGAAAGGGGTAGTAACTTTAAAATTATTAAAAATATTTTTATTATATGATGTAACTAAAAATTTACGGTTTCCGAAATTTTTCCTTTATCTGTGCTATAAGACGTTGCTTCGTACCAAATTTCAAGATTCTGAGTTCACGAGAAGTGCCCTGTAGGTTTTGATTCGAAAATTTGCTGAAATTTGCGGCATAAAAGGCTGTATCTTTTGTTTTCGTTGGCTTAGAAGTTTGATTTTTTCAGAGCTCCAAGGGACAATAGACCTTAGTATTTGGTATAAATTTTAGCTTGATACATCCACGCGTTCCTGAGAAAAAGGGTCTTGACAGACGGACGGACGGACGGACGGACGGACAACGAAGTGATCCTATAAGGGTTCCGCTTTTTCCTTTTGAGGTGCGGAACCCTAAAAATGACGATTATAACGCGGAGCTAGGGAGAATTTATTGTATAGCTATTAATAACGGCTATTCTGATAGTATAGTAAACAATATATTGAATAAAAAATTAAAACAAAAAACTACCAGTTGTATTTACCCTTTGATTGAAAATTAATTTAACAAATTTAATTGTTTTTCATATTTAGGCAATATATCTAATAAAGTAGGAAAAAACATAATATGTATTAATAATAGTTCGATATCATTTAAAACTAATATTTATTCTCAATAATAAATGTAAAACACCAAAAGAAACCAAATCTGGTGTTTATCTACTAAGTTGCGGAAACTATGAAAAAGTATATGTAGGGCAGAAAGGTCGGGCGTTTAACACTGGCATTCTCGAACACTACAAATGTTTTGTTAATAAAAACAGATACAACATCTAATTGAATGTAACCGTAATTCTAATAAAGACTTAAAGATTTTACATTAACATAATAAAGGCATGAAGTTAAACCTTTTTGAACAATTGGAAATTAATAGATATAGAAAACAGAATATTATTCTTAACGACCAATTAGATATTTCGAATTCTCCAATGCTAAAATTGAATTTCAAGCTGCCCCCCACCATATATTGTTTATTTTTAAGGTATAAATACTGTTATAATAGATGTAGTTTGTTAGATCTTCACCTGAAGAAGCTATAGTAGGTATAGCGAAACGGCTGTAGTGATACAAATAAACTTTTTCTTGAAACTGTTCACGTTTTTATTTTATTTTATTTGCAAATCAGGAAGTGACAATAAAATGAAGGAATTGTTGATTTTTTATGTTTCAAAAAGGTTTATTTAATTTATACGTACAGTTATTTCAACATCTTACGCCCTTTTCAGGAGCACAATGTTATATTGTCGTAAAGGATGTTCCTACTACCACATGCACCTACATATGGTATTTGTCCAATTACTGGAAAAATCCTAGATAGTAGTCAGTTACCGGAGTTAGTAACATTAGTCTTGTTTAAAATGTGTTTCTTAATCTACAACTGCTCTAATCAACTACGTATTTAGTTCTTTTCCTTTATTTTCTGAATATAATAATCTAATGTTATCCAAATCAATATTATAATGTTCACTTACCTCAGTACAGGTGTTTTAAGTGATACATTTTTCATGTTTTCCTTAATTATAATCTCTACATTACGCCCTGTCCGACCAATATACAGGGTGTAGCATTTATAATGATTAAAAAAAGAAACATGGCTTTCTTGCAATAAATACAATGAAAAAGTGTTATAATATTTTACAATATATATAATAACAATTACGCACGTAAATCGTCTTCATAAATTTATCCGTAAAATTACTTTTTTTAATAAATTCCGAAATCTAATGTGTTATTAATGATTTTTATATTCTTATTCAAAGAATTTACGAGAAAAAAAACCAACGAGAAAAAATTAAATTACCGATTTAATATTTCTTTTAATGGTCTCAAACCCTTTCCATTCTCCGTAATTATCCACATACATTCTTCTACTTTCCACACACGTGCATCAAGGACTCTGTACTCCTTTCACATATTTTGCACATTTTCTCATAATCATTCATTCAATACTTACACTCCTTACATTCATTTTTAGGGTTCCGCACCTCAAATAGAAAAAGCGGAACCCTTATAGGATCACTTCGTTGTCCGTCCGTCCGTCCGTCCTCCCGTCTGTCAAGACCCTTTTTTCTCAGGAACGCGTTGAGGTATCAAGCTAAAATTTATACCAAATACTCAGGTCTATTGTCCCTTGGAGCTGTGAAAAAATCAAACTTCTAAGCCAACGAAAACAAAAGATACAGCCGTTTATGCCGCAAATTTCCGCAAATTTTCGAATTAAAACCTACAGGGTACTTCCCGTTAACTCAGAATCTTCAAATTTGGTACGAAGCAACGTCTTATAGCACAGATAAAGAAAAAATTGTGAAAACCGTAAATTTTTAGTTACATCATATAATAAAAATATTTTTAATAATTTTAAAGTTACTACCCCTTTCCTCATGAACGCGTAGAGGTATTAAATTGAAATTCATATCAAATACTCAGATCTATAATACCTTTAAGCTGTAACAAAATAAAACTTCTATGTCAACGCAATCAAAAGAAAAAGCAATTTAAGCCGCATATTTTCAAACTCGCAACTACTCGCAAGGGAATCAAAACCTAAAGGGTACTTCCAGTCGATTTAGAATCTTGAAATTTGGCATGAAGCAATGTTTTATAGCACATATAAAAGAAAAATTCCGAAAACCTTAAATTTTTAGTTCCATCACATATATACAGGTTTGTACGGAACCCTCGGTGCGCGAGTTCGACTCGCACTTGGTCGGTATTTTTCATCCTAAACCTCGCAATTATCCCAATGCTTTTCTTCTGCCACTCTCTCTAAAAAATATCTATTAACCCTCCCGCATATCTTGAATTATGTAGTTTTCTTAAATCATCCCCTCTATTTAATACCTTATACCTTTTCCCCTACATTCATCCCCATTTTTCTACAGTCATCCAATTCTTTTTGTTCAAAGGCCAGCCTCTTTAAAATGTTTTCCCTTATCTCATCATATCTATTCCTTTTTCCTATCTGCAGCGTTCTTTTTCTCCATAGTTCCCTTTTGTTGTCTCCTTCATCTAACCTGTCTAGTTTTCCTTTATCTACTCTTTTTAATGGCACTTAAGCCATCGTTCCACGTTTTATTTCTCTTCTCACTATGTGGTTTGGTGTGTTCTTATCTAAATTTAATATCCACTTTATGTATATTTTGTAGACTCCTTTCACTTTTTCTCTTACCTCCCACTCCCACACTTCAACCCCATACAATAATATACTCGTAACTACTACATTAAAAGGCATTATCCATCTATCCCAGTCTCCATTACGCAGTTTTTTCAATATCTCCCATATTCTTCCCATGATTACATTCGCTTTTGTCACCTAACGCACCTAACTGTCAATGTGCGAATCATCTCTATTGTTGTCACTCATCATATGTTGTATCCTAGATACTCGTATTTTCGAACAGTTTCTATCTTTACCCCTTTACAACTTATCTGAACCACATTCTTACTTTTTCCTCCTCTTTTTTTCCCAAAAGCTGTCAAGATAGATAGATATCTTTCGAATAATTTTACCGCGTTTTTCAGTCCTCCCACGTTCGAAAAGATTTTAACAATATCATTCGCATAAGAAATCGTCCATAGTTTCTTTCTCCCCAGTACAATTCCTCTTTCTTTTATTTTAACTCATTTTCAAATTTTATATTACCCAAAGTTTTTCTAACAAAACGTATTGATAGTAGCAGACAAAAGCTGCTAAAATTCTCAGTAGTCTGAAAAATAGACACAACGCATCTACATCGAATATTTATCCTTTATCTGTGATCTACTAAAGAAGCCTATAAACTTTAGAACATCTATTTTATGATTCCAAAGAATAAATCACAATCCATTTAGGAACACTTTGTTGTCCGTCTGTCAAGACCTTTTTTTCAGAGAGTAGAGGAATCAAGTTGAAACCATAGGGGTCTGCAATCCCTTCAAGCAGTGAAAAAATTAAACTTCTAAATCAACGCAATCAAAAGATACGGTCGTTTATGCTCCATTTATACCACATATTTAGACTTATGCACCACAAGTAAAAAAAAAAGCAAAAGCCGTAAATTTGTAGTTATTTCACAAAAAAAAAATTCCCCAATTTTCAGCTAGTAAACTAACCGCGACCTATTTCGATGTATATAGGGACATCAGTTTTCCAACCGCAAAGTTAAGTTTGTCTCAATCCAGTTTATCTTTTCGTTAGAGCAAAGTTTGGTGCTCTCATAGTTTATCAACTTCAGTAACACATAATAAAAAAGAAATAAAATTATACGCAAGTGTTTATTTACACTTAGTTATGACCTAGTACGATGTCTTGCAATCTTGGACAGCGTGTGTTTTGTCAATAAAAAAGTATCATGAGCGAAATTGTTATTAAAATTCAATATATGCTCTAGATCTAGAGCCATAGACATAAGCACATTAGATTATGACATCTCTATGTGGGTAAATAAATTGTGAGATAACATTGTCTATGATTAGTTTCCTCGTGTATTAGAGCACTCTGGGTTTATGAAGTAGATAATTTGGTGAAAATAGGACGAATTCGTCTCGTCGTGCTATTGAAACGGTTCACGTTGGTTGTAAACAAATCATCGCGTGCACGCCAGTCTAACGTGTATGTGTATGTCTGTACTGCTAATGACAGTCGTAATACATGTCTGCTTTTGTGCAACTTCGTCCATTACGTCTAGATTGGTTTAGCGATTTAATGAAGAGCATTAACGTGAAGTACCCCGTGAGGGAAAATTACAGCTTGTTTTGTACGTATTTATTCGACTGAATGCTTCGTTTCCCGAAATTCGATGGCATAACGATAACAATTACATACATACATACGTATGTAAATAAATAAGAACGTGGAGGACACACGTGGAAATTCCTATTCAATTTACGTTAGAATTGTCTTTGGAATACCTCAAAATTTTGCGAGACAATTGTAAACAGGTTAGTATTTTGAATACGTAACATTTTTAAAAACCTCATAAAAAATAAATATATATTGTACCCACATTTAATTTAAGTTAAACTAGCTTTAATTAAAATCAAACAAATACTTCTTAAGATATCTTCCAAAACAGATGAGCTAATAAGAAGATAAATATGATAAAATGTGTTCATTGTATGCTATAAAAAAATATGCACGCCTATCAAAAAAAAAAAAAATTAATTGTCTTTCAAATGACTATGACTCCAAGGATGAAGGTTGACGTCATATTTGAAGAGGGACACTGCTATGGATGAAAAGGTTTTAGAAAAGGTAACCACATCTCCCTCCATTCCTAACACAACTGTGGGTCCTACAAATATTTTAAACAATGCATTTTGTACCTAATTAAATAAAAATTTTGTTGTGTAATATTTTGTCAAATTCATTCCACCAAAAACATTTTCATGTAAAAAATTGCCAAGAGGAGTCTACATAGCTTACCCTGTGAAAAAGTTATCAGATCTCGTATAAAGCCAAGCTCTAAAGACTACACGCTCTAAACCTACAAGCTCTACACTACACCTTAATTAAAATCTATGAAAAAATGGTCAGATCTCATGTAGAGCCAAGATTCTTGATCCGTGCGCCCTTACTTTACCAAGCCTAACTTCACATACTCTACATTTTAGTCAAAACGTGTGGTTTGGCCGTTTTATTTCACACACGATGAACGAATGCCTATGAAGTCTTCGTAACGGTAGCAAAACGGCCAGGCATCACGTTTTGACTAAAATGTAGAGTATGTGAAGTTAGGCTTGGTAAAGTAAGGGCGCACAGATCAAGAATCTTGGCTCTACGTGAGATCTGACCACTTTTTCATAGATTTTAATTAAGGTGTAGTGTAGAGCTTGTAGGTTTAGAGCGTGTAGTCTTTAAAGCTTGGCTTTATACGAGATCTGATAACTTTTTCACAGGTTAAACTATGTAGACTCGTCTTGGCAACATTTTTACATGAAAATGTTTTTGGTAGGATTTCATTTATTTTTGTAAGCTGCTTTATGGACTTTTTTGAGTAATTTGAACCAGTAACTAAAGTAACAAATAATACGAACGAATTATAGAATTATTACGACGATACGATACGACTACGAAATTACGAATATGAATTGCAAATATTTCCTAACAATCGATCATCATTCGCAGTAAGACATATCGATAGCGTATTTCAAAATACAGTCAGCGCCATTTAGTGACGTCGGCTGATGTCACCGTCACTATTATACCGTGTTTAAACTTTCACCCCATTTTTAAGAGTTAGGGGATGATTTTCAAAAACATATGACGTTCGTATTTTTTTATTTGTTAAAAGTATTTTATTATTTTTTTCATATATCTAGCTTTTCAATAATTATTACTGCATTATTATGTAGTTAGTGCAAATGTAGTCTTATACAAACTTCCACCTCCTATTCCGAGGGGATAAGTTAGGCTAGGTTTGGCTTTTTAATTTTTTTTTGTTGTCTTTGTAGTAATATTAGCTTACATACCAAATTTCAGCGTTATAGGACTTCAGGAAGTGCCTTAAGAATTTTGATGATCAGTGAGTGAAACAGTGACGAAATCGGGGGTTTTTAGACATTAATAATATCTAAAATATGATAGCTACGACATTCAAACGTTGTATGTTTAATGATTGTACTGGTGTCATTATATCTTGAAATTTTTAACTATTTAGCATCATCCAAACCAAAGTTATGAGAGTTTAAAAAAACGACGAAACGTTTCGAGAAAAGGTAAGTAGTGCCCTCGCGCTCCGCTTGGCTCGTCTTGACGGGAGCACTCCCGTGCCCCCAGATTGTTAACCTTCGGGTTAGCTAAAAGGTGAAACGGCTGTCGCGAATGAAAATCACAAACTTCGTAAAATGGTTAATCAAAAGAAAGACTTTATCAGTTCGAATACGATGTCTATGTGACCACCAAATGATGATGAATTTTGATAAAACGCTCCAAAATTAGACGAAAATCTAAAATAGAAAATTTCGGTACTAATCTCGCTTAGTTTTTGCGATAATCGATGCAATAAATTTTACTTAGTTCGTGTTGTATTTCCTAACCATAATCCTATAAACTAAACGAAGTATTGAAAATTATCATTTTTATTATTTTTTTCCTATTTTAGAGTATTTTATCGTTTGATTGATGGCGCCACAGAAATCCTCAACCACAAAAATAGAAAACTAATAGAAACAGTCTAGAGCGGTATCATATTATTTTCATTTAATGGTTGTCAATCACTCAGTCTGCTTGTCTGTCTTTTCTATTGCTGTTAAATCTCCACGTCAAGCATTGTCGCCTTCGTCTTGGAACAGTTCTTTACTCTATCGTTATATTCTCTGAAGAAGCTAATCACGTAGGATAAACGACTCCATCGTTATTCTCACTGAGGGAGGGACGTTAATCCTACACCACCTCATCAACCCCGAATTTTGAGCCCTGTTCTTGTTTAAATTGACTTTTAGATAAGCTTCAAATATCACCATGCAGGACTTTCAACAAAATCAATTTTTAATGATAAATCAATTTCTTTGTAAGTTATTCAGTGTTCAATATTTGTAATCTTGACTAGCCTCAAATGACTGTTAAATCTCAGACAGAAGCACTAACTATAGGTAAATTTTTTGGATATTTAAAGTTGGAGACTCCCGTTTAATGAGAAAACTAAGGTGCTTTCTGAATAGGGCTCAAAAACGTAGAATTAATGGCCAATGTCTTAGAATTGGTTTACAATGTCATCGCTATTTTCCCTGAAAATGCAAACCGAAGTTAACTTCATTACCATTCTTACCGAAGAGGAGAAATTAATCTTAGATTGTCATCAAGCTGAAATTTTAAGCCATGTCCTTATTGGAGATTTAGGACTATCATCGAAATTTGTAAGTAAAATTTTTAATGACAAATAAATTCCTTACAAAGTTGTTTAGGTATTCCATATTTACCTGTAACCTTATTTAACCTCCATAACTGTTGGTCGGAACCATTAGCCGTAGATTGTGAGGTAATTTTTCGGATAATTAAAATTGGAGATTCCTATTTAATAAAAAAGACTAAGGTGTTTTCTGAATAGGGTTCAAAATCGTAAGCTCAATCAATGTCTAAAATTGGTTCATAATCTCATCATTACGTTCCCTGAAAATGTCAACCGCAATGGATTCTATTAACTTTTTTACTTAAGAAGAGAAATTAATCCTAGACTATCATCAAGCACAAATTTTAAACCCTGTCTCAAGTTGATCTCTAGATTTACCTTCAAGTAACACGATGTTAGGTCAAATCCAAGATTTTCATAAAAATTTGTAAGCAAATTTCTTAATGAGAAATCAATTCAAGGATTTGGTATGTACAGACTTGTTTAAACCTCCATAATTGTTTGACCCCATACGCAACCACTAACCACACACTCTGAGGTAACGCATTTGGCCTTTTAAAAACAGAAATTCCTATCTTATGAAACAGCTAAGGCGCTATCTGAATATGGCTCAATACTCAGGCTTAATGACAATAGTATCTATTGAATTGCTTTGCGGAAAACGTAGCAGTAACATAGGATAAATGACTCCATCAATATTATAACTGAAGGAGAGGAAATAATCCTGGACCACTTCATCAAACTCAAATTTTGAGCCCTATTACTATTTAAATTTCCCAAGGTAATTCCTACATTACCGTCAATTATCACGATGTTAGTCCTGGATTTAACAAGACTATAATCAAAAATTTTAAGTAAAGTTTTCAATGAGAAATAAAGTCCTTATAAGGTTGCTTATCTGACCAACTGATACTGATGAGCAGTTTGTTCCATCCGCCTACACAGTGATGGTGGAAAGTACAGGAAGTCCCCTTCTTGACATTATCAGCATTTCTATACTAAGGAAAAAAAGCTTATGCTTGTGAATGGGCTGTTCCATCGACCTCCAAAGTGGCGATGAAAAGGTACAGGAGAACGTCTTCATGACACCATCAGCATTCCTCTATTACGAAAAAAGAGTAGTGTTTCACTTTGACAAATTAAGGCTAATGAACAGGCTAAAAAAAATGGTTTAATTTCCACCAGCCGATGTTCATAGGGTGAACTGTTCCATCGAATTGCATAGTTCTGATGAAAAGTTCAGGAGACTCACTTCATCATTTCTTTACTAAGGAAAAAATATTGTTTTGTTTCCACTAACTGATGCTTGTTGGTGATCTGTTTCATCGACTGGCGAGGACAGGAGGTTCTCTTCATTTCTCCACTAAGAAAGAAAAACTAATTGTTTCATTTCCACCAGCTGATGCTGACAGGGGGATTGTTCCATCGCAGTCCGGAGTAATGATTGAGAAGACACAAGCATGACATCATCAGCAACAATTGCTGATGCTATCCCATCGATCACCACAGTGATTATATGAACAGCAGAGTGGCAGCATCAGCATTTACTACTAAGAAAAATTAATATTGTTTCACATGCATCAGCGGATGTTCACAGAACGGGCTGTTCCATTGACTTACACAACGGTAATGAAAAGGACCGGAGGCCCTCTTTATCATCAGCATTTTGTTACTAAGGAAAAAAACAGTTGCTTCAGATATACCAATTCCATCGACATCCAGAGTAGTGATCGCGAAGTACCGAGCGGCATGGTGTAGTCGTCTAGAATTCTAGATCATTGCTTAGCATTCGAGAGGTCACCGGTTCGATTCCGGGGCCGGCTACTTTGGTCCAAGTTTTTCTGTGGTTTCCTTGGATCATTTAGGCAAATGCTGGGGTAGTAATATTCCACAGATAGTCTTTCACTTCTCTTCTGTCTTCATTTCGTCCGTCTCATCTTTCTTCTCCAAAACCACTACCCACCCATTCCCACTATTCCTAAAGGAGGCTGAAGAGGGCCTTCCGCCCTACCCCTCCGACTTTGCACAAGAGTAGGTCAAGGGACAGCCCGCCCAGCAATATTGGTGGAAATGAAACGCCCAAAAGTTTTGCTCGGGAAGACAGAAGGCCTTTTTCATGAAATTATCAATTTACAAATTATTATTTCGTTTTCATGAGCTGATACTGACGGGAGAGTTGTGATATTGACCTGCAATGTGGTGGGGTAAAATGGAAGGCTCTCTTAAGTCTCATTTAGCAATCCTGGGAAGGGATAATTCAGATGACTATAAACGAAGGCATGAAAAATTGATAAATGAAGGGTTAAAGTGTAACAATCGCCATCTAATTCTATCCCGCGCTATTTCTTACAGTTCCTTATTTTCAACTCTCACTTAAATAGTAGATTGGTCTACGTATTTCCTTTCTGTTCTTCCTCAATATTTTCTAGCTGCTATTTTTATTTGCCCCTTGATAATGTTGAGCATGATGTCCAATCAAATATCCCATTGTTTACCCTTCTTTTTTAAACATTTGTGGTCCATGGTCTGTCATTCCTTTTAATCTTCGATTAAGACTTTTTTGTCCAAGACAGTTTATCCATACGACCCCAACATCACATGACAAGTGATTCTATTGTTGAAGTGAAATTTCTAATGCGACTTTCAACAAGGTTGCGTTAAACGTTTTACGCTACCATGGAGGGGGAATAGAAAGAGACTGAGCGAGAATGAATGCGTGGCACAGAGCGAGAGTGAATGCGTGGCACTCAAACGCATGCGCGTAGTATACCTGTTATAGGCCAGTGCGAGCGTTAGCAACGAGTAGCGTCCAATATTCCAACGCAAGAGGGAGAGAGAAAGAAAGATACACAAAGGTAGAAAGTAGGGGAGAGAAAGAGAGTGAATCGGTAGATCAGCACATGCGCGTGGTATTCTTGCTATGCAGCGAAGTAAACAGTGTGTCGTGAAATTAGCTGAAATGATTATTAAAAGATGCGATCAATTGTGAATTGTAAGCAATGTTAATAAAGTTTGTCTTAAACAAACAATATGAGTTCACTAAAAATCAATTTCTACCCCTTTCTATTTTCATTTCCATATTACGAAGTTTGACTTCTTCCGCGCGGAGGGACTCCACGCACTATATATTTATTTTTTTAAATCCTTTTAGGCAGATTAGATTCGTTTAGCTTAAGTCCAGCTTGTATGTGGGTAAAATACATACATAATTAATACGTTGACATATACTGTTCACTCCGTGATTATTACTCCATAATTTTGATGTTAACACAAGATTATTTTGACAAGATAATGGTGTTGTTTAGGTACCAGCTACATGCTACTAAATTTACTAGGCTTGCTTTCTAATAGGCAAACACTGTTTTATAACCACTTTTGTCCGATGAATGTTTGATGAGTTGTTTGGATAATATATACGGTAAATTCTGTAGGGCGGCGGTAGCATAATTACATCCTGTACGTTCGTAGGGACACAATGGGTCTTCTGTGTCCCATCCAGTGCAGCCCAAATTACCTGTAACGAGCCTCATCCCTCCCGCTTATTGATTTATGTACACTTTACAAGCTGAATGGCCTCTGCTCCACTACACATAGGAATAGGAGCAGTGCTCTCAGCCCCGTAATACGAGTAGTGCTAATGAAATTTGTAGGCCTGAGCCAAGATGAATTGCGCGGATGTTTAATCGGAAATTCACAAAGGAAACTAATTACAGCAATCGCCTGTAAACAGGAACGAGCGCATGTGCGTGCGTTTGTATGTGCTTACTGGAATTCGCACTCATCACATGATCTGTTTGATAAAAAATTTGTAACATAATCTAGAGATTTATGTTTCTGAAGTAAGGATGGAAAAAAATACAGCTTGTTTACTCTAAGATGAGCTCTGAAGATTTTACAATCGGAGGAAGAAAGATACAATCAACGCTCGACAAATTACGACAAATAAATATACTAGTTTTGAGACAGGGGTCCTTGATGTATCCTCTCCGGTAGTCGTTAATTTAGTTTATACCTGAATCTCCCGATATTGTTATGTACCCAAAATTATTATACATAGATAACCTTACAGTAATTAAACGTGTTAATATCGTAGCATTTTGGCAGCTTTATATTCTTTAAAATATAATAATTATATAAAATATTTCGACCATTTTTAAATGAATAGTCGGGCAAGTACTCTGCTTCAAACCAAGCATGCAAAAGCATCTCGGTGGCTATCGCCAACAAGGCGTTACCTTTTGCCATTGCGCATCTTAAGAATTAGTTATCCCGGAGACCATCCTAGAGTAATTTTAGTGTACTTGGGGTTACCTCATAAAAAATATTTAGCGTCTTTCAAGTTAATATCAATTAAAATATTAACAGTAGATCGGTGCAATTTTGTTAGAAATGTTTCAATAAAAACAAAAAAATGTGAGCCGTCACGGGACGCCTGGCAGATGTGAAACATCGAATTTGCACAAGTAATATGCATGAAAGACAATATTACGACAGGAACTAAATATGGCATAATGAAAAAATCAAATATTACGAATTTTTTCCACAAAATGATGACTATTTATTTAATAAACATTTATTTTTATTAAATACAAAAATTTTAAATTCAAAAATTTATTTCAAGTTGCGACAACTCAATTCTTTTAATCAGTGACTTCAGTAATAGTTATATTCGATGTTACCTCTGACAGCATTACTGTGATAATTGGTCGAGGATAACTGAAGTATGTTACAAAAGTATTGGACATAACATTATCAAGACATTTAATAAATACAGCATCTATTGTTGTTGCATATCTGGTAGTAGATTCTCTTGGATTGTTGTTAATTTGCAATTGAAATTCTTTTTAGAGGAACGTAATTAATGGCACTGATACATCTTTTGCAAAATTTAATTTGAAATCTCCAGCTAAAATCAATGGTAGTTTATCTTTATTGGTTTTAAAAATTATTGAACCTCTGTGACTGTATGGAAATAATTTCTACTGTAAAAATGAAATATAATTCTTTTTTTATTAGGTAAAGATGTACACAACTATTATAATTAATTCAGTTCCATCTTCTATTTTTTACTATTAGTAAACGACACCGTCGAACCGAGTGGGAAGAGAATCGCACAGGTGCTTGCTGTTGACAATGGCTTTGTATGTTGAAACATGTCCAGTTGAAAATAAATTTAGTGCAAAATAATTGTGTTTTATTTATTATAATCATTATGAGTCGCAAAGTAGAAACCAGGACTATAGAAAATTTAACAAAACAATGTACATAAACAGTGTGTGTGTAGATAGGACTTATTTAGAGTTTTCGGTGTTTCATTCCCGCCAATGTTGATGGGCGGGGCTGTCCCTCCGGCCCACACTCTGCTGCAAAGTCGGAGAGTAGGGCGGAAGGGCCTCTTCAGCCTCCTTTAGGAATAGTGGGAATGGGTGGGTGGTGGTTTGGGGGAGAAAGATGAGACAGTCGAAATGAAGATAGAAGAGAAGTGAAAGACTATCTGTGGAATATTACTACCCCAGCATTTGCCTAAATGATCCAAGGAAACCACAGAAAAACTTGGACCAGAGTAGTCGGCCCCGGAATCGAACCGGTGACCTCCCGAATGCTAAGCATTGATCTAGACGACTAAACCACGCCGCTCGGTAGACAGGAAATTTACAAGGTATTTATACAAAAGGGTTTTTAGTAAAACAGATGTGATAGAAAGAAAAGTACTGAGAGTAAGGATAATGAGACTAGTTGTGGAAATACGTAGAATTAAGCAGATAGGGCAGTAAAGGATAAAACCAGCTATTAGTAAGGGGTGCATGCAGATACAGGTGAATGCAAAATTCTAGGTAGGGGTAACTGATAGCGGTAGTGGAACAATAAAATTTATTTGGAAAAGAAACAAAGGCATACACAAGATAAGGAGTCCAAAAGTCTACTTTGAAATGGTATTTAACAAACACAATAAGAAAAAATTAGGAAATTAGAAACATAAATTTGAAATAACATACCTATATTAAAAATATTTTCAAAAATTATGCGTTTACTGCCACAAATAAAATCGTCGAACTGAGTTTAAATAAACACTCGAATCATAAATACGTCCATAATTCGGCTCTGTTTACATGTTTTATAATGGACTCTGATGACTTATCAAAAGGGTGCAGACTTGAATTAAACTCGAAGGGTGTTTGTGCGTTTATATCTTAATTAACGCTTAATACTAAAACGTTGTTGTAAATTCCTGTAACAAAGAATTGGAAAAAATTAGCACAGATGCAACAAAGAATTCAATTAGTTCGATGTAGAATTAGAATTGAACTAAATTAAATTGAAATTAAACGAGAATTCTTATTTACAAGGGGTGGTCCCTATTAGTCTCCAGTACATGGACCTTTAATTAAAACAAATGTCAAACTTTGTAAGCTCCTTCTTTGCGACGAGTCCGACAAACTTTTCCAATGCGCAAACTTTCGGTGCTTCTGCGTTTTCGAATGACGTCAAACCGACATTTTGGGGGTAGTGGACACTCTATGCGCAGCATGATTTTTGTCGGACAAGTTGACCACAGTTTTCCAATTAATTTTGTTAAATAATTTAAAAAAAATCAAACTTGTATGTACAGGGAGTCATAATGACGTCATACCGACAATTTGGGGGTGGTGGACATCTCATACGCAGCATGATTTTTGTCGGGCAAGTTGACCACAATTTTTGAATTAATTTTAATTAATTGGAAAACTATGGTCAACTTGTCCGACAAAAATCATGCTGCGCATAGAGTGTCCACTACCCCCAAAATGTCGGTTTGACGTCATTCGAAAACGCAGAAGCACCGAAAGTTTTCGCATTGGAAAAGTTTGTCGGGCTCGTCGCAAAGAAGGCGCTTACAAAGTTTGACATTAAAAAAATTAAATGTCCATGTACTGAGGACTATATACGAGTATAATATTATTCACTATTTCTATCTCAAATTTCGTATTACTGGTTTATTACAATATTTACCCAACTTTCTATTTATTTTTCTCATCAGTACCTGTTTATCTAGTCATAATATTGCAGTTATTAATATTAACTTAAGTTATTACGAAATGAAGGTATATTTCCTATTTACTTATTTGCAGTATTGTCAATTTTATTGTTCTGATAGCTTAAATTCTAAAAATTGTTTTCGTACTATACAGGGTGTTAAAATAAAAATAAAATACAATTATAAAGATGTCGAGATTCCCGACAAAATTTCTTTATTTCGAAAATTCTCGACGTTATTCTCTTGATCTAGTTTGGTTGCTGTTAAATTTTCAAAATCAAGTCTCCTGAAACCCCATCAACATTATGGTCTTAAGCAGTGGTTACGACTAATGCGAAAAAATTAAATTTGAATTTAAGCATCTCTTGTATTCAAAAAATTATTTACTTGTAAAGGAAAAGACATGTTTAATTTTCACTAATTTATTGACACTTAACAATTGTTTCGCTACACTGTAGCTTCATCAGAAGTAGATAATTACATACTTAAACTACTAACTAAAACTTATCTAATTTATACTATTTTGGGTTAGGACTGTAAGAGGGGAGGAGGAACAAATTAAGTAATGGGAAATTATTTAAATCTAATTGATCGTTTAACAGTAAATCTGTTTTTTTGAATTTATTTGTTTCCATTGTTTCTAATAATGATAACTTATTATTGTTTGTTTCTGTATGTAAACTAACATATTTTGTATTAAAATGATGATTTTCTAAAATTAGGTGCTTTGCATAATTGGAATCTAGTTTTTTAAGTTTAAACGTTCGTTTATTCTTTTTTTGAAATTAATTTTTTTTGTTTTCGCTGTATTAATTTTGTTCACTTTTTTATCATCGATTCTGTTCAAGTTTCATCGTGTGGCATTCAGAAGAGCTTTAGAATATTCAGAGAATCCATAAAGTTGTGCTAATATATAAACGGGCCATTCGAGTGTAGGTGACGTGTTGAATAAATTTCACTTATTTTAGCGATGCCGTAGTATCCATTGGAATTAAACATTTTGTACCTCGAAAATGGGGCTATAAAAAACGAGTTCCATCGGAGAGTGTTTTGGTCATTAAAACGAAGAACGCTATAAAACACCAGCTTTAAAAGTTGGCGCTGACCCGAGTCCCCCAACTACCGTATTTATGTTCTTGTCGAGAGCGACAAATAGTGACAATAAATCATGCGATCTTTCTCTTTTAAAGCCATCCGACTTTGCATGCTTATCCTGAGGTTGTTTACAAATTAAATAAGTGATGATTATGACAAAATGTGTCAAAAATTGTAGCCCCCTACAATAACTTGTATCTATTGAAAAAAAACAGTTTACTAATCTTGAACACAGGAAAATTGGCCCAACTACCAAAACTACAGAATTTGTTAGTTTTTTTCGTAATAACGAAAAAATCACATTCAAAATATATTGGGTGTCAAATGATGATGAATTAAATCCAAACAATACCTAAATTCTTCACGGTGATAGAAAAGTTATCTCATTTACAAATATAAATATGGGAAATCCCTCCCCTCCCCTCAATTATTGATAATAATCTAGTAAACAACCAAGCCTTGTCCTCCAAAAAAATTGACAGTCATTAGAATCATCTTTACTTTATTTTCCGCCACTCTGAGGTTACGTTCAATTGGATGAGGTGAGGTTAGGTTAGGTTTTTTAACCATGCTGCCATGTATAAATGGCCAGGGCTACGTTTTTCGTTGATTAATTCGTATTTTCGATTTATCATTATGTAATCAAAGTATCCTAGCTTCCTAATTTTATTTATTACTCGATTTCTTTATTCATAGGGTACCGATAAAGTTGATTCATTAGACACTTTAAATACTTTATTCGTTCATGGTATTTTGAACATTCAACGATAAGCCCACATCTTGAAAGCTTCAATCTATTTGCACATGTTTTCTGTGGGAGTTTAATTCTAAACTTACAAGAAAATATGAAAGATATGACAGCGTAACTTAAAATTCCTAAGTTGTTGATGATTCTGTAAAGACGAAACGTTGCATGGAAAATTACAATTGAACCAGTGTACAGAGCTAAATAAAATGTGATGATAATGTGATCATTATTTTTCAATAGGTGTAATTACGTATAACAGAAACATTTCGAGTTATAAAAATTCAAAATTTTTATTTTTTCAAATATCTCATAAAATAAACAGGATATTCAATATTTATTGGTTCACCGTTATTAGCCACTTCAATAGGCCACTTTCCCCTAATTTAACAGCCATCCTGTCTCTTACTAGTTCAGGAAATAAAGACAAAAAAAAGGCAAAACTTCGGAAAAATTAGAGGAAAGCTGGATTTTTACATGAACCTTCCTTTTGTGTTTCTAAAAAATATACCAAAAGAATATCTCGTTAACGGTTACTTTTATCGCAAAAATAGTGGTTATCAAATTTGTAACTATATCATTACTTTTCTTTGTAAGACTAACGGTTTTTAGGAATATTGATTTACAGAGTTGAAACATACGCGCGCACTCCTCAAAGATATGTAAGTACAGTAAAATTACTCTAGAATGGTCTCCGGGATTACTAGTTCTTGAGATGCGCAATGGCAAAAGGTAAAGCCTTGCTGGCGATAGCCACAGAGATGCATTTGCATGCTTGGTTTGAAGCAGAGTACTTGTCAGGGCGCATACTAAATCGCCCGACTATTCATCTAAAAATCGTCGAAATATTTGATATAATTATTATATTTTAAAGAATATAAAAGCTGCCAAAATGCTACGATATTAACACGTTTCATTACTGTAAGGTTATCTATGTATAATAATTTTGGGTACATAACAGTATCGGGAGATTCAGGTATAAACTAAATTAACGACTACCGGAGAGGAGACATCAAGCACCCCTGTCTTAAAACTAGTATATTTATTTGTCGTAATTTGTTGAACGTTGATTGTATCTTTCTTCCTCCGAATGCGTTCTCTTTCTTTCTTCTACGCCGACTGTAAAATCTTCAGAGCTCATCTTAGAGTAAACAAGCTGTATGTAGATCCATGGTATTTCTTGATTGAAACTATGGAAATAGAGGAAGCAGAGGAAGAAGAAGATTATGAAGAAATGGATATTGAAGAAGGAATGAAATCTGAAGAAGAACCATAATGAATGATAACACTGATCAAGAAAAAAATAATTATTTAATAATTTTATAACAATTTATGATATTACAATAAATGCTTTTCAAATAATTAAGTATCTGTAAATAAAAATAAGAACATTTTTTTTGGAATAAAAACAAAAATAATTTATTATAAATTTTATACATTATTATGTTTCAAATAAAAAAAAAATTGATAGTATATTAATTTTTTTTTTTTTATTTAACATTTTTCAATCACAAATACACATGGGTTATACCTATAGAGGACACCACTTAAAAGGTGGTGTAAAAAACAGTGCACCTATTATGAAAAACATAAACATTATGGGTCTTTAAATCGAATTTTCTCGAAAACCGTTAGTCTTACAATAAAAAAGTAATGGTATGTTTTTTGTAAATAATTTCCTAAGCTACAATTTTGTTAACCACTATTTTTTCGATAAAAGTAACCGCTAACGAGATATTCGCGAAAAACTATTTATCGTTACCTTTGACCCCGCGTAACATTTTTAGCATCACGTGTATCACTGGGGACTTTTCGGATATTATTATTTAGAACCACCAAAAGAAGGTTCATGCAAAAATCCAGCTATTCCTCAATTTTTCTGTTGTGCAATATCTCTATTCCCCGTATTATACGGTTTAGACGATCCCCATGGTGTTCTTCAACTTTGAATTACCCTTTATACGATATTACACCCACCTTATTCACAACCGTGAAATCCAAACTGTCTGTATTGTTTACATTTTGTCTTGTACTATGTAATTCCTTAATAACTTACGAAAGATATCTTTTTTCTTATTTAAATAGCGCTGTCTGTCTTTTTTACCATTAACGAGATAAAAATGGTGACCATGAAATTAGTAGTAGCCTGTACATATACAGCTACTCAATAAAAAAAAAAAGAAAGTAGACACGTTTACCATAAAATGAATTTAAGATCAAGTTACTTAATTTTTGAAACTTGAGTAAAGCGATTAGCACTAGGTAAGGAGAATTATTATCATTACCGACAGGTAGGTTATATGCAAATGCGAAATCGTATCGAAAATGTCCAAAAAGGCAATCGCACCGTGTTGGATAATTTAAATAAGTAGAGACTTCTGGTTCAGAGAGTAATATTCTTCGAAATAACGACATTAAACTGCCATATACGTTTACGTATACTAATAAGGAGAGACAATTATTTAAAATACAGGCTCAGTTTACTCCGCTTAACAGGGATAATGTAACAGTAAACATACGAACTTAGAAATCATTAAAGGCACCTGATTCTACTTGTAGGTACATTACAGTGCCTTACAGAAATTTGCTACTTTTTATGTAGGTACACTGGAACCTCGACAACGTAAAAACGTTTGACAACAACTATAACTGTAATTTTTTGTTGTTCTATGAGTATCAATATAAACAAAAAGGTGAAAGGAGAACCTTACAATTATTGAAATCTGATTGGATGTCATTACCGCGAAATCGGTTTGTATTTCCAGTACAGTTTAAAATGGACAAAAATAATTCAAATAAAAATTGTGTAAAGTTAAGTGTTGTAACGTTTTTTTTTTTTTTTTGAAGTGAAACTTCTTTGGGCGCGATGAGTAAAATCTCAAAGCGATGAAACGACACATTTCGTAGCGATTCGTCTCGCGAAGCTATGACAATAGAAAGGCGCGCATGCGCACGTAGGTATTACAGTCAGCTGTTAGTGACCGGCATCTCATAGCAGTTATATTACAGAAAGTGTGTTACAGTAAATGTCTATTTAATAACAATTAATATTTATTTAAGAGTGAGTATTATTATGTATTAATTTTAATTCCTTGTAGTTATTGATAGTTTCTTAAGCAATTGGAAAAATAAACGGAGGCGAAAAAAATTTGATGTACCTATGTATGTGTTTTCATTTTTAAAACATAAATCCTGAAAATTCTCGTACTCTCTCTTCCTTTCACCAAACATTACTTATTCGTTATAAAGGTATAGAGATCGCCAAAGAAGTTTCACTTCTTTCTATTCAGTTTGTGTTTTCCTTAGTTCAGATTTATTGATTTATTCTTAATTTCGATCGACCTTCCGTCTTATCACCAAGGATAACAACTTTTACGCAGGACTACGCGATCGATGGAAGGATCGATGAATTTTTCCGGTCGGTGCTCGAGGTTTGTTCCTCGATTCTTGGTGCCGACAAGACGTGTGTGTTTTTTTTGTTCGTGTTTTGTGCTTGATGTTGTGTGAAAGTTTTTGTGAACCACTTACCTTTTAATATTTTTCGTAAATTTTTCAAAATTGAGTATTTCTTATTAATTTATTATAACTTGTTGAAACTCTCATTTAATTTGTTTTTTTATATAATTTTAACTTTATTTCAAAATTTTTTTGTTGCCACGAGGCACTTAAATCATCCTGATTCTTTAGGCCGTTGTTGCAAATTTGGTAAATCATTAACTTATTTCATTTTTCACTTCTTTTTTTTAGTAATTTTAATTTTTTCATATGGTATCGGTGTCGAGTAAGTCTTGAATGTTTGAAGTCAGTTTTGACCATCTTATTGACGACCGACATTTCCTTACTCCTCCTTTCTTGCACCTTATTTGAGGCATTGAAGATAGCTTCAGACTATAATTTTTTTATTAATATATTTTAATTTTTAGGCAAAACTTTGGATAAATACTTGTTCTTGTTCTTTAATCAACCTATCCAGAGTTCTAGAGTAGGTTCCGGCTGGACTAGGATTACAGGTAGGGGTGAAGACACCCTGAGGCAACTCCACAATGCTACGAAACAAGTAAGGAGCCGATAAACACCTGCATGCGGCCCTAAGAAATATTTATAATGTTGATCCCTGAAGTTCTTCCCCGGGATTATTTTGCCTCATAAATATCACTAAGAAAAATACCCTAAAATACCCGGAAACCAGCGTCAGTCCGTATTGTGGCATAGGGAAATATTTTTGGGTGGGCTTGACTTATTTTGTATGTTCTTGTTATTTGTACTTTTTTAAATATACTCTTTAAGTGTTTTTTGTCTTTTTTTATGAGAGCTTCGAGACCTCAAAGGCTTCAGGGTTTTGAGGAAACCCCACTGCTCTGCCCTTAAATCTTAATTAAAGTTCTTTGTTTGTCAAAGTGACGCCCCGAGCTTTTGTGGGTGGGTGGTGATGTGGGGGAGAAAGATCACACAGACGAAATGAAGGCAGAAGAGAAGTGAAAGACTATCTGTGGAATATTACTACCCCAGCATTTGCCTAATGATCCAAGGAAACCACAGTGGCGTAATAAGAATGTGCCTTGGACAATTGACCACAATCAATGCAAAATAAAGCCAAAAATCGCATTTTTGATAAATTTCTGTTATAAAAAATAATCAAAAACGAAAACTTTAATTGGAGTATTTATTATAAACATTTGTCTGGAACATTTACCCAACAGAAATTAAGCGATAAAAAAGGTTTTACTGTGATTTTGCTTTGATTGTCGTTAGTTGTCAATTGTCCAAGGCACACTCTTATTACGCCAAAATTAATGAAATTATCTATATTTTAAAAATTCTAAAATACGCAAATTTTTTTTTCAAACAAAACAGTAGGGCGTATCTATATGAATCGAAAAAGAATAAAAAGAGGAATCGGAATGCGGTAGGTGACATTTGAAAAAACGAAGTTATTCGTGTTTGAAGTTCTTAACTATTAGAATTTTATTTTGAACGCCCTGTATAAACTATTTAGTTCAATTTTGTCACTAATATACAGCTATTATTTCAACAGTCTGTCGTATTTTGTGGAAGTTCTGATTTTTAGGGTTCCGCATCTCAAAAGGAAAAAACGTCCGTCCGTTCGTCTGTCTGTCAAGACCCTATTTCTCAGGAACGAGTGGAGGTATTAAGCTAAAATTTATACCAAATACTCAGGTCTCTTGTCCCTTGGAGCTGTGAAAAAATCAAACTTCTAAGCCAAGCCAATCAAAAGATACAGCCGTTTATGCTGCAAATTTTAAACCTACAGGGTACTTCCCGTGAACTCAGATTCTTGAAATTTGGTACGAAGCAACGTCTTATAGCATAGATAAAGGAAAAATTGCGAAAACCGTAAATTTTTAGGTCCATCATATAATAAAAATATTTTTAATAATTTTGAAGTTACTACCCCTTTCCTCATGAACGCGTAAAGGTACTAAATTGATATTCATATCAAATACTCAGGTCTATAATACCTTTAAGCTGTAACAAAATCAAACTTCTATGTCAACGCAATCAAAAGAAACAGCAATTTAAGCCGCATATTTTCAAACTCGCAACTACTCGCAAGGGAATCAAAACTTAAAGGGTACTTCCAGTCGATTTAGAATCTTGAAATTTGGCATGAAGCAATGTTTTATAGCACATATAGAGGAAAAATTCCGAAAACCTTAAATTTTTAGTTACATCACATATATACAGGTTTGTACGAAATCAGTGCGCGAGTTCGACTCGCACTTTGCCGGTATTTCTTATAATTTGGATTGCGGTAGCGATTGTTTTTCTATAAACTCAGAAACCGATCGTCATAGGTGTACAAGTTGGTTATCAAACTTACCTTCAGCATAAAAAATATACCATTCCATTTAAAATAAAAAGTAGGTGTCGACTTCCGGTATAACCGGATGTAAATCGAACTTGAAAATATTTTTAAAAGAAGCGGCATAAACAATAACCAAATGAGCCCAAGTTTTAGAATTGAATTCCTCTTACTAATTCATATACTTCTAATAGCCCATCAACTTGAAAAACCCTGTATACATAATATAGAGAGAGCCAACTTTCGGTTTCTTTCTCTCTCTACCAGCCGTACGATTTCACTTATACATTGGCATTGGACTACCCTACTCTATGTTTAATCAGCCTTATTCATAGTCAACGGTTTAGTAGATGAAAGTAGTCTACTAAGTAGTAGCTACTAAGACGCTACTATCTGCATCGTATTCATAGACGTCAGTTAGTACGCTACTAGCTAGTAGAATGGTTTGCGTCGAAACGATTTGACAACGGCGCGAAATTGTGACAAATGACCTACTGAATGTGTAAATATCGGTATTTTTGACGTTTAACGGTTTAAACCCTTTCTTTTAAGTTAACTTATTATTCAATACAGTGCATGGAAGAATTGTTTATGTGTTTTTTCTTTTACTTATTTTTGTAGTAGTGTAGCTGTTATTTACGTTCAACATTCCGATAACAATTAATATCGAAAAAAATATCAATTTAAGAAGCTACATTACAAGAAATACTTAGAATTGGCTATACATATTTAACACATATATACTTAATGAATAACTACCCCACAATGTACAAACTGCAACATCAACCCCATCCAAATAATGGGATATATCATCAACTGCCCAGGACTAAATACCCAAAGAAGAATACATAACAATCTTTCCTAATCGATAAAGGACAATTTAAACAACCCAGAGTTATATAAAAATGCAATGAAGTTCTCGAAAGAAGAAATCAACTTCTAATATTAACAACCTTTATTTTGTCCGGTCTACAAACAGGATTTATTTCTCTCAGTGGGATGTGTTTACTGACAAATAAATAAATAAATAACTTACTTATATTTTTAGCCTGAATAAATGACTAATAAATTCATCAATTTTTCATTTACGAATCATTATTACCATTATCATAAGAATAAAATTTTACTTGTTCACGCAATTTACTTTAAAATATACAAACAAGATGTTAATTCAATAAAGTTTGTAATTATTTCAGAAAAAAACGATTGTAATAATTTTTAATGGATTACTGCCCATTGAAATAAATTAACAAGACATATACCAGTTTGATTTTTAATTTTTCAATTCAATTTTATAAATCCTTTCCATTTTCCATCTTATTCTTATGGTATTCTTTTTAATTTTGTATTTTGTACCGATAACTCGCTTCTTAAAAGCCGTAGATTAATTTAAAATCTACCACTCGAGGTTATGTTTATCGTATTTGTACCGCTTAAACATAGACTACCACGCTACTAAATTTCTTAGTAGCTACTAAGCTTAGTAGTCTACCAAATGTCACTATGAATACGATTTTCTTAGTACGCTCTTAGTAGCTTGCTAGTACTCACTACTAACTGACTATGAATAAGGCTGAATATCTTTAAGAAGAGGACCCGAATAATGGTTCTATAACGGCCGGAGGGGAAGACGTTTTAGTCGGTAAATACCCTACTTAGGGCTAATTTGAATCTGAAGATTTCCTCTCCTCCACGAAAGCAAAAAACAAATGGTTAGGTTAGGTTATGTTAGGTTACTAAGAAATCAGGTAGAGGATTTTTTTGCTTGAAGTACATTGTTCGGTGGTTGCAGACTAATTGTCTTTCTGCCCCAAATATTATTTTGGATGTTACTTCGATGTTGAAATAACTTAACACCAAAGTTTGGTTTTTTTTTTTTATTGTTTATTTTTTGTACACTATATACACTTATTTTCGTATTTACCATTCGGTATGTTTGACGTGATAATTTGGTTTTAGTTTGCCTCGACTGATAAATTAGGTTTTAATCTTTTGAGTTTCGATGCGATACTGATTTTGTAACAGTGGTATTATTTGGGTAACGCCCTATACTTAAACTTGCCCCAAGTCGTTGCTATGCACCCTTCAGGTACCCTCGCATTCCGATGTGATGACGTCATTGGTTATACCAGGCATCATTTGAACGCTTGGTACCTAGAAGGGTGCCATAAAGAGGCCCAAAATTATTTTTTGTTACAAGTGGCAAACTCGTATGAATGAATTTGTGTGAATTTGCTTAACTTAAAATAACCTAGAACTACAACGAAAAATCCAACACAAATACACAATGACATTCAAGACTAAAATACATACACAAACAAGAAAAAATATATACAATTACATTAATTTACACACCAAAAAAAAAATATTGAATAATAATATTGATAAAAATAGAGATATGGGTATGTACGGGACGCAACATTCCGCCTGCCTTGAAAGGACTAAGTCACTTTCAATGATTCAAGAAATTGTCGTCGGGTAATGGGCACACTTTTGTCACTGCACGCTTCACTATTCCACTTGAAGTTTTAACTGACACAGTTCGTACTAAGTTGTCTAGTCCGGGATGCACTTCGACAACCCGACCAAGTGCCCACTGCAGGGTTGGTAAATTATCCTCCTTTAGAAGGACTACTGTTCCCACAGGAATGTTGATTTTGATCGACCTCCATTTTCATCGTTGTTGAAGTGATGATAAGTATTCCCGCTTCCAGCGCCTCCAGAAATGTTGGGTGGCTTGTTGTGCAAATTGCCACCGGGATAAACGATTTCGTTGTACTTCGGTGAGATCTGGTTCCGGGATCGCAGTAAGTGGCATGCCGATGAGGAAATGTCCTGGTGTAAGGACTTCTAATTCATTTGGAGAATTGGGAATAGGCAGGAGAGGACGGGAATTAAGAATTGCTTCTATTTGGGTTAGGATAGTGTACAATTCTTCGTATGTCATTGCAACGTTCCCAATAATGCGTTTGAGGTGGTATTTAATTGATTTTATTCCAGCCTCCCAGATCCCTCCAAAATTGGGGGATTTTGGTGGTATAAAATGCCACGTAATAGAGTCGCATGAAAGAGCATCGTTTAATTGAAATTCAAATTGGTTGTCATGAAATAATCGATATAACTGTTTGAGTTCTCGGTTAGCGCCAACAAAATTGGTGCCATTGTCTGAGTAAATGTTTATGATTTTACCCCGCCTGGCGATAAATCTTTTAGAGCTGCTAAAAATGCCTCTGAGGTCAAATCAGTAATTAGTTCGATATGCACGGCCTTGGTAGCTAAACAAATAAAAAGTGCAACATATACTTTAGAAGATCTTTTGCCACGTCCGCGACCTTCTTTCATTAATAAGGGGCCAGCATAGTCTATCCCGGTATTGATAAATGGTTTTGATTGTTGAAGTCGAAACGCGGGTAAATCAGCCATAAGTTGTTGTGCAATATTCGGTTTTACCTTAAAACATCTGACACAATTACGGATCACACCTCTTACAACACTACGGCCAATATTTCTCCCTAATAACCGCTAGAGTTAACTGCGGTCCCGAATGAAAATGCCTTTGATGGTAGTGCAATATTATTAATTTTGTAAGATAATGTTTCGGTAGTATATAGGGGTGTTTTTTATCGTAAGCGATGTTTGCGTTATTTAATCTACCACCTACTCGTAGGATTCCATTTTCGTCAAGGAAAGGATTGAGTGATAGTAAAGGACTTGACTTTTCTAATTGTTTGTTTGAATTTAACTGCCTGATTTCCCTATAAAAGACTTCAGTTTGAACTGTTTTAATAATTATTTTTACCGCTTCTGATATTTCTGCCGTCGTTAGACTTGACGTCTGTCTGTTGGTTTTGGTTCTACAATTATGAATGAATCGTCGAATAAAGGCAACGATACGTAATTGTTTTGTATAGGATGAATATTTGGGTAGTAATGTTGACCACAATGTTGTTTTTACGGTCATTGCCTTACACATTCGTCTTTCTGGTAAATTTTCATTATTTAAAGTAGTAATAGTTTGGGGAGGCCACAAAGCAGAATCATTTATTAATCATGGAGGGCCTTTCCACCACAAGTCGCTATCGCTTAAAGAGCGTACAGATGTACCGCGCGAAATTAAATCCGCGGGGTTATCCGAAGAATTAACATGATGCCAATCATTTTGGTTCGTGTTTCGCTGAATTTTAGCTACTCTATTAGCTACAAAAGTTTTTAAATTTCTGGTTGAAGCTGCCAGCCAGGATAAAACGATGCTGGAATCGGTCCAGTGATATTGTCGATGAAAACTGATATTTAATATATTACGCAATTTATTTATTAATTCGGTTAAAAGTACAGCTCCGCAAAGTTCGAGCCGAGGTAGTGAAAGGTTTTTGATAGGAGCTACTCTTGATTTTGATGATAATAATCGACAAGAAAAACTACCATTTGAATAGCCAGTGCGTATATATACGCAGGCGCCGTAAGCCCTTTCTGACGCATCACAAAAGGCGTGTAATTCTAATAAAACAATTTTCTTGTTTTCGCAAATCCATCGCAGAATTTTCAACTGTGTAAGTGATTCTAAATTATTTATGTAATTTAACCATTCGGTGTAAAGGTTGGGAGGTAATGATTCGTCCCAGTTTAGTTTAAAACTCCACAATTGTTGCATTATGAGTTTAGCGATTACTATGACAGGAGATATTAATCCTAGCGGGTCAAAAATTTGGCAAATTGCGGATAATACATTACGTTTGGTAAATTTGGAATTTTTAACACCTTTGAATTGAGTATTAAATTTAAATGAATCCGTTGATGGATTCCACCACAACCCTAACGTTTTTACCTCTTCGTGATCTTTGATAAGTACTAATTCTTGATTATTTGTAAGATCTGACAGCAAATTCGATACGTTTGAAGCCCATTTGTTTAATTGGAAACCTGCACCTGCCAGAACAGTGGATATTTCATTTTTTATTTGTTCCATTTCTATTTTTGAATTAGAGCCTGTAAGGAGATCGTCTACGTAAAAATCCCTACTTATGATGTTATGAGCCAGAGGATACGTTTTGCTGGCATCTATGGCGGCCTGGTGCAGACTTCTAATAGCTAAAAATGGGGCACATTTCGTGCCGTATGTTACCGTACAGAGACGATATTCGCGTAATGGTTCGTTTGAATCAGAGCGCCAAAAAATTCGCTGCCAATTGCGATCTCTAGTATCGACCCTAACCTGACGGTACATTTTGGTTATATCTGCGGTTAATACAAATTGGTGTGTGCGAAACCGACTTAAGATTGAAAACAAATCCTCTTGAATTGTAGGACCTAACATCAATTTATCATTTAAACTCAATTTGTTAGTTGTTTTGGCAGACCCGTCGAATACAATTGTAACCTTGGTGGTTAAACTGTCATCCTTAAACACCGCATGATGTGGAAGATAGTAGACCTCATGTGGTTTACTAATTTCGTTATCTGCTATCTCCATATGACCTAACGAAATGTACTCTTCTAAAAATTGACTGTATTGTTGGTTTAAAGCAGGATTGGTTTTTAATCGTTTTTCTAAATTATAGAATCGCTTGAGGGCCATCTCCTTTGAATTGCCGATACTAACTTCCGGTTTGATTGGAAGACGGACCACAAAACGCCCAATGTTGTCTCTTTGATAATTTGTTTTAAAATGTGTCTCACACGCATTTTCTTCCACGGTATAATTATCGCCTTGATCACTTATATTTTCTATTTCCCAAAACCTAGACAATTGATTCTTTAGTTGCACAAAATTGCAATGATTATTGCGAGTTTGACTACTACTAATAGAACCTCCTATAATCCAGCCGAAATGTGTTTTTTTGAGAATTAAATTCGGGCCTAAATTAATTCTGCCAATACATAATAATTCCCAAAATAATTCGGCACCTATCAGTAGATCGATATCCCGAGATTCATTAAAGGAAGGGTCTGCTAATTCTATATTGTTCGGAATATTCAATTGATTTTTGGGAAATGATTTTGCTGGTAAACAATCGGTTAAATTATCTAATACAAACAAGTTAATGGCTTAATAAAAGAATTTAAACGAGATTTTATTTTTACGTTGATCGATTGAGTGATGACAGACGTATTGCTACTAATTCCTGCTATTGTGAAATTTACCTTTGAAATAGGTAAGTCTAATTTTTGACACATACCTTGTGATATTAAATTTAGCTGTGACCCAGCGTCCAATAATGCCCTACATGACTGAAATTGACCCTTTCGATCACAGACTAACATTTCTACAGTTGATAATAAAACGTGCTTGTTAGGTAAAGAATTAGCGAATGAATGACCTACAATAGCGGAAGTTGAAGGGACAGATGTTTCTGATAATTGAGTTGTTGCTGAAGTTGCTTCGGTTTTGTCAATATGTAACATCGTATTATGCAATTTGTTACATTTACGGCATGAACTAGCAAAACATTCACGCGACTTATGGTTGGTTCGGAAACAATTCGAACATAAGTTGGTCTTGTGTATAAATTGAATTCTTTCATTTACTGGCATTTTTATAAATTTGTCGCACTGATTAATAAAATGTTTACCTTTACATAAAGGACAATTAACAGTTAATGAATTTGGTTTTACTAATGTATTCAATGAACGTTGTTTAGAAATTGGACCGGAATGATTTTTGGTAGTTTTATGAGATTCTATAGTAATCCGATCTGCAATGATATTACATTTTTTAGTTTGGTCTAATGTTTCAAGTAACTGGCATCGATTAGCTAAAAATTTGATCATTTCCTTTAATGTAGGTAAATCGGAGTTTAGTGATGATTCCCATTTTTTCTTGCTTATGTAGTCCAATTTAGAATTGATCAAATAAATTAATAATATGTCCCATTGATCTGTCGGTAACTTTAGGGTTTCTAAGGAACGAAAATGGGTATTAAATGAGTCGAGTAATCGCCTTAAAGAACTAGAAGAGTCCTTTTGCATATTCGGTAAATTAAATAACGCATTAACATGCCCTTGAATAATTAGACGATTGTTCTGAAAGCGTTCTTTTAATAACTCCCACGCATTGGTATAATTATCTGCCGATGCAGTTAGCGAACTGATTACATGAGCCGCCTCAGAAGTAAGGCACATTTTCAGGTAATGGAATTTTTCGATATTCGATAAATTTTTATTTTCGTGTATGACTGAATTGAATAAATCATAGAATGACAACCATTCCTCGTAATTACCGCCAAACTGGGGTAAGTCAATTCATGGCAATTGAATATGGTTATTAGATTGAACTGAACTTGGATTACTGACTGCTTGGTTTTCTACAGATAGTGAATTTATTTTTGCATAATAATCGTCAATTAAATTATAATAATCGTTTTCGAATGATGTTCTTTCATTATTATCAATATCGGATTTTGATAATAATTCAATTTCGAGTTGCACCTTCTCAAACTCTATTAATGTCGGTTTAAAATCACTTAATCTATTTACTAGTTGGTCTTTGTTTTTACCACTTTTATCGAAAGTCTCTAGAAATGTTTTTGCCCTAGTTAACTTTGATTTGACTACACCTCTTTTTTTGTTAAGGCTTTCTAAATCTGCCATGATTCTAATTACTATTGATAATTACAAATTGCAAACAATGACAAACGAAGAATAGGTACACAATAAGCAAATGGAAAAGTTAGGTAGGAAAAACTGCCACTTACTTTGAATATATGTTTGAATGCGATCGAGATGATGAACTGTTGATTGAAGTCACCCTTTTCTTTCCCCTTTTTTTTTTACTACTTGTTTCGATGATGGACTCCGATGGATGGAAAATGATGATATTCGATTATGCCTTGTTGGTACCGAGTTTTCCACAAAAAGGATATCCGGCTCGAAGGACCAATGTTCGGTGGTTGCAGACTAATTGTCTTTCTGCCCCAAATATTATTTTGGATGTTACTTCGATGTTGAAATAACTTAACACCAAAGTTTGGTTTTTTTTTTTATTGTTTATTTTTTGTACACTATATACACTTATTTTCGTATTTACCATTCGGTATGTTTGACGTGATAATTTGGTTTTAGTTTGCCTCGACTGATAAATTAGGTTTTAATCTTTTGAGTTTCGATGCGATACTGATTTTGTAACAGTGGTATTATTTGGGTAACGCCCTATACTTAAACTTGCCCCAAGTCGTTGCTATGCACCCTTCAGGTACCCTCGCATTCCGATGTGATGACGTCATTGGTTATACCAGGCATCATTTGAACGCTTGGTACCTAGAAGGGTGCCATAAAGAGGCCCAAAATTATTTTTTGTTACAAGTGGCAAACTCGTATGAATGAATTTGTGTGAATTTGCTTAACTTAAAATAACCTAGAACTACAACGAAAAATCCAACACAAATACACAATGACATTCAAGACTAAAATACATACACAAACAAGAAAAAATATATACAATTACATTAATTTACACACCAAAAAAAAAATATTGAATAATAATATTGATAAAAATAGAGATATGGGTATGTACGGGACGCAACATACATTTTAAGAAAAAATCGGAGTTTTATTGTTTTAATATATAAAGCCTATGTTAACCTAGAAGGGTTCTTTTGTTGATAATAGTATAGATAAAGAAATAAATAAGTATTTCTTGTAAATTAAAAATTGAACTGTTTGTTTCGATTTAGTTTCAAGATAAAATAGCTTTTTTCGGAAATAATTAGTACCTACATTATAATCTTGGTTTTAAATTCGCCTTGCCCGCCTGACAATATCCTAGCTATTTCCTTGTGATATTTCGTTTTCGGTGAAGAGTTTTTATAAACTTTGTGCTTTCGAAAAGTTTAGGAACCTAATAAATCAAAAAAGAGCTGTTTAAAGGTTATGTTTGAAAATTTGAAACGGCACAGCAAAACGTTTTGATTTTGTTTTCACTCTCCCGTTTTTCCGCAAGCTACCCTTTTTCCTTCTCAAATCCGGAAAGCCAATTTTTCAGAGTTGAGAAACGTAACTTTTGCGTAGTTTCTACATATCTGTATGTTACTTTCAGTACGTTATGACAGAAAGATATAAAGTCATGCATAAAATACTTACGTTACTACAAATTGCCTCTCTTATCTAGGTCTGCCACAGGCACAGATTTCACAAAACTTGGTTTCGGGCGTTACTAAATATATAAATATGTGTAGAAAGAGTTTATTTGCAATGATAAATTACATGATGAATGTAACGTATATTTTATTATTTAAATTAAGCAGGTGAAAAGATATGCAATGAAACTAGTTCAAAAAGTTAGACACAGTAGATAAAAAAAGTAATAATGAGAAAGTACCTGGTATCCATTAGAACATGTAGAGACATATGACCAGAGAACTGTGGAGGAATAGGATGGTATTATAAAACTTTTTGAAACATGGAGGACTAATTAAGACATATTAGAAGCAGAAAGAGAAGTAATGAGGTGCAAATAAAAACTTGGAATAAATTACTGTTTGTAAGTAGTTATGAGATGTGTGAAGTACCTATTACTTCTTAGGAAATCTGAAGATTAGGAAATATGAAAAAGTTATAATTTAGTAAAATAATTGAAAGAAAAGGCAGAACAAAGACAGCATAGAGAATGACTCATAGATGGCGTTTAACTATTATATTTGTTCTTATTTTGTACATGCAGTGTGTTCGAGATAATGAGGGGTTAGTATTGGTATTAGATACGGTGTCGATTAAATTGAAGTAAATTTGCACCTAATAATATATCGTGTAGAAAGTTTTATAATTCCTAGTCGTAAGTAAAAAAAAGTAGCAATGACAGTGTTTAAACCTCAAAATTACAGTTAAAAATTAAAATATTTGAAATTCCAAAAGTTTTAAAAAATCTTTAAACCTCTATTTATTACAAAACTCTGAAGAGAGAATTGCAGTTAATCAATTACTAAGCTCAGTTATTTATAGAAAATTAATAATAAAATGGGAAATGGAACAAAAACGTTATATGGATGACATTTTCTGTAACTGAACAGGTACCTAGACAGTTAGATAATTTTTCAATTTTTCTAAATTAAATTAAAATTTACAGAAAGCCTAGACATACAGACACTACTATTCCCGCTTATTCTAACAATCCCCTAAATAGTAAATTGGCTGTTTTTCATTTACTAATGAACAGATTGTTAAAAACACCTTTATTTACCTTTGAGTTCAACAAAGAACTTAATACTATAAAACACATGCTTTGAATAATGGCTTTAACCCTGAGATCATAGAAAAACTTCTCAACAAAAATCAAATGAAGATTTAATCGCAACTTCTTTATAAAAATAGTTTAATCTCTCCTACAAAAAATAAAATGTTTATATCTGTAAGATTCATAAATAATTTTAGCTTAAAATTTAAATGAAATGTTTTATGAAACTGCATTTTAACGAAGCACAGTAAAGAAAATAAAAGGACAGGTTTCACTAGTTTATTTATCAACTCGACAAATTTGTTCGGCCTAATAAGGCCATTTACAAGAGAAATACAGATGATTACTAAAATTAAAAACTACTCGCTGCTATTTAAGTAATTACAGATTGAAAAGTAGAAGGGGGGAGTTGTAGGTGGTTAATTCTAACTGATTGTTAACTAAGTGAAGGTTATTTAATAAGGCTTTTTTAATTTCATAATTTTCTAAAAGAAAAGAAAACTGTCTAAATAGCAGCGAGTATAAAATAGGTAAAGAGTGGCCGTGCTTGTACGTATCTCTCCCACGTACTCTTGATAATTGAAGTTTTTGAAGGGATTTTTGCAAAAACAATTTATTCAAAAGTAGGAAATAAGAGAATAGTGAATTTTTTAGTAATTTTGAAGAAGTAGAATACGAATTAAGACTAACGTGTAAGTGTTTTTTTGACGGTGAAACTGTTGCTAAGCTGCCGTTCTATCCGATAGTTATAAGTGCGACCTTGGTGCGGTCGGACGGTATAAACACAAAAAACGGTGGATTAAAAAAAAACTACCGAGATATAGAGAAAAAAAATAAAAAAGACAAATGGCTAAAAGAAATAGAAGTAATTCAGTAGCATGAAGTGAGATAACTAATTGGTTTAGCAACAACGACAAAAGGGGCGAAGGTACAAAAAGAAAAACGGTGGCAACGGAATTAGATGAAAAAGGAATAAAAAAGAAAATTATACAACAGAAGAACAGTGAAAGGAGTAGAATGGATGAAATCATTAGCTTCCTAGAAGAGATGATAGAAGAAAATTCCTTGAGATGGAAAGAAAATATAGAAAAACAAAAAAAAAGGAGATAGAAGAAGAAAAAAGGTGGAGAAATTTAAACCAAAAGATCAAAGAAGTGCAGGAAGAAAATAAAATCGTAAAACAGAGAATAAAAGAAATGGAACTAAAAACTAAGGAGAAATTAGAAGAGATAAACAAAGAAATGGAGATCTTAAAAGGAGAAGTACGTACTTGGAAAAATGGGAGAAAATGAAGAACAGGAGAAGTATAAGAGCAGACTCAAGGAAGTAGAAAAAGAAATGGAAAGAATAAATAGGGAAGAAAGTAAAACAAATATTATCATAAACGAGTTAGAACTTGGTGTAGGAGAATGGAAAGAAGAAGTGGAAGAATACATAAGGGAGAAACTAGGAATCCAGGTAACAATAAAAAGAGTATGAAAAATAAAGGCAGCGATGTTTGGAGCTAAAGCAGCAAGTCTGGAAGAAAAACTTAATATAGTAAGATACAGTAAAAAGCTTAAAGCTACCAATGTATATATAAACTGGGACCTAACAAAGGAAGAGAGAAAGATTAGGGAAAAAATAGAAGAAAGAATCAGGGGAGAAAGAAGAAAGAAACCAGATATTAAAATCAAAGCGGGATATAATAAATTAATTATAGAAGAAGTTTGGATATGGGATGAAGAAGACGAAAAATTGGTAGAAGGGGAAGGTAAGAAGAAAGGCATGGGGTTTCGACAGGAGAAAAGACGAACTGGAAGATAAAAAATAGAACACAATTCAAAAATGGAACGAAGAAGATGACGACTATGGCATGGAATGTGGCGGGGTTGAAGAACAAAGAAAGATGGTTTTAGGAGGAGCTAAAAAATTATGAAATGGTATTATTAAGTGAGACGTGAGTGGAGGATAAAGATATGGAATGCCTAGAGAGTAAGTTGGACTGTGATTACAATTGGAATAATTATAGTGCGGTAAGATTAAGAAAAAAGGGAAGAGCAAAGGGGGGAATTTTAGTCGTAATCAAAAAAGAAATAAAGGTAGAAGTTAATGAAATACAAAAGGGAGTGATAGTAGTAGACGGTAGAAAGCAAAGGGGAAGATGGATAGTAATATTTGTATATTTGAATGAAGAGAAAAATAGGAAATTAGAAAAGATAGAACAGATGGAAAATTATAAAGACTATAATGTGTTAATAATAGGAGACTTGAAATAAGAATATGTAGAGAAAATGGAGCTTTCGCTAAAGAAGTAGAAATGGAGAGAAGATCTAGGGATGAATACATAGATGGGGAAGGGAAGAAGTTTATAAAATGGTGCGTGGAAATGGGTTATGTATACTAAATAAGTTATCCGAAGGAGACAGGGAGAAAGAATATACCTTCATAGGGAAAGGTAAATCGGTTATTGATTATGCGTTGGTAAATGGAAGGGAAGGGGGAGAAATTAACGACTTAAGAATAGAAGTAATAGGGTCAGACCATTTACCACTGGTAGTTAAATGGGATGAAAGATTGAAGGAACAAAGGGATAAGAATGAAAGCAAGGAGATAAATGATTGGTCGCAGGAGGCAAGAGAAGAACATAAGATAAGAATAAATAATATGGTGGAAGGGGTAAGAAGTTGGAAAGATATGAAAGAGATGATGTTTGAATATTTAGTTAAAAAAACGATTAAAATAAAGGAAAATAATGAGAAATGGTGGGATGAAGAATGTTGGAAAAAAAAAGTGTACAAGATGGCGTTGGGAAAATGGAGAACGAATGAATTTAATGAGAATTTTTTGGATGGAAGGAAGTAAGAGAGTGGGTAGAGTACGTGGAATAAAGAACGAATCAGTGGAGTGTCTTTTGGAAGTACTGTTGGGGAGGAACGAGAGGGAGGAGTTTGGAAGAATAGTGAATGCGAATGGTGGTGGTCTGGCCCTAGTGAGGCAAGTATTTGAGGGGAGAGGTGCGGAGGGGGGGAAGTAGGGGGTAAAGAAGGAAAGTACTGATGTAAATATATAGTGGTTGAATTTTTGTTTTTTTGTCCTATAACGGCCTGAGGTAGAGGGGTTTTAGTCGGTAGGTCCGAGGACACCTTCCTCGGGAATCCGACACTACCCAGTCGTACGGACGGCTGGGTGTCTATGAAGATTTCCCCTCTTCCACGAAAACATTTAAAAAAAATGTAAATATAACACTATGTTTTAATAATGCTCTTATATATAGCAGCGAGCAGTTCTTAATTTTAGTAATCATCTGTATTTCTCTTGTAAATGGCCTTATTAGGCCGAAACAAATTCGTCGAGTTGATAAATAAACTAGTGAAACTTGTCCTTTTGTTTTCTTTACTGTGATTAGATTAAATTTAAACATATTTTTAACAAATTTAATGTAACCTTGGTAGAAAATAATAATTACAATTTACGTTTAATTTTTTCAAAATTTAAACCAAAGATAGATATTTTTGAAAAAAGTGGTATATATAAAATACGTTGTAACAATTGTAGTGCCTGTTATATAGGACAAACTGGTAGCGCCATCAATATTAGAATAGAAGAGCATCTATCTAAACAATAAAGATAAAAGAGACAAAAAACTGGTTTTTCCGATCATTGTGTCTCTTTAAATCATCACTTAGATATAGATTAATATTATTTATTCTTCACAGTAGTGTCAATAAAAGCAAGAAATTGTCTCTCCTCGAAACGTATGAAATAAAAAAAGTTTTAGCACAAAATATTAATTTAGTCAACAACCAACTAGAATTAAGCTTCTTAGACTCCCCTCTCATTTTATGTTGTAAGGTATAAATTGTGTGTATTAGTTTTAAGCTTTTAGTAAAGGTCTTACTCTTACCTTTGATAATGGTCATATGACCGAAACATGTCTGGTTTTTATTAAATTGACGAGACTTTCTACTAGTTTTATTTTTTAAATTTTTTACATATTGTACGCAGTTAATTTATTAATTCGTTAAAGGTTACTTAAGATTTTTTAAGGAATGTACTAAAATTGATTATACTTTTTTGCATAAAAGCCTTTAAGGATGTATGTTTGTTCAGAATGATCCAAAAAGCTCAAAAAAGTGTTTAAAATTTCTTGACTAAGTTACTTCCCGGCACCTTCACCTTTACTTATAGAAACCCTGCTTAAATAAAAATCCGTAATGCCGGCTGATACCTCTACATGTAATATATCGTATATAACAGGGATGGCGAACCTTTTTTGATGTCCATGCCACAAAGTCATAAAAATTCTTTTTTAAATAGGTAACGTGCCACAATTAAAAATTTTATTCGAAATGTTAGCGTGGTGAAACTATACGTAAGTATAATAATACAAACAAACAAAAGCAATTCAACTTTAAACAATTTTCTATTAATCAATGTTTTACAAAAAGCAATATGCTAAAAACAAAATTCACCTTAAAAAAAATTGTTTTTAATGTGATTTTTGTTGCTGTACACAAGATGATAAAGATTTAATATCTGTTTAATTGAGGAGGCACTTATATGTTTAAACTCCATTATAACGTATAAGAAATACAACACAAAAGTTTTAAAAGTTTAACAAAATTTTTAATATTCACGACGAATCGTTTCACCTTACTAAGGCTTCATCAGGTGATGAATTGTACAGAACAAAAATTAATTACAATATATATATACAACATTATGAAGTGGGGGGGGGGGAATATTTAATAACGGTGATTTATTAATGTCTAATTGGTCTTTAAGAATCAGTTTAAGATGATTGTATTTATTTATTTCAAAAGATTCAAGAAGATTCAGTTTGTAACCCTTGTTTTCTTTGTGTAAAATTTTAAATTCAACATTTGGTTGATGTTTTTCTTCCAAAACATGATTGGCATAGGTAGACGTGTCTTTATTTTTGGTGAAGGCGTCTTGATGTTCTTTTACTCTTTCGCAGAACTTCCTTCCTGTCTGACCAATATATACTTTTTGGCAACTTCCACAGTTTAGCAAATAAACCCCTGAACCCGATGTCCTATCACTAGTATCCTTATTATTTTTAAGTAAATTTCCTAACGTATTTCTTGATTTAAATGCGGTTTGTATATTTATTAAGTTCTCTAGAGATTTCTTCTGTAAGTTTACCAGCATAAGTGAAACTAGAATAATTTTGAATGTTTTTTTGGATGGGGTAAATTGACCGTAAAATATTTTTCTTAAGTTTATTTTTTTAAAATATTATCTATGATTGTGGTAGAAAATCCGTTATTATTATAGGCGATATTTTATATCCGACTAAGTTCTGTATCAAAATGTTCTTTCGATAGAGGAAAAGTAATAAGTCTATGAATCATAGAGTGATAAGCGGCAATTTTATGTGAATAAGGGTGAAAGGATTTATTATGTATTGTAGTATCCGTATGTGTAGGTTTATGGTAGATATTAAAATGATGTTTTTTATTAATTAACGTGATTGACAAATCTAAAAAATTTAAAGTTTTTTCTTTTTCAAGTTCTAATTAATGGCATTGATTCAACTTTAGCAAAATTTACATTGAAATCTCCAGCTAAAATCAATGGTAGTTTATCTTTATTTATTTTAAAAATTATTGAACCTCTGTGACTGTGCGGAAATAATTTCTCATGTAAAAATGAAATACCTATCATTCATTTTTTTATTAAGTGAAATGTACATAACAATCATAAATTAATTCACTTCCATCTTATACTTTACGATAGAAAACGACACCGTCGAACCGAGTGGGAAGAGAATCGCACAGGCGCTTTAGCATGGCGAGGCGTCGCTACGGCATGACTCGCCACGCTCGCCACGCCAATAATCCGGTTTACCCGCGGCTATAGATGTTGCACATCAAAAATTGTATATTTTTTTGTCGGTGTACTGCTGTACCACATTGACAGATGCTCGAAGGACCAGCGTAGATTGCAGTAATAAGATGCGTACTTGATAAACGTTTATTACCCTAATACATACACAAAATCAGTAACTAACTAGAATTACTTAGATATAAAATAAAGTGAAAATTGTCCATTGTTTGTAGTTATTAAGAATGTTGATTTTCGAAGTGCTCTGACCGATTATTCAAGTACTATGATAGTTTTCCTTTAATTTCATTCCCCAACACAATCCCTAACCAGGTACGGCACTTTACAATCGCTGAATAATGTAGGGAAAAACCAATTAGGTACATCATTTATATAGATGTAGTTGGGTCTACGGGAAGCATTTATGATGGGTATTTTTACAACTGGTCGAATTATTATTGTTATCTGAAAGTTTCACAAAATGTCAGGTAATTAAACTTGTTTACACTGAGATCTTAACAAAAACTATACAAAATTTCTTACTTAATTAATTAATATTACTATATTAAAACCTTCTCTTTCCACCCCCACCACCCCCTAGTTCCAACTTATCTTGCAACCCTGTTTTTCATTATTTGTTTTACTAGGCTCAGCCCATCTCCATTCTCATTAACCAATCTTTTACATTCGTCTCATAATTTGTTTTCCTCATATTTTCCCAATACATACAAAAATACTAAGAACAACGGTAACAAATACAACAAAGAAAATGAGCAAAAAAATACGAGTTATGATGACCGAATATCTTGACGAATGCAATCTAACTACTTCTTTTAGGGGTTGGCGATGGCTTCAAAAATGGTCAAAATATGAATACATCAATAAACATTCCAATGACCTGCGTCGGCAAAGAGGCCTCTTTATTTGGTAGAAAAATGCAGATATCGAGGTACTACTACGACAATTGATAGACCCAACACGGTCGCATTTCTACCTGAAGGGTAGCTGTGTTCTTTAATTTTAGCAAATTTTAAATTTTGGTTAATAACTACAGATTAATAAATATTTTAAGTATAAAAAAACTCCTTTCCTATTTCTAAGTACTTTATCATCCATCCCCTTTATGCCAGTCCCTCCACATGATTTCTCCTTGTCTTGCTGCATATCTTGATTCCCCAATTCTTTTTAAGTCATCCCCTCTTATTATCTCGTCACATCTTTTCCTCACCATTTCCCAAATTATTTTGCTCTCCCTTCTCCACTCTACCAGTTGTTCTTGATTAATTTTTAAATCCTACATAGTGTCACATAGTTCTCATTTCATTCTCATTCAAAGTGGGCCGTGACCAACTTGTAAAGTTCCGTTTGGGGGTAAAAGAGCACTATGTTGGTCAGTATAAAAGAATTAGTTTTGAGAGTAAGTAAAAAAGTATAGTTGAGAAAAATCAAGCAAGCGAGTCAGAAGGATTAGGGGGGTGTAGCGGGTTACCGCTATCACTCACCCTAGTGCCCTGCCATTACCAACGCCCCTAGTTGGTAGTTAATTAGGCAAGTGGTTTTAATATAAATTTGTTATTAGTTATTAAGTGTTATTTGTTTTTCATAACATCATTCGATACGTAAAATCGTTAAAAACACCATAAAAATTCCGCTTATTCGTTACAATAGGTTTAAATATCTCTCTACCATTCCTATTTCTAATATCCTCCTCCTTCATATTTCTTTCCTAAAATCGCCTTCTTCTCATTTACCCAACCTTTCTTCATATTTAACTACGCTTGTTGTTGTTTCCTCCCACATCTTCCCACATTTAGTCTCCTTCCTTGTTACGTAATTGGGTACCTATGTATTTTTTGTATATAGTTTCCACCTGTATTTTTTTCCATCCCCAAGTTTGTTTTGTAAATAACTTTAAGTTAAAAATAAAGCATTGTATATTTACGAACAGGCAAAGTTCAAAAAAAATCCCAACAACTTTTATAACCGTATTTATAGACTGGTACTCGCGTTTAAATAATGAGCATTTACTTAAAAAGCAGCTACACCTGTTCTGCGATTCCCGTCCTTAGAAAAAAACAATAAAATGTATCATTTCGTATTAAACCGAACAAATTCGTATTGTTTATGTTTGAGATCCAGTCTTCTGCAATATTTAACAAAAAAGGAAAAAGAGGCACCCACCTTAATGCGTGACACAACAATGAGGCGTATGTGACATTCACAACAAATATACATATGTATTCAATACTTATTTAAACAATGATATGAAATAATACGAATGAAGCCAGTAGCCAGGGTGAATAAATCTAAAGTATGTAAATTATATACAGAGACGTCATTAGCTAGTATGCGGACGTGTAGAAAAAAAGCTTATTTTTTGTAGATTCTTATAGATTTGAGTTGAATTTTTTTGCTTTTTTCTTTCGTCATCCTTTTTATGTCGCAAAGACTACGTGATGGAGTGGTTTTCACGTCCAAAATATACCTATATGCAGGATGGTCCATCTTCAGTAACCTATTAGACGTTTGTAAGTAAATAATAGCAGAAATTTTTGAAAAAATCATGTAATTCGTAGTTACAATACCCAACCTGTATTTTAAATTATGTGGTGGGTACATTGGTTATTACCGGAACTAACTTATATATGTTTTAATGCACCATTGAATTCCCTTACAATTTATCAAACAACATCTTGCCTATTTAACTATCAACTAGCGGCATTGATAATGGCGAGGACTTGAGGTATTATAGTGAGTAATAGCGGTCACCCGCTATACCACCCTAACCCTTCTCACTCGTTAGCTTCATATTATTTACTCTCTTAATTCCCTAACTTGTTCTTTTATAATGACCCACATAATGCTCTTTTAGTCACTCCTAAACGGAACTTTGGAAGTTGGTGATGGCCTACTTTTGCCTGCAATTATGACGAAGTTCCGTGTGGTAGTTTCGTATTTCGTAAAATCAAACATGTTGCATATTTAAATTGGAACAAATGTAGTATAACAAAAAAAAATGTGCGCTGGGACATGCAGTAAAAGTGAAACTTCAACGGACAAGTGAAAAAACTAAGGCAAGAGACAAGTGGGAAAACCCCTACATCGACAAAAATAACTATGTGGGATCAAACACTATTAAGGAATTGAGTTACGTTAAAGATTTGGTTCTTATCGTTTGTTTATATTAGCGATAAAGAGTTATGTTCAAGAACTTATTTATTCAAAAACAAAGCGACAATGATCGTTTATTTCGGAAATAGTTGAGTTTTCGAGAAGAATCGTGTTATAAATCTTACCTTTAAAAAAGCAAATAAGTTGGCAACGACTTCTTGTGTAAGAAAAAGTGCTACAAAATTGAGAATATTTTTAAAATATAAATCACATGTGTTCATTCGCGTAGATGGCATAACTAGTTGGTGTAAGTTTAGGTAAGTGAGAATTAAGAATTGAGGATTAACAGGAATAGATTTATTTAACTATATACAATAACTTAGACTAGGAATTGAAATGAAAGGATATTTATGACAAAAGATTAATGAAACAATGAATACCGAAATGTTAGGGGTAGGTATGGTAAATAGACAAGTTTGATTTGGTACGTAGGATAAGTTTGATTTGGTAAGTATGATCAGTTTGATTTGCAGGCATGCAAGTAGGATAAGTAAGGGAACGTACCCATACTACGTGACCCATTTAGGGGAGGGGGAGGGAGGTATTTAAAATGCTAAGCTCACAGGAGCGGGGAGTGGATTAGATTTTTGTCACGTAATCGAATTCGCTGAGAGAAATTTCTTGCTTTTTCGAACTAGATTTCAATATAGCGCAGAGTGTTTAGTGCTTCTTAAACTCTCAGTTGGTAGCGCTGACGCACATATATCGAGACGTCAGCTAATTGAAAACAGACACAATAAATGCCGTATCAATAATGACGAAAATCAGACAAATTATTTTAATTTGTTTCACTTTCTGCGTGCGAAATGATTAAAATTCACATTCGCAATACTACATAACAACTTGGTGAGGTTGGGATTGGTCTTAGCATATGCTGCGAGTGGTCACCGAGGGGGGAGGGCTCGGAAAATATTTATAAATAGCAGCCTTATTCATAGTCAACGTACCGAGCGGCATGGTCTAGTGGTCTAGATCATTGCTTAGCATTCGGGAGGTCGCCGGTTCGATTCCGGGGCCGGCTCCTCTGGTCCAGGTTTTTCTGTGGTTTCCTTGGATCATTTGGGCAAATGCCGGGGTAGTAATATTCCACAGATAGTCTTTCACTTCTCTTCTGTCTTCATTTCGTCCGTCTCATCTTTCTTCCCTCCATCACCACCCACCCATTCCCACGATTCCTGAAGGAGGCTGAAGAGGGCCTTCCGCCCTACCTTTCCGACTTTGCACAACAGTGTAGGACGGGGGGACAGCCCGCCCACCAATATGGTGGGAATGAAACACCCAAAAGTTTTTTAAGTTTTAATAGTCAACGTAACTGGCCGAAGAGGACCGCTAGGTCCTATAACGGCCTGAGGTAGAGGGGTTTTAGTCGATAGGTGCGAGGGTCCGAGGACACCTTCCTTGGGAATCCCACACTACCCAGTCGTATGGACGACTGGGTGTCTATGAAGATATCCCCTCTTCCACGAAAACATAAAAAAAAATAGTCAACGGTTTAGTAGGATGTAAGTAGTCTACTAAGTAGTAGCTACTAAGACGCTACTATCTGCATCGTGTTCATAGACGTCAGTTAGTACGCTACTAGCTAGTACAATTGTTTGCGTAGAATAACAAATGACCTACTGAACGTGTAAATAGCGGTATTTTTGACGTTTAACGACTTATCCTTACTTTTAAGTTAACTAATTATTCAATACAATGCAATGAAGGGTTGTTGGTGTGTTTTCTCTTTTACTTATTTTTGTAGTAGTGAAGCTGTTATTTACGTTCAACATTCCGATAACAATTACTATAATATCGAAAAAATTATCAATTTAAGAAGTTACATTACAAAAAATACTCAGAATTGACTATACATATTCAACACATGTATACCTAATGAAGAAGAACTACCCCACATTGTACAAAATGCAACACCAACTCCTTCCAAACAATGGGATATATCATCAACTGTCCAGGATTAAATACCCAAAGAAGAATACATAACAATCTTTCCTAATCCATAAAGGACAATTTAAATAACCCAGAGTTGTATAAAAATGTAATAAAGTTCTCGAAAGAAACCAACCAGTAATATTAGCCACCTTTATTTTGTCTGGTCTGCTAACAGGGGTTCGTTTCTCTCAGTAGTATGTACCTACTGACAAATAAATAAATATATTAACTTGCTTATGTACTTAGACTTCATTAATTTTTCATTTACGAATCATTATTACCATTATCATAAGAATAAAATTTTACTTGTTCACGCAATTCACTTTAAAATATACAAACAAGATGTTAATTCAATAAAGTTTTTAATTATTTCAGAAAAAACAATTGTAATAATTTTTAAAGGATAACTGCTCATTGAAATAAATTAAAAAGACATGTAGGTACTAATTTGGTTTTTAATCTTTCAATTCATTTATATAAATCCTTTCCATTTTCCATTTTATTCTTGTGGTATTCTTTTTACTTTTCTATTTTGTACCAATAACTCGCTTCTTAAAAGCCGTAGATTAATTTAAAATCTACCACTCGAGGTTATGTTTATCGTATTTGTACCGCTTAAACATAGACTACCACGCTACTAAATTCCTTGGTAGCTATCAGTAGCTACTATCGCTACTATGCTTAGTAGTCTACTTAATGTCGTGCAGCCTTATTCATAGTCAGTTAGTAGTGACTACTAGCAAGCTACTAAGAGCGTACTAAGAAAATCATATTCATAGTGACATTTGGTAGACTACTAAGCTTAGTCGCTACTAAGAAATTTAGTAGCGTGGTAGTCTATGTTTAAGCGGTACAAATATGATAAACATAACCTAGAGTGGTAGATTTTAAATTAATCTACGGCTTTTAAGAAGCGAGTTATTGGTACAAAATACAAAATTAAAAAGAATACCACAAGAATAAGATGGAAAATAGAAAGGATTCATAAAATTGAATTGAAAAATTAAAAATCAAACTGGTACATGTCTTTTTAATTTATTTCAATGGGCAGTTATCCTTTAAAAATTATTATATTCGTTTTTCTGAAATAATTACAAACTTTATTGAATTAACATCTTGTTTGTATATTTTAAAGTAAATTGCGTGAACAAGTAAAATTTTATTCTTAAGGTAATGGTAATAATGATTCGTAAATAAAAATTGATGAATTTATTAGTCATTTATTCAGGCTAAAAATATAAGTAAGTTTATTTATTTATTTGTCAGTAAACACATCCCACTGAGAGAAATAAATCCTGTTTGTAGACCGGACAAAATAAAGGTTGTTAATATTAGAAGTGGATTTCTTCTTTCGAGAACTTCATTGCATTTTTATACAACTCTGGGTTGTTTAAATTATCCTTTATCGATTAGGAAAGATTGTTATGTATTCTTCTTTGGGTATTTAGTCCTGGGCAGTTGATGATATATCCCATTATTTGGATGGGGTTGATGTTGCAGTTTGTACATTGTGGGGTAGTTATTCATTAAGTATATATGTGTTAAATATGTATAGCCAATTCTAAGTATTTCTTGTAATGTAACTTCTTAAATTGATATTTTTTTCGATATTAATTGTTATCGGAATATTGAACGTAAATAACAGCTACACTACTACAAAAGTAAGTAACAGAAAACACATAAACGATTCTTCCATACACTGTATTGAATAATAAGCATAATACGTTAACTTAAAAGTAAGGTTAAGCCGTTAAACGTCAAAAATACCGATATTTACACATTCAGTAGGTCATTTGTTACAATTTCGCGCCGTTGTCAAATCGTTTCGACGCAAACCATTCTACTAGCTAGTAGCGTACTAATAACTGACGTCTATGAATACGATGCAGATAGTAGCGTCTTACTAGCTACTACTTAGTAGACTACTAACATCCTACTAAACCGTTGACTATGAATAAGGCTGATTATTAATACGATTTTCTTAGTAGGCTCTTAGTAGACTGCTCGTAGTCACTACTAACTGACTATTAATAAGGCTGAATGATGTAATAAATTAACTTTATTTACCTCCTCAATGTCCCGATTGTATAATTTATTTTGTCTGTTTATAAATTTACGGTAATATTAAAAAAAAAAAAACGTGTAGAACGTATTTTTCCTAAAATTCACAAATCCAGAAGTATTAAAACATTTTTGTATCGACCGTTTTTTAACATATATTAAAAATAACTGTTTGTTGCATATAAATCCGGATACTATACCTACATTACATTGTATAGAAGTGAGCATTAAAATACAAACATACTTACAAAAGTGTATTTTATGAATGCTCACTACGTCCGTTATCATAAGTAATTTATAGGGTTGTGTTTGAACACAAAATGCATTTTTATAGACCGCGCATAATTTCGACGCACAAAAAAGGCGCTGACAACTTCTGTATTGCCGCACAAAACAAAATGTAAGAACTGAAAAGTAAATGCAAAATATTAAAAGAACAATCTTACTCATACACTGTAGCACAAAGCGAACAAGCTCTTGAGTAATTTGAAAAGCAATAATTCTTAATACTTATTGTATATACCTACATTCATAAAATAGACACGAAAAAGACTATAAGACTGAAGTAGGTACATAAATAAAACCAATATACTGAAGATATAAATAAAATACACACAAATGTGATAAAAATGATAATAGAAATTACTGCAAAGCACAAATCCAGCAATAATGCAATTATTCAATACAAAGATTGATAGGTGAAAATATTCTGATAATGTATCTATTCATCGTCGGTGTTACAAATATAGCCAACTATTAGTGCTAGTATTTTGATTAAAATATATAGTATAATGAACAAATTGTTGTTAAATGTTAGGCAACTTGACTTACATATGTGAAATTAAATTTGGACTCGTTTTTAGTACGCAATTTCATTATAAAAATAAGCAACCCAGCATACATAAAATATCTGAAATCTGCAGCACAAAGGCATAAGTATCAGAAGGTATCCCCCAGAAAGTTCCTAAAAATACATAGTGGCTCTATAAGCAGCTTTTCTAGATCCGAATATATAAATTTAATATTAAAAAATTATTAATAAAAAAATGTGATCCGTCACGGGACTCCTGGCAGATGTGAAACATCGAGTTTGCACAAGTTATATGCATGAAAGACAATATTACGACGGGAACTAAATACATATGGCATAATGAAAAAATGAAATATTACCAATTTTTTCTACAAAATGATGACTATTTATTTAATAAACATTTATTTTTATTAAATACAAAAATTAAAAATTCCAAAATTTGTTTCAAGTTGCGACAACAATTCTTTTAATCAGTGACTTCAGTTAATAGTTATATTCGATGTTGCCTCTGACAGCATTACTGTGATAATTGGTCGAGGATAACTGAAGTATGTTACAAAAGTATTGGACATAACATTATCAAGACATCTAATAAATACAGCATCTATTGTTGGTAGTAGGTTCTCTTGGATTGATGTTAATTTGCAATTGAAATTCTTTTTGGAGGAACGTAATTAATGGCATTGATTCATCTTTAGCAAAATTTACATTGAAATCTTCAGCTAAAATCAATGGTAGTTTATCTTTATTGGTTTTAAAAATTATTGAACCTCTGTGACTGTATGGAAATAATTTCTCATGTAAAAATGAAATATCATTCATTTTTTTATTAGGTGAAATGTACACAACAATCATAAATTAATTCACTTCGATCTTCTAGTTTACCATAGTAAACGACACCGTCGAACCGAGTGGGAAGAGAATCGCACAGGCGCTTGCGTCGCCACGGCATGCAATCGCCACGATCGCCACTCCAATAATCCGGTTTACCCGCGCTTATAGATGTTTCACATCAAAAAGTTATATAGTGCAGGCAATTGCAAACAGACTAATGCTTGCAATCAACTTTTATTAAAATTTCTATTATTATTTTAAGATTAATAACAATTGAAGTGCAATTAAAGAACTATTGAAATGGGCACGAATACGATTTCCGTGGTGCCGCCATTTAATGACAACAAGGGGAAAAACACCGAGAACGTATACGAATTATTATAAATTGCTATAAATTAATACACATCAGTTTGAATCCGAGCTTTGTTATTCAATTTATTATGCTTAAAAAATTTATATACCTATTTACATTACCTAATCATATCAATTCAAAATGACAATATTTTGCTTAGTATGGTTCATTTCAAAGTACCTAATAAGATGCCAGATTATTTTCAAAAATATTTCCGTTTGTCTTAAATTGACCACACTTTTTTAGGAACTGATTTAACGTTAAAATAATGGTATCAGTATAATTAGTATTTATTGTAAAAGTTACATTTTTATGTTACAATACACAGTCGGTGTGTCGGTGCATTTCAAACAATATCGATCGGACATTTTATGTGTCTTCGTGTGTACGGTTGCCGCTCGTTTATTCTTTCCTATTGTGCACCTATGAGTAAAAATGCCGACAAAGGGACTGACCGGGTTAATACGTGTACGTGGTGGTCCTATGATAGTAGTCATCCAATCATCCCGGAGAGTGCAATATGAACAGATGTGTCTCGCGAATATTTACCTATCTATGTTACGTGTTTCTTGTGTTTTTCAATTTAATTCAGTTATTCTAAATAAAATCCTTTTATATTTACAAAAGGTTCCATTGCTGCATTTATTAACCTTAACAGGTTATGCGCCCAGGTGCGTGAGTTTAGAATTGAATTATTGAAAAGTTGTGAATTAGTTATACAAAATGTCTACCGGTTCGGTGTCTAGTTCTTCGCGCATTGAGTTATTGTCAAAAGACAATTATGATACATGGAGTATGCAAGCATTGTTAACGAAGAATGACCTTTGGGAATATGTTGATGGTTCAAATATTATTCCTGCTGCGTCGGATGCGAAGGCGTTGTGGTTGAAACAAGATAAGAAAGCCAAAGCTGACTTGATCATGTCGATTCAACCGTCTGAACTTAAGCAGATACGCGGATTTGAAACTTCACGGGAAGTATGGTTAAAGTTAGAATTAGTTTATGCTTCAAAAGGTCCGGCAAGAAAAGCAACATTGTTAAAACAGCTGATGCTTCAAAAGCTAGAAGAAGGTGGTGACGTAAGAGACCATATAGCTAGATTCTTTGATGCTGTAGACAAGCTGGAGAATATGAATATTCAGATTAATGGCGATTTGTTAGCCATAATGCTTCTATATAGTCTCCCTCCAACATTTAAAAATTTCCGTTGTGCAATAGAATCAAGGGATGATCTTCCCACCGCAGAAGTTTTGAAAGTAAAAATTATGGAGGAAAGCGAGGCAAGAAAGCAAGCGTCGGGTAGTGTGGTCACAGCAATGGCGACTGAAAATCTAATAAATGTGCGCCAAAATTATGCCAAGAAAGGAAAGAACAGATCGACAGTAAAGAAAGAATTTAAGTGTTTTAAATGTGGTGCCCCAGGACACAAAGCTAATGTATGTCCAACAAAGAAGTTCAACGATAACAAAAGGCATCAACAATCAGCGAACGTAGGTGTTGATGAAAGTTATAGTGCTGCAAGTTATACAGCTACTGCGAATATAAATGGTTCAAGACCAGCAAACAAACCATGGTTGTTAGATAGCGGCTGTACTGCTCATTTGTGCGGGGACAAAAATGTTTTCAAGTCGATGAAGGAGTCTTCAAAAGCAAGACTGAACTTGGCGAGCAAGGCTTCTACTGAAGTTAAAGGCACGGGAACTGTGCATATATCAATAGCTAGTGATAAAGGTGAGCGATTGATAGAATTTCGTGACACACTGTTTGTTCCAGACCTAAGGACAAACTTAATTTCGGTAGCCAAAATTACAAATAAAGGGCACGAAGTAACTTTTCGTAAGAATGATGCATATGTGCGAGATGAGAATGGTAATATTTCTGTGATTGCGAATCGCAGAGGAGACTTATATTACATTCGGGAAAATATCGCGTGCGCGGCAGTTCAACCGGGGTGCTCCGAACTGTTGAAGTGGCACGAACGGTTGGGCCATCTTAACGCGAGAGACTTACTAAAATTAGTTCGGGATGGAATTGTTCTTGCGAGTACCGTGAAAGGGACAGATCAATTGTTTCAATGTGAAACATGCATAAAAGGAAAAATGACTGCTTTACCATTTGAGAAAGGTCGAATGCCATGTGAAGAAATTCTTAAAATAGTGCATTCTGATGTAGTTGGTCCTTTTAGAACAGAATCAATGGGTCGAGCAAAGTACTTTGTTACTTTCATTGACGACAACACTAGATGGTGTGAAGTCTATTTCTTGAGACAGAAATCGGGTGTTTTGGAAGCGTACAAGCTATACCAGCAGTTAGTAGAAAAACAGACTGGAATGAAAATTAAGTGTTTGCAATCTGATAACGGTCGTGAGTATTGCAATGAGGAGTTTGACAAATATTTGACTGACCAAGGAATTAAGAGAAGGTTGACTATACCTCATACCCCACAACAGAACGGCGTGGCAGAACGGATGAACCGGACGTTGTTAGATATGGCGAGATGTTTGTTGTTACAATCTGGTTTATCGGCATCCTTTTGGTCAGAGGCTGTTGCGACAGCAAGTCACATAAGAAATATATGTCCGACTAGTAGCTTAAATGGGAAGACCCCATATGAAAAATGGATGAAGAAAACACCGAAAGTTGGTCATTTACGGTCATTTGGATCAAAAGTGTTGGTACTAAATAAAGACCCTGGTAAGGATAAATTCATGGAAAGAGCGAAAGCTGGCGTGTTTGTCGGATATCCTAGAGATAGGAAGGGATATCGAGTATTTCTCCCAAATACAAAGCAAATAATAAATACACGTGACGTCAAATTTATTGAGGAAACTGGCAAAAGTTCGAGTGATACGTGCGTGTTGGATGAACTATTTACATCTTTAGAACAGAAAGATAATAGTGCAAATCAGCCTAAAGTTGTGGAATTCCCACATAGACCTTTAGATGAACAAAGTAATGGTACAGAAGAAAATCAGCAAATTACTCCTGAGCCTATTGAACCAATAGAAGAGTTTAAGAAAGCTCCTGGACGACCAAGATTGATACGCAGTGGAAGCAGAGGGCGACTACGAAAGTTATTTCAATCACGTTTAAAGGGGAATTTGGAGGAAGAAAACAATCATGAAAAGGAAAATGAGTGTTTAAGACCTTGACGATGATGTTTTCGCTGGAGTAGCTGAAATCAGTGTACAAGCGGCTCTGAAAAGTGACGAAAGTGATGAATGGAAAGAAGCCATTGAATCCGAGATCACGAGCTTAATTAAAAATGATACTTTTGACATCATTAAGAAGAACGATGGAGAAAATGTAGTTGGATGTCGTTATGTACTTACTATTAAACATAGTCCAGATGGGAACATAGAGCGACGAAAAGCGCGTTTGGTAGCAAAAGGTTACAATCAAAGGTATGGAGTTGATTACCATCAAACCTACGCTCCAGTTGCTAGATTAGAATCATTAAGATTGCTTTTGGCTCTATCGGTGCAGTTTGACATGAAAGTTTGGCAATTTGATATTGTAACTGCATATTTAAACGGTCCATTAGAAAAAAGGGTACTAATGAAGGTTCCTGAAATGCTGGAAGAGATATTACATCGTATAATGTGTAAACAAGGTAAAAAGACCGATGTTGGTATCAAAGCATGCAAGATGCTCAGAAGTTTACACAGTGGTGGCGATGTGTGCCATCTTAAAAGGGCGTTGTATGGACTTCGTCAGGCTGGACGACAATGGTACATGAAACTTAGCGCAAAATTAGTCAGCATGGGACTAAAACCTACAAAGAATGAGCCATGTTTGTTTTTCAATGATACTGGTGATAATGAAATTTTTGTATTAGTATACGTAGATGATATACTAGTGGCTTCAAGGAATATAAAGATTATTACAAAGATCAAAAATGAACTTTTGAGTGATTTTGAAGTCAAGGATCTTGGTGAGGCAAAACACTGTTTAGGCCTAGAAATCAATCAGTACGATGGAGTTATTAAATTAACACAAACTGGATACATATTGGGAATACTCAGGCACTTCAAAATGAGTGAATGTAACCCAGTGGTGACACCTGCGGAGGTAGGTGCTCGTTTTGTCGAGAAAGAAGACAATGAATTGACTGAAGAGTATCCATATAGAGAGTTAATTGGAGCCCTCATGTATATATCTGTGTCGACTAGACCAGATATTGCTAATACTGTGTCAAGACTAGCACAGTTTGTGAACAAACCAAATAAAACTCATTGGTTGGCAGCGAAGAGAGTTTTGAGATATCTCGCTGGGACTACAAAAATAGGGCTCATTTATAAGAAAACAGACGAACCAATGACTGGTTATACAGACGCAGACTGGGGTGGTTGCACATTTGATCGAAGATCATATACAGTATATGCTTTCATTCTAAGTGGTGCAGCAGTAACTTGGAAGGCACAAAAACAACGAATCGTGGCATTGTCATCGACAGAGGCCGAATATGTTAGTTTAGCAGAAGCTGCAAAAGAAGCAATATACTTGCGGAGTCTTCTAACTGAGTTAGACCTGGAAGAATGGACAGAAATGACAATTTACATCGATAATCGTTCGGCTCAATTTTTAGCAAGTGATCCCGTTTTTCATGCCAGAACGAAGCATATCGACATCAAACATCATTTTGTCCGAGAAGCAATAAGTGCAGGGATGTTTGTGTTGGAGCATATTTCCACAAAGGACATGGTTGCGGATGTTTTGACGAAACCCCTGGTTCGAGCAAGTCACCAACATTGTCTTAAGGGACTTGGATTATCAATTGAAGAAAATTAGTTCTTCTTATTTGCTTTTCAGTGCGACGTGCGTATTGAGAGGGCGTGTAAAAGTTACATTTTTATGTTACAATACACAGTCGGTGTGTCGGTGCATTTCAAACAATATCGATCGGACATTTTATGTGTCTTCGTGTGTACGGTTGCCGCTCGTTTATTCTTTCCTATTGTGCACCTATGAGTAAAAATGCCGACAAAGGGACTGACCGGGTTAATACGTGTACGTGGTGGTCCTATGATAGTAGTCATCCAATCATCCCGGAGAGTGCAATATGAACAGATGTGTCTCGCGAATATTTACCTATCTATGTTACGTGTTTCTTGTGTTTTTCAATTTAATTCAGTTATTCTAAATAAAATCCTTTTATATTTACAAAAGGTTCCATTGCTGCATTTATTAACCTTAACATTTATTGTAATCACCTCATCCATATTAATATGGAAATACCTTCTTAATAAAATCTGAAAGGTTTTCTAATAAATAATAGGTTGCAGTTTTCCTCTGAGTGGACCGATCTCCTTCTCAAAATTCTGCGTTTACCCCTGATATCAAACAATATTTTCTCTGTTTATTATTTTACACTAATAATAAATACAAACATAGGGTTGGCAACCAAATATTTTACATTTTATTGAAATTTATTGTAGGTATGATTCCAATATCTAACTGAATTGAAAAATTTGTTTGCCATGCCAGAACGTGCCCGTTTTAACAGCCATAATAAATTTCCGAGGCATTTATTCAATCCGCCTAAAACTTTCGACAACCGAATTTAAGAAAATGATTTATGATACGAAATCTGCCATGGGCTCGCAACTTTGAGATTTTCGCCGGAAAATTAATGAACGAGAGCTCAGCCAAATTTCATGACAATCCATTAAAATTAAACTTTCAAGAACTTACACCAATAGCAACCGGAAAATATAAAAATCGAGAACAAAATTACTTATTTTTTTTATTATTTAAATATTTTAAGAATGCGCTATTTAGATTCATTTCTGATGACTGGAAGTTGCCTTCAATTGAAATAAAATATGATGACTACTTTTATGTTTAAATAAATTTAATAATAATTCATTTTCGGAAATAAACCAACTTGAAAAGTTACACTTTGACAATTTTTTGTTATTGCGAACGATAATTTTGTTAAATTGTGTATTTTATAAAAGGATGCGATCTCATTAGGAAGAGAACGCTCCGGAAAAAAGTGCGATAAAAATGTACTCAACATTATGCAAATTCGTTTCAATATCGCAACTAGGTACTGTATGAAAGAATTCGTTCCATCCAAGTAACTACCTGAACTTTATTACATATAAGTACCAATCTTTTATATTCTTCGTGTAAACGCTAGATTCCCAATTAGCATTTTAAATTTCTATCAGAATGCTTACAGCGCAAACCGTGCAGCGCCAGAGCGTACTTGCAATTACGATATTACGTTTAATATTTTTGTCGGACAAACGTTTTTATCTGCAGCGAACGTCAGCGTTTTCAAATGCAGTCCAAAGATGAAGCTGCATACAGTCGCTCCAACAATCTAATAAATATTATTCGCGAAACGATTAAAATGATCCTTATATGGACAACCCAGTTATTTAAATGTCAGTTTCGTACACTGTTGTATCTACAATGCTTATCGCAAAAAAGGATGCCATCTCTACCTAATACAAAATTTGAAAGAATTTTATTATTAATTGACCTAACAGAAAGACAATCAGTCATTAAAAAAAGCACAATTCCTTCGACTACCGTAAAAATTAAGTATAGGCAACTAACATTACATGGTTGGGACAGAAGATTTTCTTAGTTCCATTCAAGACGAATTGAGTGAGGTAGAGTATACTAAATAATTAAACAATTATAAATAGAAATGTCTTTTGATCACCACTAATATACACTTTACTGAAGGATTCATAATACTTATACCTGGTGTTTTATTATAGGTAGCCACCGGCTATAAATCAGGGGGAAAATTCTATTAAAATGGTCATGAGAAAATCATAGAAATTTTGTTTTATTTTGAATGAAAGGGGGGTAATTGATAGTGAATAATAAAAAAAATAACATTTAGTAACATCACTAGCAAGCCTCAAAAATTCCGAATAAGTTTAGTCTGAGGCTCATTGGCGTACCGACTTTAATAAAAGTAGGGGAAACTCCTAAACGTCTAATTATTTACATTGTTGTATCTTTTTAAACGTTTTAGGGTGACTAATCCAATTTTTTTAAGAGTTAGTTCTAACTTAAGCCCGTTTATCACATTAAAATGTACTGTTTCACCCGTTATGACGAGTTTTCTAGTTTCAATATTCAATCAGTAAGATGATTATTTAAAAATTATTTTCCATTTATCGGCACCAGTGCTGATAATTTGGAATTCGCAAAATATTAGATCCATACATCAGCACCACATTTTTTAACAATAGATATATCACCATAACCTCAATTTTTTTTTCAAACTATCCTCATAAACTATCTAAGAAATCAGATAAATCAAAAGTTTCAGTATAAAATATCTAATATAGTATAAAATGTAAACATGTGACCTTACCTTCGATCACTAAGAGCAGGCAAAAATAGGACGAACTGCAGGACACAAACGTTTGTTTAAAAAATTGTAGCCATTTTGAAGTCGGAAAGTATGGTATTGCCAGTAATAGGATTCCAAAAACATCAATTTACTTATTTTTATAGTGGTTACCCAAATTAGTTAGTGAGCAGGGATGGCGAACCATTGGCACTCGTGCCACAAGTGGCACGTTTGAAAATTTTGATGGCACGCACAAAAACAAAATTTTTTTTTAAAGTTATCTTTTTTAATAGAAATGAATTAAAAATTATTAATCTACACTTAATTTTTAATAGTACTGAATACCTATCTTAGTATGTTAACTAGAACCGTCAAATTAGACATTTTATTATTAAAATATCGCATGAATTCTTTCGAAGTATATACAGATGCGCATTAGATAAAAATTTTTGCGTGTCCAGTTTCGCCTTCTTAAGGTATTTGAATGTTGTTGCTGTCGCAGCGCTCAAATCAAAATTTATTTTATATCCTGATACAATACCATTTGAAAAATTAAATTTAAAAGTCCTTCAGTGGTTAAATTTTAATGAATTAGAAATTGAATTAGTTGAATTTCAGTCAAGTACCATATAGAACCAAAAATTTGTTGATTTAAGAAATGATTTAGAAATTATTGAAAGTAATCGATTATTGGATAAAAAAAATAAAATTGCAGAAGATGAAATTCTAACTATACATGGAATTCAGTTCCTGACACGTTTAATTGTTTAAAACTTTAAAAATATTAGCAAAGGCAATTTTATCAATATTTTCATCGACGTGGGCATGTGAATCTCTATTTTTTTATTTTTTATAAAAAATAAATATAGGAATAGAATGACGGATGAGTCGAGCTCTGCATGCGTACCTACTGTTGAAATTAACTAAATATGAACCAGATATTAAATCTTTATCATCTTGTGTACAGCAACAAAAATCACATTAAAAACAATTTTTTTAACGTGAATTTTGTTTCTAGCATATTGCTTTTTGTAAAACATTGATTAATAAAAAATTGTTTAAAGATGAATTGATTTTGTTTGTTTGTTTAATTTTACTTACGTATAGTTTCACCACGCTAACATTTCGAATGAAATTTTATTGTGGCACGTTACCTATTTAAAAAAGAATTTTTATGACTTTGTGGCACGGACATCAAAAAAGGTTCGCCATCCCTGTACTAGAGGGTGCAATTCGCAACAACAACAGTTTTCTTTTTTCATTTAAATCGTACGGTATAATTTTAATATCATAATTTGAAAGTAGATTAAATTTGCAAAAAAGACATCAAAATCGCAGTCCGATATCTTCGCCCGTTTCAGAGTTATTGCTAACTGAATAGCTTTTAACACTTTCATTAAAAAAAAAGGGTTTTTTTTCGTAGCTTCGTAACTTTGTAAGATTCGTAATAATTAGATTTCATTTGTCATGTTCCGTGCCTCTCTTCAACATTTTTTCTTGTAAATTTAATCTATTTTCCGATTGTGACTTCAAAATTATACCGCATGATTTAAAATTTCGTTACAAAATCATATTTACAAAAAAAGACTACATTTCTCTTTCAAACAAGAGTTAGTTTGCTAAAATAAGGTATCGTTTAGAAGATACAACGGTTTAAATAATTAGAAATTCAGGGACTTCCCCCACTCGTATTAAGGTCGGCACGCCAATGAGCCTCAGACAGAAGTTATGCGAAATTTTCAGGCTTTCTAATAATAAATCTTGCATTTTATGATTCACCCTGCCAATTGCGCCCCTTGCAGTGAAACGCGGAGCTTATAAATAATTTCTCAGATTTTCTCACGGCTATTTTAATTTTTAATAATGTTATTGATGTAACAACTTAATATTGCATTTTATGATTCGCCCTATCAAATCATAAGGTATAATTTTAATATCATAATAGTAAAGTAAATTAAATTTGAAAGGAAAAACATTAAAACCGCAGTTCGGCATTTTCGTCCGTTTCAGAGTTGTTGCCAAATGAGTAGGTCTGTACCTTTTAACACTTTAATTAAAAAATGACTGTTTTCGTAATTTCATAATTTTGTAAATATAATTAGTGACAATAATTAGTTTTCATTCGTCATATTCCGTGCTTCCCTACACTTTGCCTATGCTCAGGACTACAACAACCACTTTTCTCAATTAAAGTATTAACAAGTGTTCATTTGGCAATAACTCTTAAAGCAACGAAAATATTGAATTAAGGTTTAACATTTTTTTCTGAAAAAAAAATTAAATCTACTTATACCGTATAGGTAATTTAAATTTTCATGATAAAATCAAAAAATCATTGTTGTAATAACGCAATCTAGCAATTTTATTCGAAATTATCGGGTACCAACGGATACGGTATTTGCAAACACTTACATTTCTCCTTCAAACAAGCCTGAGCTTGCTAAAATTGTATAAGTCGTCGATTCAAATAATTAGATATTCAGGAGCTTCCTCTATTCATATCGGAGTCGGTACACCAATTAGTCTGAGACAGAAGAAATTTCAGGCTTTCTAATGATGTTATTAAAGGTATAATTTGTCATGAGAATTTTCGGATTTTGATTCACCCTACCAATTGCGCCTCCCTGCAGTGAAACACGAACCTTATATATAATTTCTAAGATATTCTCATGGCTATTTATTTAGAAGATATTAGAAGAAGAAAGAAACAACCGAATTAACTTTTTAGATTTAAATTTAATAAAAATTAACAAGATCACGTTCTCGATTTTCCATAAACCATCACACACTGATGTAACGATACATAATACATCATTTCATCCAAAGCTTAAAAAATTTTTTAAATGTTCCATTGTCGAAAATAGTGATGAGCAAAATTGGTCTTAGTCTTGCTTTTCGCAAGACCAAGACCAAGACCGAGACCAAGCCCAAGACTATTCGAGTTTTGGTCTTGGTCTTGCTTTGCTCATCACTAAAGTACTCCATAAATTATAATTGTTTTTGTTCTTTTTATGTTTAAATAAGCAATAACATCTCAATGAACTTTTTTTTTTATTTGTGGATAGTAAATTTAGATTTAAAAATGTTTGATAAATGAAAACATGCTTACAAAATTTTTTGAAAAATATTCGTTAAGACGTTATTACAAGACCAAGACTAAAACCAAGACCAGACGAAATTCAGCAAGACCAAGACTGCGTAAGCAAAACCAAGACCAAGACCGAGACCAGATGAATTTGAGCAAGACCAAGACCAAGACTGCGTAAGCAAAACCAAGACCAAGACCGAGACCAGACGAATTTGAGCAAGACCAAGACTAAGTAAACAAGCCCACGACTATCCGAGTCTTGGTTTTGGTCTTTCTTTGCTCATCACTAGTCGAAAAATAATTATGAAAAAGAACTTAATATTATTAAACAAATTTCACTAAACAACGGTTATAATCCGTCTACTATAGATCAATTAATATTAAAAACACACTAAAATAGAGGTTTAAAATTTGTATATCCGGTTAATGAAAGCAAAACCAAAAAATATAATAGCATAAGTTATTTAGGTAATTTAACTGATAAAATTTCTTCGTATTTAAAAAGCATTGGGTGGAATATTGCTTATAAAACCAATTACTCTTTAGAAAAATTGATTCAAAACAACAAGGGTACAATAAAAAAAGCGGCCAAGTGCGAGTTGGACTCGCGCATGAAGGGCTCCGTAGCAGCAAGTAACATAATATAAACATTTTTGTAGTTCGTTGTAACTTTGATCGATGTTTTAATAATAGTGTATTTTTTTTAATTAAGTTATTGATAAGTAAACATTATAATTAGGTACCTAAATGATGGGATTTACATCTAACTATATGCGAGCCCAATGCCCATATAAGCTTGTGATAGCTAAACAAGCTAATATATATTCCAGTTTGAGAAAAAAATATTTCCAAAAATATTATCAATTTTTGTGCTCGGGTAAGCGCAGTCGGGAATCTGCCCCCCGCGCGCTCCGCACCCGCTACCGATCAAGCCACGCCCCTCGCGAATTATAATTAATATTTACTTAGGCAGCTATTACATATTTATTATTAGAAAATAATGGTTCACGGTTTATGCATAAGGTTTATGTTAATGAAATTAAATGTTTTTTTTATTATTTTTATATTTGAGTTGATTGAAAGAAAGGTAAATTGCGGTTTACGATTTATGACGCATTAAAAAAACTACTTACTAGATCTCGTTCAAACCAATTTTCGGTGGAAGTTTGCATGGTAATGTACATCATATTTTTTTTTTTAGTTTTGTCATTCTCTTATTTTAGAAGTTACAGGGGGGGAGAGGCACATTTTACCACTTTGGAAGTGTCTCTCGCGCAAACTATTCAGTTTAGAAAAAAATGATATTAGAAACCTCAATATCATTTTTGAAGACCTATCCATAGATACCCCACACGTATGAGTTTGATGAAAAAAAATTTGGGTTTCAGTTCTAAGTATGGGAACCCCCAAAATTTGTTGTTTTTTTTTTCTATTTTTGTGTGAAAATCTTAATGCGGTTCACAGAATACATCTACTTACCAAGTTTCAACAGTATAGTTCTTATAGTTTCGGAAAAAATTGACTGTGACATACGGACGGACAGACAGACAGACAGACAGACGAACATGACAAATCTGTAAGGGTTCCGTTTTTTGCGATTTGGCTACGGAACCCTAAAAAGACAATAAGTCAGGAGTTTATAAGCTAACTTGTGGGTCTTGCCCTAAAGTCAAACAGGGAGAACATTTAAAAAACGTATAATAGAACACAAAAATAATTAAGTAAAAAAACAAAACAGATTCAACATATGTGAACCATGTAACTGTAGAAGGACATAGTTTTAATGAAAATTTCGAAACAGATATAAAAAACTAGGGATAATTTTAAATGACCAGGTAGAATGTAACAACCCCCCTCTACTAAATTTGTTTTAACCCAATACAACCCCGTATTATCAGTAGCTATTTAAGGACCTGAAGTAATTTTCATAGTTAGTACCTAGTAAATACTCAATAGTCTGAAGAAGCCTAAGTTAAAATGAAACATGTTGCTAAATTAATAAATAATTTGTGAAAATCATATACAAGTGTTTTTATTCTTGAAAACAAGAAAAAGGAACATAATAATTGCCTCGTACTATACATTGGGATGCGTTTAGCTTTGTTATTGCGGTCTGCGGTGGCCTTAGTGCGTTGTCAGTGGTACGAAAAATACTACAAGTGCAGCTTTTGTATGATGCTGAAACCGCTTGAAAGATGACGTGGTTAATAGGCCTTTGTGCACTCCAATATAACCACCAATAAACAATAACATAAAACAAATTACTACCTGAATGCCAAGCCTACGTTGTTTATTGTAGCAAATGACCAGCCACTGACCAACTCTATTGATCCAAGATAGTATCAACTGCGGGACCCTTTGTACATTACAAACATGTGTTAACCTATACATACTTTAGAAAATAAAATAATCCTGTAAGAAACAAACAAAGTGGAATGTATTTATTGTTAAAAAAATTAAAAAATTATTTAAAAATACTTTTACTTGTATTAGAGTCATTTGGTAGAAAAAAAGGGGGTTGGTTTCATGGAAAGTTTTTCCGGGAGTTTTGAAAATTCATATATTTCGACGTTCTCTTTTCAAATTTCAACTTTGTCACCTCGTATCTTAGGAAAAATGGCGCCTAATTGTAATATCTCCTTTTCTACTCATTCTACGATAGGCGCCATTTTTCCAATATGGCGGCGCGAGCGGCAAAGATACGGGGTGGCAACGTTGAAATTAGGAAAGAGCACATCGAAATGTACAAAACTACCAATTTTCAAAACTCCGGGAAAACTTTCCAGGTAAAACCACCAAATGACTGAACTATTAATCACTTATGTAAAATTGGTTACTTGCTGTAAGTAATGTTGTACCCGCCATCGTGGAATTTTAAATTAAAAAAATTGTGCTATCAAGTGCCATATTCAATTAAAAATTTTTCTAAATAGTTTATTTTTATGAGGAGGTCTTTTTTGGCTACTCAAGTTAGCCCCGTTGCTTTAATTAATCAGAATTAATTAATACGAAGATTGTGCTGTAATGTGCTCATCATGCGCTGAATTAAAAAAAACTACAGATAACAATAATAGTGCGTGGAGTCGCTCCGCGCGGAAGAAATGAAACTTCGTAATATGGAAATGAAAATAGGAAGGGGTAGAAATTGATTTTTAGTGAACTCACATTGTTTCTTTAAGACAAACTTTATTAACTTACAATTCACAATTGATCGCATCTTTTAATTATCATTTCAGCTAATTTCACGACGCTCACACTGTTTACTTCGCTGCATAGCTAGAATACCACGCGCATGTGCTGATCTACCGACTCACTCTCTTTCTCTCTCCTACTTTCTACCTTTATGTACCTTTCTTTCTCTCTCCCTCTTGCGTTGGAATATTGGACGCTACTCGTTGCTAAAACGCTCGCACTGACCTGTAACAGGTATACTATGCGCATGCGTTTGAGTGCCACGCATTCACTCCCGCTCTGTGCCACGCATTCATTCTCGCTCTGTCTCTTTCTATTCCCCCTCCATGGTAGCGTTAACGTTTAACGCAACCTTGTTGGAAGTCGCATTAGAAGTTTCACTTCAAAAAAATTACATTTGAGGGAAAAAAAATTGTAGCTAACCTAACCTAAGCAAAGTAAAGTATAATTATGTCTAAAAAGATCTTAATTTATCTTGAATTGTGGACGACCCTTACCACTCAGGGGTATGAAAAATAGATAGTAGTCGATTCTCAGACCTATTGAATATGCATATCAAATTTCATAAAAATCGGTCAAGCCGTTTCGGAGGAGTTAGGTAACTAACATTGTGACACGAGAATTTTGTATATTAGAAGAAGATATACCTACATAAATCTCTCAACAGTTATTTTATTGGTAGATATTGATAATAAAGCAATCAAAATCCTTTTAAAAACTAATCATTCTTTCCTCAAGGATATTGAATTCATTTTTTCTCTCCTTTTTCAATATATTAGCCGCTAATGATGTTTATAATGCGTTTCGAATTTGATAAATGGTTGCATGTGAAAAAACTCTCAATCAAATTGCTGTTCGATGGTTCTGATTAATTTAGAGTGTTTCCAGGGCCATAAATAATAACTGTTTTCTCAAAAATACGTTCGCAAAGCCACGGTTCCAAGGATAGCAAAAGGAAGTTTTAGAAATCAATAAATTATTTTACTCGGGATGTAAACCAGGAATTGAATTTTACACATGAAGTCTTGAAATTTTGGACATTATCTAATAATGAAGCAACCGTTAAATTTTTTCAATTTAGCATAGAAAATGAGCTAAATCTGTCTTTGTAAAAGTGACATTATTTTTTCCATTATATAGATATATCATTAAATTTTAATCGATTTCTTCCACTATACAGTGGTGTCTCACCTGATACGAAGCCTTTAATTGTATGCCGTAAAAAAAAAAAATTGCGTTGGGATTTGAGAGGGCGATAAAACAAAAACTAAGTTCAAAAACATCCCTTAAATAGGGGTGACGAGTACAGAGTACCCATATACAGGGTTTTTCAAGTTTATGGGCTATTAGGATAGCGATTTTTTTTTTATAAATTAAATTAATTCAGAAGCCGATCATCATAGGTGTACAAGTTGGTTATCAAGCTTACCTTAGAATTACACGTTTTATTCGAATTCAGCGTAAAAAATGTACCATTTTATTTAAAATAACAAAGTTGGTGTCGACTTCCGGTATAACCGGATGTAAATCGAACTTGAAAATATTTTTGAAAAAAGCGGCATAAACAATAACCAAATGAGCCCATGTTTCAGAATTGAATTCCTTCTACTAATTCATATACGTACTCCTAATAGCCCATAAACTTGAAAAACCCTGTATAAACGGTGCAATGGGCATTTTCTGGTAAGTCCATGGTATGTTTAAATGTAAAACGCTGATATCTGCAATCTCAAGAGAATATGGGGCATGAAGAAGCAAAAACTCCCCCCTCGAAATAAAACATTATACCGGGTGTTTCATTAAGACTAGCTACCAGCCATGTATCGAAAATTAGTGGATGTAGAAGCTATTGTTACGAGTACTTGCCAATTAAGTTGGTGTGAACATAATTAATGAACATCTTCCCTGATTACATAAGGAATATTCTCGGCTTTCCTGATACATCTAGAAAACACCAGCAGAGATCAATGGGAAAACAATTGAATTACTAGACGGCTGTAGAATACCCTAGAAAAAGGCTGAGAAGACTATAAAAGCGGAATAGACACTCACACCGAGTTAGTTGACAGTTTACAGTAACAGCTGATGCAAAGCGATCGATAGGCGATACAGGCGAACCATAGAGGCGATAGTGTTCATAGAGAGCGATAAATAGTGTCTACCGGAACGGCGATTAAAAAGTGACTTTTAGTGAAATAAATTGTGCGGACTTGTTCATAACTATAGTGTAGTCAAATTAATTTTAGTAATTAAATAAACTCGTTGTTTTGTTTTGTTAATTGTGTTTTCTGTGACCGAACACGTCACATTTGGTGTCAGGAGTGGGATAGTAAGGGAATTGAAGATTCCCGAAGAAAGTTAGTGCGACAGATCGTAGAAGAGGTCCGAAGAGAAGAAGAATTTTGAAGCCTTATGCCAGTAACAAGAAAACAATCAGCAATAATGGAAGAACAAATAAAGGCTTTAATGGAAATGATGAAGGTAATGAAGGCAGGCCAGGAAGAAATGAAGGAAGAATTGAAGAATAAAATGGAAGCTGGACAGGAAGAAATGAAATTAGCACAAGAAGAAATGAAGGCGGGCCAAGTAGAAATTAAGGCAGGTCAAGAAAAATTAAAAATTGATCGAAGATATGAGAGCAATAAAAATTGAGCAGAAAGGATTGAAAGAACAGTGTCGCAATCAGAAGACATCAGAAAATCTACAAGAATTCGAGGCCGATGTGGAACGTCTAGTTAGATTGGCCTATCCTACCGCTCCGTAGGACTTCGCAGACCAGCTAGCAGTCCAAACATTCGTCGATGGCGTGAGGGACACCGACTTACAGCAAATTCTCCGTTTGGCCCGCCATAAGACTGCGAGTGACGCACTGGCGCACGCCTTAGAATTCGAAGCTGCAAAACAAGCTTCCAAAGGCCACGTGCGTGTACGCCAAACAGCTGTTGAACACGACGAATACAAGGATGAAGTCACAAGACTGATCAAAGAATGCGTCGAAACTGTCAAGAGGACTACCATCAACGACAAGAGAGAGTCGGCCAAATGTTGGGAATGCGGGAAGGTCGGTCACTTTTCCCGAGACTGTGACAAAAACAAAGGAAGACCAAGGTGCTGGGAATGTGGAAGGCATGGACATTTACAGCGAGACTGCCCGGCCGATGAACGCCGTGCGGACCGACAGCAGTCGGGAAACTAAGATCAGCCAACTTTGAGGGGCGCAAGTTGGTTTCTCCCCACCAAGCCTCAACCGAAATCGTCGTTTCCCAACTGAATGGAAGCAAGTCCTTATTCGTCGAAGGTCACATCAACAACAAGAAGGTTAGAATGGTGGTCGATACGGGAGCTTCAAAGACCATAATCCGGCCGAACATCGTTAACGAGTGGAGAATCCGTCCCCTGCAGAGGAAGCTACGTTTGACCACGGTTACCGGAGAAACAGCGCCGATTAGAGGAGAATGCGACATCGAATTGAGACTGGGAGAAGTATGCCTTCGACACAGGGCACTGGTAGCCGATGTCGCCGACGACGTGATCATCGGATTGGATCTTCTTGAACGAAATAAAATTAATCTGGATTTGGGCTCCGGCATTTTACGCATCGGCAAGGAAGAGTTGGTGATGACAAACCCCACCAAAGAGTACGGTCTTCGAAAGGTCATCGTAGCAGAAGACCGATTACTACCTGCTAGATACGAGGTAGTTCTCAAAATAAACATCGACGGCGAAGGTGCGGATGGCTTGGTGGGGATAGTAGAAGCCAAAAACCCGGATTTGACACAGAAAGCCATACTGATAGAACGAACACTAATTCGAACTGGGACGCCGAACGCATCTGTCAGAGTGGTCAATTTGAAGGACTTCGAACAGAAAGTGTGTAAAGGAATGGAAGTAGGAGTCCTTGAACCCGTGGTGTCCATCCTCCAATGCGAAGTCGAAGCTGAATCCTCAATGGCAAAGAGCGAACCGCTTCCAACCGTTCTTCGAGACTTAGTGCAGCGTTCGGCCACAAACCTTAACAGCGAACAAATTAGAAAGTTCGAAGAACTGCTCAACAAGTATCGAAACGTCTTCGCCCTCACTGACAACGACTTTGGGAGAACGAATCTGACATACCATCGTATAGACACGGGATCAGCTCGTCCTATTAAACAACCATCTAGAAGAGTTCCATGGGCTAAGCAAGAAGAAGTCAACAACCCGGTGAAGAACATGGAAGAGCAGGGGGTAATCGAACCATCACAAAGTGCTTGGGCTTCTCCGATAGTGTTGGTTAGGAAGAAGGATGGATCGACCAGGTTCTGCGTTGACTACAGGAAGCTCAACGACGTAACTTTAAAGGACAGCTATCCCTTACCCAGAATCGACGACACCCTTGACAGCTTGGTTGGTGCCAAATGGTTTTCAACGTTAGATTTGAAGAGTGGATACTGGCAAGTGGAACTGGATCCACAAGACAAGCAGAAGACCGCATTCACGACTGGTTACGGGCTGTGGCACTTTAACGTTATGCCATTTGGACTATGTAACGCTCCCGCCACCTTCGAGCGACTTATGGAAAATGTGCTACAAGGGCTCAAATGGAAGGTTTGTCTGGTGTACCTAGACGACGTGATAGTACTGGGAAAGACATTCGAAGACCACCTCCAGAATGTCGAAGAAGTGATCAAGAAGCTTTCAGCAGCCAAGTTGAAACTCAGTCCCAAGAAATGCCATCTGTTCTGTAAGGAGGTGAAATATCTTGGCCACGTTATTACCTCAGAAGGAATAAGAACTGATCCTGACAAGACTGAAGCTGTGAGAAGTTGGCCTGTTCCGAAGAACCAACACGACTTGAGAAGCTTTTTGGGGCTGTGTTCCTATTACCGACGATTCGTAAAGGGATTTGCAGATATAGCTCGACCGCTCCACAAGTTAACAGAGGATGGTGTCCCTTTCCAATGGTCAGAACGATGTCAGCAAGCTTTTGAAACACTGAAGTCTACCCTTTCTCAAGCCCCAATACTGACGTACCCACAGTTCGACACAGACTTCATTGTCGATACGGATGCCAGCAATGTAGGAATTGGTGGTGTACTGTCGCAGATGCAGGAAGGAAAAGAAAAAGTCATTGGCTACTTCAGTAAGGCACTGTCAAACCCGGAGCGAAACTATTGCGTGACCCGTAGAGAATTGCTGGCAGTCGTCAAAACTCTCGAACATTTCCATAAGTATCTCTACGGACGAAAATTCCTGTTAAGGACAGACCATGCGTCCCTGAAATGGCTGCTGCAATTTAAAAACCCAGAGGGACAACTGGCTCGATGGCTACAGCGGCTACAAGTATACGACTTCAGCATCGAGCATCGTGCTGGAAAACAACATGGTAACGCTGATGCCCTCTCGCGAAGACCATGCTCGAAGAACTGCAAACATTGCATGGCCGCCGAAAAGAAGGAACCAGTCAACTTGGCAAGGATCTGTCAAACGATGGTGGAACCGGAAGAACACTGGCAGAACGAAGACCTGGCGAAAGACCAAGAAAACGACGAAGACATTAAACCGATACTGCGGTGGAAAAAGGCAGGAACAGCACGACCTACCTGGGCAGATGTTAGTAGTACGAGTACCATCACGAAGAGCTATTGGGCCTTATGGGATTCGCTCATCGTCGAGAATGGGGTACTAAAAAGAGTGTGGGAAAGCCCTGACGGAACTAAAATTCGACATCAAGTAGTTCTTCCGAAGAACAGAGTCAACGAGGTGCTGACAGAAGTCCATGGAGGTGTTGGTGGAGGACACTTCGGAGTAACAAAGACGTTGGAGAAAGTGCGAGAGCGATTCTATTGGCTAAAGTGTAGAAGAGACGTCGAAAATTGGTGTAGGAAGTGTCCAACGTGTGCGTCAGCCAAGGGACCTCAGACTCGAAGCCGAGGGCGAATGAAGCAGTACAATGTTGGTGCCCCATTTGAGAGAATAGCTCTGGACGTAGCAGGACCATTCCCAACAACAGCTGCTGGCAATAAGTACATCTTGGTAGTGATGGACTATTTTAGCAAATGGTCCGAAGTGTACGCAATCCCAAACCAAGAAGCTACTACGGTCGCTGGAATGCTGGTGAACCAATGGATCAGTCGGTATGGAGTTCCGATGGAGATCCACTCTGACCAGGGACGGAACTTCGAATCCAAGGTATTCCGGGAAGTCTGTGAGCTGCTAGGAGTACAGAAAACTAGGACCACTCCATTACATCCACAATCTGACGGAATGGTCGAACGGTTTAACGCGACGCTGGAAACAAATTTGAAAATGGTTGTCAACGATCACCAGACAGACTGGGACCAGCACATACCTTTGTTCCTGTTGGCCTATCGAAGTGCGGTTCATGAGACCACCGGCAGAACACCAGCCAGCATTTTATTTGGAAGAGAGCTGAAGTTACCGATAGACATCCGGTTTGGACACCCAGAAGATCGGCGACCTTCGGCTACCGACTACGCACAGCAGCTAGAGGAACGACTCGATACCATCCATAGAGCCGTTCGTAACAAAATCCAAGTAGGGAGTGACCGCATGAAGACCAGGTACGACCGGAGAGCCAACAGCACAGGATTCAGAGAAGGGGACCAGGTGTGGCTCTACAATCCTGTCCGTAGGAAAGGACGCTCACCGAAGCTACAGCGAGCCTGGGAAGGACCTTACACCGTGGTCAGAAGACTGAATGACGTGGTCTACCGTATTCAGAGAGGACCAAAGGCCAAGATGAAAGTTGTACACTTGGACCGCTTGGCGCCTTACAAAGGTCAAGACATTGATCGGGACGATCAATTCTAAGAAGGGGGCAGTGTTACGAGTACTTGCCAATTAAGTTGGTGTGAACATAATTAATGAACATCTTCCCTGATTACATAAGGAATATTCTCGGCTTTCCTGATACATCTAGAAAACACCAGCAGAGATCAATGGGAAAACAATTGAATTACTAGACGGCTGTAGAATACCCTAGAAAAAGGCTGAGAAGACTATAAAAGCGGACTAGACACTCACACCGAGTTAGTTGACAGTTTACAGTAACAGCTGATGCAAAGCGATCGATAGGCAATACAGGCGAACCATAGAGGCGATAGTGTTCATAGAGAGCGATAAATAGTGTCTACCGGAACGGCGATTAAAAAGTGACTTTTAGTGAAATAAATTGTGCGGACTTGTTCATAACTGTAGTGTAGTCAAATTAATTTTAGTAATTAAATAAACTCGTTGTTTTGTTTTGTTAATTGTGTTTTCTGTGACCGAACACGTCACACTATAAACTAGGAAAAAAGTTTTAGTACTAAAATGGCCATGAGAATATCATGGGAATTATTTTCAAGTCTCGCATATCTTCGCAAGGAGGCGCAATTGATAGGATGGATGATATAATTAAAGGTTCCTCCAAAAATTCTTATATTAGGCTATAACTTTTCTAACATCATTAGAAAGCTTGAAAATTTTGCATAAGTTCTGTCTTAGGTTCATTGATGTACCGACCTTAATAACAGTGGGGAAGCCCCTAAATGTCTAATTATTATAATCATTATATTTTCTAAATGGCTTATCCGATTTGAGTCAACTTAGCCTTGTTTGAAAGATAAATGTAGATAAGTGTTAGTAAATACCGTATCCGTTGGTACCAGATAATTTCGAATAAAATTGCCAGAGGGTGCAGTTCGCAATAATGACAGTTCTTTTTTTATTTTGTCGAAAATTTAGATTGTAAGGTATAATTTTAATATAATAGTTTGAAAGTAGATTAAATTTGCAAAAAAAGACATCAAAACCGCAGTTTGACATTTTCGTCCGTTTTAGAGTTATTGAAAAATGAATACCTTTTAACACTTTAATTTAAAAAAAAGGGTTGTTTTCGTAGCTTCATAACTTTGTAAGTAAGATTCGTAACAATTAGATTTCATGTGTCATATTATGTGCCTCTCTTTTACTTTTTTTTCTTGTAAATTTAATCTACTTTCCGATTATACCGCATCATTTAAATTTTCGTGACCAAACCAAGAAATCGTTAGCAATGTTATTCGAACCAATGGATCCAATATTTAAAAACGACTACATTTTTCTTTCAAACAAGCCTAAGTTTGCTAAAATCAGATAAGAGATTTAGAAGATACAACGGTTTAAATAATTAGAAATTCAGGGACTTCCCCAACTCGTATTAAGGTCGGTACGCCAATGACCCTCAGACAGAACTTTAATAATGTTATTAAAGTGATAACTTAATTTGAAAAATCTCGGAGTAATATTGCATTTTATGTTTAAACTTATCAGTTGGGCCCGTTTTTCTCCCCTTATCTTAAGCTTAAAAATAACTTTCAAGATTTTCTCATTGGCCATTTTAGTATTTTTTGTCTTGAATTTCTATACCCAGCAGTATTTGACATGGTCGGTACAGTTTATAGAGAACTTCATCAAAATTTTACCCTCTAAAATAATTGTTATAAAAGGTCTGTATATGTATCATAACTTTTATGGTATGATATATTAAATAAAGTGTATGGGTAAAATGTTTGTACTTGACTGTATGTACTTGGACCAGATACAAAAGATGATTAATATTCTAAATAACGGGAACAGTATATAAGCGCCCCCTGCCTACAGGTCTACATACCATAACTACATAATGACCTTTGAGGATACCATTTTTGCAGACACGTTTTATTAATAACAACAAATTAAACGACGTGTATTTGGTGTTTAAAGTCGAACAGTTATTTATTTACGGTGGATCCGTCACAGAAATTAATCGAAGCTGTTGAAAACGTGCCTGATTGAATGCCTCTAAACATGCAATCGTTAATCTGTATCATAACGATTTACCGTCAGTATCCCTGTGAAAAATTACGCTGGTTTTACTGAAAAAAATTACGAAATATACAAAGCGATTCAGTAATCATTTTTATGAAAATATTTAAAAATAATAAACAGGTCAATGCAGTACCTACCTTTTTTACTATTTAAAGTGTCTTAACACCATTATACAGGATTTATCAAGGAAATTATTCGTTGGGGCTTTAAGTAGTACTTAATAAATGGAATTAAATTTTTAAAATTCGGCATTTTTAATAATTTCATATGAAATGTTAGGTTAATTTAAAGGTAAGTTTCATAACATGAAGCTACCCGAAACATCCACTGTTTAGGAAATAAACAATCATTTTCATTTTTTTTTAAACAAGGTCTCAAAAGTATTTTGTACCGTCCATTATAACGCACCTTATTTAATTAAATTTTTACTTTGAGTGACGTATCTATTAATGATCTTTGGTGCCATGTAATTTTTTTTCGATATTTATACAAAGTGTTTAAAGATTAATCTAATAAATCTTGAGAATTTCAGACAACAAAAACTTTCTTGTTTCAAATACGAATTAATTTAATTTAGAATTATATAAGATTAAATTTTTCTTCTTTTACAATAAATATGAACTCAAATTTAAAACTCATTATTTTGTTGTGGATTTCTAGTATACAAATAGCTTTGAAAGTTTTCCAGTTCAAATTATTAAGAAAAATGGAAAATAGAAATAGGTACATACAAAACTGTCTTTCATTATTATTAATAGTGGAAGAGGTCAAGATATAATAAGGTATAGCTAGTTATCCTTATTAAACTTGTGAGCTCCATAAATTAATTGAAAGTTCCTGCGGAATGACAAATCTGTAAAGTGAATTTCTGGTCCTATCTATCGCAAATCAATTAAGAACTAACTGGAACCTGGAACAGTCTCTCGGTGCAGGTCTGGCATCACTAATAGCAACTAATGTATTTGATAGGTGTTCATAATCAAATTTGACCGGCACAGGTTATTACGAAATGCTCATAAATTATGTATTACATATATATATATATACACTAGATGACTAGATGAATATATATATATATATATATCTACATATGCGTACCTACAGGTAGTTACATACAGGATCAATAAACCTTAGAGGCATATTTAACACAATACAAATTAATAGGATTTAAAAGAAATGTATATTAAATGTCTAGTAGATCTATGAATTTTACCGTAAATTAATTATTCGATGCTCTTTGATGCCAGGTTGTTATTTTTATCTATATTTATACAGGGTGTTCACAAAATACGCAGAGCAACGTAACTCACACGCTTCTACACCGTTTTCACACACATCCCTTTCTTTTTTTCATTAAAACAACACTAGATACACGACAATTAAAAAACTATTTATTAAAATTTATTGGAATATTCAAAGTGTAGTTGTATTTAACAAACGTGACGATTACATAACAAACTTTAAAATAAATAATACATATATAAAAATGAATTGTATTTGGCAACACATAAACAGTTTATGAACTTAAACTTTCTTCGGGGGTCTTCCTCTTCGTTTTCTTACAACTGGAGCTTCAATTTCTTTTTTGAGACCACCTACCTCTTTCTTCTTCTGTGGTACGGAAATCGTCAAAGTATTTAAATCAGTTGCGACATCGTTTAATTCATTCATCAAATTTTTACGAACGCTATTTTTCATGTTATCAGTATTATCAATAACAATGTCAACGTTTGGTTTTGAAGAACTTTTTAATCGATTCGTTAATAATTTTGTCCTAGATCGTAAATCGATTTCGCTTTTTGTATCAGCGTTTTTCAAGGAAGAAGGTGTTGCATAGGCATTTGGACTCATTGGAATTACTTCACTAGTATTGTCTGTTTTTATTTCGTCAGGCTTTCTGATAACATTACGTTTTCTAGAAGTGGTGGTCTTTGGAGGCGACATGTAAACTTTAATTTTTGGAACCAAAGGTGTTTTCGAAAACGTAGTAAATATGGTGTTAAATTCATTTTCATTTTTTTTGGGTTTCTTTGTCTCTTTTTCATCATCTTGTTCTGCTAAGTCCAATTTTACGGCTTTCACTACACGAGTAGGTGGTGTTATTAATTTAGGACTTGTACTTCTAGAAATTTTTATTTTTGTTTGCTGATTTTCAGGAGTTTTCTGTAGAGTTTTGGATTCAGTTAAATTATTTTCATTAACATTCGTTTTTAATACATCTGACTGTAAGTTTTCTTTATTATCCCCAACACCCATCTCAATAAAGCAGTGCTGCATAACAGCTTCATTTTGTATAAAAACGTTTCGTAATTCGTTTTCGCGAAGACAGTCTAATAGTTTTGCATTTACCTTCTTAGCATTTGAAATGTTGTTGGTTTTCATGAAAAAATATCCATAATCCAGTAATAAGGAACAAAAAGATTCCCAGTAAAAACTGACGTCATCAGAAAAGAGTTCACAGCCAACAAACGTGTTTAGTTTTCTCTTGAAAACACTCTCTCTCATTTTTAGTCTTTTGTACAACAAGCAGGTTCCTTCAAAGAACTCTTCGGCAGTGTTAAAATAGTTTTTGTGATAATTTAAAAGTGCATACAAATGCAACATTTTCAACGTTATATTGTGATATTCGTAGCTGTTGCAGTAAAGGCAATTACAACCGCTTTTATGGTCCATAAAGTCGGGCATTTTGAAGCTCTTTTTTACAAAATCAGGAGAACCACCTGCATTATTTAAGCATTTAGTAGATGAAGGAGCATCAAGGAATTGTTCCCGTAACACCAATAATGGAGGAACCGATAATAAATTTTCTTCCGGTTTCTTGTCATCATTAATCACCTCTGTAGATATTTTTATTTCATTGTTATTGTTATTATGGCGTTTATTTAACAGACATAAAATGTCCGAAAGGCCTTCCAATTTAACCGAACAATCATCATATCGAACGCTATGCAGATCAGCATGAGATAAAAGGACTAATAACTCAGCCGATACTAAAGGAAGCAAAAGTTTCTGGGCTAAAATTGCAGCATCCCGGCAATAACATCTGAGTTCCCTTGGCAACAATAACCACTTATAAGTAGAACCCATTGTTCTTGTCAACTCAAAATATGAATGAAGTCCACTCGGATTGTGATTTTTTTCTTTCAAATAGGAAGTAATCAGATGCAACTGTTGGTGCAACTTTGAAACTGGGGTGATATCATGTCCTTCAATATTATATTTGCAAGGTAATAACATTAACTGAAATCTTAGTAGATTTAATTTTATTCTAACAATCGGATTAATGGTGTCAACGATTTTTGATAATTCTTTATCGGCTTTTTGGAACTCCAACAATGCGCTTTTCAGATCGTTATTCTTTAAATAAAGCCGACTACGTTGAATATAAAACATCAGGACCAATTCCGAGTTTGTGTCAGTTTTGGCAACGATTTTATTTGCTTCATTTAAAAGTTTTTTATTAAGTGAAACAGACATTTCAGTAGTAGCTTCCAAAATCGAATTTATGCATTTCAATTTAAGTTCAGCGTTATTCACAACTTCTGCAATTCTTAAATTTATAACCCAACTTTGTATGGCAAAAGTATTGTAACTGTTTAATCGATACTGTTCGGCAATTACGAAAAGAAGTTCGGAAACTTTATATTTATTTATAATTGGAACATTATCGGAATTTAAATGGCTTGTAGTTCTTTTTAATATTTCAAGCGATAGAACTAAATTTTCCATGTTTTTTTGTATACTGTCTACGTTCAAATTTGAGTAAGCTGAGACCATATCACATTCGTCATTGGGGTTTGGTGGTAACTCGTGGGGTTGTAAGGGCCGTTTAGGGGCACAGACTGTATTATTCATTTCATCAAACTGATTATATCTCAACTTATTCAGGTTAAAATCGTATTGTAAAACGTGCATGTTGGCAAGACATATTTGAGCTTCAATATCGTTAGTGTATTTGGTTTGATTTATTTCCTTTTGGAAATCGTCGAAAATTTCTCTGAAAATTTGATAGAAATCGTCATGTACTGAAGTATTACAATCCCCCCAAACTTTAACTAACACTTTAGCACATGTTACACTGTCAGAGACAAGTTTTAATCGTTTTAGTGTCGCCAACATGGGTTTCTTGCTTGGCCAAAGCATTTTGTAGTATTCAAGCTCCTTAATTAACAAGAACTCTACATCGGAAGAGGTTAAAAAATCAACGTATTCCTTTTTGAACTGCAAAGCTGAGACTGTTGTCGTTTCTTGAATATTCTCCCCCCTTTCCCCCATTTCAGAAATCTTAGAGAGTGTCTTAATTTGCACCCACTGTGCAAATACTCCTCTACGTCTTGCCTCCGAACATTTGAGGATATTCAAAGCAGTATATGCTAAAGCATTTTCGTATTTTTTGTTATCTATGCAAATCTCCGTTAATCCACTCAAGGCTTGGCTCATAATATCCTTTGCAATTACTTCTTCTAATGTTAAAGTTTTCTCGATAAACAATTCCCAAAATATAAAACACTGGTCACGTTTCTTTTCATAGAAAATAACGCCAATATTATAAATTACAGCTCCGATTTCTAACCATGAGTTTTTAAACATTTTGCACTGTTGCTTTTTGAGCCTTAGAATCAAGTCACAGCCATAATTTAAGTATTTTTTAAAGACTTGAAGTGTTTCAGTTGCCAATAAGACGTTTTTACAGATAGCCATTTTAGTGAGATGGCCAAGCTTTGATAACAGTTTGACTGAAGCACAAATATCAGTATAAATGACGCAGTCGTCGCAAAATGTACACTTTTTATCTACATCTGCAACTCCTTTGCTCACTGCAAACACCAAACTGGCAAAGCCTTTTAAAAATTTTTCAGATAACGCCGTTTCACCAGATATAATACGGTCAATAAGAAGTTTTAATATGTTTAAAATTATGTAACAAATTTCTTCAGTATAGTGAACATTTCTCACAAACTGCTGATGCAATTCGGAAATTCTGCTCGTCATGTCGTTATCCATCAACGTAATCTTACTTAATGATATTAACAACTTACTAAACTTTTGAACTTCTTTGTCAGATTGACTAATAACAGTGTTTGCAGTCTCTCTCAGGCATTCGCTTAATATAAATGGAACTTCAAGCCCTTTTAAGTTCTCAGTCAGTGGTTTGAGTGTTTTTAACAGCAAACCTAACAAATCTATTACAGAAATACTGTCCCTCTTGCCGTCAATCAAATTTAATAATGATAAATACATTTTTAACTTGTCAGCAGCTGGAAGTCTACCTAATGATTTAAAGTAGACTGAAACTTTAGTCTCAAATAGCTTATCAAACGGGAAAATCTTCTGATACATTTTTAATGCAAGCAAACACCATGCAACCCTCTCGGTAACAGTTGTTTCATCAAACTTTTTGGAAAGTTTAGCTATTATATTGTGGACAGTATCACATACTGATCTGTATAATGAATTATATTTAACAGTAACACAGTTGTCCCAAAAGTGGGGCACCAGTATTCCTTCACAAACCACTGCATGAATTGCACTATGCTGAAATAAAAATTAATTATATATACCTACATTATAACAAAATAGAAGACAAGCAATACTTACATTTTCTGATAAAAACTTCACAATATGATAGACTGATCGATAATATTTGTCCCATTGGTCTTCATTTAATTGACAAATGTTTTGAACACAGTATTGTACAATAGTTAAAAATGTTTCAGAATGAACTGCTTCTTTCTTTTCATTGTCCGTACAAAGGGAACAGCAACATATCAAAACTTTTACATAAAAATCATCACTACACCACAAAGTATCTTCTGTTTGCAGAGAAACAAGGGCATTGTTTAACTCATTATTTGAAACTGCTAACATAACTTGTTTCTGGAATTTCTTTTCATCACTCATTTTTATAACTAAATATAATATTAAAACACCGTCCTTAGACGTTTCCTTATTGCAATAATGACTAGTGCAATTTATAGTAATAATAAATAATAAAAGTGATTTAATTTTCCTCTTTCTTCAAATTTGATTTAACATCTCAATTTTAAACAAGTTTACACTAGGTTAGCTGTCATACCTTTAACGTTCGTTTTACCCATAGATAGTAAAAGGTAATAGATATGTTAAGGACTACATACATTCAAGCAAAATGAACGAGAAAATTACTCGACCTGATCCTTAACTAAAGACAAAAATATTAATTAAATACATGGAATAATATCATTTGTAAAAACTCGTTTAAGAATTAGAAGGAAAGAATAAAATTGCAAGAATTTATTAACTTTAAAATTTTGGCGAAAGTTTCAGTTTGTTTGTGTCGCTTTGTGTTTACTTCGTTGGAAAGCTCCTTACGCTCCTTATTCCACTTATATTTAATCTCTATGCAAGAACTATATTCACACAAATAGGCAAATACAAATAGGCTGAACGCTGAATAGGCATATGCACTTAAAAGTTTTGCATGACAATTGAAAAAGTAGTTTGAAAATCTAAATATTAATTACGAAGAACATACAATTTAATTACAAGCAGTTTTTTTCTGAAAACCACATTATCATGGCTTCGAGTGAAAGATACAGTTTTTCTCTTACGACTTTCAGGTAATTATTTTTATTTATTGCAAATCATTTTCTCACTAACCTTAAAATATTTCTAGTCCTTCAGGAAAATTAGTACAAATTGAGTATGCATTGGCTGCTGTGGCTGCAGGGGCTCCTTCAGTTGGAATCAAAGGTAATTTAACACATAGCCAATACTATAGAGCTTAATTAATTGATAATAATTTAACACAGCATCAAATGGAGTAGTAATTGCAACTGAAAACAAACACAAGTCTATTCTGTATGAAGAACATAGCGTAAATAAAGTTGAAATGGTTACAAATCATATTGGAATGGTCTATTCTGGGATGGGCCCTGATTACAGGCTTCTTATTAAGCAAGCTCGTAAAATGGCTCAACAATATTATCTAGTGTATCATGAACCCATTCCTACTGCACAACTAGTACAACGTGTAGCTGCTGTTATGCAAGAATACACCCAGTCTGGAGGAGTACGACCCTTTGGTGTCTCGTTGCTAATCTGTGGATGGGATAACAACAGGCCCTATTTGTTTCAGTGTGATCCATCAGGAGCTTATTTTGCCTGGAAGGCAACTGCAATGGGAAAGAACTTTGTGAATGGCAAAACATTTTTGGAAAAAAGGTATGCCTTATAGTAATAACAACACACAGATAGTCGATTTCATTATTCCTAATAGCAAAAAAATGATCAGATTTTAAATGTGATATTTGTGAATGTTTTTAAATAAAATGAATGCATAAGAAAATCATGGAAATGCATTTTGAGCCTTAAAAATTTTACATTGAAACAACAAAAAGATATGAAGACTGGAAAAACTTTGGCGGTTGTTGCAGAACGAACAAAATAGCTCAAACCCCAACGCCAAAACACGACACTTTAGTTGTCCGAAGCACTTTTCGGTAACAAAGTTACCTTCTTCAGGGACTGAAGTTCACTTTTGAGCTATTTTGTTCGTTCTGCAACAAAAAGATAGTAAGTACTAGCACTCGATAATTTTTTTATTTTTTTTTTATTTTTATTAACTCCCATATAGCACAATAATTCATATAGATGTTAGGTGGTGTGACGCAGCCGCGACGCACGCAGGCAACAAAAAATTCAAGTTTTTTTTTTACATTATTTTGTATATATATATTTCGTTTACAAAGACTAACACTGAACAATAATATCAACCAAAATCAATCAATGAACAATTTCAAAAAAGAAAAAAAAAAGAAAACAATAATCAATCAATATACCAATGTTTATAGATCGCTGTACCATCACTTAAATAATAAGGTTTTGATTAAAAATTGATTTTTTTTATAATGTTCTTTAATTTCATATTATATTTTTTAACAGGTACAGTGAAGAATTGGAGTTGGACGATGCAGTTCACACAGCTATTTTAACACTTAAAGAAAGTTTTGAAGGACAGATGACTGCTGATAATATAGAAGTTGGCATATGCGACGCTAGTGGTTTTAGGCGTCTTGACCCATCTCACGTTAAAGATTATCTAGCAAACATCCCTTAAGGGTAATGTGTTGATTATTATAATTAAGGCAATTATATCAATAAAAGCACTTTTATTAACTTGTTTTATTGGTTACAATTTTCAGCATACAAAAACTGTTTTGGCTGTTCACTTTATTTAACAAGAAATATTGAAAAAAACAGCATATTATCAGACAAATATAAAAAGAAATGAACAGATTTACATATTGTAATTGAAAAAAAAAAAACTATTTAAGGAACAGTTGTGCTTATCTGCAATTAACAGTTTTAAACTTATATTAAGGGTACATACAAAAATAAGGAACTGATTATCATTTTCTTGGTACCTAAAGAAATTTAATGTAAACTTTTTTCTTATGTGCTGCACCTAATCATAAAGATGCTGACTTATTTGTCATCTATTTCAATGGCATAAAGGTCCCTAACGTTAACCTTTATAATTAAGAATACAGAGAGATAACGTGAATTAAATAAGAATGTTGAAAGCACCGTTTGGAACTTGTAAAAGTGGTCAGATATTACTGGAACCACTGCAAGCTCCACTGTCCCATTCTTCTATATTTGTCTCAGGGATATTTGAATCCTTTTCTAAGTATTCTTCTTCTGAATCTGACTGCTGCATTGGTGAATATTTACATCCCCTGGCTAAATATGACTTAAGTTTGTCTTTTGATGCTAATATGAGCCCCAAAAATGGGGGAGAAGGAGCCATGGGCCTGGATAAATATTCTGGGTGAAATTGTGTGGCTACATAGTAGGGGTGTCGTTCCAATTCTAATATTTCCATTCTTTCGGCAGTCTCATCCACAGCTGTAAAAAATTTGTACTATTTTTTTTTTATAAATGATATATGTATTCAAGATAATTCGAAATAGGAGAGAAAACTACTTAATGATGCTTAATGCGTCACAACAACAACTGTTGCTACTATAATGTGCTCTTTGGGATGCATACTCGCTCATTGTTTAGTGACTGGCTTTTTCTATAGATACCAAACCAAATCCTTAAGAGTTTATTTATTCTTCCATCTGTCTCAAGTCTTCTCGAATATATATTTTAAAAAACTTTATAACTTACCTACGAATTTCATGTTTTCTTTCTCTATAGACTCCACATATTTCGGATTAACTTCGTACCTGTGACGATGTCGTTCTTCAATTTTATCTTTTTTACCATACAAACGACCTTGTTAAAAGAGAAAATAATAAAATAACCGAATTATTGAATCCATAATATGTACTCACGAATTTTGCTATTTCTTGATGCTTCCATGAAGACTGTCGCCCTTTTTCCAAGCCTCATGGTCCCTCCTTTGTCTCCGTTGTTATGTTCAGGCATGTCAATTATCACAGGGTGACATGTCGTTGGATCACACTCAGTTGTATGAGCTTCCTTGAGTTTCAATACGTTTCTTGCATACTCAATTACTGCCGTTTGAAATCCTAAACAGATCCCTAATAGGGGCTTGTTATTTTCACGACACCACTTATTTGCCCCAATTTTTCCTTCAATTCCTCTCTTACCAAAACCACCTGGTATGACTACACCTCTACAGTAAATAATAAAAATCATTAACAAGTATAAAAGTACGCCTAAGCGTAATTATTAGTAAAAACAAGAATACGAAACGCATAGTTTGAGTCTCATTAAAACAAAAGTAATAGTAGTAATAACATTCATATTAAAATAAAAAGATACTTACTCGCTTTGGCACAGTTCGGACCAAGCATTATGATATGCAACAGGGTCGTCTTTGAGCATACCCTCTTCCAAATTCGTCGCTTCTATAAATACTACTTTCACGCGGAAACCGACTGCATATGCTGCATGCTGTAAGGCTTTTGTAATTGATGTGTAGGAGTCTTCAAGTCTTGTGTATTTTCCCACAAGAGCTATCCGTACTCCGTCTCTTAAATGGTCCATTCTGTTAGCTAAATCAATCCATCGTTTCATGAACTTTCTGGCGGGCACCATAAGATTCATTCCTAATTTAAGACGCTCGTTTAAGTACTCAACTACCCCATTTGATTCCATTACAATTGGCACTTTATAAATTGAACTTAAATCGGGAATACATATTACCTACAGAAAAAATCGTTAAACCAATTAATTGTTAGAAAAGAATAATAACATTGGATTGGAAATTTATATTTCAAAAACATTTAAGACATCCAGTAAAAAAAAATCGAAGGTGAATACAAAAACAATGTTAATAAATTCATGTGAAACTGGTCCAACATTGTTTTTGTATTCACCTTTGAATTTTTAAACAATTTTTTCAGGAAACCAAAAATTACTAAAACTGGACAACTCGCCTGCTCTGGTGCCACATGGCAAAAATTCGAAATCTTCTCTTTCACTTCCTGGCCAATAGGTTTTTCTGACCGACAAACTATAAAATCGGGGGACAACCCTAAACCTCTAAGTTCTCTCACAGAAGCTTGAGTTGGTTTCGTTTTTGGTTCCCCTGTTGATTTTGGCTAAAATAATATAATGCACATATGTAATTTTAATTGCAACTTATAAACTACATAATATTTAAGTATTCAATTAAATTTTAATTAAGTACAATTGTTTATATCAATAAAACCAGCATGACTAATAAAGAATAGAAAACAATAGTCGCCGCCGTACATTTCTCGTCCCTATGTAGTTATGTAATTTATTTTTCTATCTCTACTCTTTTTTCTTAACACATAAAATTATTTTTTACATTGATACACAAAATGAAAATTAAGCTATCCTTATAAAATCTATTTCTTTTACCCTTAACGTTAGCCATTTTTAAATCCTATTATCATTCCCTCAAGCCATTTTTCAATAGGCAAGATATCTCATAACCTTTTATTATCCCCCAGAATCCTACTTCTTTATTTTTCTACTCCTGCTACATTCCATGCAATTATTTTTATATGCTATCTCTTCCATTTTTTTACATTTAAATTGTACCCCTCCCCCTCTCACGAAATATCTTCTTCCCATCTTCTATCAACTCAGTTTTTTCTTCATTTCATTTCCATACATACACCTTCTTGTACCCCACTTTGATAGTCTTTTTCGGATTTCTTTCTTTTTCTTCTTTCGCAAATGGTCTTATCCATTTCTTTATCTTTCTTTCTTCCTCTGTCATATTCTCATTAATACACACGTTTGTTCCTTTCAAATTCTTTTTATTTTCCAATGTTTTGATTTTGTTCGAAGTTCTCTAATTTTTCCCCATACCTCTTTTCACTCATTTTCTACAACTATAAAACCTTTACTTCTACTTTCACCTTTTCTATCATAAATTGCTGCAATTGTATTTTCCAATCTTATTCCCTCCATTCCATCCACCATAATATTCGGTTTTTTTTATCTAATTATTTTTGCCTTTCTATCTCTCTTTAATTCCTTTATTCGTTTATCCTACTTCTCTATCATATCCTTGTTTTTATTCATTAATTTGACCTTATTTTCTAATTTATTTATGGCTATTTCATTTTTCGATATTGAGTTTTTTAATTTCGTCCGTGGCATTTTTAATTCTTACAATTCCTTTTTTCATTTTCTTAAGTTCTTCATCAAATTTGTCTTCGATCTTTTTTATAATATTTTTTATTTCTCTGTTATCGCCATGGTTTTTTATACCTATATTTTCTCCAATAATTCGTTTATGATTTTATTTTCCACAATTTTTTTCTATTTATTTATTTAAGTGGTTTTGTTTTTTCAGTTCTTTTATTTCGTGCACAGAGGCCCTTTTGGCTTTCCTTTTCTTATCTTCTCTTAACCAATCCAGGAATCCTTTCCGTTTCTTCACACTTATAATGACCTTTATCACTTGCCATAAAACTTTTCCTATTGTTGTTTGTTTTTGCAGGTTCCTAATTTTTTTTCTGTTATCCCTTTTTTCTTCTTCTTTCTCTTTATTTCTTTATGTTCACTTTCCTTCCCTTTCTTCGTTGATGTTTTTTTTTTTTTGAAGAAATTAGAGATTTTAGATTAGAAGAAGCAAAAATAAAACTCCACAAAACCACAAAAGTTCTGGAAAGTTTTTTCGATAGTAACATACACAATTAATCACAAGAAGAAACGAATATAACAAAAGAACTCTCACAGTCAAATGGCTCACTTAGGTTTTCCGAGTTCAAAAAAAAAAACAACTATAATTCAATAGAAATTACCAAAAAATTCAATGTAAGACACAGAGCTCGAGGCGTACGACTAGTTTCCACGAAGTGCTCTCTTAAGTCAACTTAAATCATTTTAGAATATGATGGTACAGCACTTTCTAAATCATAAGACATAAAGAGCTACTTAAATGTTAGAACCAGAAATAGGAACAGAGAAAGGTAGATGAAAACAGATTATAATTCGCAAAAAATTAGGGAAGTTGAAGTTCTAGTCAAGGAGAAGGTTGGGTCAGGATAGGAAGGACTAGAGTTGTGTGTCCAAGTAGTAATTACTTAGATTGATGATTTTTTTAAATGATTAACATTTTCTAAATCTATAGATACAAAAACTTAATACAGTAGATATTCAATAGTAGAAACAAAAAAATTGTTTACATTAAATAAATACATAAAAAATAAATATTTATCAAATTATCATTTTCTACCAAAATGATAAACTGAGAAGAATTAATAAGTTCGAAATCACCTGATTTGAGTTTCAGAAAAGGATTGAATGATTTCATTTTTCAATAACTGCTAGTTATTTTGTTTTCAATTATCAAATAACAGAAATGTTGACAAAAATATTAATCATTATTATGGTGAAATAGTTTTGATGACAACAATACAACAAAACGTAAAAAAGTACTTATTTTAATTTATATACCTGTGGTACAAGTGAGACATGTGCCAGACAAAAGTTTTCCCTTTTAGCTCTAAATTGAAACTGTCGAAAAGCCTCAACAAAGGCCATACTCTCTATATCACCTATTGTTCCACCTAATTCTACTATACAAACTTGAGGAACTTTGCCCGTTTCTGATACAGGTACTTGGGCCACTCTTTCGACCCATTCTTGAATAGCATCCGTTATATGAGGAACCACTAAAACATTTTTCAACATCAATAATATAGGCAATTTGTAGTCAAAGAGCTATACACACCCTGTACAGTTTTTCCTAAATAATCTCCCCTTCTTTCTCGATCAATTACTTGCTGATATATTTTTCCTGTTGTTATGTTGTTGTCTTTGTGAAGTGTAATATTCAAAAATCGCTCGTAGTTGCCTAAATCCAAATCTACTTCGCCCCCATCGTCCAAAACATATACCTCACCTAATAAAAATTATCAACATAAATGTCTGCATTCCAATATGATTATCGACGCATTTTGTAAATAACAATTTAAAGTTAAAAACAATGGAGGTTAAAAGTAAATAAAATAGGAGCAATATTATCACTTTTCTAAACAATTTACAAACTGATACAAAAAAAAACAAACAAAAAATGCAACCGTTTTCTTTTATAAATATAAATATAAATATTCTATCGAAGGTAATTTCTAATCTAGATCAAACTTAATAATCGAAACAATTACTAGTTAATTATACAAATATAAAGAAAAAACGTAGAATTGGCGGCATGCTTCTTACAACGTAGAGGTTATTTCAACATATGTATAAAATTTGTAATATTAAATAATTAACAAAAATAATATACAAAATATAGCATTGAGATAATTATTTACTCACCGTGTTCGTAGGGTGAAAATGTCCCAGCATCTAAATTAATATAGGGGTCAATTTTGATCGAAGTTACTTCAATACCGCAACACTTTAAAATTGTGCCAAAACTGCTAGCAATGACACCTTTACCAACGCCACTTATAACACCACCAGTTACTAATATATACTTTACATTAGACATTTTCATGTGTTTTAATATATTTTTTAAGCGATTTACTAATGACCGATTTCGTTAACTAGATGAGGTTAAATATGCTTGACGTCGGGGACGATGGCTGATGGCGCTCTACGTCGCGTCCAATGTTGCCAGATTCTACGCATGTAGGCTCTTTTCCTTCTCAGACTGCCAAATTTTCTTTTTAGACATTTTCTATTTCCTAAGTTTAGTTTTTGTGCAGTTTGCGAGTGTATGTGAGGAAATTTCAAGAAGAAATGTTTAAAATCTAATAATACAAAAGTTGGAATTAATTTTGGCAGTACCAACCAAGTTTAAAAATTATCTAGTATAAATTTTATAATTACTTAGTTGAATGTAAATACACAATTGATTTTAGGTTTTTGAATTTATGTATTACATATTCGTATAAATCTAATTTTTATTTTTTTTTTAATATTACCCTTAAAGGGCTCTACTAAGTGATGTGCATATTTTTAAAATGATGTAACTCCAAAAATGGTAAATTCGTATTAGGAGTTTCGAAACAATACCAGCACCCCGTATTGACATGATGAAATATATATTTATTTTTATTTTGTTTGGATGGACTAGTTGATACAGGGTGATCATAATAAAATGTTAAATTGAAGGAAAAATCCATTTTTTTATTTTTAACGAAAGAAATGAACCTGAAAATAACAAACAATAAAATAACTGCAATAATCAGAGTGGCTGCCCTTCCGTATGTGACCCATCCCCAAGAGGGGCGTGTCCTACATAGTCGTGTAGGTTAGGGTGAGAGGAACACGTTTGTGGGGGTTAGAGTTGCAGAAACCCAGAGGGTCAAAAGGTATGGAGGGTAAAGTGGTGCATAGCACTTCGTAGCGACCACTTCATAGCTTCATACCATAATCTAAGCAAACTCCTCTTTATTTTTAGGAGCCGCGATTCTATAATTTTACTACCTGGGAGTCTATGGCAACTTTAACCCCCCATAACTTTTGCCTACCTGGGTTTCTGCAACCCTAACCCCCACCAAAGTGTTACTCTCACCCTACCCTAAACGACCATATAGGACACACCCCCTTAAGCGGTGGGTCACTTACGGAAGTTGTGCCAATAAGAGTTCCCTAATTTTCGTATTTTCTGCTATCGACTTAAATACGTTTTTCTATACTTCTTTGACAATGACAATGGCAATAATAATGTGGAAAAACTTAAGCAGAGATTAACTGAAGGGTGCGAGTTAATTTCGCAACAGGAACTTGCTAAGTAATTGTTGTAATTAGTCATTGCCAAAGAAGATTAGAAAAACGTATTTAAATCATACATACAAAATATGAAAATTTGGAGATATCTGATTGAGATATTTGATTGTTTGATCTAATTTAAATATTTCCCAGGATCTGGCAACAGTGGTCGCAGCTCGTGTCGCTATTTTCATGACGATGTTTAAGTGTGTTTTTACTTTCTAATACATTAATAAGGGTTACTAAAAGCAGTCCGACATGGCAGCGCGGAAAAAATGAATTGTCTCTTACGCATTTCATTTTCCATATCCATATCAGTCAATTACAACTTTAACTTTGCACATTAAAAATAAAATAGAAACTAAAAAAAGATTTCATCAAACTTTAACAGTAACTCGAAGTGTTACAGTAATAAGTAACCTAAAAAATGTGCAAAATTTAGATAATTTGGTAGGAAAGAATGTTAAAAAAATATATACTGATTGCATGGAAAATTATGAAGGGCTTGGAAGCAATAACCCTTCTCAAATGCTTTCTTTGCCTTTAACTCATACAAGTAGGTACCATGAAGTCCACATGCACGGGATCATAGGGTTACGGAAAGTAACGACAACATGGACGAAGTTATGTCGAGTGCATTTTTAAATATCTATTTTGCTATTTTTTGCATCTTTTTGTGTTCTACGTCACTGTTCAACTACATATTATTATGTATATTATTTCTTTATCTATAATTTATTATGTACTTTGAACGCTAATGGGATGCATTTTAAAGTGTTAAGCAGTATTATATGTAATTGTCGGAACAATGTTAAAGTTACGTTTTTTGTAAAGCAATAATATAATCACAATGAAACACTGTTTTAAAGTTTTACAATTTTTATTGGTAAGAATCTCTTACAGTATTGTTTCGGCTTATAAGTCCATTATGAAAGAATTGCTTAGAAACGAAACTAAAGCTAAAAGAACATGAACATTTATACAATTGTTGGTGGAGGTAACAAAAGATTACATACTTGCTAAAAATAGATATAGGACTATTATGCCCTTCACATTGCTTATTAGTGATGTTTTTATTTTGACATGTAGCTTTTTGGATTTCTAGTTTTTCTAAAAGATTTAATTTTTAGTTTAAAAAAAATTAAAAATATAAAATTTTATAGTTTTTTGTCTATAATTGATTTTTATGTCCTATAAGCCTTGTGTTAAAGGATCTTCCAGTTTGCACTATGTAAATGGAACTAATACTATTTATACCTAATCTTTTACATATTGCTACACTTATATTGCCGAAGTGATTAATAAAAGCCCAATTTTTTTCTTTTTCAACATTTTACCACTATATATCGGATTGAAGGTACGTTTTTTGAGTTTTTTGTTTACAATTTTATCTACTAAATTCTGATTATAACCGTTGTTGGATGCTAAGGTTTTTATTATGCTTAGTTCTTTTTTATAATTATTTTGTTTAAGTGGAATAGAGACAAGTCTGTGAACTAGACAGTTAAATGTAGATATTTTAATGGTATAATTTTGGTTAGAGGAAGCTGGTATAATAACATCAGAAAATGTACCTTTTCTACACATATTAACATATAATTTATTATTAATACGTCTGACTGAAAGATCAAGTTCAAAGTATTGTTCGATTCAATTTATTGCTAGAATTTAAATGTGAATTTTGAAGCTGTCTATTTTGGGCTCTGTCCAAATACAAAATAAGTCGTCGACATGTCTTATCAACTTGAACACTTTACTTGTTAAAGGTTTGAAATTGAATCGTATGTATTAGAAAGTGCTTATAATAAAACAGTATTGTCAGAGATTCTTACCAGTAAAAATTGTAAAACTTTAGAAGTATTTTATTGTGATTATTCAAATTTTTTACAAGTTCTTTACTAACCAGATTTATTTACTATATACAGGGTTATTCACACTATACGGCACTGAATATTATGGCCAAAATATGAAAATTTCAAAAACTTTATTAACTTTTGGATTATATAGGGGTCTATCATGGTTACCTTTTAAAATTATTTTCATATTACACAGGGTGTTTCAAATGCCCTAAAAGTATCAAAGTTATGTTTTTTAAATAGAACCCCCTGTATATTATTGCATTTTTGGATTCTTCGATCAAAATAAGTGTTCGCTTTGATAAGGTTTATAATACCTAAACCTTAAGGTTTAAAATAATTTGAATTTTATGAAAATCTAACGTAATTTTCATGTTTCAAATACTTCTTAAGTATATAAATTAAGTAAGCGAAATTTACAATGAAGTGTAACAGTAGATAATATTTTATATCCCAATTATAATAAACTCATCATCTTATACAGGGTGTCCAAAAATTAATACTACTTAAGTAAGAACTTTAAGGGGTTGTAATTTGATTAATTTCAATGGAACGCCATAATTTTTAATATATTAGGAGATGTATTTTTTAATTACCTATCGATTGGTATTAGGGTGTTCATAAGCTAAGTCTTCGCGTTTTTTCAGAAAACGCTAAGTACATAATTGTTTTATGCGTCATTTGGAGTTTTTAAAATAAAAGTTCCAATGTATCTAGTTGCCTTTGGTGTTTATTGTCAGATGTTTTTTTCTATTATACTTTAAATAAGCATTTTTTCAAAAAAAAAAAAAAAAAATTCACTAACCTGGCAATATATGGAATCAATTTGATACTGCTTCTTGTATTTTCTTCTTTCGTCTGAGTAAAATCGTACCTTTTCCTGCATTCTGGTATGCTTTGGCAACTATGCGCGAAACTTGTGATTTTTACCTTTTCAATATTGTTTTTCGCGTCTAACGTCACTACTCACTAGTCTATGAACGTCACAATCGCCTGCATTATGTACATAGGCGCAACTAGGGAGATGCTAAGCAAACCCAAAAATGACATTGACACCTCTAAAATAAAATTAAAGAATTACAGTCCCTTAACATATTTCATTCAGCTACTGCACTGAAATAATAAATGTTGTTTATCTAATATCAAGCTACTTTACAAAATGTCCAAGGATCCCCAAAATTAGATGCAGTTGCGCATATGAAAATTTTCCCAAACACAAATTATTATCACAATAATCACAATCACTGCTAGATTTTTTAAAATGAATAATATGTTGTGAACAAAATATTAGGTATGCACTTTGTAAAAAATATTCAAAATTTCGAAACTTTTACCTATAGAAGTAAAGTAATTCAAATTGCACCTTTGGTTAATTGTTTGCTCCATTATAAGAATTCACATTAGTTTAAATTAATCAATTAATATGGAAGCACTTCATTATCTTATGACACACACTGCTATAATTTTAGCTAGGGAAATCACGAAACATAAACGTTTTATCAAATTTTACTTTTTTATAATGTAAATAATAGTAGCGTTCATTTTAAATACACCAACTTGTTCATGATATGGTTTATTAAAATAATTTTACAGGCGTCTTATTAAAATTATTTCAAATTAATTTGGACTAATATTTATTTCATTATTTTTTATTAGGAACAATATTTGTTAATAAGTGTAACTTATTATATTTATTTCAGTTTGTAATAACGTAAGTGAACGTATTGTAGCGACCAGTGACACAGTACGTGTGTGCGATAACAATTTGTGGAATGTACCTGTTATCACTAACATGCTTACACCACACACGGTACTTTTCGTGTTATCAACTTACAAGATGTAAATCATTCTCCGGCGACAAGTAACAAGTTCAATTCTGGAATAATCGAGCACTTTCTAATTATTACTCATCATTCGAGAATCGTCAGGATTTCCTTTTCGAATTGTCTAGAAAGTTCGAAAGGTGTATATAAAGTAATCATCTTTGGACCAAAAAAACAGTTAGTTGGAAGAAAGCATCAGTGCGCGAATTAAAACCGATAATAGACAAAGTGATATAAATAAATTGTAATATAAATAAGTGAATTGTTGTGATATAAATGGTAGTTCTAAGTTAGTGTTTAAGTGTTATAAATAGTGTTAAATAAATAATTGTTTAAATAAATATCTTTGACTAGAAAATTCGTTACAATTGGTGTCAGGTGTGGGGTCTGCGAATCGACCTCCAGAGAATTTTCTAGTGTAATAAAAATACAAAATAAATAAAAATGCCGAAAAAATTGTTCGAGTTGAAAGTCGCTGAATTGAAAAGCGAACTGGAAGAGCGAGACGAAGATACAGCCGGTACTAAGAACATCCTACAGAAGCGGCTCGAGGAGGCTTTGCTAAGAGAAGGCTCTGATCCCAGCACATACGAATTCGAAGACGAATTGGAAAAGAAACTAAAGGAAAATTCAAAAGTTCTGGAAGAAAAACTAAATGAAAAATTAAATAACAACCTTGAAGAATTAAAGGAAAATTCAAAAGTCCTGGAAGAAAAATTAGAAAAATTTGAAGGAAATTTGAAAGAAGAACTGGGAAAATTCGAAGAAGAAACAAGAGAAGAATTAAAAGGAGTAAAGGTTGAACAAGAAGAAATAAGCAAAAGATTGGCCCAGCTGGAAGAAATGGTTCTGAATTCGGAGAAACGAGAGACCAGTTACCAACTCACAGAAAAAAGGCATAGCGTAGTAGACGGCAAGGAAATCCCCGTCGTGAAAGAAGAACAGGTCATTTCATCCAAAGTGCACATGAAGCTACCTACGTTTGACGGTAAAACATCATGGACTACGTTTTTGACGCAATTCGAGGTAGCTGCAAAAGCCTACAAATGGACGTTAGAAGAGAGAGCTTCTTCACTTGCCCTTGCTCTACGAGATGGTGCTAGCGAAATTTTGAACACGTTACCACCGGTAGAATTACTAGACTACCATCGGCTAGTAAAAAGATTAGAGATGCGATACGGCCAAGCACATCTGACGGCTGTGTACCATGTGCAGTTAAAGAACCGACAACAGAAGACAGGAGAAAGTCTTCAGGAATACGAGGCGGATATCGCACGGTTAGTCCGGCTCGCCTATCCGGGTACGGCCGATGATACCCTGGAAAGATTGGCCGTCGACGCATTTATTGACGGACTAAAGGACGACGAAATTCAACAGCGACTCCGACTGGACCGGCCGAGGACTTTGGTAGACACATTGGCCCGAGCATTGGGATACGACGTCGTCAAACAGGCGTCGCAACAACAATGTCGAGTGCGGGAACTAAAAGAAGAGTCAGCCGGTCGGGACGAAGATAAACTGGAAGAGATGATCCGCCTAATAATGGCTAAAGTAGAAAGGAAGCCCAGGCAAATCACGTGCTGGAACTGTGGGAAGTTAGGCCACGTGAGAAGCAGTTGTAAGAGCGAGAGATTCGCTTCTCAAGTCAGAAAGCTACAAACAAGAACGGAAGACGCACAACGCCTACCAGAAGCCTTGACGAAATTGCGCCAGGAAGCAGGAGGCAAATGTAATCCTAACCAACGACGCCAGATAGAAGGATTACTAAAAGAATACCCAGACGTCTTTGAAGTAAAAGGTGGCAAGAAGGGACGAACCAACACCGTCCTGCACAAAATAAATACTGGCGAGGGCCAACCCATCCGCCAGCGACCCAGGAGACTACCACTGACCAAGAGAGAAGAGTACGACTTTGACATAGAACACCGAGCGGGAAGTAGCCATAAAAACGCCGACGCCTTATCCAGAAGACCTTGCCTGGATAATTGTAAACACTGTCAACGCGTCGAGGAACACGAAGAGGTCAGGAGGATAACTATCCTGGACGAGCAGTGGCAGCCCGACAACATTAAGGCAGAACAACATTCCGACGTGCTCCTAAAAATGTTCCTGGACTGGAAGAAAGAAGGCAGAAGACCAACCTGGCAGGAAGTGGCTGCCAAGTCAACAGAAGCGAAATCGTTGTGGGCCCAATGGGATTCCATTGATGAAGAAGATGGTCTCCTGAAGCGCGTTGTTGAGAACCAAGATGGCACCGAAAGCAGACGTCAGCTAGTGATACCGAGAAGCTTGGTAAAGGAAGTCCTGCAGTGCCTCCATGACGACCCTTCAGGAGGACATTTTGGTGTAAAGAAGACCCTTGGCAAAATACGAGAACGATTTTACTGGGTCAACTGCAAGAAGGACGTGGAAGATTGGTGCAGAAAGTGCACGACGTGCGCCGCCAGTAAGGGACCTCAGAAGCGACAGCGTGCTCCGATGCGGCAGTATAACGTTGGCAGCCCATTCGAGAGAATTGCCATAGACGTTGCCGGACCATTCCCAGAATCTGAAGATGGGAATAAGTACATTGTAGTGGCAATGGACTACTTTACGAAATGGGTTGAAGCGTACGCTCTTCCAAACCAGACGGCAACTACAGTGGCGGAAACGCTCGTGAAAGAGTTGATTAGCCGATTCGGAGTACCACTGGAGCTGCATTCCGACCAAGGACGAAATTTCGAGTCAGCCATATTCCAAGATATTTGTAAGATATTGGGCAATCATAAGACTCGAACTACAGCCCTACATCCCCAATCAGACGGCATGGTAGAACGAATGAACAGGACCATTAACAAGTACCTGTCCAAAATGGTCTCCAAACATCAGCGAGACTGGGATCGTTATCTGCCATTGTTCCTTTTGGCATACCGATCTTCCATACATGAAACCACTGGACAAACACCAGCAAGGGTACTGTTTGGCCGAGAGTTGCGACTACCATGCGACTTAAAGTTCGGGTGCAAACCTGGCGAAGACGTGGCTGGAGAAGATTACGTCAGTGAACTCCGAAGACGATTGGACGACATCCATGACGAGATACGTTCCCATATGCAGATAGCCAGTGACCGGATGAAGGACGCATATGACATTAAGGCCACTGATGGAGGATTCCATGAAGAAGATTTGGTGTGGCTTTATAATCCGAAGCGTCAAAGGGGTCTTTCGCCGAAGCTGCAACAAGATTGGGAAGGCCCGTACAAGGTTATCAAACGAATCAATGACTTAATCTACCGAATTAGACGTACTCCCAATGGAAAACCAAGAGTAGTCCACTTCAACCGACTGGCTCCATATGCTGGGGACAACCACGAGGAAGCTAGAGTTAGAGTTGTGCAGGCTCGATCGCCAGAGCCCCAGTACGAAGAATTTATGGCCGAACAGAGCTTACACCGTAAAGCCCGATTTGGAGTCACCACCGAAGTTCAGCAGGACTTATTCGCCGTCCCGAAAGAATACTCGCTGGCTCATTGTGTGGCAAGGGATTTGGACATGAGCCGTGGGATTACCACGGTCTTTCGGAAAAAGTTTGGGCGACTACCGATGTTACTCGACCAGGCCAAAGATGGAAGAAAAGTATTGCAGTTACTCGATGGGACCCAATCCATCGTCTATCTAGTCACCAAAAGCAAGTCGACGGAGAAGCCTACCTACCACTCCTTATGGGACTCCTTTATAGAACTAAGAGAGCAATTGCTGCACGCTAACATCCTGAAGCTAGCAATACCGAGGATCGAATGTGGACTCGATGGGCTGGATTGGAGGGTGGTCAGAAACATGCTGGAGGTTTTGTTCCGATACACTGGTATAGAAATCTTGGTGTGCGCCGGAAATCCACGACGAGGACCGTCACCATGGAAGACAGTTGACTGCCATTTCCACTTGACAACCGGATGCCGAAGCGGATCCACCTGCAAGTACCGGCATGATCCTCTGAAGGAACGGCAGAATGTGATCCGGGACGAATCACCCTTAAGGAGGGGGTAGTGTAGCGACCAGTGACACAGTACGTGTGTGCGATAACAATTTGTGGCATGTACCTGTTATCACTAACATGCTTACACGACACACGGTACTTTTCGTGTTATCAACTTACAAGATGTAAATCATTCTCCGGCGACAAGTAACAAGTTCAATTCTGGAATAATCGAGGACTTTCTAATTATTACTCATCATTCGAGAATCGTCAGGATTTCCTTTTCGAATTGTCTAGAAAGTTCGAAAGGTGTATATAAAGTAATCATCTTTGGACCAAAAAAACAGTTAGTTGGAAGAAAGCATCAGTGCGCGAATTAAAACCGATAATAGACAAAGTGATATAAATAAATTGTAATATAAATAAGTGAATTGTTGTGATATAAATGATAGTTCTAAGTTAGTGTTTAAGTGGTATAAATAGTGTTAAATAAATAATTGTTTAAATAAATATCTTTGACTAGAAAATTCGTTACAGTATCTTTTATATTGTTGATAAGCTTATTGGCTGGCGATTAAACCGCGAAGTAAGATTTTAAAAGAGCAGCAAAGAAAGAAAAGTATTTCTTTATCGAAATAGTTTGTAATTACAATTTTACAATAATAACTTTGAGAAATTTTTACATTCCGTATTAATACACAGTAATACATTGAACATATTAGGTAAACATTTCTTAATGTTTCAAATTTTTAAAATTTATAGTGTAAATTACAACATGATGACATCATTTAATTATATATTACAAAAAATAAGAATTTCCACTGAAATAATGATAAAGAAGGGAAATTTCACACAATCAAGAAGAAGAAGAGTAAGTAATACATGACAATAAAATTAAGTAATAATATTTTATTTAAATTTCAATTGAGAAAGTGCAGCAGGTTTTCGTTTTTTATTTTTCTTATAATAATACATATCTATTTATCTAATTAGACCAGGACGATCGATTATTTTTGAAACCAAAAAAAATTATAGTAGGATAAAACCCATTGGAAAAGGGAGAAAATTAACAGAAATGAAAGGAAAAATAATTTACGGGCGATCTGAGGTCAGAAAGGGGAGGGGGGTGAGTTTTTAAGGGTAAAAAACGGTTTTCCTTGATTTCCGGAAAAACTACAAGTCTTATGGATTAAAGTTAAATGGCAACGTTGTAGGTAATAAAAAGATCTACAACTTTTGTATTTACATTTTTTTTACATAACCTCACAATCTATGTGAAAAATTCAAATAACCAACTTTTTAGTTTTTTATTTTTATCTAGATTCTTCCTTTTCCAATGGGTTTCATCCTACTATAATTTTTTTTCACTTTTTACTATTTTTGAAGGCTTCAGTACTGGTCTAAATATTCATGATGGCTTTAAATAAATTATTTCCTTGATGTAGATTGCAATTCAACTATTGAATAAATAGCAGAATAATTTCTACTAGCACAGTTAATAAAGATTTAAAATTCGTACTGAACAGCGTTTATTTTCTTTTTAACAATAAAACAATTTAAATATCAATAAGTACTTAACTATAACTACTAAAATTTGAATAAAGTTCCTAATATCTTTTAATACAGTCTTAGTCAAGATGCCATTCTAAACCTAAATAAGTTAAGTATTTTTACATAGTTGAAAACTTACAAAAACGGTAGGCTTACAAATTTTTATTTAACAAATTAAAATAAAGTAAAATCGCTACGCTAAAATTATGAGTTTATGATCTATTTCAAAATAATTTTTCTGAACAGTCTAGGAGTAACTATCATTTTATTTATTTATTCTTTTTTACAAAAGTTTAAGCCTTCTCTCGAGTTTTTTAAGGTTGTTGTAGTTATACAAGTGTGTAGAAAGGGTTGCAGCCTCAACATTGCAAAATATAGTACATTACGCAACTAGTGCGCGGGGAACGCGATGCTAAGCAACGATGCCTCGCGTACTACGATATTAATGTAGTTGCTAAGCAACGATGCCTCGCGCACTCTGCGAGATCGTGCGTAAATCGCAGTCCCCGCGCACGCTTTGGAAGGCGTTAAAATCGAGCCTCGCGCACGGCGTGTCGAAAAATAAATTACAGTCGCGCAATGAGGATTGCAGAACCCCAAAGCCTAAACAAAATAATATACTGTACAGGGTGATTAAAAAACCTCATTGGAGACAAAATTTTAACCTTTATTTTTCCGAACATCTTGAGAGTATTATAAGAAATATACTAAACACCCCGTAAATTTTATATGATTTATTTAAATTTAATTAAAGTACGTTTTATTACTGTATTACATGTTCTATTTATTAAGACGATTTTAAAGGTAGGATTGTCTAAATAGATGACCTGTACAATACTAAGGGGCACAAAATGAAAATAATTCAGGAATATGCGATTATAGTATCTAAAATTATGCATGAAGTAAAATTTAGAAATAAATAAATAAATCAGTTACTGGTGTGGGTACCAAAAATGAATATGTATACAGTATGTAGTTATTCTAAACAAGTAGCTTGTGTAAAGTTAGATTTGGACAACATCATGGAAATGTGAGCATAAGTTTATGGTGTTTCTTTTTTAGGAACTGATGTAATGTTTAATTTTTCCACCTTTTATTAAAAGTTCATCATCCACAATTTATTAATATATAATAACATCAAATAGATCAATTATTGTTTTATTTATACACCTTTACTATTCAACGTGGGTAAACTAAGATTTTCAGAAATATATGTAATACTTTAAGACTGTTATGGTAAAACTATCCTGGCTGCAGTTCAGTGTTTAGGTTACGCCCATTATATGTAGAAAAAAGCAATTTAAGGAGAAGACGCAGGGATGATGATAAAAATTAAAAATTTTAAGAAAGAACAAAAAACTTAGAGATTAGATTCTGTTAGATTTGGTTAGTTGATGTTAGTTTTTTGGTAATTATTTAGATTTATGCACTCACACTGAAATTAACGAGAGAATGGTTGGAAAAACGAGTAGAAACACGTTACAAACCTCAATACACGAAAAAACCCATTTTAGATGGAAGCATTGGGATGGACATTAAAATTAAAAATTTTTGAGAATGAATAAAAAACACTCTACTTTATTAGATTTTGTCAGATTTGGTAAGTTGATAATAGTTTTGTGGTAATTATTTCGATTTATTCACTCACACTCAAATTAACGAGGGGATGGTTGGAAAAACGGGGAGAAACACGTTGCAAACCGCAATACACGAAAATAAAATTTAGGTGGAGGCAGTGGGATGGATATTAAACTTTAAAATTTTAAGGAATAATAAAAACTTTTTTCTACTTTATTAGATTCTGTCAGATTTAGTAAGTTGATGTTAGTTTTTTGGTAATTATTTAGATTTATGCACACACACTCAAATTAACGAGAGAATGGTTGGAAAAACGAGGAGAAACACGTTGCAAACCTCAATACACGAAAAAAAAAAAAAATTTTAGGTGGAGGCAGTGGGATGGATATTAAACCTTAAAATTTTGAGGAATAATAAAAACTTTTTTCTACTTTATTAGATTTTGTCAGATTTGGTTAGTTGGTGGTAGTTTTTTGGTAATTATTTATATTTATGCACACACACTCAAATTAACGAGAGAATGGTTGGAAAAACGAGGAGAAACACGTTGCAAACCTCAATACACGAAAAAAAAAAATTTTAGGTGGAGGCAGTGGGATGGATATTAAACCTTAAAATTTTGAGGAATAATAAAAACTTTTTTCTACTTTATTAGATTTTGTCAGATTTGGTTAGTTGGTGGTAGTTTTTTGGTAATTATTTATATTTATGCACACACACTCAAATTTACGAGAGAATGGTTGGAAAAACGAGGAGAAACACGTTGCAAACCTCAATACACGAAAAAAAAAAATTTTAGGTGGAGGCAGTGGGATGGATATTAAACCTTAAAATTTTGAGGAATAATAAAAACTTTTTTCTACTTTATTAGATTTTGTCAGATTTGGTTAGTTGGTGGTAGTTTTTTGGTAATTATTTAGATTTATTCACACACACTCAAATTAACGAGAGAATGGTTGGAAAAACGAGGAGAAACACGTTGCAAACCTCAATACACGAAAAAAAAAAAATTTAGGTGGAGGCAGTGGGATGGATATTAAACCTTAAAATTTTGAGGAATAATAAAAACTTTTTTCTACTTTATTAGATTTTGTCAGATTTGGTTAGTTGGTGGTAGTTTTTTGGTAATTATTTATATTTATGCACACACACTCAAATTAACGAGAGAATGGTTGGAAAAACGAGGAGAAACACGTTGCAAACCTCAATACACGAAAAAAAAAAAAAATTTAGGTGGAGGCAGTGGGATGGATATTAAACCTTAAAATTTTGAGGAATAATAAAAACTTTTTTCTACTTTATTAGATTCTGTCAGATTTGGTTAGTTGGTGGTAGTTTTTTGGTAATTATTTAGATTTATTCACACACACTCAAATTAACGAGAGAATGGTTGGAAAAACGAGGAGAAACACGTTGCAAACCTCAATACACGAAAAAAAAAAAAATTTAGGTGGAGGCAGTGGGATGGATATTAAACCTTAAAATTTTGAGGAATAATAAAAACTTTTTTCTACTTTATTAGATTCTGTCAGATTTGGTTAGTTGGTGGTAGTTTTTTGGTAATTATTTAGATTTATTCACACACACTCAAATTAACGAGAGAATGGTTGGAAAAACGAGGAGAAACACGTTGCAAACCTCAATACACGAAAAAAAAAAAATTTAGGTGGAGGCAGTGGGATGGATATTAAACCTTAAAATTTTGAGGAATAATAAAAACTTTTTTCTACTTTATTAGATTCTGTCAGATTTGGTTAGTTGGTGGTAGTTTTTTGGTAATTATTTAGATTTATTCACACACACTCAAATTAACGAGAGAATGGTTGGAAAAACGAGGAGAAACACGTTGCAAACCTCAATACACAAAAAAAAAAAAAAAATTTTAGGTGGAGGCAGTGGGATGGATATTAAACCTTAAAATTTTGAGGAATAATAAAAACTTTTTTCTACTTTATTAGATTTTGTCAGATTTGGTTAGTTGGTGGTAGTTTTTTGGTAATTATTTATATTTATGCACACACACTCAAATTAACGAGAGAATGGTTGGAAAAACGAGGAGAAACACGTTGCAAACCTCAATAAACGAAAAAAAAAAATTTTAGGTGGAGGCAGTGGGATGGATATTAAACCTTAAAATTTTGAGGAATAATAAAAACTTTTTTCTACTTTATTAGATTTTGTCAGATTTGGTTAGTTGGTGGTAGTTTTTTGGTAATTATTTATATTTATGCACACACACTCAAATTTACGAGAGAATGGTTGGAAAAACGAGGAGAAACACGTTGCAAACCTCAATACACGAAAAAAAAAAATTTTAGGTGGAGGCAGTGGGATGGATATTAAACCTTAAAATTTTGAGGAATAATAAAAACTTTTTTCTACTTTATTAGATTTTGTCAGATTTGGTTAGTTGGTGGTAGTTTTTTGGTAATTATTTAGATTTATTCACACACACTCAAATTAACGAGAGAATGGTTGGAAAAACGAGGAGAAACACGTTGCAAACCTCAATACACGAAAAAAAAAAAATTTAGGTGGAGGCAGTGGGATGGATATTAAACCTTAAAATTTTGAGGAATAATAAAAACTTTTTTCTACTTTATTAGATTTTGTCAGATTTGGTTAGTTGGTGGTAGTTTTTTGGTAATTATTTATATTTATGCACACACACTCAAATTAACGAGAGAATGGTTGGAAAAACGAGGAGAAACACGTTGCAAACCTCAATACACGAAAAAAAAAAAAAATTTAGGTGGAGGCAGTGGGATGGATATTAAACCTTAAAATTTTGAGGAATAATAAAAACTTTTTTCTACTTTATTAGATTCTGTCAGATTTGGTTAGTTGGTGGTATTTTTTTTGGTAATTATTTAGATTTATTCACACACACTCAAATTAACGAGAGAATGGTTGGAAAAACGAGGAGAAACACGTTGCAAACCTCAATACACGAAAAAAAAAAAAATTTAGGTGGAGGCAGTGGGATGGATATTAAACCTTAAAATTTTGAGGAATAATAAAAACTTTTTTCTACTTTATTAGATTCTGTCAGATTTGGTTAGTTGGTGGTAGTTTTTTGGTAATTATTTAGATTTATTCACACACACTCAAATTAACGAGAGAATGGTTGGAAAAACGAGGAGAAACACGTTGCAAACCTCAATACACAAAAAAAAAAAAAAATTTAGGTGGAGGCAGTGGGATGGATATTAAACCTTAAAATTTTGAGGAATAATAAAAACTTTTTTCTACTTTATTAGATTCTGTCAGATTTGGTTAGTTGGTGGTATTTTTTTTGGTAATTATTTAGATTTATTCACACACACTCAAATTAACGAGAGAATGGTTGGAAAAACGAGGAGAAACACGTTGCAAACCTCAATACACGAAAAAAAAAAAAATTTAGGTGGAGGCAGTGGGATGGATATTAAACCTTAAAATTTTGAGGAATAATAAAAACTTTTTTCTACTTTATTAGATTCTGTCAGATTTGGTTAGTTGGTGGTAGTTTTTTGGTAATTATTTAGATTTATTCACACACACTCAAATTAACGAGAGAATGGTTGGAAAAACGAGGAGAAACACGTTGCAAACCTCAATACACGAAAAAAAAAAAAATTTAGGTGGAGGCAGTGGGATGGATATTAAACCTTAAAATTTTGAGGAATAATAAAAACTTTTTTCTACTTTATTAGATTCTGTCAGATTTGGTTAGTTGGTGGTAGTTTTTTGGTAATTATTTAGATTTATTCACACACACTCAAATTAACGAGAGAATGGTTGGAAAAACGAGGAGAAACACGTTGCAAACCTCAATACACGAAAAAAAAAAAAATTTAGGTGGAGGCAGTGGGATGGATATTAAACCTTAAAATTTTGAGGAATAATAAAAACTTTTTTCTACTTTATTAGATTTTGTCAGATTTGGTTAGTTGGTGGTAGTTTTTTGGTAATTATTTAGATTTATGCACACACACTCAAATTAACGAGAGAATGGTTGGAAAAACGAGGAGAAACACGTTGCAAACCTCAATACACGAAAAAAAAAAAAATTTAGGTGGAGGCAGTGGGATGGATATTAAACCTTAAAATTTTGAGGAATAATAAAAACTTTTTTCTACTTTATTAGATTCTGTCAGATTTGGTTAGTTGGTGGTAGTTTTTTGGTAATTATTTAGATTTATTCACACACACTCAAATTAACGAGAGAATGGTTGGAAAAACGAGGAGAAACACGTTGCAAACCTCAATACACGAAAAAAAAAAAAATTTAGGTGGAGGCAGTGGGATGGATATTAAACCTTAAAATTTTGAGGAATAATAAAAACTTTTTTCTACTTTATTAGATTCTGTCAGATTTGGTTAGTTGGTGGTAGTTTTTTGGTAATTATTTAGATTTATTAACACACACTCAAATTAACGAGAGAATGGTTGGAAAAACGAGGAGAAACACGTTGCAAACCTCAATACACGAAAAAAAAAAAATTTAGGTGGAGGCAGTGGGATGGATATTAAACCTTAAAATTTTGAGGAATAATAAAAACTTTTTTCTACTTTATTAGATTCTGTCAGATTTGGTTAGTTGGTGGTAGTTTTTTGGTAATTATTTAGATTTATTCACACACACTCAAATTAACGAGAGAATGGTTGGAAAAACGAGGAGAAACACGTTGCAAACCTCAATACACGAAAAAAAAAAAAATTTAGGTGGAGGCAGTGGGATGGATATTAAACCTTAAAATTTTGAGGAATAATAAAAACTTTTTTCTACTTTATTAGATTCTGTCAGATTTGGTTAGTTGGTGGTAGTTTTTTGGTAATTATTTAGATTTATTCACACACACTCAAATTAACGAGAGAATGGTTGGAAAAACGAGGAGAAACACGTTGCAAACCTCAATACACGAAAAAAAAAAAAATTTAGGTGGAGGCAGTGGGATGGATATTAAACCTTAAAATTTTGAGGAATAATAAAAACTTTTTTCTACTTTATTAGATTCTGTCAGATTTGGTTAGTTGGTGGTAGTTTTTTGGTAATTATTTAGATTTATTCACACACACTCAAATTAACGAGAGAATGGTTGGAAAAACGAGGAGAAACACGTTGCAAACCTCAATACACGAAAAAAAAAAAAATTTAGGTGGAGGCAGTGGGATGGATATTAAACCTTAAAATTTTGAGGAATAATAAAAACTTTTTTCTACTTTATTAGATTTTGTCAGATTTGGTTAGTTGGTGGTAGTTTTTTGGTAATTATTTAGATTTATGCACACACACTCAAATTAACGAGAGAATGGTTGGAAAAACGAGGAGAAACACGTTGCAAACCTCAATACACGAAAAAAAAAAAAATTTAGGTGGAGGCAGTGGGATGGATATTAAACCTTAAAATTTTGAGGAATAATAAAAACTTTTTTCTACTTTATTAGATTCTGTCAGATTTGGTTAGTTGGTGGTAGTTTTTTGGTAATTATTTAGATTTATTCACACACACTCAAATTAACGAGAGAATGGTTGGAAAAACGAAGAGAAACACGTTGCAAACCTCAATACACGAAAAAAAAAATTTTTAGGTGGAGGCAGTGGGATGGATATTAAACCTTAAAATTTTGAGGAATAATAAAAACTTTTTTCTACTTTATTAGATTCTGTCAGATTTAGTTAGTTGATGTTAGTTTTTTGGTAATTATTTAGATTTATGCACTCACACTGAAATTAACGAGAGAATGGTTGAAAAAACGAGACTAGGAGAAACATTAGGAGCCTAAATACACGCAACACGCAAAGACAAATTTAAGTGAAGCAGAGACTGAGATGAAAAACGGAAAATTTACAAAATAACACTTTTTTTTTTCAAATATTCGATGAAAAAATCAAATCACCCTCAAAGACTTCATCTAGAATAGGCACGGATTTGGTAACGCTTGTGTTGGTTTAGGTTAGTTTCCTTGGTAAATGCAAAAAATATACAGATCTAAACAAAAGCAAGAAACTAACCATGTTAGAGAAATTTGAGATCAAAAAGGCCTTAGACAAAAAAATAAATATAGTTAACAATCAAGTTGTGTTAGGGCATAAATTTCTATTAATATTAATACGTTTTGAGTTATTCTACAAAGTTGTTCCTAATCTTTTCTCCATCTCGTTACCCTTTGCAACCGATAGTCATATAGACAATATTTTCACTATATCATTTTTAATTTTCAGCTCTCCTCCTTTCACTTTCAAGTGTTTTCCTCCAACTAAAAATTCTTGAATGTTATTATACAAGGTTACCCCCATCCCCTCACTCAGTCGCTTTCTTAATCCCAGTGAGAATCCATAAATCAATACATTTTAATTTCCGTACCTTTGTAAGTAGAGATGATCTGTTAGTGTTCTAAAAGGTCACCTCTACTTTCTCCACCACTTTCCTTAATTATAATACTGAACACCAGCCACAATTCTTCTACAGTGTATAATGGGTTGCGTTGTTTGTTCTGACTATTTTTAAGGTACAGTACAATAGTTGTCAAAAGAAGTAGATACACGTAAGGCGTTCTCAATTTTAAATACCTACAAATAGCGAAATAAATAATATTGGTATAGTTTCGCACACTGTATATGATGTTACTGCATTAAAATTTTATTTCGGATGAGAAATTTATTTTTGTGATACTTCTTACTCAATTTAACTCGTAAATGAGTAATTGTATAAAGTGTGAAAAGGTTGAACAATTTAAAAGATGCTTTAGTAGATGCTCTGGACGGACATTAAATAAAAATTGTCAATATAGTTTTGTAAAATCAGTTCAATTTTAAAGCAACAGCTTGTAATCAATTATCAACTAATTTAGAGGTTTTGAAAAGGCGGTTTCTTTCAAAAATTATTCAAATTAAACATTGATTTAAAATAGATTTTTGCAACAAATCTATTTTACAAAATTTTATGGTAAAGCGATGCCACTTTTGACTTCATACTATAATGTACGTGTAAATATCTAATGCGTATGTATTTATTTAAATCTATTTACGAAAATAAACAGTTATGCATAAGTATAATATTTATTAATAGTGAATTTGTCGTCAACAATTTTGAAAAATGAGGTAATGTATTTTAAGTGCCATTAATTTAGAAGGCTTTTGCTGGACGTTATGTTAAACTTAGCATTTAATTTGAACTAATATCTCATTTATATTAAATTTTTAACCCTGCATATACTTAATGCTGGAGGTACAAAATACAAGGTTCGTTCATAAAATAATGAAGAAGGGGTATTTCACTATGTACTTTACTGCAAATACATATCAGTAAAAATAGTTTGCTGCCTCGTTCTTTCCTTTTCTCTTTTTGAAACAGTAAGCCACGAAAACTATATAGTAGGGGAGGTAGCGTTGCATTTTTTCGAGCCATTTTATACCGAATGAATTTTATTTTAAGTAGTTGATTGATATTCAAATATCAACAAAATAAGCGTCAGTCGCCGCACCCGCGGTGGAGCAGGAGGTGATAGTTTGTAAAAGTGGTTTAAAAAAATGGAACTACGAGTTATTTTATACCATACCAAAATTTATAGGGTGACTGTTGAGATTATTTTTAACCAAAAAATAACCATCAGCTGTATTAAAGACAGGGGATTATACGTCAGTCACGTATATGAACCATATTAAAAATCTTAAATTATAAAGTCATTTTATACCTTATGAATTTTATACAGCTGAATTTTCATACTATATAAATAATAAAAAAAACAGTCAGCTGTATTTATAACAGTGGTAAGACCGTCAGCCAGCGGCATAAACATGCCTCGCCCTCAGTGCATCTCAATGGCTCATAGTTACGTTGACAGATAAACTGACGATCTTTACACCCACAAGCATTCAGCTGACGACAATTTTTCATATTATTAACAATAAAATTGCTCTATATTCCAATTTCATGAAGTATTCTATTAATTAAGGTTATGCCACTTAATGCTATCAACAACGATTTTTAATATATATTTTTTTATATTAATGTTTCGTATTAATTTTAAATTCATATGATTGTTGTATACCTTCATAAAATTAAAATGACGGTAGAGTATCAGCATTTTTCTAAATCTTTTCAAGTATTGTTTCTCTCAATATTTTTATGTATTTTTAATATTCAGACACTCATTTAGTTACATTTTTCTATTGAAATCGATATTTTACTTACAAATTATTTGCCTTTTAACATCTGAAGGTTTATTTCCATTTTAACGTCAAATTAGAGACAACCAAGGTTGTCCTAAAATTTATTAGAACCTACCCTTATGAAGATGCATTTGTTTACTACCTGGGGCACGGTATACAGGGTTATTCAAGTTGATGGGCTATTAGAAGTATATGAATTAGTAGAAGGAATTCAATTCTGAAACTTGGGCTCATTTGGTTATTGTTTATGCCACTTCTTTTAAAAATATTTTCAAGTTCGATTTACATCCGGTTATACCGGAAGTCGATACCAACTTTGTTATTTTAAATGGAATGGTACATTTTTCACGCTGAATTCTAATAAAACGTGTAATTCTAAGGTAAGTTTGATAACCAACTTGTACACCTATGACGATCGGTTTCTGAGTTAATTTAATTTATAGAAAAAAAATCGCTACCGCAATTCAATTGATAAAAAATCATAACTTCCACAAAATACGACTAAGAGTGTTGAAATTTTTACTAGTAATAGCTGAATATTAGTGCTAATGCCTTGACAAAATTGAATTAAATAATTTATACAGGGCGTTCAAAATAAAATTCTAAAATTGAAAAACTTCAAACACGGATTACTTCGTTTTTTCAAATGGCACCTACTATTTTTTATTTTTTCAATCGATTCCTTTTTTTATCCTCTTTCGATCCATATGGATACTTCCTATTTTATTTGAAAATTTTGGAATAATTTTGAATTATTACTTAAAATAGGAAGTATTCATATAGATCGAAAGAGGATAAAAAAAGGAATCGATTGAAAAAATACAAAATAGTAGGTGCCATTTGAAAAAACGAAGTAATCCGTGTTTGAAGTTCTTAAATTTTAGAATTCTTTTTTGAACACCTTGTATAAATTATTTAGTTCAATTTTGTCAAGGCGTTAGCACTAATAGTCAGCTATTACTAGTAAAAATTTCAACACTCTGAGTCGTATTTTGTGGAAGATATGATTTTTTATAATTTGGGTTGCGGTAGCGATTTTTTTTCTATAAATTAAATTAACTCAGAAACCGATCGTCATAGGTGTACAAGTTGGTTATCAAACTTACCTTAGAATTACACGTTTTATTCGAATTCAGCGTGAAAAATGTACCATTCCATTTAAAATAACAAAGTTGGTATCGACTTCCGGTATAACCGGATGTAAATCGAACTTGAAAATATTTTTAAAAGAAGCGGCATAAACAATAACCAAATGAGCCCAAGTTTCAGAATTGAATTCCTTCTACTAATTCATATACTTCTAATAGCCCATCAACTTGAAAAACCCTGTATAAAAATCCATGAATTCGGCCAAAATAAAAAATAAATAAATAATAATCGTAATGTTATTATTGATAGCTCAGATGATAGTTGCGACGAAATTAATGAAGATATAGAAGAATTTATCGATTTTTAATTTTTTAATACAATGAATAAATAAATTTAAAAAATATGATTAAAAAATTAACTAATTTTGGAAAACAATTATATTTTTTTTTAAATAAAGGAACGTTTAATAAAATTTAATATTTGTAGTTAATTATTTTTTTTTACATTTTAAGCTAAAGTTTAAAGGTTTTGTATAAGTTGTATTATAATTTTTATAACTTAAAAAATAATAAAAAGCTGAGCAGGCAGAAAAATACACATATCTATAATAATAATATAAACATTTTATAATTGTAAAATGTAATTAAAATTATGAATTGTAATAAACAAATAAATGAAATAATACGTGAAAATTATCATTAACCCCTTCACAATGTTTGATACATTTATGCGTCATGACGAATATGTTTTATCAAATTATAATTGTAAATATTCAATAAGTAATAATTATTTTATTAAAATAATTATTAATATTATAAATAATTACTTATATTTTTTATTAACCCACGAGGGAAACTCCTTTATAAAAATTGATGAACTACTTGGTCTACACACCTGTGGAATGTAAACAATTTTTTCTCTACACCGTTAAGGGATTTATATTAAAAATCGTTGTTGATAGCATTAAGTGGCATAACCTTAATTAATAGAATACTTCATGAAATTGGAATATAGAGCAATTTTATTGTTAATAATATGAAAAATTGTCGTCAGCTGAATGCTTGTGGGTGTAAAGATCGTCAGTTTATCTGTCAACGTAACTATGAGCCATTGAGATGCACTGAGGGCGAGGCATGTTTATGCCGCTGGCTGACGGTCTTACCACTGTTATAAATACAGCTGACTGTTTTTTTTATTATTTATATAGTATGAAAATTCAGCTGTATAAAATTCATAAGGTATAAAATGACTTTATAATTTAAGATTTTTAATATGGTTCATATACGTGACTGACGTATAATCCCCTCTCTTCAATACAGCTGACGGTTATTGTTTGGTTAAAAATAATCTCAACAGTCACCCTATAAATTTTGGTATGGTATAAATTTACTTGTAGCATCATTTTTCTTTTAAATTTCAACTTGCTCTAACTTCCGGTTCCACCGCTACTGGAGTAGCTGACGGTGAAATCCGTAATGTTTTGGTGATAAACTATTATGGTTACGATTTTCGTCCGGTATGAAATGACTTTTAAAAATTAACGCTACCTCCCCTACTAATATGGTACATAAGAGAACTAACTGAATTGCTAGATAAAGTGTAGGCATGGGTAGGCGGGGTAAATCCATTGGTAACCGTGGTAACCATGACCAAGTACTTTGCGCAAAGTACGAAGGCGCATCTTTCTTATGCCTTTCTCTTTGCGCAACGTACTTCACCATGGTTACCAGATCATTAGTCCCACCCACTTCTATGAATAACACTATTTGGCTTTTGTTGATAGTTATTTCTCCTGTATACATCACATAAATTGACAAATGAACGATAATTTTGCTATGTTGCTAAACAGTACGATATGCAAATGGTTTCATTATTTTAATTACAGACCTCGTATGTTGTATGTAGATACTAACAAAGTAAATGAGCATTGATATCTTATAATATGTGACAATAACCCTGTTCAAAATCTAAAGATTAGTAATACATTACTACATTATTTTATAATAGATGTATAATTTACAAAAAATCATCTATAGATAATAAACTCATATTTTTTGGTAACACTTTTCCTTAATTAATAGATAAGTAATATCCTATTACAATTTGTTCTTTAAAAATAATAATTGGGAGCGTAGCGAAAATAAAAACTAACGTTTAACAACGATCCCATTTTCTAATAACAGGAATAATAATCATTAGAACAATTTTCGATCAAATTCATTTATTGAAGTCTATTGCACCGCGATTACAGATGTGTGGGACTAATCACTTCACATATGTACTTAGATAAATAAAAAAATTATAAACAAAAAAAATTTATATGTACTCCTAAGTATACCTTCATTGCCTATTTTTGTCATCCTTGCAATACTCAGAGAACACATGGTCCTGAAAAATAAAAAATATTATTTGTAAGCTTTATATCAATTCTTAACAATTTGATGACAAAAATTAAAAAAGAAATGATTGGATTTTTGATGAATAAAAATACAACTTTTAATGATTTTGTATAAAATTTAGACATTACGGTCTGTGTTCATACATAAAATTTCTCTGGGTTGACTTTAAACAGACCACTAAGAGGGCCTTCAACAGCAGAAGACGAAACGTTTAGAGTTATTAACCAGACCTAAAACTTAAACTCCTTTTCTCTACATCGCCATCGTTGCTGCGAAATCTAAAAAATTGAAAATAAGGAACACCCTAAAATGTAAAATTTTAAGTTATACATAAACTATTCAAAACCCTGTTAGTATTAGGCACAGTCAGAATGTCTTCCCTCAACTTTAAATGTAAAGTTCTCATTAAGATTTAGCGTGTACTCTTCACAAAGATTTTATCGTGTCGCGGTGGACATCCAATTTATTGCCGCATGCTCTAATTAATTATTGCTAAAGTAAATGCAGGGTATAGATAAAGAAACTTGGAAACATTCCAAGGACATGAGAAGCCTTTGAATTAAGAGGAAATTTAAGAATAAGGATTATATGATAAAACAGACAGTGATACATGTCTACCGAAAAAAGGAGTGGTAAGAAGCATTCTGCGTATCATCAAATTAAGCTTAAAGCAGTGGCATAACAATAGGGTGGCAGGGCTGGCAAAATGCCACGGGCCCCCGACCCAAGAGGGCCCCGGCCCAGGAGGCCGCGAGCTCAAAAATATTTTTTTACATTGTACCTGAGTATTTTATTTTATTTGAAAAGTATACTTTTATAAGTTCTGCTTAAAATCCAAAGTGAGACAACTTAAGACCATAATACAAATTCAAGTTAATAACTAGTGATGGGCACTATCGAATAAAACTATCGAACTATTCGATAGTTCACTAGTATTCGAATTATTCGATAGTTGAAAAGTATTCTAATAAAAAAAGTAATGAATAGTTTTAGTAACTGAAAGTAGTTACTGAAAATAGTAGTTACTTCTTTTATTCGAATACTTTTCAACTATCGAACTGAACGTTGGAGTCGTGGTTGGAATGGGTAAATGATACGTTTGCGCATTGTCTACTACTTCGCTACTTCCTCGTAACAGAGCCGAATAATATAAACAATTCTATAATTATTAGACGTTATCAATACATACATACATACTTTAAAAACATAATTTTCTATGGCACCAATTTATACTAGTTAAATATGAGGCAAAATAAAATGCAAATAAATAATTAATAATTTTTAAATTAGTGTAGTGATGATTTGAGTCATAAATACTTAGGTACTATATGTTTGTACTGCGTACTTATAATTACCCAAAAAAAAAACAATAATAAGTGCAGAAACATATAAAAAAAAGTAGTTAAATGTAAAAATAAAAAACTCTTTATTCGTCGCCCTCTAACAAATACCTGGATAAGAACAACAGATGTTTCTAAAACACTTATTTTAGTTCAATAACAATAATGTACGTACAGCAATAAATAACACAAAAAAGGTCGCTTACCTAAGTAAATAATAATTTTATCAAAGTAATAAGAATTAGAAGCCATGTTTCAAGTCGAGGTTATTTATTATTTTCAGCATAGCCTGTTTGTTTTTTATCCATACTAGCATATTAATCGTATATTTGTCTGTTGGTATACACGTTCGTATCAGTATATTTGTATGTTAGTATGGACCGAGCGATGGATAACCGTCTGCTGCCTGACTATCGTGTAATTGAAAAAAATAGTAATTACTAAATTCATTCGAATGAATTCATTCGATAGTTAAAAGTATTCATTTAGTAATTATTCGATAGTTCAATTTATTCGATAGTGCCCATCACTATTAATAACATTAAAACATTAAACCCTACTAGATGGACAGGACGTTATGATGCCGTTTTTGCTTTAAAAGTTTGGTTTGTTGAAGTCCAAAAAGCGCTAACGAAAACAATTCTGTTAAATTGCAAATCAAATGAAAGAAATGAAGCTGTTTCGCTCAAAAGGAAGATCGAAAACTACAATTTTGATATGTTATTGGTTTTCCATTGCAAGATCCTACTTACTATCGATGCAGCCTCTAAAGCACTTCAGTCTAAAGCCACCGATCTTTCAAATGTCTTAAAACGTTTGAAAATTTGTCTAGAAGAATTAGAAAGGTATCGACATGAATTTGAAAATTTAAAAATGGAAGGAAATAGTGTAGCAGAAAAAGGGCTCATCATCCCTGAATTTTCTAAAACTCGTCAGAGGAAGGTAAAACGCCATTTTGATGAGCTTTGCGAAGATGAGCGTCTCCAAGATCCGGAAAGTTTGTTTAAAGTGAACATATATTATCGAGTATTAGACATCACTATAAACCAACTGAAATCGCGTTTCCTTCCAATTAATGAATTTCAGTGTTTTGCAGCTTTCCACTTTAAAGTTTTAAATGACACTGATCTATTAAAAAAAGCTCTAGAATTTGTTGAGATATATATAAAAAAGACATATTTGAATCATTTGCCAAAGAAATTCTCAGTTTTCGATCCACTTTCAGAGACGAAATAGAAAAGTCTTCGTGTACTAGAGACCTTGCTGATTTATTAATAATAAAAAATCATTTTATGTCCTGCAGCTTTCCTGAAGTATGCACTGCATTAATGTTCGTTCCTACAATTCCTGTGACTACAGCTAGTGCTGAACGATCATTTTCAAAACTAAAATTGATAAAAACCTATTTAAGAAACTCTATGAGACAAGACAGGTTATGTAACTTGGCTATTCTGTCTATTGAAAATTCTATGGCCCGATCTTTAAACTTTTATGATGTTATAGACACTTTTGCGGAACAGAAAGCTCGAAAAAAACATTTTTCTTAATAAATATATTATTGAAATTAAATTGTTATTTTTATTTCATTGTAAATGTATGCAGGTTTCCTCACGATGTTCTTCCTTCACCGAAAAGCTAGCGAATAGATGATGCATTTAGATATTATGTTCTATGGATGAATGTGAAGTCTCCAATACGCATTGGGCTAGCGTGGGGACTACAGACCATTCCCTCTCGCCTAAGAGAGGAGGTTTATGACCATTAGTGGAACATATACAACATACAACGTGTAATTGAGTACGCTGAAAATCTCGAAGTTTATTAAAATTATACAACGTGACGATTTTTACTGATAGGGCCCCATCAAAAGAATTTGCCACGGGCCCCAGATGATATAGTTACGACACTGGCTTAAAGGTTTTCAACAATCGAAAAATATTTTCTAAACTCAAAAGGTGAATCATTTGTTTAATATAAGAGACATTTAACCTTACCTAACCTAACCTAACCTAACCTAACCATAGTAAAGGCTCTTTATGAGAATAAATTTATAAGTACATTGTTAGGCACAAATTAAGAAAAAAAAAATAAATTTTAATAGGATTTGTAAGTCTACTTTAGATGATTATTTAAACGGATTTTAAATTGAACTTAAATGAGCTACGACCCTGCAACCCTATGCCTGTAGAAACATAAACTAATAAATTACACATTTATTTGAATTTATACAAAGGAGGTGGGTAAAATTCCTAGTAATTTTCGCTCATCATTGTTATGAAAATTAAAAATTTTGATTAAACCCATTTTATTATATTTATAGGAAGTTCAAGTATTTACTTTAGAGTTGCTCTGGAATTAAAATTTACAGCATCAAGCACGTGCTTCATCAGCAACCCCATACAGACAGGAGGCACAAAAATGTCCAGTAACGAAAAAAAAAACTAAGCAACCATCCTCAATTATCTCAACCTCTCGCTTACAGAGTAAAAAAAAAATACCGGCCAAGTGCGAGTCGAACTCGCGCACCGAGGGTTCCGTACAAACCTGTATATATGTGATGTAACTAAAAATTTAAGGTTTTCGGAATTTTTCCTTTATATGTGCTATAAAACATTGCTTCATGCCAAATTTCAAGATTCTAAATCGACTGGAAGTACCCTTTAGGTTTTGATTCCCTTGCTAGTAGTTGCGAGTTTGAAAATATGCGGCTTAAATTGCTGTTTCTTTTGATTGCGTTGACATAGAAGTTTGATTTTATTACAGCTTAAAGGTATTATAGACCTGAGTATTTGATATGAATTTCAATTTAATACCTCTACGCGTTCATGAGGAAAGGGGTAGTAACTTTAAAATTATTAAAAATATTTTTATTATATGATGTAACTAAAAATTTACAGTTTGCGCAATTTTTCCTTTATCTGTGCTATAAGACGTTGCTTCGTACCAAAATTTGAAGATTCTGAGTTCACGGGAAGTACCCTGTAGGTTTTGATTCGAAAATTTGCGGAAATTTGTGGCATAAACGGCTGTATCTTTTGATTGCGTTGGCTTAGAAGTTTGATTTTTTCACAGCTCTAATAGAACTAAGTATTTGGTATAAATTTTAGCTTGATACCTCCACGCGTTCCTGATAAAAAGGGTCTTGACAGACGGACGGACGGACGGACAACGAAGTGATCCTATAAGAGTTTCGCTTTTTCCTTTTGAGGTGCGGAACCCTAAAAACGAAACAAGACCAATTACTGTACGACACAATTGTAGCACGCCGCCACCAGCACCCTATCCCTCCCTGGGAAAAACTATGTGCTAAAATTGACCTTCACATACACGAAGCAGCCCTCGGCAAAGAAACAACCTCGAACGCTATATATAAAAGTCTGTTTAATGAACTATCAGCTAAATACAGAAATTATAAGCACATGTACACAGATGGTTCTCTAACAATGGAAAACAAGGGCTGTGTTGTTATATTTGAAGATAGAGAGTTCCTCTACAAGTTACCAAGTTCATTCAGCATTTTTTCTTGTGAACCCTATGTCATCGACAGGGCAATCGACCTAAGCTAGGAACTTAACTTACACAGAACAATAATATTCTCAGACTCTAAATCAACTTTAGGCGCTATAAAAAACCATAATAATCAGAATGTCATAATCCGAGACATCCAACTAAAGCTCCAAAAAGCCTTCTGTCAAGGTAAACAAATATGCTTAGCATGGATACGATCACACCAAGGCATTGCTGGCAACTAAAAAGATGATACAGCAGAAAAAAAGCCGTACAAGGAGGAATTTGCGACAAGACAAGAGAGTACTTCAAGAAAGTCTTCAAACTCCACCAAGTCAGACATAATATCTGGAGCGAGGCACCTGTAGTCAATGACATAAGGCTGCAATGTATTCTAACCAGGTTAAGAATTGGCCACACTCGGCTAACGCACACCAAATAATATATGCACACAATGCTGTCAACCAATAACAGTTCGTCATATACTCATCGAATGCAATGGCTCAGAAACATACCGAAGAAACCTCCCTAGCGAGATCCCAGCTTTACTCAATGACACAGACCTGATAAACGAAGTATTCAAGTTTTTAAAGGACACCAAACTCCTGAACACTATATAAAAATAAAAAACAAAAAAAATAAATTATCGTGCCTATAATGTAATTAGAAAATCGCTGTCGCTGATGACCTCACGGTTGATGCGACAATAAATAAATAAAAAATAAAAAAAAGTATTTACTTTATTTTCAGGTTAAATTGCCCAAAAAATGTTTTTGCCATTTTTCACGTTTTTTCGATGTTTTATTAAAAAAATATATTAGGCGCTTTATGCACCATAATATTTTTTATCTCTCGAACATTAGAATAAATAGTCCTAGTCAATCAACTAGCGTTTATTTATTTTGGTGCTTTCAGCGCGCAATATATTTTTTTTTAAGAAAAGAAATAACCGTAAAAACGTCTAAAATATCCCAAGTTTGATGTTTTTTATTCATACGACTTGCTACTTTTTTTCTTATCAACTTAATCAAAAATAAAAGTAAATGTGTACTTTAATTTCTTATAAATATACCTAATAAAATAGCTAACAAAAAATTTGAAATTTCAGAACTGTGATGGGCGAAAATTACTAGGAATATTACCCACCTCTTTTAATTTAATATCTTGATAACACTTCTTCAGTTCATTTTCAATAAATGAAAATTAGGAAATTGAAAAATAAATAAATTAAATAAAAATTGCATATTCTTTAAATAAAACGAGTATCTTTGTACTTTGCATTCATTCATTTATTATTATGCATCTTTAATAATTCCTATAGAATCCGTCAAAGTGTAAATTTTATAAATTAAACCATTATTGTTCTATTCTAATTTCTAATTGGTGCTGGTACATTGTGTCATGAACATAGAAACAATGCCATTACACATACATGAACTCCATTAGCTAGTAAATGTACTGGCAACGTAGTTGGTTATCGCCGCGAGGGTTTTCCGTTACCGCCATCATTAACCCTCTCAAAAAGGACATTGCAGGGTGAGTCTAGATTGCGCTTAAAGTTCTGATTTAAACAGAATACGACTTTCATAGTTTAAGTTAGCTTTTATAATACAGTAATCCTCTCTCTACTGTATTCAATTATAGCACACATATTTTTTATTTAAAATATAGAGGTTGTTAGGGGAGGTTCAAGGGGCTAAAGTTACTCCTTTAGGAAATTTCACAAATTTCAGTACTTATAGGCTACCTATTGTAGTCTTAGGCAATTTCGCAAATATTCGTATAAGCAAAATGCTGGTCCCTGAAACCCTCTTAAATTTAATCACCTTCATATTAACTTATTTATATCTCGAACCTTTGAACTTTGACTTGTTAGTCTAAATTTAACAACAGTAAAAGGGTTAATTTTATTATTTCGCTAATTATTGCCGATGACAAGTGCGTTCGCGGGTTGGCCACAATCGAATAATCTAATAAATGCCCTCAGCTTGCAGCAGGGTGTTTGGGACAGAAATTTCCGCTGCTGTCAAATCAATTACACCCCGGTAATTGAGGTGTGCGCCGCATGGAGCTAAAATTGCTACCTCCTGAGATCATTTATAAAAGGTGTCAGCAGATTACATCCCGTCCCAGCAGATGCTTTATCTACGATATTAAGGACTGTTTTTAAAAGCTGTTTGCTTCGCGAGAAAAATTCCCTCTTTACTTAAAATAGCAACGCCTACAAAAAAATCGCACAAAGTAAGGATGCTCTCGTATATGTCAACAGAAATAAATGGTTGTTGGCATAACTTTTTGAAAAATTGTTGATAAGTAGGGGATTATGAAAAGTAATTGAAATCACTCATAATACACCCCTTAAGACGCTTTTCAATTAGGGTCAATTGCAGAGATGGGCAAAATAGGTGATTAAATGTATTTAAATGCAAAATACAAATACTTCTTGTATTTTGTTATTTCAAATACAAAATACAAAATAGTTTTTCATTTTATATTTAAAATACTAAATGCAAAATACGTATTTACAAAATGCTTTATTAAAATAAAATACTTTTAGTTTCAAACTATCTTTATTTTGTTAAAAAGTTTATTTATTTCAGCCAGGTAACAGGCTGGTAAATTTACTTTGATAACTTACTTAAATTAAATTTACTTAACAGATTTTAATAAAATAATTTGCTCAAATACTCTGTCGCTCATCTTTCTCCTGTGTGGTCTCAAAAAGCCTTTCTACCGGTGCCGGCGCAGAGCTAGGCAAGCAGGTATTATATTTCAAAAAATAACATCTTTACTGTAGGGTATTTATTTAATGATTGCAGGCTCACATCATTATCCTTCAAATATTGCAATGATTCCAGGTAAATAGTCGTGTTTACATTTGCACTATCACTAGCTAGTGATGTTTGACATCAAAAGCAGATTTTAGTAAAAGTATATAAAATATTCTTACCTCTAGCCTAACAGCCGAAAAATACTTTTTTTTTCCTTCGTGTATCTACCCCCACAGACTCCTTTTTTTTATGCACATCTAATGGAAAACATCGGATAAAAATTAACACATGATAGCCGCCATATTGGATCGAAACAAGTTCTTCTACATCACAATAACAGCTGAACATTATCACACTCGTATTTCTCTTTCACAACAACGATAATTATTAACGACAATCACAAACAAAATTATGTCAAAGGGTACACAACGACAATCATTACAGTACGGTATCGAAAACTTGTAAAGATCGCGTGATCATCTCGTCTTTGAGACACGACTCCATGAATTCCTCGATGGTGATGACGCCATCTTGATTGAGATCGAGCTTCCGGAAGACTCTGTCAATTTGTTCACGAGTTTTGCGCTCTTCTTCGGCGTGGTGTTTGCGTCCCATCAGATCGTGGATGGCCATAACGACTTCACTTAACTCGCCCCGGCTGATACAGCCGTCACCATTTATGTCGTACAATTTGAACGTCCATCGTAAACGCTCGTAGATCGAACCCCGAAGAAGTGTTGATAGTGTTACGAGTAAGTCCTGAAAATAAAAAAGAACAGCTATATTGAACTGGAATAGCCTTGTATAGAAATATGCATAAAGAATCGCTCACAAAATAAAATTGAGGAAAGATTCCTTTTACCAAAACTAAGTGATGCTTGAAATGTTATTGAGGTCGCTAAAATTAAATACCACTCTCAGTTTGCTATACCACTTCCTACTCTCAAGAAATTTCAAAAAATGATTCAACAAAATCTACCACGCATCATAATAAAACCTCATGGATCCGTATCCTCATGACTCAAGAACTTAAAAGCCCAATAGTCAATTGGGTACATTACTTCAAAATCTATAATTCCAAATTGCAACAAAAAGGGGACTTTAACCCCAAATTTTAGAATTTCTTCGTCTGTTTGTTTTTTCAGTGCACTTTCTCGTCAGCTTCAAAGAAAAAAGAAACGTGCTACATTCATGCCATTTAAGTAATCCCCCCCTCCCCCCCAAAAAAAAACCTCTCGGTCTTGCTGGGTATTGAAATATTGTTTTGTTATTTACATTTTACGTTGGCATTATGATATTTTGAAACTACAGAAATTGTCGTGGATTGAGAGTTTAGTCTCCCGTGAAGGTCTCTTCGTTTTAACATTTAGAAGTTTTAGGGATTTAGAATTGTGAGGAATTGGGCCTGCAGACTTCAAGGTTGTCGGTGTTGTGGTTGTAAAATCCTGGGTCTTGAGGATATGCAGATCTGAGGATTGGATAGATTATAGATGTGAGATGGTGAGTTTTTATAGAATTTGTGGTTTATATATTTTAAAGGTATGACGTTTCAACATTTTGAGATTTGGAACTTTAGTGTCTGGTGTAAATGATGTGTTTACATTTTAAAAAAAAGTTCTTGGGCCAACGGATTTAAGCAGTTATGAGATGAGGGATTTTGTAGAAGTTGTAGCTTGTGTATCTTGGGAATACGGAATTTCAAGCAATTGGGATTCAGGATTTAAACCTGCTATGCAAGCCTCTTCGTTTCATCATTTTAAAATTTTGCAGCCTTATTCATAGTCAACGGTTTAGTAGGATGTAAGTAGTCTACTAAGTAGTAGATACAAAGACGCTACTATCTGCGACGTATTCATAGACGTCACTTAGTATGCTACTAGACAGTAGAATGGTTGGCGTCGAAACGATTTAACAATAGTGCGAAATTGTGACAAATGGCCTACTGAACGTGTAAATATCGATATTTTTGACTAGTGATGGGCACTATCGAATAATTACTAAATGACTACTTTTAACTATCGAATGAATTCATTCGAATAAATTCATTCATTACTATTTTTTCAATTACACGATAGTCAGGCAGCAGACGATTATCCATCGCTCAGTCCATACTAAATACAAATATACTGATACGAACGTATATACGATTCTTATGCAAGTATGGATAAAAAAACAAACAGGCTATGCTGAAAATAATAAATAACCTCGACTTGAAACATGGTTTCTAATTCTTATTACTTTGATAAAATTATTATTTACTTAGGTAAGCGATCTTTTTTGTATTATTTATTGCTATACATACTTTATTGTTATTGAACTAAAATAAATGCTTTAGAAAAATCTTTTGTTCGTATTCACGTATTTGTTATAGGGCGACAAATAAAGAGTTTTTTATTTTTACATTATACTACTTTTGTTTATATGTTTCTACACTTACTTATTTAATTTTTTTTTGGGTAATTATTAGTATGCAGTACAAACATATAGTAAGTATTTTTGACTGAAATCCTCACTACACTAAATTAAAAATTATTAATTATTTATTTACATTTTATTTTTCCTCATATTTAACTAGTAGATATAAATTGGCGCTATAGAAAATTATGTTTTTAAAGTATGTATGTATGTATTGATAACGTCTAATAATTATAGAATTGTTTATATTATTCGGCTCTGCTACGAGGAAGTAGCGAAGTAGTAGCCAATGTGCAAACGTATCATTTACCCATTCCAACCACGACTCCAACGTTCAGTTCGATAGTTGAAAAGTATTCGAATAAAAAAAGTAACTACTAGTTTCAGTAACTACATTCAGTTACTAAAACTATTCATTACTTTTTTTATTCGAATACTTTTCAACTATCGAATAGTTCGAATAGTAGTGAACTATCGAATAGTTCGATAGTTTTTATTCGATAGTGCCCTTCACTATTTTTAACGTTTAACGGCTTAACCTTACTTTTAAGTTAACTTATTATTCAATACAGTGCATGGAAGAGTTGTTGGTGTGTTTTCTCTTTTACTTATTTTTGTAGTAGTGTAGCTGTTATTTAGATACGTTCAACATTCCGATAACAATTACTATAATATCGAAAAAATTATCAATTTAAAAAGTTACATTGCAAAAAATACTCAGAATTGGCTAAACCTACATATTTAACACATGTATACCTAATGAAGAAGAACACCCCACATTGTACAAAATGCAACACCAACTCCTTTCAAACAATGGGATATATCATCAACTGCCCAGGAATAAATACCCAAAGAAGAATACATAACAATATTTCCTAACTGATAAAGGACAATTTAAACAACCCAGAGTTGTATAAAAATGTAATAAAGTTCTCGAAAGAAATCAACCAGTAGGTAATATTAACCACCTTTATTTTGACTGGTCCACAAACAGGAGTTCATTTCTCTCAGTAGGATGAACTTACTGGCAAATAAATAAATATATTAACTTGCTTAAGTACTTACGAGTTAATAATTGACTAATACATTCATTAATTTTTCATTTACGAATCATTATTACCATTATCTTAAGAATAAAAGTTTACTTGTTCACGCAATTTACTTTAAAATATACAAACAAGATATTAATTCAATAAACACATGTACCAGTTTGTTTGTTAATTTTTCTATTCATTTTTATAAATCCTTTTCATTTTCCATTTTATGCTTGTGGTATTATATTTAATTTTGTATTTTGTAGCAATAACTCACTTCTTAAAAGCAGTAGATTAATTTAAGATCTACCGCTCGAGGTTATGTTTATCATATTTTTACCGCTTAAATATTCACTAGGCCTGTTCGATTCGGGAAATTGTGAATCGATTTTCGATTCAAGGAAAGTATCGATTCAAATCGATTAATCGAATCTATTCGATCCCGATTCGCTTCGATTTTCCGATTAGATTTTTTACTCGAATCGATTAATCGATTCGCTTATAAAATCGATATATCGATATTTTATCCAGGCCTAGTCAGAACATGTTGAGCAACTCATTATATCAATGAATAAGAAACATATTTTTTTAATTTCCTCAAACTTTGTTTCTATTTTAAACGTTTATTTTTTAGAACTTTTGAAATTTTGGTTTGTTATCCATTTCTTTTACGAATTCCATTTTTGTTGAATTATTGTTATTGTTTAAATATGGTATGTAGCAAAGAAAAGTAGGTAGGTACAAATGACTATTTTTGCGTTACCTTTGGTATTATGCCGAACTTGGTTATTGTTAGATAGGTTTATCACATGTTCATTCTCTTTATTATAAAGTTTATTATTGAAAAGTTATTACCTATGAGCTACTGTACGTATTAGACAAAAAATGTTATACTTACTTAGTTCTGAATATTGGTCTATGTTTAATGTTTTTCAATTATTGCTTTTGTTAACTTAATAAATGTTCATAGTATTAATTTTATTTATTATTATTTTAGTGCTTGTGCCCATTTTTAGGTACCTATTTAATTATTATCAAAAATAGGGAAGTAGGTAATACCTACTAGATTTCATTACGATGGACTATTCAACTCGTTTATTCGAATTGGCCGACTATTTCGATTAAATTTTTTATGCGATTTCATTATTCGATTGGATTAACCGATCCTGTTCGATTTTCCTATTCGATTCATATTTCCCGATTCTATTCGATTTTCCGATTCGATTCGATTTTTTACTCGAATCGATTAATCGAATGACTTATAAAATCGATTCGAATGGATATATCGATACTTTGCCCAGGCCTCACATACACTACCACGCTACTAACTTTTTAGTTGGCTACTAAGCTTAGTACCTAGTCTACCAAATGTCACTATGAATACGATTTTTTTAGTGGGTTCTTAGTAGCTTGCTAGTCGTCACTACTAACTGACTGAATAACGCTGTTGATATTTTATAAGATTATTGGCGTTATGTTACAGATTACTTGTAGATTCTTGGGTCATGATGGTATGAACAAGTTGTATGTTTTGGATGGTTACTTTTTATGGAAATTTAATTTATACGCTTTGACGATATGGAGTTTCTACTTTTCAGGTTCGCCTCGCGTCACTTCATTTTAATATTGATATGGCGAGTTTCTATAGACATTTAGGTTCACGTGTTTTGTGGATATAACGCTTTAACGTTGTAAGATTCAGTGTAGGTACAAGGTACAATCCTCATGTATAGGTCTTTTCGTTTCTGCAATATCACGTTTCAAATGGAATCGCGAGAATTTGGGATAACGTATTTTAAAGTTATGAAGTTTGAGGTTAGATTTTGGGTTCTTGAGTTATTGGGTTGATATCAATAAATAAAATAAAATGCAAACTCCATTCTCAAAAAACACTACCGGCAATAAACAACTTACAGGTCATCGTCAAAGGTCCGGTATTACCCACAATTAGCAACTTGGCTACTTGACCATCTGACGACAACGACTAACGATGAGGAAGACTTTAAATTCCAGTATATATATACATATAAACACAATTGCAGAACTGGATCTGCTCTAAATATGATGTAATATAACACAGGGAACAGCTACTTTCGTTTCGCTTTTTAACTGTTCATATCTCTTCATGCGTTAACTGGTACCTACGTTACATTGTTCAAATTAAAATGCATGAATATCTTTTTACTTTCTTTACTACTTTACTATTATTATTAGTAACAGATTTAGTCTGTAAGCGCACGGGCGATGATACATCGCTTCCCGCTTGCAACGTTATTAGATTTTAGTTTTTGCTAGCATCATCGTCATGCTGTACTTTATAATTTCTGTATTCCTTTCTCAAAGACTAATTAATAAATAAATATACTTAGTTTACTTAATTAGTTAATTTTTTTGCCTTTCACAGAATTACCATAATGTACTTTTTTTGTATTTGTTAATGAGTGATTACAGAACTTGTGGTTTATAAATTTTAAAGATATGAACTTTCAATTTGTTGAGATCCAGAATTTAAGCCTTACTTGTAAGTGTTCATTTCTTCGTTTTGAAGTTTTGGGGACGTATAATTGTTAAGATTTAAGGTTATAAATAAGTTACGGGACTTGGGTTATTAGATTTTTATGTCCTTCGATCTTGAGGATGTGAAGTTATACGGTTTTCATAAGTTGCAGGGTTGTTATCGTGAGCTCTATCATGTATTGTTTTCTTCTGAGGTCTGTGACAATCCGAGTCTTTTATTCAGATTCAACAACCCCAAAAACCTATAATACACTAAGCCAATTGTATTTTATATTCCTGCGTAATTGCAGAGTTTAACATATGCATATTTAACTCCTAGTTTGGGCATTGTATCTTCCTTTTTAGCTTTGCTCCTTTGCTACTTAATTTATGTTTAAGCTTATTCAAGTGCAACATCCGACTTTTAAGCGAAATGTAAAAATGATAAAGCTACACAGTAAAGTTAAAACTTTGTGAGATAAAAACAGTTACACACTCACTGACTTGAACTCGTCTCAAGTGCCGCATCCTTTTCAGCAGCCATATTTCGCGAGTAATCTGACCATAAAAACTAACAACCGTCGGGAACTGGAACTATACAACTTTATTTGGTTGTTACTTTGTATGAAAGAATTTCATCTCATCTTAAAAAGTAAAGTAACGTGAAGCGAAGAGACACTGACAGCCCAACTGTAATATTTGCGCTTTAAAAAGTGAGATACTAAAAGCATATTTATGAGGGCTATTCGTAGTGCAGATTTGATTAAACGTGTTAATTGTAATCAAATGTAAATAATTTAATAATGGTCATCAATTTTGTGAAGTGAAACTTCTTTGGGCGCGATGAGAGTAAAATCTGAAGGCCATGAAACGACACATTTCGTAACGATTCGTCTCGCGAAGCTGACAATAGAAAAGCGCGCATGCGCATATCGGTATTACAGTCAGCTGTTAGTGACCGGGATCTCATAGCAGTTATATTACAGTAAGTGTATTACAGTAAATGTTTATTTAACAACAATTAATATTTATTTAAGAGTGAGTATTATTATGTATTAATTTTAATTTCTTGTGGTTATTGATAGTTTACGGTTTCTTAAGCACTTGGAAAAATAAACGCAGGCGAAAAAAGTTGATGTATATATGTGCTTTCATTTTTAAAACATAAATCCTGAAAATTCTCGTACTCTCTCTTCCTTTTACCAAACATTACTTATTCGTTATAAAGGTATAGAGATCGCCTAAGAAGTTTCACTTTTTTCATGTGTACTGAGTTGCACGATTAATTTTTTTTCTTCAACTGTTAAGAATCAAGAAATAGTTATCAATGAGAGAGCGAGAAGGAGAAAATACGAAGGGGGAAAGGCAGAGCTAAAGCGAGAGGGAGAAGAAGAGGAAGAGAAACAGAAAGGGATGAAGATGAGGATGAGGAAAAAGAAGGGAAAAAGGATGGAGGATAAAAAAGAAGTAGAAGAGAAAGATGATGAAGTGGATGAGGTCGTAGGTTAAGAATAGGAAGGAGATGAGGATGTGGATAAGGATGTAAATGAGAATGAGAACGATGATAATGGGGATAATGAGGATGAGGATGAAGGCTAGGATAGGGTAGAGGAAGAGTAAAAGAGTGAGGAGAAGAAATAGGAAGAGAAAGAAAAGAGGAAGAGATGGAATAGAAACTCTCACTCCATTGTATTCTCCTTAAAATTTCGGAAATCTATAATGTTCGTTTCTTATTCACCCAGCCGTATTGTATTAAAAACTACATACTTTTTCAAATCGGTTAAGAACGACATTGGTACTACAAAGAGAATGCGATTCGGTTAGAATTAAGTGGTCCAACGGAAGTAATTCCATTAACGACTGACCTTTCTTAATGTTCCATTTAGGAAATCTATTTTGATGTGGATGCGCCTATCTGGCCCTTATATCGCACCAAAGAAGAGAGCTTTGTTTCAACGTCAAATAGCCTCATAAATTTCCCAGGATAAAAACGAAAGACCCCTCTACGTAAAAGAAGAAGAAAAAATAAATTTACCACCTGGATACACGGCAATATAACGTACCAAAGAACAGAAAATAAAAAACGAGCAACTTGCTAATACTTGAGACATTGATGAATTCTATCAACATATTAAAAATTTAATGAAATCGGCCTTTACTTGATGAAAGTTAATCATAGTAGAAATTAAAAATTGTCGTGCATTAAATGATTTTGTCAAAGTATTATTGCTGTTTAATTTCTAATATATTAAGAGATCTCAGAAAGTTAATAGAATTGTGATAAGGGGACATCCAATAATTACGTAGACTGTTTTATCCTTTCCTCCTGTTTAATAAGTTTTGATACGATGTGGTGAGAATTCCTTACATTAACGTCAGGTTAGATTAATCCTATAATTATTATTTTTTTCTAATTAAAAGGGGGAAAGGAAATTATAACAAGTCTTTGAATTAAAAAGTTAGCATGAGATATGCAATGACCCTCCCCTCCTTGAAATGAGATTTGGTGAGATTTTACTATTCCCTACTTTGAGTTTACTTAATTAATGGATCTTCTTAAATAATAAAGGTCATATGTAAATTGTCTTATGTACTTCAGTCTTTTCTTTGTTTATTTATTATCTGGTCCCATAAACTGACAATTTTTGATCGCATATTTTCAATGGAGCTGAACGAACATAATAACTGTGGCTGTGTTTATTTTGTGTTGTATCTAAAGAGACCTCGAGAGTGCTTTCGAGAGAGATCGCAGCCGGCGTTGTCAAAAAGACGGATCTTGGAAGCTTTCAATCAGTTAAGAAGCGGAAAACTTTGGAGAGAACAATTTCAAGGGACGCTATTATACAAAACCTGCTGATCTACGTCGTCCAAAAAACATATACATATATAGAGAAAGCTACCGTCTCGCGGTATATTTACAAAATAAAAAAATAAAAAAGAAGAAATATATAAGATCATTAATAATCACAAAAAGAAAAATTTAATCAAAGATAGTACAACTTTAACAAATATCACAAACAATAATTAAATAAGAAGAAGGTTCCTATACAACCATAAAATAAGAAAAATTTTTAGAGATTATGATATTGAACCTGTTTTTACCAATAAAAACAGTTCACCAATCTTTTAGGAAATCCAGAAGACAAAGTAGATAAAAAACAAAAATCAGGTATTTATAAAATTAATTCCAACGACTGCCACCAAGTTTATTTAGGTTTGACTAAAAGGAATTTAGCGAAACGTTATTAGGAACATTTTTATCATTACACCTTTAAGCCTTTAAAAATAGTAAAAAGTGAAAAAAAATTATAGTTGGATGAAAACCATTGAAAAAGAAAGAGAATATAACAGAAATGATAGGAAAAATAATTTACGGGCGATCTGAGGTCGGGAAGGGGAAGGGGGTGAGTTTTTAAGGGTAAAAACGGTTTTCCTTAATTTCCGGAAAAACTATATAGGTATATGGGTAATAATAATATCTACAACTTTTGTACTTACCCATTTTTTTTACATAACCTCAAAATTTATGTAAAAAATTCAAATAACCAACTTTTTGGTTTTTTATTTTCATATTTTACAAAAAATTTTGTTTTTTCACAAAATTTGGTGAAAACTTACCTATTTATGTCCCAAACACGCTGAAATTTTTTTGATTTGAAATGTTTATTTTTTTACCTTATTTTTACTTAATATCGAAAAAACACCCTAATTTTCAATCGAAAATTCTCATGTCAAAATATCTGCTTTTTTAAAACCGTTGGCGGGCTTTTTCTTTGTTAAAATCTCTGCTCTCTGATGGTATGAAACTATGGTAAGTTTTCTCAGGAAATGCAAAAAAAACGAAAAAAACATTATAATGAATAACGTAATCAGTATAAAGTATGTGAATTCAAAAGTACGATTTACATGTATATCTTCTGATCTTCCAACAATGTCTAAATCTCCTCGTGCATGCTGCACTACATCTCGATAGGCTACTTTAAAAAAAATCTTTTTAGAACGATTCAGGAGATAATTTTTCGGTAAAATGACATGTACATATTTTTTTGAAGTGAAACTTCTTTGGGCGCGTTGAGAGTAAAATCTCAAGGCCATGAAACGACACATTTCGTAACGATTCATCTCGCGAAGCTATGACAATAGAAAGACGCGCATGCGCATATCGGTATTATAGTCAGCTGTTAGGCCAGCCGCACACCAATCGAGCGAAAACGTGTCGGGCAAAAACGTTTTTGACTAAAACGGTTTCGTTCTGAATAATTGCATATATTCTTATAGGCTAGACGCACACCGTTGAAACATTGCGTTCCAGTCACGACAAAACGGGACGACACACGTTGCGACAACCAAACGTGTTTCGACGAATTCTGGTTTCATAGCGAAACAGATCGAAACAGTGTACTTTACATTAATTCCAAAAGGTAATCAAACGTCAGTGAAGACATTCGGGTAAAGTTATAAAACTTGTTTTCATCTACCCTTAATTCAAGAATATACTTCTTAAGTGTTTTATCTTTGTCCCTCTTTTTATTTATAGAATGGATCCATTCCCTTCTATTCTTAGTCCCGAACCCATCTGCCAAAAGCAACCACTCCAAAAGCACAGCAACAATTTCTTCACTATCCTCCATAATACCACTCTTAAAATATTATAACATTGTAACCTCAAACACAACTGAATAATGACATAACAGTTTGCATCAAAGAAACAAGAAAGAAACGTTTTGTTTTTCAATGCGACAATAATGATTCGTAGACGGACACAATGTTTCTGCTCGAGACAGAAACGTTTTTGATTGATACAGTTTCGCTCGATTGGTGTACGGCTGGCCTTAGTGACCGGCATCTCATAGCAGTTATATTACAGTAAGTGTATTACAGTAAATATTTATTTAACAACAATTAATATTTATTTAAGAGTGAGTATTATTATGTATTAATTTTAATTCCTTGTAGTTATTGATAGTTTACGGTTTCTTAAGCTTTTGGAAAAATAAACAGAGGCGAAAAAAATTTGATGTATGTATGTGTTTTCATTTTTAAAACATAAATCCTGAAAATTCTCGTACTCTCTCTTCCTTTCACCAAACATTACTTATAGAGATCGCCAAAGAAGTTTCACTTCTTTCACGTGTACTGAGTTGCACATGATTAAATTTTTGTATAATGAATATTCATAAACATAAAGAATGAGAGTTTACGTAATATTGTGTTCACTGTAGCTATATATTTTGTAATTCAGACGTTAAATCGTTCTGGTTTAATATGTTCCAATTTAACATTTTATGACTTCAAGCGCTTATATAGCTACGTATATGTATATGAAAGTGTTAATTCTCCACTGAGAAACTGTGATAAGAGTGACAGGAATGTGGAGAAAGCCATTAGATTTTCTCACATTTTTAGCCGGGTGTATGCTTGCAGTGCGGCTTTGTATTGTCAAATGAGCCACTGGTAATTAAAACCTCAAGAGTATTCTAGGCTAACGAGGTGACTCTTATTTCTAAAGAACCCGTCCATTGTTCTGAAATTCTGCTGTAAAAGCAGGGAATGTATTTTTTAATGGTATCTAATTTTTTACGTTTTACTTTAATCAAAAGAACCAAGTCAAAAGATTGTATTGTATATATATAACCTTGACAGATTAAATCGCTACCAACAAAAAAAATAACGAACTTAGTTCAAGTTTAACTGTTTTTTAATTTTAAAATATGACAATAATAATAGTACCTACTAGTGGAAAAAATGTCCAGTTGCATTAAAACAAGAATAAAAATTTCTTAGTGTTAAAAATATTTTTTTTATACTTTCAAATTTGCCGTATCTAAGTAAGCAGACAATGGTTTTTTACTTTGATCATAAAACTAGAAAAAATTAAAAATTCTAATTAAACAGTTTCAGAGCAGCGTGTAGTAATCATAACCTTACAAATAAAAATGATATGTAGGTACACTCCTTGAGGATCATGTTATGGATATTTTAGGTCATGGAGATAATACAGTTGGAATAGGCAAGCTCCAATGCTATTCTGCAAGTAGCATTGATGTATTAATGATAGTTTTTTGTCTATCTTTATTTAATGTGTTTACCATCGCACCTGATTGGGCGATATGGCTCGCAATCAACAACCCACGCCTCAAAATAAAACCAGATAGATGATGTATCTTTGTTTAATGTGTCCACTAAACCTCTCGATTGGCCAGTATTGATGACTACCAACTGCCCACGCCTCAAAATAGAGAGAAATAGATGAAGTATCTCTGTTTAATGCGCTCACTAGCGCTTCTAATTGTCTGGTGCAGCTGTCAATGAACTATCCACGTTTTCATGGGTTCACTAACGCTCCTGATTGGAGGATATGGCTCGCCATTAACAACCGACGCCTTAAAATAAAACCAGATAGATGATGTATCTTTGTTTAATGTATCCACTAAAGCTCACGATTGGCCAGTACTGATGGCTAGCAACTGTCCACTCCTCAAAATAGAGAGAAATAGATGAAGTATCTTTGTTTAATGCACTCACTAACGCTTCTGATTGACCTGCGTGGACGACCGTTAAGTGTACATGCCTTAAAATAAAACGAGATAGGTGATGTGTTATTGCTTAATGCGCTTACTAACGCTCCTAATAGGCTGGTATGAATCTCAGTCAACTTTCCCCACCCCAAAATAAAACGAGATAGATGATGTATGTTTGTTAATGCATTCACTAAAGCTCCCGATTGGTCGGTACAGATGTCAATAAACGGCTCACGCCATAAAATAAAACGAGATAGATTATGTCATTGTTTAATGAGTTCACTAACGCACTTGATTGATGGGTACTCTTGACAAGCAACTGCCCACGCCTCAAAACTGAAAGAAATATATTAGGTATCCTTATTTAATGCACTCACCAAAGCTTCTGACTGATTATCAACTGTACACGCCTCAAAATGAAAAGATGACGGTGACGCATCTCTATTTTATGTCTTTTTCTTTTCGCATTTCCGGAAACTTTCCCACTCCACTGTATTATTTCTGTGGTTTGGGTTGCCATGATTTTAAATTTTATCTTGCAGTTCATTATTTATTTAATCTACAAAATTCTTAATGATGCCTTTTGATGGACTAAACTAAAAATTATACGAAAAAAATATGATGTTAATATAATCTTTTTGCTCTTGTTTTGATGCTACTTTTTGTCAAATTGTATAAACGATTAATTACTTAGGTATTATTATTAGGTACAGCTTGGGAGCTTACTTGTATTTATTGAGGTTCTACTGCAATTTCTCTTCAGTGAACAAACCCATCATAGAGATACGATGATGAGTACGTTCACACGAGGTGGCGGGTGTCTTATTTGGAAACATGAAAATTAGCAAAGTTTAATTAACGATCATTTACACGCTGATGGGGATGGAGCAAATAATTTAACGTCAAACTGAAAATTGGATCAAAAGTACATAGGTACAGTGAACATTTAGTAGGTACCTAGCGTATATGTACGTCGCATCGGTTTGATGTACCTTGCTACTGATTTAATGGGACCAATTGATTAGAATAAGCTTCCTATCACGGTTGTAGGTATTAATTAAGTGGAAAATTGAAAGTGGCAGTTTGCCAGGCAAAACAGAGTTAGCTTGAACGGGAATTCTTTCGGTAATCGTTTTTGTAACAAGTGCAAAGCGCCGACGATTTCGATTTGCGAATATATTTTACGGCGTTACGTCATCAGGAAAATAGGAAAAGACGATACGGAAGTCGTTTGGGAAAATGCGGTGCAAGCAGCCACTACTGACAGCCTCATTCCCCTCCTTTCACATCCAATATCGATGATTGGATGAATTTTACATCCACAAAAAAGAGAAAAGTAAAATAAAAGCGAGGATATCCTTGAAATTTTATTCCTATCTATCAGTTCCAAGCAAAGAATTGTCCACTGTCTATAGGTTCATCTAAGGAATGAAAAATCACAACATTTTATTTAACGATCGAGATTTATTTTTATTAAGTAAAGAGGAAAGTAACTGTGCTATCAAGGAAAAATGAAGGGAAGGGATATTTCATTTCATAATCAATAGCTAAAGACAAAATTATTAATAAATTATACACTTAAAAATTACCGAGTTTTTGTTAGTGATAAAAAATCGAAAAATGAACCTTTATGCACTTTTTTTTAATTGTTTGTTTTGACAACGGATTTATGAAAACAAAAACACGAGAATTGAAAGATTGATACTTCCCTTATAGTTTTATAATTTTGAATGCTAAAAAACTGTTTTCTTTTTTAAATTGTAAAATTGAGTTTTTACATTTTTATCTGTAGAATTGACTTTTCATTCACTTCTTCCCCAAACTGACGTTATTGAGAATAATGATTTTTTTTCACTGGAATATAAACTAATCTAAGATGGGGCTTGTTGAATTTAGCCCACAATCTAGGAAAAAAAATTTATTGAATATAAGGTCGGTTAGAGGAAGGAGAAGAGTTACATACCATAACCTAACTAACATGTCACGTCAATTTGATAAAAAAATTAAATTGCCGTGGTTTATAATATAGGTAGTTTCGATTTTTTTATACAAAATTATTCATAAAAATATATTGTTTATTATTGATCTTATTTTAAGCTGTAAAAACCCAGAAAATGAACTTTTCGTTTCTGCGTTTATTATTATTTGTATTTAGAAAACCCAGAAAATGAACTTTTCGTTTCTGCGTTTATTATTATTTGTATTTAGAATTAATAAAATACAAGAAGTTAATATAATGACAAGAAATTTTTTGTTGGAGTTATTCATAAAAAAATTCATTGTTTTACCATTCAAAGCCATAATAGTATCAGAAATCTTAAATGTAGACTCTTCTACTATTATTTTTATAAATCCGCCGTAAAATGGAACATTTTGACATCAGAACCACGTATTTTTCAATTCAAGAAACCAGGTGACCATAAAAGTGTATAATTACCAAATTTTTGTCTTAATGTAGCATTGAGGACATCAGTATAATCAATTAATATATATATATATATACAAAATATATATATATCGATTACTACATAGAACAATCGCATATTCTATGCATAGGCTATATGAACTGGAGCGTCGGCGTTATGCGGAATCTTCGGAGCTCATTTTTTCTTGAACTGTTCGTTCTACGTGAAAAAGGGAAGAGGTCATTTTTGTGGGAAATTGCATTATTTTTCATTTTCACTCTAACCTTAATTGGCCTCTGAGCCATAGGAAGCGCGATATTCGCGAAAAACAGTTTTTTGTGACCTTTGACCTTGAATAATTTGTTACGCTACACCGATCTCGTTCTCGATTTTTACTATTACCGTGACTTTTTGGTTTAACAGCAAAGCTTATAGACTTTTTTCATAAATTATCCTGACATAGGGTGTTTTATCATTGTCCAAGTTTAAAATACCTAAATTATTGATACTCGAAGCTGTTACTTGTTGAATTCTATCCACAATGTAATCAAGTAAAACAAAAAAGTTTAACGAAATTATTTGTTCTGACACAACAATTGTCATAATAAAAAAAAAAACAAATAAATTGAGTGATATTTGTTTGTTTTTTGTCAACACGTTTGATTGTTTTCTAAAGACTCATGTCGAATCTTATATGATTACAATTTACACCAGCTCCACGTTAATTAAATACTTGTTACCGGTTAACTTTCAATTAGGTAGCATAATAGGTACTTACCCTAAAACTAATTGCTCCATTGCAGTTGACGTCAAAGGCTTTGAAAACGTAATGGGCGTACATACTAGAATCTGAAAGAGAAGAAAATACATACTGATGCAGAACAGTTGTTAATTGGGCTTAAATCTATGTTATCCTAACAAAATTTTTCTTTAACTCAACAATGTTTAAATAATTTAACTAGAAGAAAATGCAAGTTAATTGTAAACAGAAATTCTTGGAATGAACGAAAAAAGAAAGTAAAAATTTTTATCGGGTAAATTAAATTGTTTTAAATCTGTAAAAAGGAGTATTATTGAAAAACATTGTGATGTGATACAATTGAAATAAAACAAATATTTATTACGGATTTAGTGGAACCCTTTTCTTGGAGGTGCTGCACAGTATTTATATTAATTAGATATTGCTATCATTTTCTTTTAGCTCAAAAGTGACCCTTCCAAGTGAGACTTCTATCCAAATACATACTCAAGTGTTTGACCTGATTAACTGGTGGTAGAAAATCGGTGGGTAAGTGTCCTTACGAAATGTGATGGTTACATGATACGATTTCAATTCGTTTATTTGACTCCCAAATATTTACACCACTTTTCGACCTTGTTGACATGACCCTGCAAAACCTCTAAAGCTTTTAAATGACATTTACTAATATGGAGAAACTGAGTCATCGGTATAAGTGGCAATAACTATGTTTTTATTTGTAAGGAAATCTGATGTGCGGATTCAAGAACACTTTCTTGAGAGACATCAGTTTTCTTATGTCTAGGTCTCAAGATTGTACCGTTGCACTTCACATTGCATTATTTTTAAAATTTAGATCAGGTGTAATTCTTTCATGATGTTTTTCCTACCATTTCTTTTCCATGACTTAGGAACACCCTGCATAAGCTACATTGTAAATTCAGTTTGACAAATAGTTACATTCTAAGGTCTTTGTTAATCATTAAATACCAATAGATGGCGATATACTGTTTGTAACTTAAAAAAGAGATTATATGTATATAAATTCTTATTTGAAGTTTCCTTTAAAATAAAGAATTGAAATATGATCATCATTGATCATTAACAACAGTTTGAGAAATTTTCCGACACCTAATGGGTTCCTTTTCTGCCTCTGTCACTTCTTTTTCGCAGATAAACGAAGCTTATTACCTACAGTTTTAACAACTAACGCAATCAATCTTTTAACGAATAAATGTACCTTCGATTTTCCTTATTATTTATCAATAGGTTTCGTCCCTTTAAGTATTTCAAGACAATTACGCTTAATGGGTACCATCTACGTATCGTATTCAAAACTACTATCTGTAAATTCAATTTAACTACAATACGATTCTAAAAGCATTTCCGCACTGCTACTTCCGGTTCTTACACAGTAGGTGTGAATGAAATAAAATCGATTACTTACAATGCTTCTATATATAATTTGTGTCTCCGGAGATAACGCGGGTTATGTAAACAATTGTACATGTTGCGAACCCTGCAAATGCTTTCAGCAGCTAGTAAATTGAGTCTTGTTCATCGCAAAATAAGACTAAAAAGGAATTGCAGATGTTTCATCTTTTTCGCTTTGATCGCCTAGTAGCTAAAACTGAACTGAACTCTCTAAAAAGCATGTGGGTGTTTTATTCGCACAAATGTGCAAAGTCGGAGGAAAGGGCGAAAAACCCTCTTTACACTCCTTTTTAGGAATAGTAGTAATGGGTGGGTGGTGGTTGGGAGAAGAAAGATGAGGCGGACAAAATAAAGACATGGAAGAGAAGGGAAAGACTACCTGTGGGATATTACTGTCCCAGCATTTGCCTACAAATCCAAGGAAACCACAGAAAAACAGACCAAGGCAGTCGAACCGGTGATAAGTAATGATCTAGACGTCTAGATTATGCCGCTCGGTCTGAACTCTTAAAAAAAAAACTATTAGGTGTTTCATTCCTACCAATGTTAGTGGTCGGGCTGTCTCTCCAGCCTACACTCTAGTGCTTAGTCGGAGGGTAGGGCGGATGGCCCTCTTCAGCCTCGTTTAGGAATTGTGGAAATGAGTATGTGGTTTGGGGGAAAAATATGAGACGGACGAACTAAAGACAGAAAAGAAGTGAAAGACTATCTGTGGAATATTACTACCCCAACACTTGCCTAAATAATCCAAGTAAACCAGAGAAAAATTTGGACCAGAGTATCCTGCCCCGGAATCAAACCGGTGACCTCCCGAATGCTAAGCCATGATCTAGAATCTAGACGACTAGACCATACCGCTTGGTCTAAACTCTCAACTTTTTCCTTTTGGGTGTTTCATTCCGTCCAATATTGGTGGGCGGGCTGCCCCCCCGACCTACACTCTTGTCCAAAGTCGGAGGGGTAGTGCGGAAGGCCCTCTTCAGCCTCTTTTAGGAATAGTGGGAATGGGTGGGTGGTGGTGTGGGGGAAGAAAGATGTGACGGACGAAATGAAGACAGAAGAGAAGTGAAAGACTATCTGTGAAATAATTATTACCCCCGACTGAACTCTCGACCTCGTTGCAGCTATTTATAGCTGCTGCATATGTCTTAGAATGTTCTATTCTAGGCAACCCTTTAAGCTTGTGTATCTGGTGAGTTGCCTACTTTAGAAGTTTTCTTCTCTGATTGTGACTAATCTTAATTTTTTCTTCGTATTTGATTTTATCTTAATATACAAAAGGGCGGAAACATAGGGGAAACCCTCCCATTAACTGTTTTTAAGCACAGTGTCTCCATCAAGTGCCCCTATAAATTACAACACGAATGAAATGAATGATTGCAATTCATCCCCTGTGTGATGAAACCATTATAATTATTGTGATAAAATGATGACAAAATAATTTAACGTCCTTAAAAGTCTATTATTTTCTACATTACTAATATTGTTAGTACAAAACGAAAATCACCGTTCTATGGCCATTATACGCCTCAGTTATTAGTCTATTTTTATCTCTGCGTTCTCCACCAGGGACACGTAATACGCTATGCGACAAAAAGTAGCCTTAAAGGGTGGATACATAATTAAATGTTCATATGCACTTATATTACGAATGGCTGGTTAACCAGGCATAAACAAATCAACCTTTCCTTTGCAAGGACACCGTAATGCGGACAGCCTGCAGCTAAAGAGATAATAATAACAGTGTATATATCGATTCAACAGCTGAACACGTTCTAAACATAAAAATATGCAGTAAAATTTATGTATTGTAGGAAGAGTAATTGTAAAAATTACTTTGTAAATGCACAATTTTCACAATTTCATTATAGGTACAACTTATTCGTGTTAGTGCACCGGGATTTTTAGGTTATATATACCAATTCTCTTTTAACCATTAAGATAATTTCTACTAAATTCGTCGTTTGGGACACGGAAAAAATAAAGGTAAAGTGACATGTACAATTCCTAATACTTCCATTGATAATTAAGAAGTACCTAACCTTGTAACATGGATTTAAAGTGTGGTAACCATTTATTAAAAATGCTTAATTAGAAAATTTTCAATTCAGATTTTTTTTCGGGGCTTCCCAAAATGGCAGCCAACATCTTATCAATCTATAAATTAGGGTAACGTTAGGTTAAGTGTTATAATCTATTAATCTATATTCACAATAAAACAATCTTTATAAATATTGGAAAGATTAATAAAATATTAAAATGAATGGTTCCCATTGTTCCCCAGATGAATAAAAATGACAGCCCTGGCTGCACAAACCTAATAATCTTAAGTCTCAATCACCCAAAATCAGAAAATCCAGATTTTGTTTTAATTTCTTAATAACTTTTTCAGTATTCATAAGAATGGTAGTATTAAGAACATAGAAGTAAAGGAAATCAGATTATCTTATTCTAACTATCTACAGATCCGACAATTTAAACTGAGAAAATTCGAATGTCAATTTTTTAACGATACTAATTATTATTGATTAAAATAATAATAGTAAGTTAATAAAAAAATGAAATTAATTGAACTTAAGAAAATTTGCTCGGGCGCCACTTTTTCGAACAAAGAAAATTTTATATGCTCCGAGTAGAGCAGTGGTGGTTCCTGAAAACCCTGATGTTTTGAGAGCTCGAAGCTCTCATAAAGAAAACACAAAAAAATAACTTGAGGAGTATATTACAAAAAGGTACATTAAAAGAAAACTTACAAAGAAAACACAAGCCCAACCAAAATAAAACGCACTCTGCGCCAACGTAGGGACTTCAGCTGGTTTTCGGGTCTCGAAGGGACCTTTCTAAATCGTATGGGACCAGACGATAGTTGAAAGGACTTCGTGAACCAACCTTATTTGTTTTATACCAGAACCACTTGCAGGTGTTGACCGACTCGTAACAATTTGGTTTGGATATGATTATTGTAATAAGTCTCTTAGCCTGGTTGACCTTTCCTCTAGGAATCATCACCCCGACCCGTAATCCCAGCTTCAGAGTCCGTCTGGAGCCTAAACTAAGATTGATGGATGGGCTGACAAATAACAGGAACAAAGATGTACAATGAAATATAACCTAAAAGTTAATAAATAAATTAAAATAATATAGTTTTGGCGACATTGAAGATATCTAAAAAAAAAGGAAAGAAAAGGAAGGACATAGGTGAGTCCACGTCGAGATCAAACAAACCAAGATTCATCGTTTACTCACCAGATACCACAAGAAACAATTATTTAAAAGAATCGAAATTACAAAAAAAGTGAAAATTTTAATAAACTAATGATTTACAAAATTTGCCACAAAAGGCCTAAAGGCTTCAAAAGATAAAATTAGATATATAAAATGCTCCGTGGCAACAAAAAATTTTGAAAATAAGTTAGTTATTAATAACGAATTAATGAAAATTAAGTAAATACTCACTATTAAAGTAACGTCTAATTTTTTCACACTTCAGATAGTAAGACTTTAAATAGTTGGGTTTATGAGATTGGTTTAGGTATGTTAGTTTCTTTTCCAATATTTCATTATTTACCCTCAAACGCTTCCATCTTTATAAATACTGAAACGGTTAATAAAATATTAAAATAATGTCTGAATTTTCAAATTGTGAGCCGTCAAGATATTAGGATCGTGAGATTAGGTTAAGTAACACTGTTAAAAATTTTCGTAAAATTACAATTGTTTTACAAAACAAATGATAAGTAAAATTACAAATCAGTGTATGGCAATACAAAATTAAAATACAATTTAAGTAATCTTCTAAGATACATGAGGAAATCTACTAATACCAGTTGTAATTTTACAATCTTTATGTATAAATTCTACACACATTGTGATTTTACTGAACCGTTTATCAGCTTGCAATAGAAAGCATTTTGAATTTACAAACATTGTTTGTAATTTGATTTATTACAATTTTAAGAAAAATTACAAAAAAGATGTAATTGAAATTACAATGAAGTTAATGAAAGTTTAAAAATCTTTTTCTTATTATTTGTTTTGATTATAGGATTCCATAGTGTATTGTAATTTTACTAAAAATAAATCTGCTATAGCAGAACTAAATCATCAATAATTGTTTTACACATTCTGGAAATGTGATGAAATTTGGAGACACAAAATAAAAATACTCTATAAAAAGAAAAAAATAATTAATAGAAATTCAAAACTAATACATCCATTGAACCACTCTTTCTATGATTATCTATTCACATCATAAACGAAGTTATTAGAAACGCTCGTGTTGTTATTTCTTGTCTTTTTGCATAAAAACATTAGTTAGATCAGTGGCCAGATGGCGCTGTCGCCCATGTTTGCAGGACATTTGTATTCCAATATTTATGAAGTCAAAGATATCAACTCCGGGTAGTCATTAAATAAAAGCAAATCAGCGGTCAGTGTTGATGTCTCATATCATGCTTAACATTTTAAGAATACCTTTCTATACTTTCTTAATATAAGTATTAGGTGTATCAATTACAATGTTTTTTCTTAATGGTCCAAACTTGCCATTTTTTTCTTTGATTTAGTCACTCGCGTTTTCTCGACTTCTAAACATACTGAAATTACGTACGTATTCTTAGTATAAGTTTAATAACATTACAATATTTGTATTTTTATATTACTAACTAGATCATTGGTAACTGTAGTAAAATTGCTACGAATATTTTGTAATATTCCTAAACTTAGTTGAAATGAATTGTGTAGTATAATTACAATAAAGTATACTGAAATTAATAAACAATTTCACTATAATTTGTTTAACAAAATTACAATATTTGTATTGTAATATTACTAAACAGATTATAGGTAACTCTTTAGTAAAATTACTACAAACGTTTTGTAATTTTCCCAAATTGAATTGGAATTAATTGTGTAGTAAATTTACAAAACTGGATTTTACTTTTACTGTATCGTGGTGCGTTAAAACTTCCAATAATGGTTTTGTAAAATTACCATAGAAATTTCTAACAGTGTAGGCTATAGAAGTTTCTTTTCCAACATTTCATTTTTCAGTTCCGATACTAAACCCTTATAAGCATTGAAAAGATTAATAAAACCTTAAAAATTTGAACTGTCAGGATGTTAGGTTGTTAGGGTTGTGACGTGACGCAAGGTTAAGTTGGGTTACATTAGTTTCTTCTTCAGTATTTCCTTTCTTTTCTAAAACTCTAATATTCATAAATATTGATAAAGTTGACGAAGAAGAACGTCGGGATTTTTACACTTTAGACCGTCGGGATTTTAGACCGTTAGGATTGTGAGATGAGGTTAGTTTATTGTTGGTCTCTATTTCAATTTTGAAACAATATCTGGATTTCCTAAATTTACATTGTCAATATTTAGATTGTTGGAATACTCCATTTTTATAAATACTTAACGAGTTTTAAAAAACAGCTTCAGAATTTTCTCATTTTGAATGTCAAGATTGTAGATTGTTGGGATTGTGAAGTAAATTTCGATTATGTTGGGTTACATCAGCCTTTTTCGTTTATATTTCATTTTTTACTTCTAATACTACCATAATAAAATAGTATAAATATAATGTAGACTTTCACATTTTAGATCGTCGAGATTTGCGGTTACCGGGTAGTACGTATACTAGGTTAGGTCATCTGGAATTTTAACTAGATGTTAGTTACTCTCTATTGTCACATAGTTTTCAAAAATAATACTTCCTTTTAATTGTTTTTTATTTTATAATTTACATTTGTTTTAATTTAAATATGTAACGTGTTGATTTTACGAAACAAGGAACTGCCACACGGAACGTCGATTTAATTACACGGCAAAAGTGTGCCGTGACCAACTTGCAATTTTCCGTTTCGGGGTAAAAGAGCACTATGTTGGTCAGTACAAAAGGATTAGTTTTGATAGTAAGTAAAAAAGTAGAGGTGAGAAAGATCAACCAAGCGAGTCAGAAGGATTAGGGGGGTGTAGCGGGTTACCGCTATCACTCACCCTAATCGCCTACTAAGAGTTTCTGCCATTATCAACGCCTCTAGTTGATAATCATTAAGGCAAGTAGTTTTAAGATATATTTATAATTAGTTTTTAAGTGTTATTTATTTTATAATATTGTTAGTAGGGTAAGGTAACAGATTCTAGAACAGAGGAGTGAGGAGGGTGATTTATAACGGTTGAAATGTGAATGAATTATGACCTTGACCTACTTTTCATTACAATACAACAGCTGTTACGTCACAATTAATTCACATTTCAACCGTTATAAATCACCCTCCTCACTCCTCTGTTCTAGAGCCTGTTATCTTACCCTACTATTGTTAATTCATTAAATCAGTAAAAAATACCATATAAATTTATTCGTTACAATAAAATGTTAAAATTCTCGAGGTATATTCTTTTTCGGGCAATTAAATTACCGAACATTACAGTAAAGAAAAAATATAAAATATATATCTGTAAGTCGATGCTATAATACTTAAAGCAGTGTCCACTTTCACGTTGTAATTTTAATAATAAATTGTCCGCACAGGGACCATTACGACTTAAGACGCATTAAAATATCGCGAGAACTATCCACTATAAATTTTCAACATAATTTCATAAAGCATTAAGTGTACGCTAAAATGAAAATCGTAACCGTAATATAATGGTGACTATAAAAGGTTCCATAACATGGACATTAGGAAGCTTTACGGCTCGACACCAAGTTAATGGAGCCGGACGATGACTTGTACAGGATTACGATTCTTTCTATCTAATATTTAATATTATAATAAAGCCAAAGACTAAATATCAATTTTCTAAATTTGTTGAGAGATATTTTTTGGAGCTTCATTACAGACAAAACCTATTATCTATAGAGAACATATATCGTTAATATTTTTTGCTCTTAATTCCAATTTGACGAAAGTGTACTGGAAAGATTTTTTTTAATTTTTTCATTGTAATTGAACAAAATATTGTTATATTGGGTCTAAATTATAATAAAAAAAGGAATGGCGAGATCTTGACAATCAAGTAATAAAATAATAGAAGCTTTCATTTAAAATCAAAGAAAAAAATATAATCTAATGTGACCCAACACAGATGTTTTTATTTGATAGATTAGAGCCATATGGTTATGTGAGGTAAAGGCTACACAAACGAAATAAGTGTTATAGTAGTCACGTCATCCCTTATGTTAATAGGAATAAGAGTAATTTTAATAATAAGATTTACTTTATCTGGCTGGAAAAACATATAAGAAAATAATGAAAAATTATGAAAATCTTAAAAATAATAACTTTTTACGTGTGTTAATGAAAATTAACTTATACCTACATATTTATGAAGAACTGGATTGTTGAAGAAATTAAGCATATTAAATTTTCCGAAAATCTTCCTTTAAGATAATAAATTAAAAGCAGAATTATCAATTAACTTGCAGTAGATAGATGTGATGCACTATAGCTGCACAGAATAAAGCGACTGACCACTAAATTTTAGAATTAAAGAAACGTAAATGTAAACTATTAGTTTATGAGCCAGGTACCATTATTTTTCTTAAATTTTAAAATTCCACATCGAGTCTAATTAGCTTTTGACATTGCCATTGGAGATCCTTGTCAAAACAAGTAAATACTTAACAAATTAAGTATTTTTTAATTAAAGAATAAAAACACTTGTACATGATTTTCACAAAATGTTTATTAATTTAAAATGTTTCGCCTTAACTTAGGCTTCTGCAGACTATTGAGTATTTCCTACTAACTATGAAAACTACTTGAGGACCTTAGATAGCTACTGATAATAGAGGGTGGTATTGGGTTAAATTAAATTCAGTCGGGTTAATGAAAGCAAAACCAAAAAATATAATAGCATAAGTTATTTAGGTAATTTAACTGATAAAATTTCTTCGTATTTAAGAAACATTGAGTTGAAAATTGCTTATAAAACCAGTAACTATTTAAGGACCTGAAGTAGTTTTCAGAGTTAGAAGTAAATACTCAATAGCCTAAGTTAAGGCGAAACATGTTGCTAAATTAATAAATAATTTGTGAAAATTATATACAAGTGTTTTTTAGTTGTTTTCATTTTTTCAACATTCATTGGCTGGGCTAATATCTTTTATTTTCTAGGTAATATTTTTTTTAATCAAATTATTAATGTACTGCTCAAGTTTACACTGTGTTTTTTTATTATGAAAGCTTCGAGCTCTCTAAAAGCATCAGGGTTTGCAGAAATCCCCACTGCTCTATCCGGAGCAATTTAATTTTTCTTTGTCTTTCTTTGTTTGACAAACTGGCGCCGAGTAAAAATTTTTTTTGTTAAATTTCATTGTACTAAATTATTTGTTTTTTAAAAAACAACTAATTCTTATTGTTTCATAAGGCGATAAGTAATAACGTTAAAATCTAATTACTTAGAATCCTACTATTGAAAAGTAATTAAATTAAAATCATTAAGCACTTATGCAGACTATGGGGCTTGAAGTACATCAAAAAGACAAAATGCAACAAAGTGCTTAATCGAAATACTTGTTTAAAAGGGCTTTGGGTGTACTAAAAGGATTTGAATTAAACCAAAAGAATTTTAAATATTTTAAAAGACATAAAATCCTTCTTTATGGTTTTGCCCATTTAGAGACTCTTTTTATTTTTATATTATCTACTTAATCTTTATTTCTTCTTGTCGCATAAAAAAGAACAATACTTTTTTCATTTTTACAACTTCGTGTCATACCGATTCGCAGAAATCTTTTCGCAGAAGAGGGCGCTCCTTTTCGTGAGGCATGTGCTATTGTTTCATTTTCCTTTTACCCTTTACTTCAGTTTTAATGTGCTATTATATAGTTCGATTCCATTTTTGTGAAGTCTCTTTTAGTCAAATTGCTGATTTTTAGTGAACTGAAATATGGATATAAACCTGATTCATTAAAACGGAATCGTACTGTGATTAAAGATGAGTGATTTTATTAAAGTTAAATAAGATATATGTTTGCGTGGTTGGTTAGATGAGGTTAATTAAATTTTTAAGTAGAAATTATTTAGTTAACATTTGTAGTTACCGAGATATTAAATAAAACTTTGATACACACTGTATCAAAAAAGAATCGTTTTTGCATTTGTTTCTCTTTCTGCCAAAATGACTTTTGCGAATAGGTTTTTGTCAATCGGGTTTTTGTGAATGGGTGTGAAACTTTATTTCTTCGTTCGATCGTTTCGCCAACATTGACTTCATCAGACGTTGCGTATTTACTACTCTATTAGTAGTATGTCTGATGAAGTCAATAAATTGAGACATTATCGTCACATGTAAGAGATAAAGTTGGGAAAATAGTCTTGTGTTATTTTATGTGATCATGGATTTTCGTCAGGTAAAGGTCGATTCTATCCAATTATTTTCTTCCTAAAAAAATGCAGTGGTTCGATTCAATCAATCTTCTTTTTCTTTTTATTTAAAATTTAAATAAAGAAGATTTGAAGCACTTTGGTAAAGTTTCAATCCCTTTTTGAAATACAAATCACCAAGTAATTTTATTGTTAAGCCCCAAAGCTCTAGTTACTTGTTCGCGAAAAGGCTTGATGCACATTTTCAAGCATAAATCTGCCCAGCTCTGATTCATATAGGGTATACCAAGGAAGTCTTTCATTAGAACTTCAAAAGTGAAACTTACAAAATCGTTCACAATCACCCCACATGACCCTACTTATTTTATGAGATTTCGCTATTTTGACTAAAAGGCTTCAAAACTTACTGCTTTTAGTTATTTAAGGAAAAATTGAGATATAAAAAACTTCTTAGTGTTTTTTTGAATGTTTAATTTGATAGCACTATTTGTCTTATACCATTAGAAGAGAAATAGTTTAGCCATCGAATAGCATATAAAAAACTAAAAGGGCGTATCTCAGAGATACTGCCTTTCGGCTTAGCAGGACCGGTGTACTCCCATCAATTATTGGTCTTTTAGGGTTCCGCACCTCAAAAGGAAAAAGCGGAACCCTTATAGGATCACTTCGTTGTCCGTCCGTCCGTCTATCCGTTCGTCCGTCTGTCAAGACCCTTTTTCTCAGGAACGCGTGGAGCTATCAAGCTAAAATTTATACCAAATACTCAGGTCTATTGTCCCTTGGAGCTGTGAAAAAATCAAACTTCTAAGCCAACGCAATCAAAAGATACAGCCGTTTATGCCGCAAATTTCCGCAAATTGTCGAATCAAAACCTACAGGGTTGTGATATCCGGTGGTCATCTTTAATCGTTTAAATATTTTACGCACGCTTCTTAAAAAAAAAAAAAATTTAATATAGTTTTTCGATCATTGTATACCAAATCTCTTTGTCAAAATTTCTGATAGCTTTCTGAATAGTTACTTGCATTTTACGTGAGTAAAATAAACTAAACAACCACATGTTTTTTTTTGTGTGGTCTGCATAGTTTTACTATTGGTGTTCAGGCGTTTCGCACACATGGGGTCTAATAACCATAAATATCTTGAGCTGACGTGAGACCTGTTCTCGTTTAGATAAAATTTTTGTTACTTGTCTCGTAGATCGATTTCCTGTGGGAATTTTTCTTAGATGCGGCGTGGGTTCGATTAGTTTTGATAACGTGTTAGTACGAGTCTTTAAAAGGGCTGCGACGTGATTTTTAAGGCATTCGATTCATCCAATTCAATTCTGATTCAGATTTCAACAATCATATTCATTTAAATTCGTATTCAAAATCAGAGATTATAATTTGCTTTGTGTCTTTATTTGTATTTTGTGTTTTTGAGTTTTTCTGTGTTTTTGAGTTTTTTGTTTAAATTGGATTAATTACTTACATTTCTAACAGGTATGATAATTATTTTATTATTTTAAATTATTATTATTTTGTTTTATCATTTTTATAATTTTAATTGTTTAAAATTTAATTTGACTGTTTATTATTTTCTTTTATAACTATGGGAATTCTGTTCAATTGTTTATAAATTTTTAAAATAATTTCAATTTAGGTAAATCTCGCTAAATTAAATAAACTATTTTTTTTTTAATAATTTCACTTCAGGTAAATCTCACTAAATTAAATAAATTATATTTTTAAAATTATTTCACTTAAAAAGTTTTTCAGGCTTAACATTAATATTTCATTTTTCAAATTATAATAATTTGTGTATATTTTTGAAAGGGGTAAAACATTCTGTGGTTCAATCTAAGTATGAAATGCCTTGTTGTAAGTACTAATATTTTCTCCCGTGTGGACGTTGATGGAAGTATAACAGGGACTTTTGTTATATTGAAAGTTTTATCGATTATTGCTCAACGAGAAAGACGCCTAGACTAGATAGAAAATGCAAATAAACATTAGTCGTGTAGCCCGATGCGTTCCAACGATCAACGTTATCTGGATTGCTTCCATACAGGACTCCAGACCCCAAAATAACTAACAAATATGTTTTTGGTTTTAAAATGTGCTGCTATTTGTAGGGATTGAATTTCAAATTGTGTCAAAATTTATAAACATTCGTAAATTATAATATCATTTGGGTGTTTTACATTTTGTGAATTTTTCATAAGTTTTTCTAAATTTTCTTACACAAATTATTTTTCATTTTTGTTGAGCCTGAGAACTACAAAATTTGAATTTATCTTTTTCAAGTTGTTTTTGATTTCATTTTATTTGAGAATTATTAATTATCTTTACAATTTCTTATTGATTATTTTACCTACATTTTATTTGGTTTTTGTCTTATTTTGTTTTTACCCTTTTATGTGTTTTGTGTGACCTGATTTATATGTGTTTTATTGAATTTTCTTATTGATTGATTATTTTTATGTGCATTTTATTTTGTGTTGGTTTTACGCTGCAATTATATGTTCTACCTGATTTTATTTTTACATTGGATATTCTTGATTTACATGTGTTACACTGGAACTTATTTTTTTACCTGGATATTTTGATTTACCATTTTACTTGGATTTGACATTTTGATTTACTTATATTTTTCTTGAGTTGATATTTGCATTGATATTTTCATTTATTTGTGTTTTATCTGAATTTATTTTTACATTGGATATTTGATTTATATGTGATTTACTTGAATTTGATATTTTGATTTTTATGTTTATTTGAATTTGTTTTTAAATCATTGAATGGCTGAGATCGTGGTTTTCTCTGTCAGGCTCTTTTTCCACGCTAGTAACAGGCTGAGTCTGACACTCTCATTTCCAAATTTACATTTGATTTTGATTTTGAATTAAAAAGTAGGAATGAATTCATTGTCTTTTATTTAACCTTGTTCCTCTAATAGTAAACCCATACCAGAGTACAATTTGTCATTTTTGGCAAGATCTGGCTTTTCAACACAACGAAGGGTAAGAAGTTTTTGACGATCACGTTGGCCTAGGTAAGTTACACTACAGGGTACTTCCCGTGAATTGAGAATCTTGAAATTTGGTACGAAGCAACGTCTTATATCACAGATAAAGGAAAAATTGCGAAAACCGTAAATTTGTAGCAATATTGCCAAAAAATTAAGTTTGTACGGAACCCTCCGTGCGCGAGCCTAACTCGCACTTGACCGGTATTTTTTTTAATGTATAAATGTTTTAACTGGCCTACAAATTTAGTTTTTTGCTTTAGTAATTAATGCATCTTTTGTTAGCTACGTTCTTCCTAAAATCAGAAAGTCAAACGTAATAAAGAAAAGAGAATTATGAACTGTGTAATGTGCGATTAATAGAGCAAAGGCCGTTCATCTTATCAAGTTCCACTAAAACTACGGTTATGACACAAATGGACCATTTCATTAAGATCAATGGGCGAATGTAATTGTTAAATCGGATAATTAAATTAGAATACTCAGCATTCCATTCTTAGAAGTACATATGAGAATGCAACGTACTCGACTCTAATCAACATTAGAAATGTATTACTGAATTAGCGTGCTTTCTCACAATAATTTCACTCTAAAGAATTAAAATACGTATATATAATACTGTATATACTACTTACTTCCATGTGGAAAGAATTTGGCGTATATATCTTTAAAGCAGTCTTCATGGACGACGCCCTCGGGGCATTCCTGAAACAGAAATTATAAATGAAAATAATCGTATCAAAGAATTGTAAATTAATTAATTAATTAATTAATTAGTCATTATACACATTATGACGTCAATGTTTAAATTTCAGTTTTCTTTCATTTTGTATCTCACAAATATTGGAGTGTTTTCTACAAGGTCACCTTCATCCCTTTCGCCGTAGATCTAGTAGACATTTACCTAATTTTCATTACTAATAGTCTAAACTAAGCAATAAATAGCGAAACTATACAGGGTGTTCCATTTTAAATAAGATGAATAAAAACACACTTGCTTAAAAATTTCAACAGATTTAATTAGTGAACCTTACAATTGTTTCGCTAAACTTTGGCTTCAGCAGAAGATTATTATTTAGTCCAGTCAAATTAGACCAACAAATAAGAGTAAAGCTACATAAATTCCCACCAAGCTGAAAATCAGTGGGATTGTTTAAAATATGATTAAAAATAGAATTTGAAAGTTCCCCATCTTTCACCTTTATTGAAAAATTTTTATTCAAGATTAAAGATAAAAAAAATGGGATTTTCGCGATTTTCAACAAAACGGTAAGTTTTATCATAAAATTACTCCAGACAAAAATTGTAGATCATAAAATTATTGTTACGAGTACTTGCCAATTAAGTTGGTGTGAGCATAATTAATGAACATCTTCCCTGATTACATAAGGAATATTCTCGGCTTTCCTGAAACATCTAGAAAACACCAGTAAAGATCAATGGGAAAACAATTGGAATACTAGACGGCTGTAGAATACCCTAGAAAAAGGCTGAGAAGACTATAAAAGCGGACGAGACACTCACACCGAGTCAGTTGACAGTTTACAGTAACAGCTGATGCAAAGCGATCGATAGGCGATACAGGCGAACCATAGAGGCGATAGTGTTCATAGAGAGCGATAAATAGTGTCTACCGGAACGGCGATTAAAAAGTGACTTTTAGTGAAATAAATTGTGCGGACTTGTTCATAACTGTAGTGTAGTCAAATTAATTTTAGTAATTAAATAAACTCGTTGTTTTGTTTTGTTAATTGCGTTTTCTGTGACCGAACACGTCACATTTGGTGTCAGGTGTGGGGTAGTAAGGGAATTGAAGATTCCCGAAGAAAGTTAGTGCGACAGATCGTAGCAGAGATCCGAAGTGAAGAAGAATTTTGAAGCCTTATGCCAGTAACAAGAAAACAATCAGCGATAATGGAAGAACAAATAAAGGCTTTAATGGAAATGATGAAGGCAATGAAGGCAGGCCAGGAAGAAATGAAGGCAGGCCAGGAAGAAATGAAGGCAAGCCAGGAAGAAATGAAGGCAGGCCAGGAAGAAATGAAGAATAAAATGGAAGCTGGACAAGAAAGAATGGAATGTGGCCAGGAAGAAATGAAGGAAGAAATTAAAGCAGGCAAAGAAGAAATTAAAGCGGTTCAAGAGAAATTGATCGAAGATATAAGGACAATAAAAATTGAGCAAGAAGGATTAAAAGAAGAATTGAAGGAAGTCAGAGTAGAAGTGCAAGAAGAATTAAAGGAAGTACGACAAGAATTGGAGACGAGACAAGAGAAACTAAGAGATCAGTTGAAAGAAGAAGTACAAAAGGAAGTAGAGAAGATACGACAAAAGTTCGATAACACTAGACCGGCTAGTGAAGTAAAGTCCGAAGACACTGCGAAGACGATTAGAATTAAACCACCGACTTTCGACGGAAAAGTTTGCTGGTCTGTGTACAAACGACAGTTCGAGGCAGCGGCAGAAGCAAACAACTGGAACGATTTTGAGAAAGCAACGGCGCTGGTCATAGCCCTGCGAGGAGAAGCATTGGATGTCCTTCAAGGTATTCCAGAGCGCCAACAACGGGACTTCTCTGCGCTGCTAGAGCGACTTGAAATGAGATATGGCGACAAACATTTACAACAAGTGTACCAAACCCAACTAAAGTGTCGCAATCAGAGGACATCAGAAAATCTACAGGAGTTCGAGGCCGATGTGGAACGTCTAGTTAGATTGGCCTATCCTACCGCTCCGCAGGACTTTGCAGACCAGCTAGCAGTCCAAACATTCGTCGATGGCGTGAGGGACACCGACTTACAGCAAGTTCTCCGTTTGGCCCGCCATAAGACTGCGAGTGACGCACTGGCGCACGCCTTAGAATTCGAAGCTGCAAAACAAGCTTCCAAGGGCCACGTGCGTGTACGCCAAACAGCTGTTGAAGACGACGAATACAAGAATGAAGTTACGAGGCTGATTAAAGAATGCGTCGAAACTGTCAAGAAGACTACCATCAACGACAAGAGAGAATCGGCCAAATGTTGGGAATGCGGGAAGGTCGGTCACTTTTCTCGAGACTGTGGCCAAAATAAAGGAAGACCAAGGTGCTGGGAATGTGGAAGGCACGGACATTTACGGCGAGACTGCCCGGCCGAAGAACGCCGTGCGGACCGACAGCAGTCGGGAAACTAAGATCAGCCAACTTTGAGGGGCGCAAGTTGGCTTCTCCCCACCAAGCCCCAGCCGAAATCGTCGTTTCCCAACTAAACGGAAGCAAGTCCTTATTCGTCGAAGGTCACATCAACAACAAGAAGGTTAGAATGGTGGTCGATACGGGAGCTTCTAAGACCATAATCCGGCCGAACATCGTTAACGAGTGGAGAATCCGTCCCCTGCAGAGGAAGCTACGTTTGACCACGGTTACCGGAGAAACAGCGCCGATTAGAGGAGAATGCGATATCGAATTGAGATTGGGAGAAGTATGCCTTCGACACAGGGCACTGGTAGCCGATGTCGCCGACGACGTGATCGTTGGATTGGATCTTCTTGAACGAAACAAAATTAATCTGGATTTGGGCTCCGGCATTTTACGCATCGGCAAGGAAGAGTTGGTGATGACAAACCCCACCAAAGAGTACGGTCTTCGAAAGGTCATCATAGCAGAAGACCGATTACTACCTGCTAGATCCGAGGTAGTTCTCAAAATAAACATCGACGGCGAAGGTGCGGATGGTTTGGTGGGGATAGTAGAAGCCAAAAACCCGGATTTGACACAGAAAGCCATACTGATAGGACGAACACTAATTCGAACTGGGACGCCGAACGCATCTGTCAGAGTGGTCAATCTGAAGGACTTCGAGCAAAAAGTGTGTAAAGGAATGGAAGTAGGAGTCCTTGAACCCGTGGTGTCCATCCTCCAGTGCGAAGTTGAAGCTGAACCCTCAATGGCAGAGAGCGAACCACTTCCAACCGTTCTTCGAGACTTAGTGCAGCGTTCGGCCACAAACCTTAACAGCGACCAAATTAGAAAATTCGAAGAACTACTCAGCAAGTATCGAAACGTCTTCGCCCTCTCTGACAACGACTTTGGGAGAACGAATCTGACATACCACCGTATAGACACGGGATCAGCTCGTCCTATTAAACAACCATCTAGAAGAGTTCCATGGGCTAAGCAAGAAGAAGTCAACAACCTGGTGAAGAACATGGAAGAACAGGGGGTAATCGAACCATCACAAAGTGCTTGGGCTTCGCCGATAGTGTTGGTTAGGAAGAAGGATGGATCGACCAGGTTCTGCGTTGACTACAGGAAGCTCAACGACGTAACTTTAAAGGACAGCTATCCCTTACCCAGAATCGACGACACCCTTGACAGCTTGGTTGGTGCCAAATGGTTTTCAACGTTAGATTTGAAGAGTGGATACTGGCAAGTGGAACTGGATCCACAAGACAAGCAGAAGACCGCATTCACGACTGGTTACGGGCTGTGGCACTTTAACGTTATGCCATTTGGACTATGTAACGCTCCCGCCACCTTCGAGCGACTTATGGAAAATGTGCTACAAGGGCTGAATTGGAAGGTTTGTCTGGTGTACCTAGACGACGTGATAGTACTGGGAAAGACATTCGAAGACCACCTCCAGAATGTCGAAGAAGTGATCAAGAAGCTTTCAGCAGCCAAGTTGAAACTCAGTCCCAAGAAATGCCATCTGTTTTGTAAGGAGGTGAAATATCTTGGCCACGTTATCACCTCAGCAGGAATAAGAACTGATCCTGACAAGACTGAAGCTGTGAGAAGTTGGCCTGTCCCGAAGAACCAACACGACTTGAGAAGCTTTTTGGGGCTGTGTTCCTATTACCGACGATTCGTAAAGGGATTTGCAGATATAGCTCGACCGCTCCACAAGTTAACAGAGGATGGTGTCCCTTTCCAATGGTCAGAACGATGTCAGCAAGCTTTTGAAACACTGAAGTCTACCCTTTCTCAAGCCCCAATACTGACGTACCCACAGTTCGACACAGACTTCATTGTCGATACGGATGCCAGCAATGTAGGAATTGGTGGTGTACTGTCGCAGATGCAGGAAGGAAAAGAAAAAGTCATTGGCTACTTCAGTAAGGCACTGTCAAAGCCGGAGCGAAACTATTGCGTGACCCGTAGAGAATTGCTGGCAGTCGTCAAAACTCTCGAACATTTCCATAAGTATCTCTACGGACGAAAATTCCTGCTAAGGACAGACCATGCGTCCCTGAAATGGCTGCTGCAATTTAAAAACCCAGAAGGACAACTGGCTCGATGGCTACAGCGGCTACAAGTATACGACTTCAGCATCGAGCATCGTGCTGGAAAACAACATGGTAACGCTGATGCCCTCTCGCGAAGACCATGCTCGAAGAACTGCAAACATTGCATGGCCGCCGAAAAGAAGGAACCAGTCAACTTGGCAAGGATCTGTCAGACGATGGTGGAACCTGAAGAACACTGGCAGAACGAAGACCTGGCGAAAGATCAAGATAATGACGAAGACATTAAACCGATACTGCGGTGGAAAAAGGCAGGAACAGCACGACCTACCTGGGCAGATGTTAGTAGTACGAGTACCATCACGAAGAGCTATTGGGCCTTATGGGATTCACTCATCGTCGAGAATGGGGTACTAAAAAGAGTGTGGGAAAGCCCTGACGGAACTAAAATTCGACATCAAGTAGTTCTCCCGAAGAACAGAGTCAATGAGGTGCTGACAGAAGTCCATGGAGGTATTGGTGGAGGACACTTCGGAGTAACAAAGACGTTGGAGAAGGTGCGAGAGCGATTTTATTGGCTAAAGTGTAGAAGAGACGTCGAAAATTGGTGTAGGAAGTGTCCAACGTGTGCGTCAGCCAAGGGACCTCAGACTCGAAGCCGAGGGCGAATGAAGCAGTACAATGTTGGTGCCCCATTTGAGAGAATAGCTCTGGACGTAGCAGGACCATTCCCAACAACAGCTGCTGGCAATAAATACATCTTGGTAGTGATGGACTATTTTAGCAAATGGCCCGAAGTGTACGCAATCCCAAACCAAGAAGCTACTACGGTCGCTGGAATGCTGGTCAACCAATGGATCAGCCGGTATGGAGTTCCGATGGAGATCCACTCTGACCAGGGACGGAACTTTGAATCCGCAGTATTCCGGGAAGTCTGTGAGCTGCTAGGAGTACAGAAAACTAGGACCACTCCATTACATCCACAATCTGACGGAATGGTCGAACGGTTTAACGCGACGCTAGAAACCAATTTGAAAATGGTTGTTAACGATCATCAGACAGACTGGGACCAGCATATACCTTTGTTCCTGTTGGCCTATCGAAGTGCGGTTCATGAGACCACCGGCAGAACACCAGCCAGCATTTTATTTGGAAGAGAGCTGAAGTTACCGATGGACATCCGGTTTGGACACCCAGAAGATCGGCGACCTTCAGCTACCGACTACGCACAGCAGCTAGAGGAACGACTCGATGCCATCCATAGAGCCGTTCGTAACAAAATCCAAGTAGAGAGTGACCGCATGAAGACCAGGTACGACCGGAGAGCCAACAGCACAGGATTCAGAGAAGGGGACCAGGTGTGGCTTTACAATCCTGTCCGTCGGAAAGGACGCTCACCGAAGCTACAGCGAGCCTGGGAAGGACCTTACACTGTGGTCAGAAGGCTGAATGACGTGGTCTACCGTATTCAGAGAGGACCAAAGGCCAAGATGAAAGTTGTACACTTGGACCGCCTGGCGCCCTACAAAGGTCAAGACATTGATCGGGACGATCAATTCTAAGAAGGGGACAGTGTTACGAGTACTTGCCAATTAAGTTGGTGTGAGCATAATTAATGAACATCTTCCCTGATTACATAAGGAATATTCTCGGCTTTCCTGAAACATCTAGAAAACACCAGTAAAGATCAATGGGAAAACAATTGGAATACTAGACGGCTGTAGAATACCCTAGAAAAAGGCTGAGAAGACTATAAAAGCGGACGAGACACTCACACCGAGTCAGTTGACAGTTTACAGTAACAGCTGATGCAAAGCGATCGATAGGCGATACAGGCGAACCATAGAGGCGATAGTGTTCATAGAGAGCGATAAATAGTGTCTACCGGAACGGCGATTAAAAAGTGACTTTTAGTGAAATAAATTGTGCGGACTTGTTCATAACTGTAGTGTAGTCAAATTAATTTTAGTAATTAAATAAACTCGTTGTTTTGTTTTGTTAATTGCGTTTTCTGTGACCGAACACGTCACATTATCTATAAAATTTGTATCTCTAAAATACCCCAAAATAAGCTATGTGACAAATAAATCCCCAAGAACTAGAAAATATTTAGTGCAAATAGAAAAAAGATTGTAGAGGAAAATTTTTCCCCAGATGAAAATGTATCCCCAAAAAATACCCCAAAGGAAAAACAATCCCCTATTTTTTGGGGAAAATCCCCGAATCTGGCAACCCTGAGACTAACAGTACTTCATTTATTGGACACACTGACATAAAGCAGGTACTTATAAGACCCTAGCCATGCATACAATTGAACAGGAGACAGATGTTGTCTCGAGGGTGACACTGGCGTATAAAATAAGGGACCGGGTTTCATTTTACCTGATATCTCAGAAACGGTGGCTCTTAGGAAAAAAATATTCATACATATTTTGTAGATAATTTTATGATCTACAATTTTTGTCTGGAGTAATTTTATGATAAAACTTACCGTTTTGTTGAAAATCGCGAAAATCCCATTTTTTTGACCTTTGACCTTGAATAAATTTTTTTCCATACTGGGGAAAGATGGGGAACTTTCAAATTTTATTTTTAATTATATATTAAACAATCTTACTGATTTTCAGCTTGGTGGGAATTTATGTGACTTCGAATGTCTAAATTGACCGGACTATATTAACTTAAACTATAAAATGACGAATAAAAACACACAAGTTTAAAAATATCAACAGATTTAATTAATCAACATTACAATTGTTTCGCCAAACTTTGGCTTCATTAGAAGTTTATTATTAACTTAAATCTAAAGTGATAACATATTAAGGTTGGATGAGTACAAAACACGTTGGGTAAATTTCACAAACATTTTATTAGAGTATTGTTAACGAAATCGTTTCGGCTATGAGGCTATGAGGCTATGTACACAGTACAAAACTGTATCTTATGTTTATGGCCTCATAGCCGAAACGATTTCGTTAAGAATACTTGAATAAAATTTTTGTGAAATTTACCCAACGTGTTTTGTCCTCATCCAACCTTAATATGTTATCACTTTAGGTTTAAGTTAATAATAAACTTCTGATGAAGCCAAAGTTTGGCGAAACAATTGTAATGTTGATTAATTAAATCTGTTGATATTTTTAAACTTGTGTGTTTTTATTCGTCAAAATTAATATGAATTTCAATCAAGTATCGATAGTATAAATTAAATATATATAAAAAAAAGTTTTGTTGTCTGAAATTCTCAACATTCAGATTAATTTTTTTGAATATTTCGAAGAGAAAGTTGCACCAAAGACCAAAAATAAATATAAAATAAAAAAAAGTGTCATTTATTTACGAAACGGTGAAGTTTTTGGATACGTTCATGTTATGAATTTTACCTCTAAATTAACCGAGCATTTATAATACAGGGTGTTCCATTTAAAATAACGAAGTTAGTGACCATTTCCTGTATAACTGGAAGTGAAACTTCATTGAAATCGTTAAAAGTTCATATAAAATTATTACGAATGCTAAATTTGAAAATTAAATTTCAATTATTACTTCTACGTCCTAACGAATGACTTACGTTGTAAACCCTGTATACAATGGAGAAATAAAACAACATTTGAAAAATTCCCTTAAAGATAAATAGCAGAAAGCAGTTATTCACTTTGTCGAGAATGTTCTTCTTTTTATTATCGTTTTTGTATTTTATTTCAATTGAACATAAGTACTTATTTATGTAACCATATATGCTTACATATGTAAATGAGCTTTCAACATTAAGTTATTGTAAGTGTTTATGGATTTTCTTTGGCGAGGAGGGTGCATGCAAAATACATATATTATGGTTGTCTGTTTGGGTGTTGCGGTAGTGTTTTCGCCGCCCTATTATAATGTGGTTATGCAAAGTCATCCGTTTTTGTCTTCTCAAAGCACCCTGCTATAGAGGCAAAACAGGGCTCTCGGTCGACATTAACATAGCAACTTCCCTAGTGCAATTAATCTGCACAATAGACAAACTTCCATTTTGACACATCTGTCGTTGTTATTACGTAAGGTAAACGACGTTTGTTGTTGGATGAACCTGTTTTTAGGATTTCGTACCACTAAAAGTCAACTATTGTAGGTATTATTATTCAACATTCCTTTACATACTTAGGTTGTTTGATATGAATCTACTACTAAGTGTAATATAACTATAGTAAGTAGGAAGGAGTAACCTCCAAGGCGTTTCATCAGATTGACAAAAAAAAATTTAAAATTTCTCTTGAATCATACCACTTTTTTACAGGGTTACGGTTAAGTCGACCTAGATCCTTTAAGAGGTTGTAGTTTCCCTCATTTCTGACTGATTTGATTATGAAAGACCGTATCCCAAACTTAACCGTTTTCAAGTTATTGGACTTTTAAGTTTTTTTATAAAAATTGCCGATTTTTTGGTCTATTGTCCCATTTGTTTTTGTGTTTTATGCCTCTAATTTATTTGTTTATGCTATTTTGCTGTAGTACCTACATACGTTGCTTTATTATTCTCAACACTAAAATTACAGGTAACTGAACCAACTGGGTCGCAGTTGTTGATTAATAGTTAAAAAAAAGTAATAAATTCGTAAAAAATTTTTTTTTCCTTTTTACTTATTAAAAACAAAGACTAAGACAGTTATGCTGCAAATGTGCTTAAGAATATCTATGGTTCTTTAGCTATCCAACAAGGTATAATAAGCTAGGATATTATCAGAAATCTTACAAAAAAACTTTGATAAAATGCTTCCAGATGGTAGTAAAAAATAACGGTACTTAAGCGTCAAATTTATCCCTTGAGTCAGAAAACAAAATAAAACAATCCAAATAGGTACTAAATAACGTTTATTAATCTTTTCAAAGAAAGTTTATAATGTATGTTCCACATGTCCGCCTCTGTTTTGTACACATACTCTCATTCTGTGTCTCAAGCCACTTTTTACTACACCAGTTGTTAATCCTCTTCTTATTTCGTTTGCCGCATCGATAATTTTCTTCTTCAAAACATCAACAGATGTAATTGGATTACAAAAATAGAAACAAATAAATTAGAGGCACAAAACACAAAAAAAAATGGGACAATAATACTTTAATTTTGACGAGTATTGAGAGTCTAAAGGATTTGGTGACAAGGGTATCTGAAAAGTAGATACTTGAAAAGGTCAAAGCTAGCGAAAAAACAAGAAAAATTATGGTGTTTGGGGAATAAAGAGAAAAAAAAGGAAAAGAGATTATGGAAAGGGGCGGTTATGGAAAAGATTAAAAAAATACTTATAATACTGAGTGAAAACAACTAGGATGATGTAATATGATATGATAAAAAATATAACAAAAGTATTTTTAAAAAGGACTTTTACTTCGAAGCTACAAGTTAATGATTACCAGATCTAGTCTGAAGCTAGAACGAGGGTGGAAAAAGCAAACGTAATTGTGAGAAAAATGTGGGGAAAAGGAAAGGCATTAGCTATGTAACAATGACAGAGATAGAAGATTAATGCTTTTCAGTGGACTACGAAGAGAAAAATAAGTATGAGGGTGTATATGAGCAGTAAATATATCAGATCTTAAAGGACATGAATACATCAGAGTATGTTGTGAGAAGGAAAAGAAAATTCGGAAAAATTGCACAAAAGGCTTTAAAATAGGATAATTAAATATAAAGTAAAAATGGAATTGCTAGGGCTGGGGAAAACCGGGGACGAATGTTTGGAAAATGGTTAGAGTAACTTTAAAGGGGTGTTAAAATTAAAGAAATTTAAAGTTCGACATATGCGAGAGTTCAATAAAAATCCTTTGGAGCTCATGGCAAGAAGAAAAAAAAACTTTTGGGTGTTTCATTCCCACCATTATAGGTAGGCAGGCTGTCCCCCCCCGACCTAAACTCTTGTGCAAAGTCGGAGGGGTAGGGCGGAAGGCCCTCCTCAGCCTCCTTCAGGAATCGTGAGAATGGGTGGGTGGTGGTGTGGGGGAAGAAAGATGAGACGGACGAAATGAAGACAGAAGAGAAATGAAAGACTATCTGTGGAATATTACTACCCCAGCATTTGCCTAAATGATCCAAGGAAACCACAGAAAAACTTGGACCAGAGTGGCCGGCCCCGGAGTCGAACCGGTGACCTCCCTAATGCTAAGGAATGATCAAGCAAGAAGATTAACGACCAAACCATTTCATAGAAAAAAAAAATCATGAGTGTAATTACCCGATGTAGGAAGGGTAAAGAATGTGAGAGTGTAAGTACTGGATGATAGAGTTGGATAAAACGTGTACACTATGTGAAGCGAATGATGAATCATTAAAGCACATTTTGGAGGGATGACCGCGGTTACTGTTTTCCCATCTCATGACCTGCCCCTTTTCGTTATTTAATCTGGAACTCTTCTATCGTCAAGACGAGCCAAGCGGAGAGCAAAGGCACTACCTACCTGCTCCAAACGTTTCGTCGTTTTTTTGAACTCTCATAACTTTGGTGTAGATGATGCTAAATAGTTAAAAAATTCAATATATAATGACACCAGTACAATCATTAATCATTCAAAATTTGAATGTCCTAGCTATTACACTTTAGATTTTATTAATGTCTAAAAACCCCCGATTTCGTCACTGATTCACTCATTGATCATCAAAATTCTTAAGGTACTTCCTGAAGTCTTAGAACGCTGAAATTTGGTATGTAAGCTAATATTACTACAAATTACAACAAAAAAATTAAAAAACCAAACCTAACCTAACCTATCCCCCCAGAATAGGAGGTGGAAGTTTGTATGAGACTTGCACAACATTTGCACTAACTACATAATCATGCAGTAATAACTTTTGAAAAGAAAAGTATATTAAACAAATAATAAACTCCCGTGCCCCCTGAAATACTTATAACTAATAATTCCAGACGAAGGGTAAGGCGAAAGTAAAGGCCCGGGGTCAAAATAGGTTATTATTAAACTCTAAAAAGTCCATTAACCAACTTACAAAAATAAATGAAAACTCACCAAATACATTTTCATGTAAAAATGTTGCCAAGACGAGTCTACATAGCTTACCCTGTGAAAAAGTTATCAGATCTCGTATAAAGTCAAGCTCTAAAGACTACACGCTCTAAACCTACAAGCTCTACACTACACCTTAATCAAAATTTATGAAAAAGTGGTCAGATCTCATGTAGAGTCAAGATTCTTGATCTATGCGCCCTTACTTTACCAAGCCTAACTTCACATACTCTACATTTTAGTCATAACGTGATGCTTGGCCGTTTTGCTGCCGTTGCGAAGATTTCATAGGCATTAGTTCATCGTGTGTGAAATAAAACGGCAAAGCCACACGTTTTGACTGAAATGTAGAGTATGTGAAGTTAGGCTTGGTAAAGTAAGGGCGCATAGATCAAGAATCTTGACTCTACATGAGATCTGACCACTTTTTCATAAATTTTGATTAAGGTGTAGTGTAGAGCTTGTAGGTTTAGAGCGTGTAGTCTTTAGAGCTTGACTTTATACGAGATCTGATAACTTTTTCACAGGGTAAGCTATGTAGACTCGTCTTGGCAACATTTTTACATTAAAAAAGTTTTTGGTGGGATTTTCTATTTATTGATTCTTATAAAATGAAGGTTAAAGTTGATATTACCAACACATCTTAATTTTAAACAGCTTTTGAATAATTTTTTTTGAAGTGAAACTTCTTTGGGCGCGATGAGTAAAATTTCAAGGCCATGAAACGACACATTTCGTAACGATTCGTCTCGCGAAACTATGACAATAGAAAGGCTCGCATGCGCATATCGGCATTACAGTCAACTGTTAGTGACCGGCATCTAGTTTACGGTTTCTTAAGTACTTGGAAGAATAAACGGAGGCGAAAACAATTTGATGTTTGTATCTGTTTTCATTTTTAAAACATAAATCCTGAAAATTCTCGTACTCTCTCTTCCTTTCACCAAACATTACTTATTCGTTATAGAGGTATAGAGATCGCCAAAGAAGTTTCACTTCTTTCACGTGTACTGAGTTGGACATGATTAAATTTTGTTTTTTTTTTTTATTTATTTGAGGCATATCATCTTATCATTGATGGTAATTAACTAATGATATTTTGTTACTGTAAAACATCAAATCATCCAAAAAAATTTAAAAAAGAAATAAAAAGATTGAGTTAAAACTTGTCTTGGATATCATAATTAAAAATACTGTGACAGATGTGTCATTCTGACGTTGACAAGCGCCTACTGCGAAGGTTTAGTAAAAGCATAAAAGTAACCTATGACGCGTTCCAGAAAGTCCGAGAGTTGCTGGACGTTTCGAGAGTTGCCTAGAAACGTCCATAATACTATATAAGGAACAGCGTTGAACAGTTTGACAGAGTATTCGATAGAAGAGAGCGACTGATATAAGCGAGAAGAGAAGAAAGCGATTGACAAGCGAAATAGTTATTGAGTTGTTGTTGTTATCAAAATAGTTATTGAATCGTTGTTGTTATAGAGTTAATTTAATAAAAAGTGTTAAAGGAAATTACGTGATAATTGTGAATTACGTAACAATACGTTAGTGACCGGGATTTGTATTCTTCTGATTTCAATATTATACACATCAAATGTTATAGTATTTTAGCCGCGAATAGTCAAAGGGGTGCAATTGCTCAGCTGCTCCCATATTCATACCCCATAAATGACGTCACAAACTTAGGTATCGAAAAGGAAATTAAATAACAAAGGAATCTTATTTTTGTATTCTTTAAATAATTTGAGGCTTAGGTGTCGCATTTAATACATCATAAGTTTTGTATCAAGATCTTTTTGGGCGACTAGACAATCCTAGCCCCTAATTTCAACAGTTATTACTATTCTCCTGATGATGTATCTAGTGTTTATGTTGTCTTAAATTTACCCATATGCCCTGTGCGTAAGCTTTTAATGTAATTGCATTATTCATTTCAATTAGTAAATTGGTTACCTACTGGCGACCTGTGTCCACAGAATAAGTAACGTATTCAGGTAGGTATTCTACGTATATCCAAACAATTTGTCAAATGACGTCGATTAAGCAACCAAACTGCGTTTATTATTCCTCTGATTTGATTTACAGTTCTGTATTCAAATTTCTGAACTGAAAAGTTATATTTATTAAAATAAAATAGAGCTCCTACATAACCCAGCGACAGGGTAGTCTTCTATTACTCAATTGGTTCACTAGAGCGAATATTTTTTTTCAATATCTCCGTGTTAATATTTAAACATACGAGGTCTGCCTATTAAATAACGAGACTGCTTAGGGGACGTTCATAAAATACGTTCGCATACAAGGGGGCGAGGGGTCTTGCTGAGTGTGACAAGATGTGACAAGGGGAGACGTCTACGTTCGCCGTTCATCAAAAAATTTTACTGAATTTTTACAGAATCCTTGGACTTATAATAGAAATAGAAATATTATTTATTTGTTCGTTACAAAAAATATTTATTAATTTATTTAATATTTATAATGAAAATAAATCAAATATTTTTGACTATCAAAATTTGTGTATTATCAATCAAACTTTATCATGTTCAGGGGGGGGGTTAGTTTTTGTGACGTAATATTTACAGGGGGGTCACAGAAAGTGTGACACAGCGTGACAACCGGGGGAGGGGGTAAGAAAGCTAATTTTAGCGTGTCGTATTTTATGAACAGCCCCTTATGAAAAATATTTTTATTTTAAAAATTATTCTACAATCGAATGCTCCACAAGCAATTTTTAATGTCAAGTATACGTATAATGCAAAAATTTTACAAGAAATAATGACCACATTTACATATAATTTAACCCTCTTGCTATTTGCTTATGTATATATTACTAGTACGATTATTGTTTTCAATTTTTTTAGGCAGTTTTATGAATTGCTTTCTATCCAGCTTTTTCTGTTAATAAACTACATACATAGAGCTTTATGTACCTATATACGTATCAATTTATATACATATACGATAGCCGGCCAAAAACTTTTTTAATTTGACTTCCTAAACTCAGTTATCAACGCTGCTAGGTCGATGCGTAGTTTGGCCAAAGTTTAACACCATATTTCTCGTCGAAATTTCCTCAAATCGCCATCGAAGCAATTTGTGAAGTATTCTTCGGACATACATACATAGGTATCTAAGTTTTACACATATTTGTGTGCACATACTGTATGTATTTATTTATTTACAGATGAAGAAAGAAACACGAAACTATTTATTGCCGAGTTTAAGGTATGAGCTGAGAACAAATATCATAGGAAAAGTAATTATATAATAAGGGAATAAGTTCGTTAAAATAATGTGATTTATTATTGGTCAGAAATGTATTGAAACTATTATTTATCGGAGGTCACAAGTAAAAGGTGGCTGACCTTTTATAGATGATTCTTTTATGAGTCGTTTTGAGAGCGATATCTACAGTACCTATTTTCTTCGAGTACGGTTATGATATTTAGCTGATATTTTTGCAATTTTCGGTTTAAATTCTATCAGCTTTCAAGATTTTCTTAATAAATTAAATTCAAGATTCCTTTCTGTTAAATTTACAGTTTCAAGGGTATAATGATTGAAATCTACATGTTAGATGTTATGCATAAAACCAATTCTTCATGAATATTTGCAGTTTTCCCAAAAAAGATTAATGTTTGTTACATTTTCAACATAAAATCGCATATGTTTGACTGAATCGATTATAAAATATGAATGTTTATTCGGAAAACATATGATTATAAATCCGTTGACATTATTAAAGCTCATTATATTCTTTTCAGTGTATTAAATAAACAAAAAAAATGTGAGCCGTCACGGGACGCCTGGCAGCTTTAAAAACATCGAGTTTGTAGAAGTAATATGCATGAAAGACAATATTACGACAGGAACTAAATATGGCATAATGAAAAAATCAAATATTACGAATTTTTTCCATAAAACGATGACTACTTATTTCAAGTTTCGACAACTCAATTCTTGTAATCAGTGACTTCAGTAATAGTTATATATTCGATGTTACCTCTGACAGCATTACTGTGATGATGATGATTGGTCGCGGATAACTGAAGTATGTTACAAAAGTATTGGACATAACATTATCAAGACATCTAATAAATACAGCATCTATTGTCGTTGCATATTTTGGTAGTAGGTCCTCCTGGATTGTTGTTAATTTGCAATTGAAATTCTTTTTGGAGGAACGTAATTAATTGCATTGATTCATCTTTAACAAAATTTACATTGAAATCTCCAGCTAAAATCAATGGTAGTTTATCTTTATTGGTTTTAAAAATTATTGAACCTCTGTGACTGTACGGAAATAATTTCTCATGTAAAAATGAAATACCATTTATTTATTTATTTGGTGAAATGTACACAACAATCATAATTAATTCACTTCCATCTTCTAGTTTACTATAGTAAACGACACCATCGAACCGAGTGGGAAGAGAATCGCACAAGCGCTTGCGCATGGCGAGCGTCGCCACGGCATGCAATCGCCACGGCATGCAATCGCCACGATCGCCACGCTAACAATCCGGTTTACCCGCGCCTATAGATGTTTTACATCAAAAATTAGATACTTTTTAATTACTTGGAAACAATCTGCGGTGGATTTGTTGTGAAACATTGTAATTTTATAAAAAAGGAAAGAAAACAAGATTTCACACGAAATAGTTTATTATATATACCATATATTCGAGTGCCTAATAGTTTTTTTTTTGTGTGAAATTAAAGCTGGGCCAATTTCTGTGAAAATTTATTGAAAATTATTTCAGGAAGTACCGGTATACTAGATCAATTTTATGTATTACAAAGAGGAATAAAGATTTTCTAACGATTACGAAAATTTCTAAAGTGTTATCATTAAGTACGACTGTTGATGATGATTATAGTTCAGATTGAGATTCAGAACACCTAACGTTATTAAAATATGCACCTTTTAGTTCAGTTGACCTATAACGAACGTTTTCTGCATATAAAAAGGCATTTAATTATTAATCGGTACAATAGCAAGCTAAGTTTTATCATTAAATTAATTTAATGTCGTTTTATTGCATTTTTTTTTATCTTTAACAAGCAAAATTAATAAAGAATAATGTGCATAAATAGTACAAACGAAGCATATTGTGACGGACGTAGTGTTTTGGGTAGAATTGACTGCGAAAATGGAATGCAATTTACCCATGCCGCGTTCCAGAATGTTCGAGAAACAGTTGCTGGAATTTTCGAGAATCATCTAGCAACGTCCACAACACTATATAAGCGACAGCGATGGACAGTTTGCAAGTTTTTGACAGTAGTAGTTGGCAGTTAAGAGAGAAATTAATTCTTTTGGTGGAGGGATGAGATAATTGGGGATCTAATACTTCAAAAGATAATAAATTTTATACCACAACGAAGGGATTTAACTAATTTTATGTTTGCCTGTGTTTAAAAGGAATGCGTTTTTACATTATACCCCATCAAATTCAATTAACAGAGGAGAGCGAAAAATCCAATGAGTTTAAAAATTTACTGTTAAATCCCCATTTCAGTTCAGTTGCTCCAATATCATTGGTACTTCAACAACCAATTTAATGGTAATTTTATTACTTTACCGTTCGATACTTAATTAATGTTTTATGACCTATCTTTTTTTTTTAATGGCATTATTAGTATCTAGACATTTAATAAGAAGATTCGATAATGATGGCAATCTCAGTCATTGTTAGAGACGCTATAAATTATATACTACTTTTAAAACGAAATCTGGCTTTACAATAAAACTTATACACTATGAGTGTAAATAGGGAATTAATTAGACGTAGCCGTTTCGAATTAATTATTTATCCGGATGTATAAGGTCCTAAAGTGGGTCGCCAGAGTAACGGGTAATAAATTGTGGATTATTTACGTGCGTATTTTATTTCCCGGTTTTACGTTTCACCCCTTTATAACGCACTAAATTCTGACGCAAATACTGCTCTACTTCCCTACAACAGGACATGGGATAGTGAGAAGTGCAAAAATTAACAACACTTCATGTGGGAGAGCACAAAAGCGGGGTAATAAAACACTAATAGCGACGGGTAATACTTTACAAAATAAATAAAGTAAGGTCTTGTCGGTAAGGAGACATTAAAAGACTTGAATTATAGGCACGTAGAGTATTTATGTTAAAATGTGTCTCAGTTTGGAGTTAATAATAATAATAATTAATGTTTCATTTATATTTTATCTACTAATTAGTTACATCAATAATCATAGGTAATTTATCAAATAGAGCAAAGTGGAATTTTTAGCTAGAATTAATAATAAGCAATTATAGTATTGGTCTTACTTTGTATTTTTTTTATCTTGCGCCTTTAGTAAGTCCAAGACTTAACTATACTTTCAAGGTTAAGATTAAGACCAAAGAACAAGTCCAAGATGAAGAGTAAAACGTATTAGGAGCATTTGAGAATCTAATGAGCCTTGATATTAACGAATGCAGAGCAACAATTCTTCATCATCCTTCCAACGAATGATTTTGTTGGTACCTGTAATGCACTGGCGCATCCAGGATTGGAATCTGGGGGAGGGTAGGGTAGACGTTAATATAGCTATGTTGAAGACTAGTTTTGTTTTCAGCTATAAACCGAGCAGCATTGAATCATTGCTTAGCATTCGGGAGGTCACCGGTTTGATTCCGGGGCCGGCTACTCTGGTAGTTTCCTTGGATTATTTAGACAAATGCTGGGGTAGTAATATTCCACAGATAGTCTTTCACTTCTCTTCTGTCTTCATTTCGTCCGTCTCATCTTTCTTCCCCCAAAACATCACCCACCCATTCTCACCATATCTAAAGGAGACTGAAGACGAAGAGGGCCTCCCGTCCTACACCTCCGATTTTGCACAAGAGTGTAGGTCGGGGAGGACAGCCCGCCCACCCATATTGGTGAGAATGAAACACCTAAAAGTTTTAGTTTTTTTCTCCAGCTATAAGTTAGTGAAGAACTTAGCAGAAGCGTAAGTAAGTGAACAGTGAATATTATTGAGACAAGTGGCGGTTTTACTGTAGGTGCATTTGTTCAGTGAACCCCCTTAAAAATTGAACTACCTACACCATATAATTTTATCCTTTTAATATTTATAATATAATTGCTAATTATCGTATAATATAGGTACTACCTTTTTTACCATTACCCTCATAGTTCATAATTACATACACAACACCAACCCGTAATCCATAGAAAATATTTAAATTGTTGTCTTGTCGCTGACAAAATTACCTAACTTTTTCGGTTCAAGTTGGATCCTGAACATATCGCGAGAGCGGTACTCCGTGTGTTAAAAAGAGAGCAGTCGGACGCGTGAAATGGAAGATAAAATACACTCAACATACAGCGTTTAGGTGCAGTGAACGAAAAGCATGTGTACGCTGCGCCGGCGCGGGTCTCCAACAGTCTGTTCAAGTCTGCTTTCGGCCGCCGAGGCCGACCAGGTGGAACTATAACACTCGAACAGTAAAAAATGTGTAAGAAAACGCAGAACATTTAAAGGATGCCTGGAATGTATTATAGACTCTGTAGGAAATGATTATCATAGTTATAACGAAGCTGAAATGTTACTGGGCTATTTAAACAATGACCATTTTAAAAATTGGTTTACTTTTTTGGTAAAATCATATGCCTCACTATGAAATTCTTTTTGATGATTACATGTTCTTCATTTTGTGAACCCCCTTCGTATTCGACCACGAGCCGCCACTGATTGAGACGCAATTAAGGATAGTGGATTGTTGATGTCGAGGAGATACTGTTAAAGTCGTTTCGTTTCTTGCAATTTAATATTTTTTTCAGTCATTCTTAATAAATCGTGGGGAGGAGGGTAATTGACCCGTTAATACGCCCCTGCAGTAATGATGTGTATATGTAATGAGAAAAGAACTCAGAAGCTTGAAAGGAAAAATCTTTAAAAGTATAAAAATGCAATTGAAGAAAGTTACCTTCATTTATAGTAGTTAATCCTAAATACATTAATTCATGATTAATTGATTAAATCAAACCTACTTCAGACAACCTTAAGCCAATTAGGAAAAACTTGTTGCTCCTGGTTGAGATAGGTTCTCCACGAATTCTTCAATAACGGTAGCAATACTAAAAATGTCAGAATTTTCATCAATTTGCTGCAAAAGAACGCATAACCTCTCTTTTTGTCAATGGAGGATTCACTGAAATTACTTTTATTCTTTTTCACAGCTGCCAAGCGTGCTTAATCTTCGGAGTTCGATGACAGATATTTTCCTGAGGTATTTCTGGCAGCAATGAAAGAATACAGGAGCTTAGTGAATTAGTAATTTCGGCTAAAAATTTTAATGTAAACCATTCTATTATCATTCATTGCCTAGATAAGTTCAAAAGTATGAAAATGATACCTCATAAAATCTTTACTAACACCATCAATATCAAATGTATCCAAATTTTTACCGGATTTGTTGAATAGGAACGTGTAATCTTCATTCCTGAAGAATCCTGGCAATGGGAATTTACTGAAATCACTTTCGTTGTTTTTCACAGCTGCCAAGGGAGCCTAATCTTCAAAGTTTGATTATAGACGTTTGCCTTAAGGTACTTTTAGCAACCTTGAAATAATATAGCAGCCTTGGTTGCGAGAATCTTGGCTAAGTACTTCATATGGACCACTCCATTATCTTTTGTGGCCTCAATAAGTTCATAAATTATGAAAATTTACTTGTTGGGCTCCCACAAACTTTCTACTCACAACAAAGTTATAGATATCCAAATATTAACCAACTTGCTTCAGTATTTGCTTTAGTAGAACGTGTAATCTCCCTGACTGAAGAATCCTGGCAATGACGACCCACTGGAATCACTTTCACCCTTTTTCACAACTGCCAAACGTACTTATTCGTCGAAGTTTGATGATAGACGTTTTTGTTGTTGGCTAAGATTATCGATTATGACTTGTCGTCTCAACAATTCGGAAAGTATGCAACGTGGGTCCCCACAAACTGTCTACTAATAACAACGTCGAATAAGTTCAACTTTTCACCAGCGGAACGTGCAATCTCTGTTTTTGAAAAGTCTTGTCAATGAGGATCCATTAGAATCACTTTTGTACTTTTCCATAACGTTCGAATATGCAATTCCTTGAAGTTTGTTGGAGAATGTTATTCTTCACGTAGTTTTGGTAACCGTCAAAGAATTCAAGAATTTGACAAGAAGAGTTAAGTCTGAAAATTTCAATAAGACTCCTCGACACTTCAGAAAGCTCAAAAAGTATGAAAATTGTGGAGAGGACCATTTCAAAAATTCTACTAACAACAGCTAATTGTAAGTCAGAATTATCACCAAATTGCTGCGATGGAATATGCAACCTTCATTTCTAAAGAACCTTGGCGATCTAACTAAATTTGGCGCCAGACGTTTTCCCTCAGGTGTTTTTATTAACCGTAAAAAATATAGGAGCTTGATAGTGAGAATCTTGGCTAAGAACTTCAAGACCATTCTACCATAATTAGTTACCTTAGAAAATTTTCTACGGCCATGGCAAAATTGAACGTGTTTAAATTTTTACCATACTAATCTGCTGTAGTGCATATAAGAAGAATCCTCTCAGTGGAAGTCATTCAGGAATCACTTTCGTCTTCTTCTACAGCAGCCAAAACTGTTTAATTTTGAAGATCGATTTTTTTTTAAATGTGCTAGTATCAGGCCTTCTTAAACTATGGGTCGCGATCCCAAATGGGGTAGCGTAGCAAAATTCTGGGATCGCGAGAGATTTTTTCAAAATGACATGGCTATTCAAGCTGTGTTATTTGTCGATATCTTTGTGAAATTAGGCGATCTCAACTTGTCTCTTCAAGGAAAAAATTGTGATATATTTACTTCGAATGATAGAACTGAAAGTTTCATTAAAAAGATCAATATTTTGAAAAGTAGGATAGAAAAAAAATCGTTCGAAAAGTTTTCCAATGTCGACAATTTTATAATCGAGAAAAATTATTGTGAAACTTTATTGCAAAAATTATTGTAAATCACTTAAAAGCGCTATGCAATTGTTATGTCAAAAAATCAGAGACATCCATCTCATTAAATTTTTTCCTTCAATTTTAATTTAATACTTACCACCTTACGACTGCGTTCGAATCTATTCGAGCGAACTAAGACGGTTAGAGTTCCCTTTTATTTATGTCATAGCAAAAATGCAATTTTGATAATAAATAGTGCATGTAATTTTTGTAACTATAATCAATACAAATTTACAACTTTTTGCGCAATTTTTAATTTTAGATTTTTGTATGTTTTTTAATGAGTTCTAAAACTATGTATTTTCATATGTATATGTATATTGTTACCTAATAAATAACATCAAAAAATATTTATTTAGTTTTCTTTTATATTTATATGGGGTCGCCAGGAAACACACAATCATAAATGGGGTCGTGAATGAAAAAAGTTTAAGAAGTCCTGTGCTAGTTCATATAGTCGAATTTATTTTCTTGAATCATTTTACAATTTGACTTTTGCTCAAAAGTTATTTATTCAAAATATTGTTTGAGGTCACAAAATGACTGAGTTCCAGTTCAAGTAACAAACCGTTATTTAAAAAAAGCACCTCTATCGTTTCAAGAAACAGAAGCAGATTATAAAATGGGATAAAAACTAGCGGTGGGACAAATTAATTCCTGGAGAATTAATTTCTGGATGAATAAACGAATTTATTTCTAGGAATTGTTTCGTATTGAAAAAGCAAAACATCCAGAAATTATTTCGCTTTGCAAATGAAACAATTCCTGAAAAATAAATTCGTTTGTTTCCGGTTTCCTTTCAAAACTCATTTAATGACTAACTACAATTAATATATCAACACAATAACACAACAAGAAAACACACCGGTAATTACTCTCGCGGGGGGGGGGGTTAGGTTAGGTTAGGTTAATTTTTTTGTAAATTTATTTCTTTTATTGTTTTCCCCCGCTAGGGCAATCCATTTTACATTGTTAAAAAGGCCTTTCAATCGCAAACAGTCATAGCGATGCATCCGTTTTAGTCTATTTACAAGAATTTCTAGATATTGATTGATTGTGTAAATTGAGAAAATATTTCTAGAAATTATTTCGTATTTTATATTTTCATCAGGAATTAATTCGCTCATTTACAGAAATTTGACCAGGAATAGTTTCGTTTTGAGGACGTATGAATTTCTCAGAAATTAATTCGTAAAAAAATCAGAAATAGTTTCGCTTCCATTTTTTTCGGGAAAATTGCTCCAGGAATTAATTCGTAGAGCCAAAACTAGCTACCAGTCTTGAGAAATTTCATTATCAAATCCTGTTTTGTTAATAAATACAGTCGCTAAATCCGGTGTCAATTAACTGGATGGCTTGGTAAAACAATCTTACACCTTCCAGATCATAGTTTAACATCCATGTTCTTGGACCATTGAGAAGAATGCTTTCATTTTCCTCTGTCTTCATTTTTCTCCATCTCATCCTCTCATCAATCTCTCCCCAATCACTGCCCACTCAATATTATAATCCTTGAATAGAGCTAAAGAGGGTATTCCACCCTACTCTTTGTTTTTGCACTAGAGTATATGAACTGCACGACTTCCAGTTTCAACAGCTAGTGGGTTTAGATATAAAAAAGTTTTACGTAAATTGATAACTGGTGTTAGTCTTCAGTTTTCAGTCTCCAGTTCATTTTACCAGTTTTACATTATTTTTTTATGTTTAAATAAGCATTTTGCAGAAAGTTTTACTTTTAAGGCTATTGTAATTTTTAACTGACGTGTATTTTATTCAATATTTTGCGAGTACTTTGTTTGCCTATTCACCAGGCAATTTTTTTTGAAAGCTCCAATCATCATCCCACAAAATATAGTATCATGTAGTAAGTTTTTTAGGTAAGGAGTCCTATTACTTTGTAATTAATTTGACATCTATTTGTGTCACGCCCACATCCCATAAGAAAATGTCAACGTGTCATCCATTGAATTACGCAATGTCGTTACTTACTTCGCCCTTTATTCAATTAGGGGAAAGTCACATGTCCTTTTGAAATTTCAAACGATCATTGTTAACTAAATTGTCGATGACGGAGCTGGCAGGAATATTTAATAGCAACTTTGTATTTTCAGCAGTCTGCGTGCGTCTCTTTGTATTCCCTAATAACGTTGAAAGTAGGAACGTTAAAAAAGAACTCTGGAAATGAACGGTTATTATTCTCTTCTTTTGCCATTACGAAAAAGGTGACAAATGAACGCACAGTCGAGAGAGAGGAACGAGCTAAATGATGGTATCTCTTCTTATGGTACTTCAACTTCTAGAAGTGGTGGAATCGTTATTTCTTTTCGTGATTGATGGACCGTTTTACTAGCGTGCACGATGAAAAATTATCAACGGATTTTCGTTGTTGGAAGGTTTTTGATGTTTGTTTTTGTTTTTTATGTTATTGCACGTTAAAACTGGGTCTTCATTAACACGAAATTCTTTACTTAATACGAAGATAAAATGAAATTTAAACTATTTAAGGTACAATTTTGGTGAAACTGCATGATTATATCAAACGCATGGGAAATAAATAAATGGAAGGTTCACTTAATAATTTAATCAATCTCGACAAATTTGTTTCGGCCGAATTACGGCCAATTACAAGACAATACAGAGATAACTAAAGTATTAAAACTATAATTTGAGTGGAGTTTAAGGTAGGTTCCTTGCGAAATATTTTAATTATTTAAGAAGGTACCTAAATTAAATTAAATTGCATTTAAATGTTTCAGATATATTATATTGTAATATATTGTAGCGACCAGTGACACAGTACGTGTGTGCGATAACAATTTGTGGCATGTACTTGTTATCGCTAACATGCTTACAGCGTAAACACCGCACACGGTACTTTTCGTGTTATCAACTTACAAGATGTAAATCATTCTCCGGCGACAAGTAACAAGTTCAATTCTGGAATAATCGAGGACTTTCTAATAATTACTCATCATTCGGGAATACTCAGGATTTCTTCGAGTTCCTGTCTAGAAAGTTCGAAAGGTGTATATATAGTGATCATCTTTGGACCGAAAAACAGTTAGTTGTAAGAAAGCATCAGTGCGCGAATTAAAACCGATAATAGACAAAGTGATATAAATAAATTGTAATATAAATAAGTGAATTGTGATATAAATGGTAGTTCTAAGTTACTGTTTAAGTATTATAAATAGTGTTACATAAATAATCGTTTAAATAAATACTTTGACTAGAAAATTCGTTACAATATCTATAATTGTTTCGGCATGTTATGCCTTTTTCAAGAGTAATCTTATTACTAAAATTAAATTTATTGTACAATGTTAATATACCTAAAGCTTAAGTGGGAGAGATACAGTCATATATTCTTAAATCTATTAAAGGTGTATTTAAAAATTGTTGTTGGTTATTAACAATATTTTGTTTTTTATAAATAGCTTTTTTAATTTCTAATTGTTCTAATAAACGTTTTCCTTTTTTGGAATTGGGTAACAATTTTACATTTTCTGAATCTATATTATGTTTATTATTAATAAAATGAGATGCTAAGCCAGTTGAGTATTTTAAGTTGGTTATTGATTTTTTGTGTTCATCTTTTCTAGTTTTGATATTACGTCCAGTCTGCCCTATATAGAATGCGTCACAATTTTTACAATTTAATTTGTATATTCCTGAGTTTTGGAGTTTATCATATTTTCTTTTTTATTGTTAGAGAGTAAGGTTCTTAAATTGTATTTATTTACTAATATCTAATTTTTTATGATTGTTAACAATTTTTGTTATCTTTTTTCCACAATAATTTATAAATTTGTATGTTCTTAGTTATTGTTTGAAGGGATACATTTTTTTGGCTATTATTTGTTGTTCCTTTTTCTTTATTAGCTTGTCTATTAAGGACTCACTGTAACCATTATTGTAAGTTATTTCCTTTATGATATCTACTTCTTTTAAAAAATTGGTTTTACTTAAAGGATAATTAAACAATCTATGGATAAGGCTATGAAACGTTGCTAATTTTATTTTGAATGATTGGTTAGAATACTGTATAATAAATCTAATTTTAGTAATAAGATTACTCTTGAAAAATGCATAACATGCCGAAACAATTGTAGGGATATTATAATATATATTTGAAACATTTAAACGTAATTTAATTTAATTTAGTTACCTTCTTAAATAAAATTATAAGTTACAAATTTAAAGGTACCTAGATGTTACAGTCTATATAAAAGTAAGGGTGAGTTAGGGTCGATTACCGAGCGGCATGGTCTAGTCGGCTAGATCATTGCTTAGCATTCGGGAGATCACCGGTTCAATTCCGGGGCCGGCTACTCTGGTCCAAGTTTTTCTGTGGTTTCCTTGGATTATTTAGGCAAATGCTGAGGTAGCAATATTCCACAGATAGTCTTTCACTTCTCTTCTGTCTTCATTTCGTCCGTCTCATCTTTCTTCCCCCAACCATCACCCACCCATTCCCACGATTCCTAAAGGAGGCTGAAGAGGGCCTTTCGTCCTACCCCCATGACTTTGCACAACAGTGTAGGTCGGGGAGGACAGCCCGCCCGCCCATATTGGTGCGAATGAAACACCCAAAAGTTTAGGGTCGATTCACACGATAGTGCTGGTCACGGTTTGTTCTCGGTCCGATCTCGATTTGGTAAAATATTATCAAACGAGAAACAAGGTATGCATTCACACTACCGGTACGGTCAAGTTCAGGTCCAGTCCCACTCCAGTCACGATCGGTCAAAAAGCAATTTTTGTCGGAGCGAGATCGATCTTGTACTGGAATGTACCGATAGTGAGAATGCCATTTGTTCCCGGTTCACTCAGATATCAATTAAAAAAAAAAGTATTTTTGGTTGTTTCATTCCCACCAATATTGGTGGACGCGCTGTCCTTCCGGAAATACACTAGTTCAAAGTAGGACAGAAGGCCCTCTTCAACCTCCTTAAGTCACTAATGTCACATAGTGCTCATATTTTTCCAAAATAATATTTATATTTCCTTTAATTGTCTTTTATTTAATTATAAATATGCAACGTGTTGATTTTACGAAACAACGCTCCTAGTTAACAGATAAATAAGCAAGTAGTAAATTTGAAAAGATTGATTGAGCCTCTACTATATTTAAGTTGATCATCTTGGAATATGAAATAAAACACTAATTAAAAATTTTTACTTAAATTTATGTAAATTCCTTACAAATTTGTTTCGACCTACAAGGTCATCTTCTGAAGATTTTAATTAGTCTTTTATTTTATATTCCTAGTAAATTTGTATTTTTATAATTAGTTTTTGAGTATTATTTATTTTATAAACCTTAATTTATTTATTAAATCATTAACAACAACCATATAAAATTCGCTTATTCGTCACAATATCTTCAATAGCTACCATTTTCACATTTGAACAGTATGTGAAAATAGAACGTTTTGATTAATCTTTTTTTTTTTCGTTTCACTATTTCAATGATAAATTGTAAATTGAATAGGACCAAACGTGTTACGATAACCATATTTTTTGTCTTCAATTTTCTCCAAGTATGTTAAAAAAACGTACTCATATGGACCATTTTGGATGAAATATTCAAGTTTATTATCAATCGAGTTAATCTTTATATGTACACAACCCTGTTAATTTTTAGCACTTCAATGCGACGGTCTATCATTAGCTAGTAGTTAAAATCGATTAAAACATTATGCAGTGAAATCTGAAGGGATCGCTAAAGGTCACCTAGATTACCTACCTTAGACCAACCACTAAGTTACTCAAGGGTTAATATGTCGTGTAGATATGTTTAGAGTTTAATAGACGGGCCCTAAGGGTATTTAGAGAAGTTTCTACCAAATTATTACTGTACATCAATAGCGGCTAGTGGGTCATATACTAGGACTGTAAGTATTAAAAGCTCCTCGCCTTAGTTAAATGTTAAGATTCCCTGAGGGTCATATATGTAGCAATTTATTTTTACTTTCATTTCGAAGTAATTAAATAAAAACCCGCTAAAGGCGACTATTTCTGGTTGAAATGGGGGCGTCATTGGTAGCGTTATTTTTATTGAATTATACAGGGTGTTTCTGAAATAAGTGCGAAGCTTTGAAGAGTGTAAATTACATGCCATAAGCAATCGCATGGTGATAATACCAGCGTGCTTAAGGGACAATTTTCTTTTAAATCCAAAATACAATTCGAGGCCGGTCCTTGGTGTGATTTGGCAATGTAGGTGTAGTAGGTACTTTGATGTAGAAAACTTTTTATTCTCCGAAATTGTTACAGATATCGATTTCTAATAAAAAAACAATAAAGCTAAGACATCCACTCTTCTTATAGAAGTTATTAATTAACCCTCCTAAAAAGTTTAGAACAATTATATCTAAGGGTGGTGGTGGTTTACACCCTTGTCGTAGTTTAATAAAATTGATTTACAATTCAATAAGTAGTATCCTTATACACATTTCTATGTACCAAAATTTACTAAAAAACATAAAAACAATTTTTTTTCTCACCTTTATCACCCTCTTAAAGGTAAACGAAACAATTTGATGAATAGGTAAATGCGATTTAATCAATTTGATCTCAGGAAGCCATGGTTGCTCCATATCCACGGAGTTTTGAGACACCTTGTATACCGTCTTATAACAGACTAGTTGTTGGTTACGGGAACACCAACAACAAACACTCTCATACACATATACACAGTGGCGGCTCGTGGTCGAATACGAAGGGGGTTCACAAAGTTAATAACATGTAGGTAATATCAGAACATGAAGGGTATTTCACGATGTTGTAAATGCACCGCAGGCGAAGATTTTTAATATTTTTAGGAGAAACAAATATTTATGGCATTTAATAACACAATAAATAAAAACCCTTACGTTTACTTATACAGGAAATCCATTCGTCTATGTTTTGAATTAGCAAGCACACCCAACACTTTTATAAGGATTACCGGCAAAAATCAGGCACGGAAAGCAAAATAATGCGTTTAATTTATTACACCCACACAACCACGAAGTTTTTTTATACTGTTCTACTTTAAACACACGTTTGAACTTTTTATTTTTTTAAGGTACACTCTTGTGTCAGCTGTAGTTTTGGGCGAGGTGGACCCCTTTTCTTTATTTCGAAAAGATTTTGAAAATTATTTGAATTTTCTTTTATATATTTTACCGAACACGACTCCATCATTTACGTAGATAATATTTTAATTAACACGTATTGTGCAATAAATTGTGCGTCATTTAGAATTAGTGGACTTTGAACTCTGAAATCTGAACATGCTTCTGAACATAATTTTTTTACTATCGGTTCCTACCAACACTAGCTTCCAAAGCCTTTAAAAATGACTCGTACTGGACATTTTCACCAGGCTAACCGAAGTTGCAAAAGCCTGGCAGAATGTCGGGTAGCCGTGCCGACGTAGCACGACATTATTCCGGCTGATTCCGGCTTCTCGTGCAGTGCACCTAAACGCTGTATATTGAGTGTATTAAATTTTATCTTCCATTTCACGCGTCCGACGCCTCTCTCTCTCTAACACATGGACATCAAACGGAGTATCGCTCACGTGATATGTTCAGAATCAAAACTTGAACCAAAAAAGTTGTGTGAAGTCGTCAGTGACACAACAAAAATTTAAATATTCTCTATGGGTTACGGGTTGATGTTTTCTAACTATGAACTATGAAATGGTAAAAGAGATGTATATTATACGATAATCATCAATAATATAATAAATATTAAAAGGATAAAATTATATGCTGTAACTAGTTCAATTTTTAAGGGGGTTCACTGAACAAATGCACCTACAGTAAAACCGCCACTGCATATACACACGGCAAAAAGTTCTGCAGCACTTTTTTTGTTGAAACCACAGACACAAATCCACCCAAGACTGTAAATCTACTTTCTGCAAGGGTTCTTTTCTTTAAAAATTACCACACTGCTACATGAGAGAAGGCAGCGCTCCATACTAGACCTTTTGGGGGTTCGTATGGTAACCAAGTATTTTCTGGGTTGTTGTGCCGTGGTCCTGTCTGCCTCCTTTACTAGACGTTTCGCCAGTCTCGACTGCTGGTATCCTCAACAGATTTCTGCTGCTCATGCTGCTCCTTCTGCCGAGATTCAGTTTTAGTTACCATACTTCGGGGGTTGTCTTTTATGAAATCAAAACTTTCGTTTTCAGCAGTGGTGATTTGGTACAGTACATTTCCGGCTTCTAACAATCTTTGTACTGCATTTGAGACTATTCGCAGATTTAGAAATCTTCATTGTGAATGTAATTCGATCGTTGCATCGACAATCGATATTGTATTGACCTACACAATATCATGTCACACTCTTGTACCATGGTAACAGTGACGACTTACTGTTCTATAGTGATACACTGACCTACTGCCAACGATTGATACTGCTAATTAATAGTTGATTAATTGCGGTATTGCCGATGTCCAATTTCTCCAAATGATTTATCAAGCCCGGGCTGGTTTATACTTGTACTTTCAAATGAGTTTTTCTCGAAAACGGTAAACTTTTACTTAATTTTCTCCTTTTATAGTGCGCTATCACCTCCTTCAAGTGCCGCACTTATTCCCGTATAGACCACGATATGGGAGGAAACTTTGTATTTGAAATGAACTTAAAAAAAATGTCGTACCTATAATTGCATAGTTTGGTAATCGCATGGAATGATTTCTTTAACCATGTCCATTTTAAATTTCTCCTAAACTAACCGAACTCTCAAAAAATCTATTGAACATAACTTGACACCCCTCAAAAACATTAAATTACATTTATTAAACTTATACCTATTACACAATTATTTATTTTCAAATAAAGTCAAGGATTTTGACGAATAAAAACACACAAGTTTAAAAATTTCAACAGATTTAATTAATCAACTTTACAATTGTTTCGCTTAACTTTGGCTTCATCAGAAGTTTATTATTAACATAAACTTAAAGTGATAAGATATTTCCTTATGTACTATTCTGTTAAGGGAGGGGGAGCAGGGAATATATTCAGTAATGTAGATTGGCTTAATTCGGTTTGTTCGTTTATTAATAGACTACTATTTTTAAATTTGTTAGTTTCTAAAGCCGACAATTTATACCAATTATTGTGCACTACGTTAAATTCTTAATTACAATCATGACTATTTGTTGTTAAATGGTTAGCATAATTTGAGTCTGTTTTATTATTCAAGAATGATCTTTTATGTTCTTTAATTCTTATGCCAAAATATCTACTAGTTTTTCCAGTATAAAAAATATTTGCAATTTAATTTAAATACTCCTGTTTTTTGTAATTTGTCCGTTTTGCCCTTATTATTTTAAATGTATTTACTTAAATTGTTATTGGTTACGTATGTAACATTGTTATTATTTTTATTTAGTAACTGGAAACTGTATTACTCGGTTGGCCCAAAAAAGTTATACTTTTATATTTTCTGTTTTCTTTTATGATGGGGTAAATTGGACTTATTATTTTCTTGTGGGTCATTTTCTTTAACAAAGCGTCTACTATGGTGGTTTTATAATTATTGTTGATAAAGGAAAATTAAGTAATCTAAATATCACGTTATTGAAGGAAACTAACTTATGTTGAAATGAGTGGCAAGACTTATTATTAATTACTTAATCTGTGTGTGTTGGTTTACGAATATATATATTCTTTTTTCTTTAGTAGGTATTCTTTTTGTAAAGTTATTTAAGTATATTTGAAGTGTAGTTAGTTCAAACCCGCTGGCAAAAACTTGGCGAATAAATATTGTATGGCATGGATTAGCACATACATTAGGTCATTTGTTATCCCGGAAAAATATAGAGTTCCTCGGGGAACATTTCGGCCGATTGGAATACGTACTAAAGCTTGTTTTACATTTGTTAATTCTCTTGATAGCTGAAGGACATCTAGTTTCTATGGCGGACCTCTTTTGATGTTAAACTTTTTTTTAACTTAGAAGCACAAGACAAACAAAATGTTGAATGAACATGCGTTTGTGCAATGAATACCATGCGAGTAATTTTCAGTCCCGAGCGTTCCTTTGTGAATATTTAATGACGATTCGTGGTTGAAAAACTGGTCATGCTTACAGAGTCCGGGGATATACGTATCTAAAGCTGAACTAAATGCGTAAATTTTGTGGCCTTTTAGCGCATTTCCATCGGCGCGGACTTGAAATACAGCCAGACAAAATCAATTGGTAATTAAGTGATGTAATTGCTGGACTATGCTGCAAAACAACTATAAATTCAATGGATTGGGTGATCAGGGACACGCTTCAATAGGGGATAAAATCTATGGCCAAAAAATGTGTTTTTGAAACTAGATTTAGTGGTTGTTTTTCTTCTATTAAACGGCCATGAAACAACGCGTTAAACATTTCTTTTTAAGAGATTCAGAATGCAAGGGGCATCTTCATTAGAGCCAAGGAGTCCTGTCTTCGGGTATTCCACCCTAAGGGACTTTGCAGCGAAGAACTCGGGACAGAACTTCCGATGGAGTGACAGTACCCTAATAGAAGCGTTTTATGACACGAGCCTGCCTTCAGGTATTCCACCTTAAGTGACTACTTCAGCTTTTGAATCCCTGAGTATAGGTGACACAGGTGCTTTATGCTTCTAGGACACCACTTGCAGCTTTTTACAATGATAATGAAGGTAATAGGGATGGACCTAAAAAGCAGTAGAACACCTGACTCAGAGGGCAACAGTTTAAAGGGACTTTGGAACGAAGAATTCGGGGCAGAATCTCCGATGGAATGGCAGTACCCTAATAAAAGCGTTTTATGTCATGAGCCTGCCTTCCGGTATTCCACCCTAAGCGACTCCTTCAGCTCTTGATCCCTGAGTAGGTATAGGTAATACAGGTTAGTAGGGGTGATTCACCGGTTCTTTGACCGGAGGAGGAGGAGGTTGTTGACCTTAAACGAGGTCAAACTTGTTGCCAATAAGGGGCCATTCATTTATAACGTAAGACGATTTTTACTAGTTTTTGACCCCCTCCCACCCCTACATAAGAAAAAATAAGAACAGGCCGACCCCTCCCCCTATTTAATATTTATTACGTAAGAATCTAAAGGAAAAATTGAATATACGCTTGGTTGGTTTTGATGTTTATTTTTAAAAGTAACAATTTTCAGGAACGTTTACAATCGTCGGATGGAATCATTTTAATCGTTTGGATATAATCACTACATAACATTTTCGGTCTAGGGGCTCAAAACCCACTCAGAAAGCGAATCTGCCATTGGAACATCTCTAATACCAGGTGTTGCTTCTTTTGGTCACATCGACACTGGCGCTTTTTCAAATCTTAACTTTGCGTATATTTGTGATCTTACGTAAGAAATGTGAAGAATCCCTCCCACACCCTTGTAAGAAAAAATAAGACATGGTCGACCCCCCTCCCCCCCTAAACCGTCTTACGGAATAAATGAATGGTCCCTAACTTTAATTGGGGTATTGAACTTTTAGCGTTTTAGGTTCATTGGTCGGTTATTAGGTCATACACCAGGTGCTTATTTAAGAGGATGTGAACGTTGTTGACCGATTAGCAGGTGCATGACCGACAATTTTATTATTAAACTTTTATTTCGTTGTCAATGACCGTAATTGGGGTATTCAACTCTCTATTGCCCATAGAACACCAACCGCAGCTTCATCATGAAGGGAATAGGGATGGGGCCTAAGAAGCAGTAGAGCACCTGACTCAGAGGGCAATTATAGTTTAAATGGACTTTGGAGCGAATAACCCGGGGCAGAACCTCCGATGGAATGACAGTACCCTAATAAAAGCGTTTTATGACATGAGCCTGCCTTCGGGTATTCCACCCTAAGCGACTTCTTCAGCTCTTGATCCCTGAGTAAAAGTGATATAGGTGCTCCATTGCTTCTAGGACATCACTTGTAGCTTTTTACAATGATAATGAAGGAAATAGGGATGGGGCCTGAGAAGCAGTAGAGCACCTGACTCAGAGCGCAATAGTTTAAAGGGACTTTGGAACGAAGAATTCGAGGCAGAACCTCCGATAGAATGCCAATGATGACATGAGCCTACAAAAATTGCTGATAGCAGTTTACAGATATCAAAAACAGCAATTGTGAAAAAATGGCTCATTGCGCAGGATAACCACTGCACTAACAAAAAATTCTTTGAGCTTTACCCAAGGTTTATACTAACGTGATTTTTTAAGCATGACCTGCATTTAAGTTCCGATAAATAATGTTTACAGATATGTACTTACGTAGAATAAAAAAGTAAATTCGTTTTAATTAATCTATTTTCAATTGAGTAGAATCAAAGCGTCATTCGTTTAAAAGTGTAGCCGAATGTAATGAATAAATTAGAATTTCAAATGGACAATAATTCAATTGGCACCCGACCATTGCAGCATTGCATTCTATTTAAACAATACATCATTTAAACATGTCCCAATGAGCAAAAACTACTAAAAGTAGAAAGTAATGTAGTAGTAAATCGATAACGGATAAAATGGAATTGGTTGCAGATCTATTACGTGCAGGAGGGTGATTTGATTAATGTCAAACGTAGGCTTTCACGGCCGGTGTCAAGTATTGTAGAATTGATGAAATCCGGGCTGGTAGGTCGTGGACCATGGTGGAAGTTAAATCTGCCAGACGTTTCGTCTTCTACTGTGGAAGACATCTTCAGTGGACGGTGAAAAGGTGCAACGTTGCAGCCTGGATTTCATCAATAGCCTATTATATTAATTATTAATTTCCATAAATTGGCATCTAATTGTATACAGGGTTTTACAAGTTGATGGGCTATTAGAAGTATATGAATTAGTAGAAGGAATTCAATTCTGACACTTGGGTTCATTTGGTTATTGTTTATGCCGCTTATTTTAAAAATATTTTCAAGTTCGATTTACATCCGATTATACCGGAAGTCGACACCAAATTTCTTATTTTAAATGGAATGGTATATTTTTTACGCTGAATTCGAATAAAACGTGTAATTCTAAGGTAAGTTTGATAAACAACTTGCACACCAATGGCGATCGGTTTCTGAGTTAATTTAATTTATAGAAAGAAAAAATCGCTACCGCAACCCAAATTGTAAAAAATCATAACTTCCATAAAATACACTTGGACAATTACAACTAACGACAATCAAAGCAAAATCACAGTAAAACCTTTTTTATCGCTTAATTTCTGTTGAGGAGAATGTTATAGACAAATGTTTATAATAAATAATTAGTTTCAGTTTATTTTATTCTAAACAGTCCAAAGAACTTCTTGTGTAGAAAATCGCTAGAGCAGTTCAACCTCGTTTTAATACAGAAACGGTGATCGTATTATTTATATCTTATTCACAGCTAATCAAACCCTTAAATTTTATTCAATTTTTTACCTAACATTCAGGCATTTCAGGACTTATGGTCCTGCATACCACAATGATACGTTGGCCTAATTTTTCCAATGATTTCCACTTGGTACCGTAAACTTATGATTTTAAACTTTATCTACCACAAAAAATATATAATAGTGGCATAAAAATATATGTTTCAATTAATATTGCTTGCATTAAATTCTACAATTTTTTTTTTCTTAAAAAACCACAGATTATATTTATAGATGTAGTGACGTAGATTTTAACGAAAATGAAATTTGATGAAAAACGGGATAGTTACACTGAATTTTGGAAATGATGAAAATTCTGGACAAGAAAAGCAGCTGATATTAGATAATTTTTAAAGAAAAGGAAGAAGAAGATTCTGAAAAATCTTTCAAGACAGTCATTAACACAAAACGAAGACTGAATGTGTATTTTTTTAATAGTGAAAATACTTAACCAAAAACAAATTTGCAAATTTAACAGTCATCTAAACTTTAAATGTAATTTGCGAACAATAATGACATAATTTGCAGAAACTTTTTTTTAATTTTATACTATTGTATGTAATATGATTATAATTCTTTTTACTAAAAATTTTGATATTGCAGTAAACATAGATCGGAAATGTTTTTGTTTATTATTTATTTATTTCTTGTTGTATAATTCAGACAGTATAAGTACTTTTTAAAAACATTATTGAAGAACATTAAATATTAGATTTTACGTATTTTTTTTTTTATATTATCTACTCTCAGTGCCACTCCCACAATTTAATCCCATTTTAAAGTCCCGTTCAATTCCTATTACTGCAGTAATAAATTACGTCATGCTGGTGCATGAAACTTAAATATTTTCTTCCCCTCCCCTACTCTAAACTTACAAATTGTATAAGTACATATAAAACTTCGAAGTTTATATAATGACTACCTGATGTCATGAATTACCATAAAATTATTAGTAACTAAGTGTTTTTTAGCGCAATTGAACATAATGAACCGACGAGTAATAAAAATAGCACTTTTCAGGCCTCAATAACGTGGAAACTGCCATAACTTTATTCATGAACTTTGGGATTCCGTTCGAAGGTGGCTTATTAAGCGGGAAAGGGGGGCTTAAAAGTAGCTTGAAGTGGTTCGTGTAAATCTTACTTCCCTATAAAATATTTTCTTGACTCTTTTGTGCAGTTTATTAGTTTCATAGAAGTGGATGTCTCTTGTTTAACGATGCAGTAATTCTTTTTTTATTTCAGCAATCAAGAATAATCTACGTGTAGGGGTAATAAATAATAAGAAAATGACATTAATATCGTTATTATGACCATGCAATGAAAATGAAAGTTAACTGTATTACCAAATAGGTAATAATAGGGAAATATTATCGAGGTCACGGAAAGCAAAAGTATATGCAAATATGTTCGTGCTGGATTTGATTAACTCGCCTAATAAAAATATCTCACACAATCCAACCACAACGTCTTTTACACCCGCTAGTCTCGTGTTTGGAAGCATTTCACACAAATTCCGCAAACCTAGCAATATTCTGCGGGAGTTTCTTCCTGCACGCAATCGACTTGGAGCAAGCAAGCAGGCAGCTTACCTATGCTAATAAGTTTCAAACTGCAAATTATTTAATGTCCTACGTCCGTTTGTTTTCTTTTTCTCGTATCAGATGGACTATTAATACAAATTTACAAGGTTCACGTGATTTATACAAACACAGTTACAAGGACCTGCTTACGTAATTTTCACAGGAAAAGTTAAATATCTACAACAGAAAAGGTTTTAAACAAATATTAAAAAAAAGCCCAAAATCAGGAATATTCTATTTCAAAAAAGTACTTTTTTATTTTACTAAGTACATTACCCCACATTTTTTTTATTTTGAGCAATTGAGCCAACTTAAACATTGATTGTGAGTTAGGGCTCATACGAACTTAATTTAGATGCAATATTTACAACGGGTAGCTGGCGGGTCAGGTGGTTTACACGTTAACGTGTAATTGATTTTTGTCAATTAACGAGCGTGGAACTTTTAAGGGTTGCAAAAACAAAAAGCGCTTTATTTTCCCAACAAAATAAATATTGCTCTTTATTTTGGAAAATAATTATTATTTGGTGTTAATCGATACAACATTGTTATTTCTGTATTTTTTTGTTTTTTTTGCAAACCAAGTCCAAATAAAATTAAACAAACTTGATCCTTTCCGAAAATTTTTATTTCATCAGTGCCTTCTGCAACTATTAATTTCCAACTAAAACATTCTAGTTTGCAAAAGTCTGTATTATCACATATAGGCAATCCATCATAGCAAGGAAGCGCTGAGACCTGTATGCTGGGTTGCCAAAATTTACATTTTAGAACTGGTTCAGATTCTATAAATAAGCTGCCGCGTAGTCGAACGATTTACCCAGCGGCATAGTCTAGTCTAGATCGTTGCTTAGTATTTGGGAGATCACCGGTTCGATTCCGGGGTATTGGCTACTCTGGTCCAAGTTTTCCTGTGGTTTCCATGGTTCATTTCGGCAAATGATGGGCTAGTAATATTCCACATATAATCGTTCAATTAATTATCTTCTGCCTACATTTAGTCTGTCTCATATTTCTTTCCCCAAACATTACCCACCCATTCCCACTATTCCTAAAAAAGGTTGAAGAGGGATAGCCAGCCTACCAACATTGGTGGGAACGAAACACCCAAAAGTTTTAAATTTCGAACGATTCAGTACGGTTCTAACCGAGCAGTGTGGTCTAGTCGTCTAAACATTCGGGAGGTCCCCGGTTCGATTCTGGGGTTGGCTACTCTGGTTTTCTTGGATCATTTAGGCAAATTCTGGTTTGATAATATTTCAGAGATAGTCTTTTATTTCTCTTCTGTCTTCATTTCGTCCGTATCATCTTTCTCCCACAAACCACCACCCATCCATTTCCACGATTCCTAAAGGAGGCTGAAGAGGCCCTTCCGCCCTATCCTCCGACTTTGCACTAAATTGTAGGTCAGGAGGGACAGCCCGCCCAATAACATTGGTGGGAATCAAACACCCAAAAGTTTTTTTTTAGTATGGTTCTAGTAACAAGGTGATCACAGCGATAAAGAAAGCGAAAAGACGCGGTTCAGGAACTAAATGATTAGTACGTAAATTGTATCTAATAATTTTACTTGAAAGGTTTACAATTTCACGTCAATAAATAATAAATACACAGCAAAACTGTTATATTTAAATAAAAAAAGTAGAGAATAAAATGACAGACTGATGTAACCTAAATGTAACCTAACCTAAACACCTGGATTTACTGGCCTAAAATTTTGCACGGACGTTCCTTATTCAAAGCAGGCGAGCATCATTAAATTTCAACCCCTAAAGGAGTTCAAACAGGATTCAAAGTTTGATGCATCAATCAAGACACAATTCAAATTGCTATCAGAAAGCTTGAAACATTGCACAAAGATTTCAACGATATTATCCTCTATAAAATGAGTTGTCAAAATATCAATCCTAAAGGGATGAAGCGGGCTTAAAGGTTTAATATTATGTATAGGTACTCAAATATCAAAATAAGACTAGAAGCTTACTTTTTTTGCAGGAGGTTTGATATACAGTCACAGAATTGAAACGAAGAGTGTTTTTGGAAAATTCAAACTTTAAGGAGGTAAAACAGGGTTTCCAAATTTGGAATATCAATACACAGCCGAAAATTTTGTACAAAAGTTACTTACCTACGTATCGCTTGGTTGCTGTATGGAAACGACAGTACAGAACACTAAAAAACTGTTTCTAGGCGAGGATAAGGAGATTGCTCACCGAAACAAGTGAGTTACGTCTCGTGAAAGAATAGATAATTAGTAGGATTATTGATTAATTAGGTTAGGTTAAGTTAGGTTAGCCACATGCAAAATTAAGCAATCTGATATTTAACACTAAAGATAAGAGAGAAAATGGACAAATCAATAAACTAGAATGTAAATCTTGTAATGGCGTGTATTTGGGTTAAACTGGTAGAAAATGTAAAACAAGGCTAAAAGACCATGAAAGAGCAATTAGACTAAAAAATGGTTCCTTAATATTTGCGGAACACATCATTGAAAATAACCATAAATTTGATAATATTATAACCCCAATGGATTATGTAAATAAAGGTAAAAACTAGATATGCTAGAGTCATTAGTAATATTTTTAAATACAATAAATTAGAAAACGTCAATTTACTAAATTACCAAATAGACATTAAATACACTCCACTTTTCAAATGTGCACTCCCAAAAAGTAACAATTAACCCCCTTTCCTCCGTTTGTTGTATTGTAGGTTTAAATTAAGGTGTAAGTGACATTATGGATTGTCACAAAGTTAAAACCATAACTATAGAATTTTTTAAAAAGATTAATTAGGTGATTGATCTACTAAAAAGTACTGTTTTAATTTTTTTTTAGAATTTCAAAAACTTTTAAGAATTACCTTAACGGGTACTTATCCACTGGAGGAAGTTTGGTTCCGGACCCCTTCTTTTTGGGACAATGTAAACCAAACTCTGGCATTAGTTTTACATAATATTTGAGAAATATATAAGTTTAAAAATTTTTGTACACTCATTTTCAAAATCCTAGATCAATCCCTGTACTGACATATTTATTTCTTTAGAGAAAACTAATTTACATATTAAATAATAATCTAATATTTCGTTTGAAATTTCCACAACTATACAGAATAAAGTTTTCCTTAAATTTATAGCAAGATACGTATAATACATTAAAGATATTATTAAATCGTTACCAAATTTTCTACTTGTCATCACTCTTATTCGGAAGACTTCATGCGTAGTTATCGGGTTTTCTGAACTGTTCTTGCTACAAAATTAATACTAGTTTATCGGTTCAGTGATTTTACATGCATAACGTGTCAAAACTGCTTACTTATAACTGATATCTTCAGGCATACTGCAAGGAATGTCGTCTATCATTCTAATCCCGCTATTATTTCGACTACTCTAATTAAATACATGGGATCTGAGTCAATGCTGACTTTGTCAGCTCAAATACATTGTATGTACGTATTTACAGACTTTAATTAATATCGTAGAACGTTATATTTTATATAAAATTTTTACAAAATTTCACGAATAGATGACGGTAGTCACAACAGAGAACAGTGACTTAAAGTCTCTTCTTGCCCTTTCTGATTGGAATCGTTAAAAATATTATTTTATAGGTATGTTGATAACATAATCACTTGTTTCACGGGTACAGACCGACAACTGAACACTTTCATTAAGTTTATTAATAATTTACGCCCTAATATAAAATTCACACTAAAAGTAGAAAGACACAACCAAATTAACTTTTTAGATTTAAATTTAATAAAAATTAACAAAATCACATTCTCGATTTTCTATAAACCATCACACACCGACGTAACGATACATAATACATCATTTCATCCATGACAATATAAAATAGGAGCTTATAATAGCATGGCCCACAGACTTTTAACTGTTCCAATGTCGAAAAATAATTATGAAAAAGAACTTATTATTATTAAACAAATTTCACTAAATATCGGTTATAATCCGTCTACTATAGAACAACTACGTAATATTAAAAACCCAACAAAATAGAGGTTTAAAATTAGTATATCCGGTTAATGAAAGCGAAACCAAAAAATATACCTAATAGCATAAGTTATTTAGGTAATTTAACTGATAAAATTTCTTCGTATTTAAGAAAGAAACATTGGGTTGAAAATTGCTTATAAAAGCAATTACTCTTTAGAAAAACTGATTAGAAACAACAAAAATACAATTAAAAAGACAAGTCAGGAGTTTATAAGCTAACTTGTATGTTTTGCCCTAAAGTCTACATTGGTCAAACAGCGAGAACATTTAGAAAACGTATAATAGAACACAAAAATAGTTACGTAAAAAACAAAACAGATTCAACATACGCGAACCATGTAACTGTAGGACATATTTTAATGAAAATTTCGAGATTTTAAATATAAATAATAAAGGACAAAAATTAACGTTATTAGAAAACTTTGAAATAAATAGATATAAAAAACTAGTAATAATTTTAAATGACCAAGTAGAATGTAACAACTCCCCTCTACTGAATTTGTTTTAACCCAATACCACCCCATATTATCAGTAGCTATTTAAGGACCTGAAGTAGTTTTCATAGTTAGTAGTAAATACTCAACAGTCTGAAGAAGTCTAAGTTAAGGCGAAACATGTTGCTAAATTAATAAATAATTTGTGAAAGTCATATACAAGTGTTTTTTTTCTTTCGTTAAAAATACCTTTAGGAATTATCAAGTAATTTATAGCACGTAAAATATCTGGTATAAACTTGAAGTTAATTAATGGGTGTTTTTGTTTACAGAATTTTAAATAAGAATTTTGGTCATTTTTGTTTTTTCGATTTCACTCCAAAAATATTGTAGAAAAAAGAAAATTGTGTAAATTATAGGCCTTAACATTAACACGTTCCACTGAACGATTGAAATTTTAAATTAATTTTCTCGATGCTTTTTTGTTGCATTGCTTTTTTCATTAGGTACCTACCTACTTAAAGTAAATGTAAAAATTTTCAAATGTATAAATTCATTGTCCATGCTCTTATAAACTCTACAAAAAAAATTGAAAAAAGCTCAACATTGATTGTTGATTAATAGTGATGAACGTGTGGAATGTTCAACCTTCTTTAATATTTTTGTGTTGTACTTTTATTACCCACATTTTAAATTAAATTGAAATGAAATTATAAAGTTATAAAACCATTTTGGGCATGGGCGTACCCAGCTTTTGGCCGAAGGGGGGGGGGCAAATCAGATTTTGAGGTCGGATCGTCCGCAGCTGTTTTGTTATACACACAACACACTACGCAAACACACCTACATGAAACATTAGGTATAGTAGTGTGGTGTGTAGAGCAAACAGCCGCAAATGATCCTGCTTTATAGGTAGTTAAATAAATAAAAGTAAATTTGACTAAGCATGCATTTTTATTTTATTTAAATCGCTTCTACTTTAAAAGTAATTTTCGAGGATCTTCTGCAAAACAATAACATGTCAAATAAAACAAATGTTAGTCGGTCGCAACCTCTCAGCTCGCAACTCCCTACCGAAGATTACCGAATACAGCCGAGCGTTTGAACGCGGTAATCTTCGTCCGTCATCGTCGCGCGCGGTTTTTTGGCTATTGCACCGTGCATTTTGCCAGTGTTTAACTGCACGGTTTATTTAAAAGTTAGAGCATAATGCCCCGTTTACACTTTGATTAGTAATTAGGCGAGTTCATACATGTTCTTCGGGATATCCAGGGGGGGGGGCAGCTGCCCCCCTTGCCCCTACCTGGGTACGCCCATGATTTTGGGTTTGCTAGAAAATTTTTATCAAGATGTGATAATTTCGAAAAGATTTAGTTTCAGTTTATGTATTTATTAGATTCTGCAGAGTAGTTCTATTTAAACTTCACCTATGGTGAAAATGGTGAGCCAGGGGGCATGATGACGAACAGTCTTGGTGAGGTTAAGGGCTAATTTTGTAAACCCAACAATCAAATACAAAAATATCTGTTCAATACATTTTATAGTTATGGGACCTAAAGAACAGAATAACTGAAATAAGTATACATTTTAACCCCCAGTTTTACGAACAAAAAAATGTGAGCCGTCACGGGACGCCTGGCAGGTGTAAAACAACGAGTTTGCACAAGTAATATGCATGAAAGACAATATTACAACAGGAACTAAATATGGCATGATGAAAAAAATCAAATATTACGAATTTTTCCAGAAAATGATGACTATTTATTTAATAAACATTTATTTTCATTAAATAGAAAAATTCAAAAATTTATTTTGTAACGAATTTTCTAGTCAAAGATATTTATTTAAACAATTATTTATATAACACTATTTATAACACTTAAACACTAACTTAGAACTACCATTTATATCACAACAATCACTTATTTATATTACAATTTATTTACATCACTTGGTCTATTATCGGTTTTAATTCGCGCACTGATGATTTCTTCAACTAACTGTCTCTCGGTCCAAAGATGATCACTATGTATACACCTTTCGAACTTTCTAGACAATTCGAAAAGGAAATCCTGACGATTCTCGAATGATGAGTAATAGTTAGAAACTCCTCGATTATTCCAGAATTGAACTTGTTACTTGTCGCCGGAGAATGATTTACATCTTGTAAGTTGATAACACGAAAAGTACCGTGTGCCGTAAGCATGTTAACGATAAGAAGTACATGCATACAAATTGTTATCGCACACACGTACTGTGTCACTGGTCGCTACAATTTCAAGTTGCGACAACTCAATTCTTTTAATCAGTGACTTCAGTAATAGTTATATTCGATGTTGCCTCTGACAGCATTACTGTGATAATTGGTTGTGGATAACTAAGTTATGTTACAAAAGTATTGGACATAACATTATCAAGACATCTAATAAATACAGTATCTATTGTTGTTGCATATCTGGTAGTAGGTTCTCTTGGATTGTTGTTAATTTGCAATTGAAATTATTTTTGGAGGAACGTAATTAATGGCATTGATTAATCTTTAGCAAAATTTACATTGAAATCTCCAGCTAAAATCAATGGTAGTTTATCTTTATTGGTTTTAAAAACTATTGAACCTCTGTGACTGTACGGAAATAATTTCTCATGTTAAAATGAAATATCGTTCATTTTTTATTAGGTTAAATGTACACAACAATCATAAATTAATTCACTTCCATCTTCTAGTTTACTATGGTAAACGACACCGTCGAACCGAGTGGGAAGAGAATCGCACAGGCGCTTGCGCATGGCGAGCGTCGCCACGGCATGCAATCGCCACGATTGCCACGTCAACAATCCAGTTACCCGTGCCGATAGAGTTTAAAAAGTAGAAGTAGATTCTGTGTATTTTTTTTAACCAAAAGAAATTTTCTAACTTAACAGTCATCTAAACTTTAAAAATAATTTGCGAACAATAATGATATTATTATTTACTTATTTATTGTTGTATGATTCAGACTTTATAAGTGCTTACTAAAAACATTATTTTAGAACATTTGATATTAGATTTTATGTATTCTTTTTAGCGGATTATGCTGCCCCCCATCGATATTTGTAATGTAACTGTATATTAGTAATATTATCAGAGAATTTTTGTTATCTTTAAAATCGAAAATACTGTAATGACATAATTCATTATATCTCAATTTTTCGACTTTTATACCTGGAAAGAATATTACTCTATAACACTTAATTTATGTTGAGTAATTAACGTATATTAAATAATTAATGCAGTCAATATAAAATGTCAAATACATTCATTACTTTTATGATTTCATTAATCACGTTAAACAACACAACGGTTAAAACTTTTACATATTTTTAGGAAGTAGGGACAAAAAAGTTATGCAATCAAATAAACAAAAAAAAAATTAAAATAATAATATTTTGAAAAAATGCTTTGTAATTGTTAATATTATTGGAAAGGATTTAAACTTGTTAGAATTACAATAATTTATAATATGAACATATCTTGAGTATCAAAAATGGCCAAAATAAGCATCACTCTAACATTTACATGTTTTCCTTTTTATTATTAATCTCAGTGCCACTCCCGCAATTTAATCCCATTTTAAAGTCCCGTTCAATTCCTATTACTGCAGTAATAAATTACGTCATGCTGCTGCATGAAACTTACTTTGTCAAGGAAAGGTCGGGTCAGTTGCAGAAACAATTTGACCGTACATCCGAATTGCTGAACCTAAATGCCACACCAATATTGAAACAGAATTTCCATCCACAATTTATTTTTACAATATTACAACTTTACTAGGAAAAGATCTATTTAACTGAAAGAACGATTTGAAAATAGCCGAACTCTCTCTTCTTTTTAAATTCTCGGAAAATAAGCAGAACAAATGTCCCTGCGGGGAATATTGCATTTCGAGCTTTATTCTGAGAAACCAATAAATGAAGTTCATGGCAACGCGGTTATGCAGGAACGAACGGAGGAGGTAGCACAGGAAACGGAAGCCAAGGCACTTAGTTGAAATTTAAATATCACTGCGAATTCTATATAGTTGAACGACGAACAGAGAAAAAACATAATCGAATCCAGTTTTCTCGTTTATACCTCTTTCTGTCCATGTTCACGATAAAATACATTTTTAAAAGGAAATTACGTTACTTCCAAACTGAAGGTTTAAGTGCAAAAAGGTTACGAGATCTATGTTGAAATCTTAATGGTAGGTAGGTACGGCATTTAATTCTCATAACGCAAAGTTTTATTTTATATCTTTCATGAAAGGCTGCTAATTTGCTCTGATAATTCACAGACAGGTAACGAATTGGAAAGGATGGAGTTATTTCCAGAAAAGTACTTTTGTCAATGCTATAACGTAAAGTATGTAAAGTGGTTACTGAACATTTCCACAAATCCAAAACACTTAAAACAATTAATGTTAATATTCAGTTATTCCTCGACAATTAATATTCACTTTCAAAAAAATATTAAAAGCAGGTTTGCCTAATTACTGCAATTGCCAAAATTTCCGAGTTATACAGGTAAACCGACATAAATGGATAATAGCACGAATAATAACGTCATAATTCCGGCTTCCTCTAATCAATATTTTAATGTAAAAATGTCAGTTTTTCACAGTTTGATCCACAGATTGGTCAACATTCCTTTATCCGAACAAAATTTCTCTAAAGAACTGAACATTATCAAACTTATTGCTACAAATAACGGCTATAAAACTGAACTTGTTGATAATATCCTAAACAAAAAACTAAAAACAAAAGCAAGGAACATGTTAGGTAATGGTTTGAAAGTTAAAGAAGAAAAACCTTTTTGTGCCATAAATTTTATTAAAAATGTAAGTTCCAAAATTTCCAATAGACTAAGAGGTTTAGATTTTAAAGTGTTAGAAGTTAATAGACTAAAGTTAGGCAATATCATAGTTAATAATAAACCAAAACAAGACCAATTACAAAAAAGCGGAATCTACAAACTATCGTGCAAGGATTGTGACGCCATATATGTTGGACAATGTGGAAGGGCGTTAAAAAATCTTATTTGTGAACATGAGCGCTCAATTAAAAACAAAACTTGTTCAACAGGTTTTGCTGAACATTGTGTTCAAAATAACCATAGCCTTGACAAAGACAATGTTAAATTATTACATAATTTAGAAAAATCTAGGAAACTCACACTTTTTGAGCATTTAGAAATAAAATTAGCAATTTCAAATAAAAACAACTTAGTGAATAATCAAATTTAAGTATTAACAAACAGCACCCCACTGTTAATAACCGATTTATAATGTAAAGTCCTTAATGAGTCAATTTTCCCAATTACTGTACTTATATTAACTTGTTTTGAACTTGTCCCTGGTATGTAAACTGCAATTTGTTATTTAAGGTTTGAACGTTTATTGTATAATTTAGTATTAATCTACTTTTGATAAAGACCGCCTGGTCGAAACATATGTCGAGTTTTTCGAAATAAATCCGTTGAAACATTAATTTGCTTTTTATTCTTTTCTTTGATTAATAACCTACATTAAACACGAGTAGTACTAATATAATGTGAACCCCCTTTCTTAGAACTAAATAACAACATAAATATTTGATGGGTTTTTACTTGAATATTTTAATCGTTATACTAATCTTAACACTGGTATTCGGCTGGTATAATAGAACAGATCCAGGGCCTATAAATAAGCTGTTGTGGGGATGTAACGAGAGCCATCGATAACAACAACCCTATAACAGCCAAAACACTATCCCACATACCCCGTAGAATCACCGGTAAATCTAAAAACAAAATCCCTTTTCCCCCTGCCAAACTATTAGTAACTACTCCTTACCCACCTGACGAACTCCTAGACTACCTATAAAACCTACTCAATTCCCTCAAATAACACACATACATACACACACACATACACATACACACCAACAACAACAAAAACAATAATCAATAAACATTTACAACCCCATAGGGCTGAAGAGGACCTGATTCAAGAGGTTCTATAACGGCCTGAGGGGGAGACGTTTTAGTAAAGAATAAACACAAGTTTCAAAAAACTTTTATTGTAACACACTACAATTGTTTCGACACACAGTGTCTTCATCAGGTGTGATGAATAGTAGTAGTTTTTTGAAACTTGTGTTTATTCTTTACTATTATGGATAAGTTTCGACATGTATCAGCTTTGAACCTAAATAGGAGACGTTTTAATTGGGAGGTGCCCTTCTCAGGGCGAATCCGACACTACCCAGTCGCAACGGGTAACGCGAAAACTAAACTAGCGACGGAGCGTTTAGGGTGAAACACAGGAACGAGCGAGCGAATCGGTGACCGATATGGTAGTGACCAAGTGATTTTAGTTATGTATTTGTGTCAGTATTGCTTAGAAGAATAAATTAATGTAAAAAAGGGAGAGGTGTCTAATTACATGACAATATTTATTAATATCCAGAAAAAAAAGTAATACGTATAATTACCAAGTTTGAGGGGTGAAACAACCTTTCTATTATTTTACATAATCAACACCAACGTTTCTTAGCTAAAATTTCATCAGTAATTACAAATAATCGTCCACACCAGGCACATACAACAAAAAGTTGATAAAATTCAGTGACACTACTCAGGTATTGATTATGTAATATTTTACTTAAAACGATTCTTCCACCCTTCAAAATTGCATTGCACTGCAGGATTTAATTCTTTAGAGATACATTTATATTATCAGCAAAAACTACTATGAGAATTATTTATTGATTAATGCATAATAAGAAGTCTAAGCGAATGAATTTAGGTGTTCACAATATGCAATGTAGTTTTATTATAGTATAAATTTTTACTATCTGACGTCGTGACAAAATTGAATCAATTCCAACAAAGGATATGTGTATCATATATACCTATTTGCTTGAAACGGTGGTGAAAGTAATCCTTTCTTGTTTAGTTATTTTGAATTTACGTAAATTAAAAGCCGAATAAATTTCGAATTTCTGTCTCGAAGGCGCGCGACTGTTTGATGACGTCATCCTGCAACACTCTGTGCTCTCTGTAACGACTGACCACTGTGTATAAGTAGTTTTGCGTTGAGTTAATTTCACAGAATTTATTGAATTATTAACAAATTCGTTTTAGCAATTGTGTATTAGCTTCAGAAGTACAGTAAAATTGACTCTTGAGGTACCTTTCTAACTTAATAACATTTTACAACCATTAATGGCAAATGAATCGCAGAAAATGTCAAGAAGATAGCTGAAACGACAATCTGCATTGCTATTTAATCTGTAAATATTTGATAATAGACGATTTTGGTAAATAAAAAAATTTTGAAAACCACGAAAAAATTGTAAATTATAATTAATATTTCGAATTTTGTTGTTTTCTTTTTTGCTTGACAAAGTTTTTAGTTAAATACGTATTTGAAATTATTTCTATTATGCTTTAATTCAGACCTAACGATCTTGTTGAGGTGCTTACCTAGGTCATAAATAATGTAATGGAGTTTTATTGTATTGTCCCAGTTAACTATAGTTTAACCTCCGGATTCAATTACATACATATTTGAAGTAGCTTTACTTACTTTACGGTGATTATTTCATGTACATGCAATCATCGATTTTATAGATTATATTAACATTATATTAAAGTTATTTGGGTAATTTCCCTCTCCTAGATGCACAGTTGAGCGCAGGGTTGGCATGTTTAAAACAAAGTGTTTTAAAACACGTGTTTCAAACACTGTTTAAAACCACTCTAAATAATACGTAGTCTAAATTAAAGAGTTTTTAAAACAAAAATAAAAAGTAACATTTTAGTTATTTTTTAAATTCATTTGGCTGGAGAAGAATTATTGTTTGTGGATATGAAATAAGGAAACAATACCACTTGTTAATAGAAGAAATTCGTACAAATATCTTTATCCATTTTTTCAAATAAAAAAAAACATGTCCAATTGATGCAATTTAAAGCTTTCGAGAGGTGTGACGCTTTGTTCAAAAGCTTTTGAGAATAAAACAATTTTCAAAGAAGTAGGAGATATTTTTAGATAGACGTGCTTCTGCGATACTAATAAACAAAATACCGATGAAGAATCTACGTTCGGTAAACGTTTTGTATAGAGAATGGTCAGTTTAAAACAAGTGTAAAATAAACGAGAAAAAAAGGTTTAAACATATTAAACATATGAAAACATGTTTGAAATATTTTGAATTGTTTGTTTCAAAAATTTAATAAAAAGCTGTTTTTTTTTCATCCCTGGTTGAGTATGACATCACGTTACAGCACTCTGTAACGTTTGATCCCTGATGTACTTATAGACCAGTGCTGCAGCCTTCAAAAATAGTAAAAAGTGAAAAAAAATTATAGTAGGATGAAACCCATTGGAAAAGGAAGAGAATATAACAGAAATGAAAGGAAAAATAATTTACGGGCGATCTGAGGTGGGGAAAGGGGAGGGAGTGAGTTTTAAGGGTAAAAAACGGTTTTCCTTGATTTCCGGAAAAACTACAAGTCTTATGGAAAAAAGTTAAATGACAAAGTTGTAGGTAATAAAATGATCTACAACTTTTGTATTTACACTTTTTTCACATAACCTCAAAATTTGTGTTAAAAATTCAAATAATTAACTTATTAGTTTTTTATTTTTATCTTTTACAAATCATTTTTTTTTTCACGAAATTTGGTGAAAACTTAGTTATTTATGTCCCAAACACGCTGTAATTTTTTTGATTTGAAATATTAATTGCTTCAGCTTATATTTACTTAATATCGAAAAAGTACCCTAATTTTCAATCGAAAATTCTCACGTCAAAATATCTGCTTTTTTTAAAACGTTGGTGGGCTTTTCTTTCGTTGAAATATCTACTTCCTGATGGTGTGAAAAAAAATATACATAACTATGGTAAGTTTTCTCAGGAAATGCAAAAAAACGAAGGAAATTTTATCTAAAAAATGTGACCGCAGCTATTTTTTTAAGTAAAAAGAGCTGTTTACTAAAATCTAACTACATTTATGTCATAGACAATCTCATAATATATAAATATACATGTAAATCGTACTATTGAATTCTCATACATTATACTGATTATGTGATTCATTATAATATTTTTAAAAACATTAATTTAGTTTTCTTCGTTTTTGCATTTCCTGAGAAAACTTATCATAGTACCTAATGTATATTTTTTTTCACACCATCAGAAGGTAGAGATTTCAACGAAGGAAAAGCCCACCAACGTTTTTAAAAAAGCAGATATTTTCACGTGAGAATTTTCGATTGAAAATTAGGGTACTTTTTCGATATTAAGTAAATATAAGCTGAAACAATTAATATTTCAAATCAAAAAAATTACAGCGTGTTTGGGTCATAAATAAGTAAGTTTTCATCAAATTTCGTGAAAAAAACAAATTTATTTGTAAAAGACAAAAAACTAAAAAGTTGGTTATTTGAATTTTTCCCATAAATTTTGAGGTTATGTGAAAAAAGTGTAAATGCAAAAGTTGTAGATATTTTTATTACCTACAACTTTGCTATTTAACTTTTTTCCATAAGACTTGTAGTTTCTCCGAAAATCAAGGAAAACCGTTTTTTACCCTAAAAAACTCACCCCCTCCCCCTTCCCGACCTCAGATCGCCCGTGAATAATTTTTCCTTTAATTTCTGTTATATTATCACTCTTTTCTAATGGGTTTCATCCTACTGTAATTTTTTTGGTTTCAAAAATTATCGACCCTGGTCTATTAATGAAATAATTAAATTACTGACGAATTTGTTTCAACAATAGCTACGAGAACCTACTATTTGTACTAAAAAATACAGACTTTAAATATTAAAAAACGTAGAACTTAAAAGCTTTTCGAAACTATTCCTCTCCTAAATTCTCGTTATTTATTGTTTATTTCTTCCAATAAGTTATCACTGCTTAAATACGTTTTTACTGCCAACTGATCAATTCACACAGTTTGCTACCATAAAATACTAAAGCTCGAGGCAAATTTTCTACCCCAAATTTTTTAAGACATGTAAATCGATTTCTCAAACTTTTCAAGTTCTGTCAAATCAAACAAAAAGAATGATTTATGAAGAAGACTACACTCAATCACCAGGCCTTCATTAAATAATATGTATCATCCTTCCAATATACCGATAGTAGTAGGGAAATTTGTTTTCGTTTCGCTTTCTTCTCGTGGATTGTGATCTGAACTTTCATTGTTTTGCATCGATGTTAACTTTGCATATGAATAGGGAAGATTTGAGATTCAAACGGCGTACACAGGTTGGGCTTCCTATTCATAACGAATGCATGTTTATACCGTCGAGAAACATTACCTCATACTTCATGCATACTCCGTGGTAGTATGCTTTTTCATAAAAGAAAAAAGTCAATATTTGGCGGTACGAACGACGTAACGTATATACATATGCATATACATACAATGACTGACTGACAAAAGTTTTGTATACCTACCAACCCATCCCACAATTTCGCATTTCCTGTTAAATAAATGCGAATTTGCCTGTCAAGAAGGAGCCTTGCAAATGATGTTTTATTACTGACCCTTTACAAAAATAAAAAGTTTTGGTGAAACAAGTTTAAAACTTGTAAATAAAACAAAAATTGCTTCACAGAAATTATAATAAATAATCGACATATAGGTAAAACACTACTGCAATAGGTCTAGAACCCATACTAGAAATCTCAGCAACCCACCATAAACTTAAAAGATTTTTCCAAGCATGGTAGGTTGCCTATTTGTGTTTATTTCAACGCTTGACGGTGTTTTATATGCTCGACACGTCTGTAACAGCTTCATTCAAGTCCAAATCTAGATGTACTTAATTTGGGATGTATGCGAATGACAATATTAAGAAAAAAAATGTGAGCCGTCACGGGACGCCTGGCAGATGTGAAACATCGAGTTTGCACAAGTAATATGCATGAAAGACAATATTACGACAGGAACTAAATATGGCATAATGAAAAAATCAAATATTACGAATTTTTTCTACAAAATGATAACTATTTATTTAATAAACATTTATTTTTATTAAATACAAAAATTAAAAATTCAAAAATTTATTTCAATTCTTTTAATCAGTGACTTCAGTAATAGTTATATTCGATGTTGCCTCTGACAGCATTACTGTGATAATTGGTCGAGGATAACTGAAGTATGTTACAAAAGTATTGGACATAATATTATCAAGACATCTAATAAATACAGCATCTTTTGTTGTTGTTGTTGTTGCATATCTGGTAGTAGGTTCTCTTGGATTGTTGTTTATTTGCAATTGAAAGTCTTTTTGGAGGAACGTAATTAATGGCATTGATTCATCTTTTGCAAAATTTACATTGAAATCCCCAGCTAAAATCAATGGTAGTTTATCTTTATTGGTTTTAAAAATTATTGAACCTCCGTGACTGTACGGAAATAATTCATTTTTTTATTAGGTGAAATGTACACAACAATCATAATTAATTCACTTCCATCTTTTAGTTTACTATAGTAAACGACACCGTCGAACCGAGTGGGATGAGAATCGCACAGGCGCTTGCTCATGGCGAGCGTCGCCACGGTATGCAATCGCCATGTCAGTAATCCGGTTTCCCGCGCTTATAGATGTTTTACACCGGTGCAGTAGGATGTTAGTAGTCTACTAAGTAGTAGCTACTAAAACGTTACTGAGTGTGTCGTATTAATAGAAGTCAATTAAAACAGTAGGTAAATATCGGTATTTTTGACGTTTAACGGCTGAACCTTACTTTTAAGTTATATTATGAAGTAATATTATTAAATACATTGCAGGGTAAGTTGTTGGTGTTTTTTCTCTTTTACTTACTTTTGTAGTGGTGTCGCAGCTATTTACGTTCAACATTCCGATTACAATTAGCATCGAAAATATTAGCAATTTAAGAAGTTACAATATAAAAAAGACTAAGACTAAGGCCATACTAATTTAACGCATGTATACCTAATGAAAAAGGACCACCCCCACAATGTAAAAAATGCAACACTATCTTATTGCAAACAGTGGGAGTCCAGGACTAAATATCTAGAGAGGAATATATAATAATCCCTCAGTATAGATAAAGGACAATTTAAACAACCCAGAATTGTATAAAAATGTAATGAAGTTCCTGAAAAAAGTCAAACTTTAATATTTACCACCCTTATTTTGTTCGGTCTACACACAGGGATTTATTTTACTCAGTAGGAAGTACTTACTGATAAATAAATAAATTAATCAACATTTGGGGAATTTACTTATGTACCTAACCTAAATAAATAAATAAATTCATTCACTTTCATGTACGAATCATTGTTATTATTTAAATTTAAAATTTTACTTATTCACACAATTAACTTCAAATTTTGCAAACAAAATGTTAATTCCATAAAAATTTGTAATTATTTCAGATTACTATCCAGTATACGAGTATTCATAAAAACGATTGTAATTACTGTCCATTAGAATAAATTAAAAAAACATGTATTACTTTGATTTTTAATTCAATTTTACAGATCCTTTCTATTTTCCATCCTATTCTTGTAGTACTATTTTTAATTTTGTATTTTGTGCCAATTACTTGTTTTTAAAAAACCATCATATATTAGTTTAAGATCTGCTACTGGAGGTTACGTTTATAATATTTGTCCCGCTTAAACGCGGACTACCACGCTACTAACTTTTTAATTGGCTATTAAGCTTAGTAGCCTACTAACTGTGATTATTAATACGATTTTCTTAGTAGGCTCTTATTAGCTTGCTGGTAGATAGTAGGTACTAACTGACTATTAATAAGGCTGTAAATATTTCATTCCAACATGGGCCACCATTTAATCCCGAGGGCGCCAAAGTCGTCTATATAGACCCCCAGGGGTTTATTTAACAAAAGCTAGGGTCGATCCGAATCGGAAGGGTTGATTGAGGGTCGAAGAAAAAACATTTCTTAATACGCAAATCACACAGATATAATTTAGTATGTAAAATTAAATGTGAAGTTTCGAGGGGATTCAAGATTAAAATTGCCCAATTTTGAACCCAATATAGCGAACCTTGCAAAAAAACACCAGACACACCCATCTCATTGATTAAGAAGCAATTAATCTGTAGTTACTTTACTTATTATTTCTACTTATTTATAATTACTTATTATTTAATAAATATTAAGGTAGTTAAATTAAAAATCATTAATATATTTTTCATAAAACTATTGTTACACAATGTAGGTACCATTAATTTAATAAATGTTTAAAATCATAAAATAAATGTACAACACAGTATCTAACAGTTTTATTTTAATTAACAGAAAGTTACTTATGGGGGTCGATGGAGATTTTGAAAAATTATACAGGGTTATTCACGCTATACGGCAAAATTTCAAACTTTTAGGTTATATAGAGGCCTGTTATGGTTACCTTTTAAAACTATTTTCATATTATACAGGATGTTCAAAATGGCCTAAAAGTATCAGTTATGTTTTTTTAAATGGAACCTCCTGTATATTATTGCATTTTTGGATTCTTCGATCAAAATAAGTTTTTGTTTTGATAAGGTTTATAACACCTAAACCTTAAGGTTTTTTAAATAATTTGAATTTTATTAAAATCAAACCTAATTTTCATGTTTCAAATACTTAAGAAGTATTTAAGTTATGTAAGCGAAATTTACAATGAAGTGTAACAATAGATAATATTTTATATCCCAATTATAATCAACTCGTCATCCTATACAGGGTGTCCAAAAATTAATACTACTTAAGTAAGAACTTTAAGGGGTTGTACCTTTATTAATTTAAATGGAACGCCATATTTTTTAACATACCAGAAGATGTATTTTTTAATAATTTGAAACGTGAAAGTTAGGTTAGATTTTGATAAAATTCAAATTATTTAAAAAACCTTAAGGTTTCGGTGTTATAAACCTTATCAAAACAAACACTTATTTTGATCGAAGAATCCAAAAATGCAATAAGATACAGGGGGTTCCATTTAAAAAACATAACTTTGATATTTTTAGGGCATATGGAACACCCTGTATATTATGAAAATAATTTTAAAAGGTAACCATAATAGACCCCTATATAACGCAAAAGTTAAAGTTTTCAAAATTTTCATAATTTGGCCATAATATTCCGTGCCGTATAGCGTGAATAACCCTGTATAGGGGTCGATGATCAAAAAAGTTTGGCGATTTGCATTTATTATTTATGTAGATCGTTCAGTATCATTCATTTTTACGTAATGCATGAGATTCAACCCAAGTTCCTACTGAAATGACATTTATGAAACCAAAACATAATATCCAGTTTATAAAACATAAAAAGTTGAATGCAATTTTATATTTTGAAAGTTTGGCTTAATCGGTATTCATGTGGACATGCGGTCGTTCTTTATTATTCATGAATCCATAATAAATCACAGTGTTACTGGTTTCACGCACCAGTGTAGCCTGAAGAAACTCTTGATTAAAAGACCATATGGTGGAGAGTGGTATAAATCTTGCGTCAGATAACGCACGTACTCCAAATATTGTCCTCAGATCTTCGCAAACGCATTTAACTGGAGAATTATAACGCCCATTAATGATCCAAACTTCTACCAACACACTTGTACGTTTAGTTATAAATATGCGAGAGGAACAAGCAAAACGGGAATAAAGGGGGCGGAAGAGATAGACGTATTATTACTACCCCATTTATATTATACGATAGATGTGCACTATCTCTTCTCTTAGCTGGGGGAAAATTCGCCGAATCGATTTTGACTACAATCCTATAAAAAGAAATTTATATTGATGAGTTACTTCGATATACTAAGCTAAAAATAGAACAACACACGATCGTTTTTCGAGGAAAGAAAAACTGAAAACTATTTATTTGGTTTTTCCAACGAAACTAATCTTTCTTCTTAGCGCCATTGTGTCTGAAAGCTTTTTCTATTTTTATATAAAATATTGTTACGTTCTTAGAACTAAAGGGTGCTCAGGTGCATTATAGATTATCCAATCGCAATATATTTAACAATAAGAAAATAACGAAAGAAATAATAGAACGTGGGTATCGCGACCCCCAGAACATTTAATTTTCCAGACATAACAAAGTTGTACTTGTATGTAGAATTTCCTCAACAATTTGGGAAAAAACTAGTTGTTTTGAAAAGATATCGGATTCTTTTATTTATTTAATGATTTATACGAAAATTAATTTGTTTATATATTATATTTTTGAACACATAAACAAATATATAAATAAATATTAAAAATTCCCATTTCTAGAAAAAATTAAAAAATTGTTCACAAATGCACAGCTTAGAATATTAAAGAATTAAATAGTTTCAAATTAAACTGCAAAACAATTTTTGATGTGAAACATCTTTTGCCGCGGGTAAACCGGATTGTTGGCGTGGGAAACGTGGCGATTGCATGCCGTAGCGACGCTTCGCCATGCGCATGCGACTGTACGATTCTCTTCCCACTCGGCTCGACGGTGTCGTTTGCTATAGTTAAATAGAAGATAGAAGTGAATTAATTATGATTGTTGTGTACATTTCATCTAATTAATAAATTAATGATATTTCATTTTTACATGAGAAATTATTTCCGTAAAGTCACAGAGGTTCAATAATTTTTAAAACCAATCAAGATAAACTACCATTGAGTTTAGCTGGAGATTTCAATGTAAATTTTGCTAAAGATGAACAATGCTATTAATTACGTTCCTCCAAAAAGAATTTCAATTGCAAATTAACAACAATCCAAGAGAACCTACTACAACCAGATATGCAACACAAACAACAACAATAGATGCTGTATTTATTAGATGTCTTGATAATGTTATGTCCAATACTTTTGTAACATACTTCAGTTATCCTCGACCAATTATCAGAGTAATGCTGTCAGAGGCAACATCGCTGATTAAAAAAATTGAGTTTCACATATGCCCGGCGTCCCGTGACAGATCAAATTTTTTTTCTTGTCTCCAAATTTTGAAAAATTGTAGAACAAAATGTAACTAATTAATCATTATGAAATTATGATAAATAATAGCCCTTTTAAAGCCTTGAAATATGGGTCCTATTTAATTGAAAAATAATAACTATTTTTTGTTTAATTAATTTACAAAAACAAAAATTCGAAACGCTCACGGGAGAGTTTGGCTCTGTTAATCGATTAGAAGCACTGTACATTTTAATAATTTAAAAAACAGATTTAGAAGTTTTTTATATTTTATAAGTTTTGCTGATGATAAAAGCGATTTTGCATTCTAAATAATTGCAAATATATCAACTATTTTTATTAAAATAAATGATACTAAATTCGTTTTCTATTGGTTGCCTAAATAACGATAAATTATTATTTTTATTATTGCAGGTAAGTTTGGATATTTTTGTTTAAAAATTTAAAATTACATATTTACTAGACTAATACATTCATCCACAAATAATCTCCGATATTTCGTATCCCTAATATTACTATACTTTCACAAGAAAAAAAATCAGTAATAGATATTATTAAGTTGTTATTTTAAGACTTTAGGAGGAGGTAGGTACTTTGTTTAAGTTTCGTTAAACGAATTCAGGTGGAGAAAGTTAAAATAATACATACAAATACGACTTTTACTGAATTTACTTTACTCGTTTACTAGTAGATTCATAGTAGAGCACTAAAAGCAAAGCCATAAATCAGGAACTTATTTGGCATCCATTCGTATCTAGTTGTTCGATAACCATTTGGAAATTCTACTATCTAAGTAGAACTGCCAATTCTACAACAAAAGTAATAATTCTTCAAGCCGTAAAAGTCTGTTTTATTTTCTGGTGATTTGGCTTTGTTAGGTTGAATAAATCGAATTGTTTCAGTTGTACCTTTATATTACATGTACTTATTCTTGTCTGCAATAACAAATATTTCAAATATATTTATTGTAAACGTACTTGTTGAGATCCGGATAACGTGCTACTGGCTTAACCTAACTTAGGGAGCGGTTATCACCTTTCGTCTTAAATTAATACGACGAAGTTCAATATTATTCGTGACCGGACAATTTAATATATAAAAACATTCACTGTAGGAACAGTTTATTTAAAACGTAAATGTAAAACAATCACACAAAAAAAGCAACAACGACGATAAATACTAAGAACAACGATGACAAACACAACAAAGAAAGAGAGCCGAAAATACGAGATATAATGTTCGAATGTCTTGACGAATGCAATCTAACTACTGCTTAAAAGGGGTAGCGGTGCTTTCAAAAATGGTCAAAATATGAAACATCAATAAACATTCCAATGATCTGTGATCGGCAAAGAGGCCTCTTTATTAGGTTTAAAAATTTATTAGTAAATTAGTATAAAAAAATGTATAAAGTTCAACAGTACTGCAATATTTCATGGCATTATATGCCTTGTGAAATAGGAAAATAATTTGAGGGGTGTTACATGTTATTCAAGAGAGTTCGGTTAATGAAGACTGGAAAAGCTTTGGCGGTAGTTGTATAACGAACAAAATAGCTCAAACCCCAACGCCAAAACACGACACTTTAGTTGTCCGAAGCACTTTTCGGTAACAAAGTTACCTTCTTCAGGGACTGAAGTGAACTAAACCTAAAAGAGAACTAATCCTAATATATACTGAAAGTTGTTAAGGTTCAGTGAACATGGTTCAGCAGCAATAGTGATGATGTTCAATGGACTTTAACAATAACAAAAATTAAACTAGACTAAATAGCGGAGATCCAGGGATAGGACCCTTGTCATTGTTAAGTAAAATTTGGTTATTTTTACAAATGTATAAACTTTCAAAACTATCTAGTAGACAATTATTCCTAACTTCCTTAACTAATTTAAGATGATTAATATTAATATTATGTTCTTCAGTAAGAATATGTTGGGCAACACTAGATTAAATGCTCCTTGAACCTGGTTTGTATCTAGCGTCTAGTTTGTCCAATATATTTTTTACTACAGTCATTACAGCTAATTTCATATATCCCCGACTTTTCTAAGAAAAAAATTTTATCCTTGGGGTTACCGATGAGAGTTTGAAGGAAGTGGAAAAATCTACTGAACCTTAACAACTTTCAGTATATATTAGGATTAGCTCTCTTTTAGGTATAGTTCACTTCAGTCCCTGAAGAAGGTAACTTTGTTACCGAAAAGTGCTTCGGACAACTAAAGTGTCGTGTTTTGGCGTTGGGATTTGAGCTATTTTGTTCGTTCTAGAGTTTGGTTAGTTTAGGATAGTTTTTAGAGAAGCATAAAATATTTTCAAATAGAAGTAATACCTCACACGTGTAGCAAATTACACATTTTAATTTGAAAATTTCGACAAACAAATGTGTAATTTCCATGTTTAGTGAACGTAGTGGACAACCAGGGAATGACTAAGATGCCCAAACATTTTATTTAACCATTTCGTTTAGTTATCTCTTTATAATAAATGATTATTTTGAAATAAAATTATTGTTATCATTAAGACTTTTTACAAAATTAAACTAAGTACACTTCGTATTCGCCGGAAATTAACTAATTAACAGACTAATTTCAATTAATATTGTCATATAGAAGAGAGAATTTTATACGTCTTAATAATAGAATTAATGCCTTATAAAACAAATAACACTTATAAACTAATTATAAATATAACTTAAAACTACTTGCCTAATTAACTACCAACTAGGGGCGTTGGTAATGGCAGGGACTCTTATGAGGGCATTAGGGTAATCGCTATACCCCCCTAACCCCTCTGACTCGCTGGCTTGATCTTCACCTCTACTGTATTCTTCTTTATTCTCTACTAACTGGTTATTTTATAATGACCCACATAATGCTCTTTTACCCCCAAACGGAAAATCGCAAGTTGGTTACGGCACGCTTTTGCCGTGCAATCATGTCGCATTTCCGTGTGGCGAACAAATGTAATTAATGAAATAAAAAACTAATTGAGGGAGAGGCCAGTTATTAATAAGAGGTACATTCAGGTACAGACAAGTTGAAATTTTTGGTAGAGCTAAGTTGGTATATACAAATTAAATTGTAAAAATTGTAACGCATTTATATAGGGCAGACTGAACGTAATATTAAAACTAGAATAGATGAACACAAAATATCAATAACAAACTTAAAACACTCAACTGGCTTAGCATCTCGATGTATTGATAATAAATTTAATATAGATTCAGAAAATGTAAAATTGTTACACAATTCCAAAAAATTGAAACGTTTAGATTTATTAGAACAATTAGAAATTAAAAAAGTTATTTATAAAAATGAAAATATTGATAATGACCAACAACAATTTTTAAATACACCTTTAATAGATTTAAGAATATATGACCGTATCCCTCCCCCTTAAACATATATAAACACTGTATAATAAATTTAATTTTTGTAGGTAATAAGCTTACACTGAAAAAGGCATAACATGCCATAACAATTGTAGATATGTTACAATATATATTTGAAACATTTAAATGGAATTTAATTTAATTTAGTTACCTTCTTAAATAATTAAAATGTTTCACAAGGAACCGACCTTATACTCCATTCAAATTATCAATAAAATTTAGGGTGAAAGGAAACAGAGGTTTGCACAAGATAAGAATTTGAAAGTTTATAGATGGATAAAATTGGCAACTTTGGAAATAAATTCTTGAATATTGAAAAAGAACAAAAAATAATATATATACATTTTTTCCGTCACAGCAGTATTAACAGATCACCTGCCTGAGGCTTTCCAATAGTTAGGTTGACATTATTATATCAACATCATTTTAAGGCCCACATCGTCCAACATTGAAACATGTCGCGAATTTAGTTACAAATTCAAAATAGCGTTGCACAAACATTTGCTCTGTTACATTACAAACATACACTACGCGAACTACTTAATTGTAAATTCACTTCCAAAAACTTCCTGCAGAATTCAAAACAATCGGAATACACAGTTGACCGCGAGAACCGTGTCATTTAATTAAACAGAGAAAATGGAATTGTTCCCTGGAACAACAAAACAATCAGTTCTTTCTAAATTCTACGTATGGTAGGTATAAGCACTTAATTGGACACGTAGCGAGACTAACTTTCAAATCAGGAAATAGGAGAGTCTGATGGTCTGTCTCGAATTAGATATCAGGCGGACGAAACTCAACAATCAAAAAAAGAAAAAAAAAACGAGAAAACAAATACATCGGATAGAGAGGTGCCGAACAACATTGCACATCTGACATTTTGTTGGTATAAAGTTTTACGATAAGTGCATCTTCGTAGGTAGGTACAAGAACTTTCTTTAACGACACATGTCGAAATTTCCACAACGATACAATGTCAGTAGGTACGTGATAATAGAAGCTTTTCAAATCTTCGTTTTTAAAGTTTTATTTACGTAAGAACAGCACATTTTTAAATACTCGACCGCGTTTATTTTTTTGCTCGTTTGTGCTCGTCAACGACTCATATAGAAAAAAAAATTGCCCTTTAAAATTTGTACAATAAAGAAAAAAGTGGCATTTACCAATAATCTTGTGACTCATGTAATTCCACCTATATCGGACAAAGTGGGAGAGCGATTAAAAAACGCATAAAAGAGCAAATTTACAGTATAAACAAAAAAGATACAAAACTATTGTTATTGTTCTACCAATGTACATGATTTAGATACTGAAAATAGTAAAATTCTCCACGTCAACATTAATAAAGGCAAAAAGTTATCATTATTAGAAAAATTAGAAATAAAAAAGCGAAATATTTAAAATTAAACTTAGTAAATACTCAAACAGAGCTCTATAAATATTAATCAATAACTGTAAACTTTAATATTACTCATGTACTCTTGAAAATGGTAGAATCTACCGAAACAATATTGTTGAGGTTGACTAATAAAATTGGTGATAACATTATTAGTGATTTTTCTTTCACCTTTTATAAGTTTATTATAATGTTTCACAATAAATGCACCAATCAAAGTTTAATATTAACACGTTTATAACAAAGTTCCCTGATGAAGGAATAGAACACCAACAAGAATAGTTTTCAAAGACGGCCAAAAATAGCTGTCGGTTGTGACGTCACCTGACTGTGCAAGATGACTACTGCGCATTTGATGTACGACATAAACATAAGGTCTGAAGTAAATACACGCGATTTTGGTCCCGTACTGACAGAGGTTATCTACTTAGACGGTTAATAATAGGTTAATAGGCGTAGTATGTTGGTTTTGTAGTCCGGTTAATTTAGACATTCGAAGTTACATAAATTCCCACCAAGCTAAAAATCAGTAAGATTGTTTAAAATATGATTAAAAGTAAAATTTGAAAGTTCCCCATCTTTCCCCTGTATGGGAAAAATTTTATTCAAGGTTAAAGGTCAAAAAAATGAGTTTTTCGCGATTTTCAGCAAAACGGCAAGTTTTATCATAAAAATACTTAAGACAAAAATTGTAGATCATATAATTATCTATAAAATATGTATGAATATTTTTTTCCTAAGAGCCACCGTTTCTGAGATATCAGGTAAAATGAAACCCAGTCCCTTATTTTATACGCCACTGTAACCTCGAGACATCTGTCTCCTGTTCAATTGTATGCGTGGCTAGGGTCTTATACCTGCTTTATGTCAGTGTGCCCAATAAATGAAATACTGTTAGTCTCATGGTTGCCAGATTGGGGATTCTCCCCAAAAAGTAGGGGATTGTTTTTCCTTTGGGATATTTTTTGGGGATATATTCTTCAGGGGAATTCTTCTGGGGAAAAATTTTCCTCTACAATATTTTTTCTATTTGCACTAAATATTTTCTAGTTCTTGGGGATTTATTTGTCACATAGCTTATTTTGGGGTATTTTAGAGATACATGTTATATAGATAATTTTATGATCTATAATTTTTGTCTGAAGTATTTTTATGGTAAAACTTACCCTTTTGCTGAAAATCGCGAATAACTCATTTTTTTTACCTTCAACCTTGAATAAATTTTTTTCCATACAGGGGAAAGATGGGGAACTTTCAAATTTTATTTTTAATGTGGGATTTAATAGGAGAAATCGCAATTAACAAATAAATAAGTTTAATAAGTGATAAAAGTGTACAAAACTGAATATGGCTTATTGATATTTTCAGACCGAACCCTCAGACAACTTTTCGTCTTGAATACCGTTTAAAATCTGTCTCCCAAACTGCACTTTTCTATTCAGGTAGACACAGTTGGGCATTACTCTGACTCGTTTTTATTACTTTATTGCTAAAATAAATATAAAGGAGACTGTGGAAAACCAAGTAAATAAAAATTGGAAAAGGTCTTACCCCTCATAACCACAACACTTTTAAAAAACGCGGACACGTGTTTCGCTCACTTACGAGTCGTGAGCATCTTCAACGCAAGACTCTATGTAGCTTTACTCTTATTTTTTGGTCTAATTTGACCGGACTATTGCTAGTTCGTGAATCTTATGCATATCTAACCTTCAAAAAGCAATTCATGTTCTTTTTTACCCTCTACGCCCTCATACTAGATAAAGCACAATCAAAATAATAGAATTTTTCAGCTTTAATTTTTTTTTATTGAGGTTGATTATGAACTTGTCTGCAGTTTTATTGTTACGGACGATTTGTAAGGGATGCGAAATACAACACATTTTTCAAATTTATATTTTTTAGGTACTTAAGTTGTTGAATATTCAGGATAACTCATTTTAAGTAAAATTTAAATTGTGAGTTTATGAACTTTTATCAGTTAAAATCACGGTAGACTATAGAGGTAATTGTGTAACGCTTAGAATGAGAGGTCGCAAAGATAGACAGCAAAAGGAGGGTCAAGATATTTTATACACATTGATAATTAACATATTATTAACACTGGTGATGGAATAAAAGAAAATGTAAATGAATAAAATCACCTTTAAGTGTTTCAGAACGAGAATTTATTTCAACAAAATATTCAATTACTTTTTATAAAGGTATTATAATATCGAAACGATTGCAGAGTTATAATAAATTCTGGTTTTGAAACATTTAAAAGTTATTTTTTTTTAATTTTTTTTCTTTTATTGATAATTAACTTTCTAAATGCTCACATTCCATATTTACTTAACAATTTAGGAGAGTGAATGATTGCATTGGCTGTTACTTCGTGAAAGTTTAAATGAATATTAAGTAAAACGCAATTAAACTTTTCACTTTTTCAATTTTTTGTAAAGTTGTGAAAAGTTTAATTGTTTTACTTAATATGAATTAAGGAGAGTTTCGTGAGGAACAAAGGAAATGATTCCACCAGGATGTGAAAGACATGGAAGGAAGTATCAAGTTATAGGAATATCAATTTGATTACAGATTACTGTTGGATGATTCATAGAAAGGAAGTAGATAAAGTTCATAAACGGATCCCAACAAAACGAAGCTCCCTTCAATATAGAGGAGATCTCATTGATTTATTAAAAAGTTCTTTTCTCATTTTATACTTTTTGTATTAATTACTTAGTGAAATTATTCTATTTGCGATCGCATCGAGATCTCCTTTATCTCTCTTTACGCTGTCTTCCTCTAGCAGAGATCGTTTCAAGCACAAGAGCGTGATTAAAACAAAGTAATTTTACCTATGGACCATCATTTGAAGGGGTCATTTTGTACAACACTAAAATAGTGTTTAGAAAGGTGGTGGAGAATTGTGGAAAGGAGATAGAACTGTAAGATTTTTACATTACATTATACTAAAAGTAGTACAATTTTACATAAATTCGATTAAAAAAAATTGAAACTATGATAATCATAATTTTTATTCTTTACTTTACTACAAGGACTAATAAATTTTAAATCATAATTTTATTAGATAGTGGTAGTAGTAAAACATTATACTGTGAATTTTGTTAATGGTGGTAGAAAAATATATAAAAAAATATATTCTGTTAGGTATAAGTATGATATCTGTTTGTGATAAATAATGTGATACCTACCTATGTAATTGCTGATGTTTTAAAAATATATAATATAGAAGCAAAAACCAAATTTTACAACTTGAATTAAACATTTAGTGCAAGCATCAATCAGCAGTTTTAGTTTGAAAACCTAAAAATAATCGTATATTTTTTCAACAAATACACACATACACAACACGCGGTATTATTTGTAATAAGAATAAACATCCGTGGCACATACACATACATTTAATGAATATTTAACTTTTTGCAATTCTCGAAAAAATTAACAGGAATGTTTATAAAAGTTAAAACTGTGTTTTTAGTATACAGTTTACAAGAAGCTGGCTGTACTTACAATCGACTCGACTCTGGTTACAAACTAAAACTAAACTTGCTTACGATCTCCTCTATTTTTTGTTAATTTCCGGTTTTATTATTTCGTAAAAAACGTTCAGTGTGAAGATTTTTTAGACAGGAAGTGCGACAACTCGTAATAGACCTCTTTAAAAAAAAGTGTAAGCCGTCACAGGATGCCTGGCAGATGTGAAACATCGAGATTACAGAAGTAATATGCATGAAAGACAATATTACGACAGGAACTAAACATGGCATAATGAAAAAATCAAATATTACGATTTTTTTTCTACAAACTGATGACTATTTATTTAACAAACATTTATTTTTATTAACTACCAAAACTAAAAATTCAAAAATTTAGTTCAAGTTGCGACAACTCAATTCTTTTAATCAGTGACTTCAGTAATAGTTATATTCGATGTTGCCTCTGACAGCATTACTGTGATAATTGGTCGAGGATAACTGAAGAATGTTACAAAAGTATTGGACATAAGACATCTAATATATACAGCATCTATTGTTGTTATTGTTGCATATCTGGTAGTAGAATCTCTTGGATTGTTGTTAATTTGCAATTGAAATTCTTTTTGGAGGAACGTAATTAATGGCATTGATTCATCTTTAGATTTAGATTGATTGGTTTTAAAAATTATTAAACCTCTGTGACTGTACGGAAATAATATATCATGTAAAATGCGATGATATCATAATTCACTTTCATCTTCTAGTTTACTATAGTAAACGAACAAACCGAGTGGGAAGAGAATCGCACAGTCGCATGCGCATGGCGACGCGTCGCCACGGCATGCGTCGCCACGCCAACAATCCGGTTTACCCGCGACTATAGAATCATATAGAAAAGATACGTAGGTATACTGGAGTAAACAGACAGTGTTTGCCTTTTTCACAACTAAACGTCCCAAGCGATTAGCTAATCACTCTCCATCAACTGACTTCTAACTCGCAAATGGTTAGCTATCGAATCAATTTTTCTTATTAATAATTAGATATTTAGTAAGCATTTATCTTAATCAAAAATTATAAAAGGCTCACAAACCGTTTACAGTCGACTCGTAGATTGTTCATTAATGGCTCAGATTTTCCTCATTAATAAATAACCAATAGAAGTTGATCGAGGCTTTCATTGCTGTGATCTGGAGAAACTCTAATCGACGTTTCCTCTATCACCGCAAGAAACTTCATGTTGTCGAGGTAGAATCGTCAACGCTATTGCTTAGTTAAGTTTACCATGGGGATTTCATCGACAATACCTGTTTAGACTACGAAAATGCAGTTTCTTTAAATAACCAATAGTTCGCTTTTGTCTTCATTACACTTTACAAGGGAGTCGTTATACGTCCAGCATGGACTCGCCTTCATTTCAATAACATTTGGCATGTAGTCAATCAGTGACTTGCATGTGCTTCATTAAAAATATAAAACTAACTCGATTCTGCTTTAATCAAAATCATCAAAGTCGCATATGACTCAGTAATTGTTAACGTAAGGCTCATCAATAAAGGCTTACGTGTGACGTGCCTGTTTGTAGTTCACAATTGTCAGCGACCGACTCGAATTTTTTTTCACCAATAACCCGCAAGTGGTTCGACTGAAATTCACAAAAACAAATTGAATGTTCACCATAAACTTGGTAAATACTCGCTATCGACTCGCCTTCATTTCAATAATTGCTCATATAACTCGTTTATAATTCACATGTTATCTAATTTTTTATAACTCCAATTTTGCTCTTTCTTTGACTTTGTACAAACAGCTTATTAAATATTCGTTATCATGTATGTCAATGGCTGTTACATGTCTTACTCATGTTTAACTCGCACTAAAAATTTGTCAGTAGAGTGCCTAAAATTTACAAACGACTCGCTAAACGTTCGTCATCACCTCGTTTACAGTTCGCATATAACTCGCTTTTAGCTCACCTGTGTCTCAATAGTACGTGGCATATGAACAACAACCAATAGCCCCAATTATATTCGCGCTTCGCCCTCTATGATCGAACAGAGGTAGTACGTCTTTTATGTCCCAATCTGCCACAATTTTTAAAGAACGCTGCATATCCTACCGATACCCAACGCTCTATCGATCCTGTGTAAACACGCCATTCGTCTTTTTTGTGCGCCAAGATTGCCACGTGTCTTCGCGGTAGTGTTGAATACAGTGAATTTGTGAAAATGAAGAGTGCGAAATTACATCTAAACCCTTCATCAACCCAAAATAATATGTTATTGCTAACTAAGAGGAGGATTAGACGCCTTTCTTCTAGTGATTTGAGTAAAGGTTAGTAATATTCGAATACATGTTAATTTTAATGATGGAATAATACAAGTCGGCTTGAACTAATTTATTGTCGACTTTTACGTACTTTACTTCTCTATTACAATGCACTCTTCGGAATGTTCCTTTTGTTACCCTCGCCCTAGCACTGGTAAGTGCCTGTTGCGCTGCGCGCACCCCACATGTAGTCATCATGCGTTCAGGGTGGGTACAGGAACAGGGTAAATTCCACCCTCCGCTAAGGATTTAAGAGGATGTCGTTATGGGTCAACGACGTTTGCAGCTACGTTATTTCCCACACATACATGTGCATTTTACCCCTTAAACGGGATTTAAGAGGGTGTCGTTACGGGTTAACGACGTTTGCACCAACGTGAATTCACCACTACATATGTGCAATTTTACCCCTTAAACGGGATTTAAGAGGGTGTCGTTACGGGTTAACGACGTTTGCACCAACGGGACTTCACCACTACTTATGTGCAATTTTACCCCTTAAGAGGGTGTCGTTACGGGTTAACGACGTTTGCACCAACGTGATTTCTCCTCAACTTATGTGCTATTTTACCCCTTAAACGAGATTTAAGAGGGTGTCGTTACGGGTTAACGACGTTTGCACCTATGTCATTACCCCAATACAGCCCTCGAAGAAGGGAAGGTCGTTACAGGTTAACGACGGGGTTTTTTAGTCACATGGTACTTATCCAGTTGACAATGTCAGTTGACGTCATGGGATGACGATTATATGGGTTTATTCCAACTATATAGTACATATATATAGTACATATAAACATTGGTACATATATTTGGCGTTAGCGGTGACGCATTGATTTTTAGGCTTCGCGACTGAAATCATACATACAACCTTTCCCACCGTCTTGACTTGTATTAACAATTGTTCCTGATATTTACAGAATTCTCAGTGACGCCAGAGTACCATTGGCGGAAGCCTTTTGGTAAAATATAATCCACCTTCTAACGCCAAATTTGTTCAACCGCCTATATTACATGCGGAGGTGAAAGCTTCACTTAAATTACCTTATCCTGGTACATCGATTCGACGTGACGAGAAACTGGCCAACATCTAGGGCCAAATGGGAACGTGTCTATCGAACCATCGGCAAGGCACTTACGTTTTGCTTGAAACAACCACTGTTAGGGTCCTCCCTGTATATATACATTAGAGATAAGGTCTACTTGTTAATCGTTTACCACGATTATTTTGTACGACTTAAGTAACATCCCAAGTAAGCATTTCCCTGATATTTCCAGGATATTTCATGATTATAAACATGCTTTGCGCTGAATTAAAACTAATATTTATCATAAATTCAGCGCATTCGACCTTCGAATAAACATGGTTCATTCGACACATAAATCTGATGCATACGCATTTCGAATGAACATAGATAAGAAGTTGGAAAAGTAACTTTGACTTCGATAACTAAGAATACATTTAAGGCGTATGAGCCATATTTCAAACATGGTGGGGCTGTTGCTCTGACCTTTGTATCGATGTATTCACGTATAATGTTTCACATGCATTAACGTTCTTAACAAATCAGTTTAATCAAAGTGCTTCTTATAGAACCCTAAAATGCTATAGGTCAGCATTGGCCCTTTTGTTATCTCCGGAACTGGGAAAAGACTTGGGGGGGGGGGCTAACCGGTTTCCCCGAGGATTTTCAATTTAAGGCCAACACGGCCCAAGTATGATACTACTTGGAACCCTAATGTTGTACTAAATCATAGAAATAAGACACTCTTAACATTAAACTGCATACTGTGTGGTGCTTCAAAACGGAAATTGTTAATTCAAAATGCGTCGACTTGTTTGTCTTTTCAGCCAACACACTCGTTTTTTGAAATAAAGTAATAGTTACAATGTTCAGTTATACTTCTACAAGAATCGGTTGGACATTCATTGATTTATTGAACAAACCAAATTGGTGAACTTCATTCAACATATTCAAAATATTAAAATAACTGTGATACATTGTTAAATCAACTGGTTAAGCTGTATTGATGCAGGAAAACTTTTCCGCTAAACATTTTCCAAGCAGCACAACAGTAGTAAATATGTCCTCTAAATAAAAATGTAAGTTTTACCTATCATCAATTTTCGAGAGGACACACAACACACAATAAATTGACAAAACTAGATTTATTTAATGTTTATAACAAACATACAAGGTTACAACCATTCGATAAAAAGTGACTGTAACATACAATACTTACTATCAAGTAATTGGGAATATTTCTTATTGAATGATATACGCGTGGTAATGGTCAGAAAATTCATACATGCTGCTGGCAGTTTTGACAGCAAGTCCCACATCTTCATGTGAATTAGTTATTTCAATAAAATGGATATTTCCTTGTTACTCAAAAGGGGCTCAACATTATATTGCTGTCAATATTAACGTTTAAATCATCAATTATTTTATCAGTAGCTTCACATTCATCATCATAGCTCACATTGTCAATAATAGTAGTGTTATATTCAAAATCGTTTTTGACTCATCATTAACAATGTCTAAAGAAATGACAGAAGAGTTTTGAAAAATTTATAGTGTTCCTCAATTGTTGTAAAAACAACTTTTTTATTTTACAAGGTCTTACAGAAAAAAAAAAAAAAAAAAAAAAAAAAAAAAAAATATTAACTTATCTTCAAAAACTGGAATTAATGATTCCAAATTCAAATTTCTCAAAATTTCTTTTGTGTTGTCACCTGCCATAATTAGAAACTCTATTAACAGTACACTTGCACTTGTATTTACTGTGATATTTGACAATAATTGATTAAGTCACAACTAACAACGATAAGTGTGTTAACAATAGATATCGCTATTCGATAATGTGGTCTGAAGCGTCGTTTTTTATTCTGAACAGTCGGGGACACCTTTTTTAATGCATGTAAAACGTTGAATTAAGTATGCATTTTATTTAGTCTACATTTAGCGACTAATGGAAGCAATACAAGTACTTCATTGCTTATTATAGTTAACAGAATTCATAATTTTTTTTAATTTATTTATTTCATTAACGGGACTCAAATCCCCTTACATAGCAAGTTAACTTATTAATGTAGATTAGCAAAAGTAAAATGTTATAACAATGAACAACTAATTTAAGTGCATATTGAAATGTTAGTGTTGTACGCTAACTCGCAAAAATGAAACAATATAGGTAATTATCAACAATAATATAAGAATAAAGTCAAAATAAGAAATAAACAGCTATTGACTATAAGCAAGGCTAAGTTTTATCAAATTAATCAATTACTAAAAAGGCATTTTTGACTTTAATTTAAATTTTCCAAACGTATCGGCGAACCATTCCATCCTATCAGAAAGATTATATATGTCGGAGATGGCGCCTGAAGGCGATTATTTCTTATTTATGGTGACATAGAGGCACAATTTACTGTCACCCTTAAGTTTAGTGCATGTTCCTTTTTAAAAGGCTATTAGGTTACAGATGTTGATATTGTTTGTATTAGCAGAATAATAAGATTTAGAAACCATGTTTAAAGTCGAGATGACGAGTGAGATCATCGAACGTAGACACGGGCTGTCCTGTAGTGGTGTTTCTGAGAAATTTAGGAAAAGGGGCCATGTGTTGGCATGATCCCTGCCGCAGGGGGCGGCTGAAGAGGACTTCGGTATTGACTGTGAAATAGAACGGACAGCCCGTGTATTCGTTTTCGACTTGTAATAAAATTGAAAGATTGTTATTATGTCCAGTTGTACTCAGTGTTCTTGTTATTTTAATTATCATGGATAATAATCAAGTAAATACTACCAATCGAGAAATTATGCCTGTTCCGACATCAGGAGTGGGATCTGAACGATCTAAATCTTCCGAGCCACCAACAGAAAATTCACAAAACAAATGGCGAGTGCTTATCAAAATGAAAAACTTAATGGTGTTAATACCAGAAATGAAGAGCCCACAATCGTTTGCGAAAGAAAGTGTTTTATCTCTTTTCGACCCAGAAAACAACAGTGCAGATTACCGTGCATAGTGTATAACGGTCGACATTCGCATATCAGAAAATGCTCCTAGTGCGCTTATTATGGTGCTTAGCAAAGTGTTTAAAGATAGTGCAACTCAATGTCTATCCCAGGTGTGTTCTACAGGTATCAGATGGTGAGAATTAAGAAACCTATTTACTGCTCGACTTGGCGGGAAAGAAACAACAGCAGCACCGATAATGAAAATGAGATGTAGTTAATAAGTGTAGAAAAAATAGCTGTATCTGCATACTGCATAGTTTGATTCGTGGTTACAAGTTACAAGTGTAGGCTCTTACAACGGAAATCAAAACCAGAAGCCAGTTACAAAAGGAATTAAAAGCGTTTTCATTCACTGAACGAAGAATTGCAACACCCCACGAAGATCTTTCCATGTAGCTAGCTAAACGTCTACGGTTTTCTGTGAAGTGTAATTTTTGTGGGAAAATCGGACACAAAGTAAAAGAGTGCAATTCGATGAAGGAAAGTGCGAAGTTACCATTATCAGTGCATCAGTCTCATGGAGACCCCGCATTATTATTCTATAAGGAAGTGGTGTGTTTAAATTGTGGAATTAGTTGCTTTATAGCTGGTAAGTGTCCTAATGAAGCTGGTCCATCTACCAGCGGTGAGAATAGTAGGAAACATGAAGGATGTACCAGTATGTGCACAGTTGTTGGAGCCTCAAAGGTTTGGTTAGACATCCCGGTGAGTCGTTTCCATTTTTATTTAGATTTTGGAGCAGGATGCTCATTTATTAAAGGATGTACAGTCGGAAAGTTTTCTGACAGGTTTTTAGTAATGTTGTGATTTTTATATGGGTTGACAAGGTATTGTTGAGTGTAGATTGCAAATCCTATAAGATAGAAACATTAGTGGTTATGTTTTGGGAAGTTTTGTTTCATTGAGTATCAGATTATTATCTTTAATGTGATATTTCAAACTAAGGTTTTAATGTAAAGATAACTTCAGACGCCTTTACTAGTTCAAATTAAAATAGTGGATGTTTGCCATAACCCAAGTTAAACAGTCGATCTTAATCAAATAGATACCGAATGACTTGTCACCGACAAGCCAAAATGATTGTCGATCTTAAGGGAATTTTAATTCATCGTAATTTATAAAGGATATCCGCGTAATTAGCGGCGAACTTGAAATACAATTCATTGACTAGTTATTCCATGCTAGTGTTATTTGTCCTAGTTATTCATCTTTCGCTGGCCCTATTTTGCTAGTTAAGAAAAGGGACGTATTCAAACTACAACCAGAATCGATTACAGCGACGTCGAGGGTACTACTCGTGTTTGGTCATAAAAACCAATAGTTGTAATAACCGGTGATGTTATTCTTAAACGCGAATTTTGTTGGATATCAATTTGTTTTCTTTTTCTTTTCGACATGTCAAAAGTCTCACAAATAACTTGACAATATATTTTGGTGCGTCTTGTGTACAGAAAACAACGACTGGAGAGATATGAAGAAGCAGACTTTGATTATATTGCATGCACGTGTAGCTTTAATATTGACGATAAACGTGTTTAAATCAATAGTAACGATTACGAAATATTTGGAACCCCAACTGGTGCTGGTAGGTTGTTAGGGTTGCTTATTAACATGTTAAGAAGAAAGATACAAGTCACGATCTTTTATTGTTATTAACGCTGATTTTGATCTGTCATTGTCCTGACAAAAGTTTACAACACACGTGTATTGTGTTTCTAATTATTACAAAAGTGCCTAAACTCGATACGTTTTTATTTACTTTGGCAATCCTGATAACAGCCATTGACCATTATAAGGTACCAGATGTGGATATTGTTACCTATTCAAATTGTTTACAATACAGCTTGTTTAATTCCCCGAAGATATTAATTAAATGTAGTAGCTTAGTGCGGTATGTCGTATTAAGCAATATCGTAAAACGCAATGTTTTTGATAAAGCGATCATAAGGCATTCAGCCGAGACCTTTGATTTTGGTCAATATAGCCGGTACTTGTTCTAAACGATGCCTCATAAACGGTTTTAACTGTCAGCTTCACCAAAGTTTCAGAGTCCATTTAATGTAATAGAAGTTCACAAAGATGACAAGTATTTGATTAAATCTTTGCCTAATAATAAAATAGTTTATGAATAATCTCATGATAGTGTGAGAAAGTTGCCTGAGTCATGTGCCCGTCTAGTTGGATATTTGTGATGAAAACGACGAGGAGGCAGAGACCTCAAATGTGAGCCTGAGGTGGTAGATCCTCAGATGAGTTGTGAGGTGGTAGATCCTCAAACGTAAGTCCTGAGGTGGTAGATCCTCAGATGAGTTGTGAGCCTGAGGTGGTAGATCCTCAGATGAGTTGTGAGGTGGTAGATCCTCAAACGTGAGTCCTGAGGTGGTAGATCCTCAGATGAGTTGTGAGCCTGAGGTGGTAGATCCTCAGATGAGTTGTGAGGTGGTAGATCCTCAAACGTGGGTCCTGAGGTGGTAGATCCTCAGATGAGTAGTGAGGTGGTAGATCCTCAGTGAGGCGGTAAGGTCCTCGTAGTGAGTTGTATACTCAGGTTGCGAAAAGTCGCAATGTGGAGTCGCACCACTTGTCAGGTCATAGTCATAACTGCAGTCCATTGTTATGGTCTGTTCAGGGCGTGATGCGTGGCTGATAATGTGGCGGGGACTCGGTATCTCATGAGGAGATTGAGTGATGCGGAGGGCATCATGTGAAGTCGTTTTTCATCTTGTGAGTACCAACAATGAAGGGATCATGACTGGCATATGTATTGGTAATAATGTTGATTATAATAGTAGTAACGTGTAAAAACAAAGATTTAATCGAAGTACGAGGTCGATATTGCACTATAACTATTTTGAATTAATGTAAACTGTTTAATGTTAGATCAGGTGTTATTCAATTGTAGATTTCACACACGAGGACGTGTGATTTGTCAGGATGGCCGTGTCGGAGATGGCGCCTGAAGGCGATTATTTCTTATTTATGGTGACATAGAGGCACAATTTACTGTCACCCTTAAGTTTAGTGCATGTTCCTTTTTAAAAGGCTATTAGGTTACAGATGTTGATATTGTTTGTATTAGCAGAATAATAAGATTTAGAAACCATGTTTAAAGTCGAGATGACGAGTGAGATCATCGAACGTAGACACGGGCTGTCCTGTAGTGGTGTTTCTGAGAAATTTAGGAAAAGGGGCCATGTGTTGGCATGATCCCTGCCGCAGGGGGCGGCTGAAGAGGACTTCGGTATTGACTGTGAAATAGAACGGACAGCCCGTGTATTCGTTTTCGACTTGTAATAAAATTGAAAGATTGTTATTATGTCCAGTTGTACTCAGTGTTCTTGTTATTTTAATTATCATGGATAATAATCAAGTAAATACTACCAATCGAGAAATTATGCCTGTTCCGACATATATATTATTATCTAATGACATGATTCTGTGCACAGTGGACTTTGATAGCATTGCACAATCTACTGAAAAATCATACTTTCTTTCTCTCAATATTCTAACAGGAAAACACAAGTTTACCGAAACAAGCAGGTCTGGACAGTCAACATATTTCCATAAAACTTTCAATAGAAACAGCACATTATATATTACTTTTACATATTCATTTTGATATAAATTTGTTAAACCAACCCAAAAGAATATGTTATTGATACTATTGGAAAAATGGTTATTTGACTGTTTTGAATCTTGGATAAAAAAAAAAAAAAAAAAAAAATAATTATCGGTTATCTCAACCACTAATTGAAATTTTAAATAGAATACGACCAAGATTAAATGAAGCAATCTTTTCATTTATTTAAAATTTATCAACTAAAACCGTACCTACCTTTAATGCATAAAATTTATTGGAATAACAAATTTTAGAATAAAACTTGCTAGTATTGCCGAAAACATTTTCAAACGATGCAACTGAAGAAAGTTTTACTTTTAATAGGGGTAATTTTAACATATTAATTAATGATAATTGATTTTAATTAAATCAGACCCATTATACATAACCTCAAGTTAATGAGGAAAAATTGTTGCTGTTGTCATGCCCTTGCCGGGAATCGAACAATTCAAACATTTTGAAACAACAATTTCAGGATTTAATTAACTTAAAAACTGTTCCTTCAACATATTCACAAGTTACAACTGCGGAATTTATTGCTTGAACTGATTCCTTTTTTTCTCGGTGTATAACAGACCACTAATTCCGTAGGTATTTGGGAAAACCATATTGAGTAGCTCATAAGACAACTCGATTCTATTGAAACCTACGTTGTTTATTGAGTGATTTGCCCTTTCTTTTTATATAAAATGTCTAGAAGACATTCTTTTATATTACGTTGGTTTACATAATTACATTAGTTGATTGTTCTAAAATATCATATTTTATACTTTTCCTAACATGAAATTATAAACTATAATTTTACATGTTATACTAGGTGATTGGGATAGTTAACGCAACTACCTTTAAACATCTACCTCTGTTCGATCATAGAGGACGAAGCGCGAATATAATTAAAAAATTAAACGAACTTACCTAAGTGAAGTTCAATTTTAATTATATGAAGCGCTTCGCCCGAGATGATCGATCCCACCCGAAACCCAATACCCCTCATTTCATTGTAGTTGCGTTATATTCTTTCAAGAGAATGGCGTGTTTACACAGGATCGATAGAGCGTTGGGTATCGGTAGGATATGCAGCGTTCTTTAAAAATTGTGGCAGATTGGGACATAAAAGACGTACTACCTCTGTTCGATCATCTCGGGCGAAGCGCTTCATATAATTAAAATTGAACTTCACTTAGGTAAGTTCGTTTAATTTTTTAATTTGTTTAGCATGTAAAAATAGTAAAATGTGAAAAAAAAAATTATAGTAGGATGAAACACATTGGAAAAGGAAGAGAATATGACAGAAATGAAAGGAAAAGTAATTTATGCGCGATCTGAGGTCGGGACGAAGAAGGGAGTGAGTTTTTAAGGGTTTTCCTTGATTTCCGGAAAAACTAAAAGGTAAATGGTAAAATTGTAGGTAATAAAAAGATCTACAACTGTATTTACACTTTTTTTCACGCAACCTCAAAATTTATGTGAAAAATTCAAATAACCAACTTTTTGGTTTTTTATTTTTATCTTTTACAAAAAAATTTTTTTTCACGAAATTTGGTAAAACCTTACCTATTTATGTCCCGAACACGCTGCAATTTTTTTGATTTGAAATATTTATTTTTTCACCTTATTTTTACTTAATATCAAAAAAGCACCCTAATTTTCAATCGAAAATTCTCACGTCAAAATATCTACTTTTTTAAAAACGTTGATCGGGCCTTTTCTTCGTTGAAATCTCTGCTTTCTGATGGTGTGAAAAAAAAATTAGTATACATTACTATGGTAAGTTTTCTCAGGAAATGCAAAAGATATTTTGACGTGAGAATTTTTGATTGAAAATTAGGGTGCTTTTCCGATATTAAGTAAAAATGAGGTGAAAAAATAAATATTTCAAATCGAAAAAATTACAGCGTGTTTGGGACATAAATAGGTAGGTTTTCACCAAATTTCGTGAAAAATAAAAAATTTTTGTAAAAGAACAATAAAAAACCAAAAAGTTGGTTATGTGAAAAAAGTAAATACAAAAGTTGTTGTTCTTTTTATTACCTACAACTTTTCTATTTATTTTTTTTTTTCCATAAGACTTGTAGTTTTTATGGAAATCAAGGAAAACCGTTTTTTACAGATCGCCCGTAAATTATTTTTCCTTTCATTTCTGTTATATTCTGTTCCTTTTCCAATGGGTTTCATCCTACTATAATTTTTTTTGGTTTCAAAAATTATCGACCCTGGTCTAGTTCGTTATCATCTCCTTACAGATGGTTTACATAGGACTCGTTCTTGACACACCTTCGTCTCAAGAATAGCTTGCATAATATTATCAACCAACGACTCGGTTTATCCTTATAAATATTCACATACGACTTGTTTTTGTTTTGATCATCAGTCGCATGTGACTCACTAATTTCTCACACAAGGCTCGTTAATAACTCCCATGTAACAGCCGATTGTGGCTCACCTACAGTCACGTATTAATTTTTTCGTTAATAACTAACCAGTAATTCGACAAAAATTTATAAACGACTCGTTAAATGTTCGTCATTGACTCGTTAATTGTTCATACAAGGCTCGTTAACTAACCGGTTCATAGTCGCCACATGATTAGGTGTTGGCTCAAATTTTCTTCATAATACGAGTATAACCAAAATTCACAAACATTCGCAATCGACTCGTTAATGACATTTAAGCAGCTACTGAGTATTCACATAGGACTCATAAATAGCTCACGTGCGATTTAAGCGTTTTGAAGAAGAGTAGTAGTATTCTAAGTATTCGAGGGGGAGGGGGTCTTAATAAAAATACAAATAATGGGAGGGTCAAAAGTTATCTATTTTATTCAACAATTTCCAGACTTTTGTAGGTCTTAGAATTTGTAAGCTTCAATTTTGGTATAGGTAAATAAATAAATACGAAATAAATAAAATTTTATTTGTATAAGTGAATTTGCGCATGATTTGTTCCTTTAAAGTGAATTAAGATATTCATGGAAAATGTAACTACCCTTATTCTGATAAAATTATCGTACCTCAAATGGCCTTTTTTATTCGTTAAACGTTCTAATCGAGCGACATCACACAACTATCTACTTTTGTCTCCATTTACATCTTTCACGGTACAAAAACGCCCCATTTGCCCTCAAATGATCTACTTACGCAACCCATTCCACGTTAACAAAATAAGAATTAAGTGTCGCACCAGTAGTTATTAGGTGCTTCGCTTAAGATTATGTAAATTCAATGACGTCACGCAGCTGAACGTAATATTCCAACGTGTATTTACATTGACATACATACATACATAAGAAGAATCGATAAGGTCTGCGCTCTCTTTCTCCCTTTCTCTTCATTCTCGCATCGTGTTACCGCATCTCCGTGCTCTAGATATGATGCCAATTGGGGGAGAAAGAACTCCTTGACGATAGAAACAAAAAAAAATTAACAATAACGGAACAAGAACACAATGTTTTCACTACTATGATAAACCACAATATAATCCGTACATACTTGTCGCATAAAATAGGCTGTTTGTAATGTACTATGTACATGATAGGCACTGATTTCATTAAGGACTCCCATACGGCTCAGTAATTATTTCGCTTTCGTCTCGTTACTAACTCGAATAGAACATAATCAAATGACATTTTAAATTTATTGACATCTACTAGGTAGGTGCTATAACCGCATTTAGTTAAACAAAGCATAATCAAAAATATCTATGAACAACTTAATAATAATAATGTACACATAAATATACTTTCCCACTTTGCCAGATCCATAACTAACCATCATATATTTCATAGATGATAGAAAAATGTAAAGTGTACCAGTCATAAATACCTATATAAAAAGAAAAGATACTTCAAAGTTCAATCCCTATTTTGGTTGTTTTATTAATGAAGTACAGGCCAACAGAAATAGCTTGGCCCTTGCAATCTGAACGCCCACCGCTGCGCGATGGACACAGCTGATATTGTAGTGGGGACAGTCCATTTAGTCTTCGTACTTCGATGAAGCACATAGCGTTGTATGTAAACTCTACCGGTATTATAAAAAAAAAAACATTAAATCAAAAAACTTCAACGAACGGGACAATTAATAATGGTTTTAACCTAATTTTAAATTTTATTTAGTTTATAAAAGGTCGTGCAACTTTTAGCAAATACTTTTCATAATTGGTGGGACACTCTTAAAGGAAAGCGGACAAATAAATGAAACACTTAAAAATGCATAGGTATTTATTCTATAAACTTAATTAGTCAATGTTTCGTTTATTAGTTTATTATTATTATTATTATAAATATTTTAATATCAATAATAGCTAAGCTGAATACCTCGAAATACTTATTGATTTATTTATTATTTACAGATTGATATGCGTTTACAACTGTAATTATTTATTTAATTACATTCTTACTAAAATCAATATTCTGAGGAAGAAGTGATTGAAGAAATAACAAAACTGGGTACTAAATTAACCCCATTCAAATAATATTACATATTTAAAATACAAAATGGGAATTCTGCTTCATTTAAAATGCATTACCACTTTTCGTGTAAATATTACTTATACCATTAAGACACCCTGGGGTGAGTTTACTTGTACAATACGGGCCTGATTTGAAAATCGGTACAAACACCGAGCGGTAAAATGCATCTTTTTCCTTCCGAATGCGCTTTCTTTCTATCTTTTGCACCGTTCGAGGGGCTACCTTATTTCTGTTGACCTGCATTTAGTGTCTTATAGTAAACCGTCAGTAATTTGTTCTTGTCTCAACCAAAAGACTCATTCAACATGCTAATTCAATAATTGTTGGTTTTGGACTCTTTAATAACTTGCATATGGCCGACTGATAGCTCGAATTTTCCTTATTATCTAATAACCAGCCAATAAAACGCACATGTCTCAATCAAATCTTTTGCGCCGTTCGATCGAAGTCTGAGGGGCCACCTTATTTCTGTTGACCTGTAGGTACTGCTATTAACTTGAATATTAGAATATTTTAAAATTCAAATTGAGTCTCAACAATACTCAACATCACAAATCGTGATGGCAATGTCCCCTCCATTTTTTATTTTCTTAACTCTTATAGTTACTTATCTGTGTAATTTTTTTTATTTATAATATGTAATGCTGCTTCATCAAAATAGATCGTTATTTCATGATCACCACATTTAATTTTTAGCATATCAATTGGGTTAATTTTGTAAAGAGTGTACACAACTTTTTTCCCCCTAATGGTGGGAAAATACGACTTTTTCTTATTTGTTAAGTTTCACATTTATCACCTGTTCCATTCCCACATCAATCTCATCGACACTTTTTCAATTTGAACTTTAACCGCCTCCGTAAACGCGAACATCACGCAACATCATAATAACGACAGGTCAGGTTATTATTGTTTACCTTACCTACTGCACGCTATCTTGGGCAAAATAAAACCTTGTTGGTGCAAAACCATGACACCGCACAGTTTAGAAATACTTATTATGTGACGGAAAAAACAAATTTTACTTTAACCGCTGAAGGACTCGAAGAGGGTTTTAAGCGGATAAGTCACGTATGAGCTATTAACGAGCCTCAAGAGAACACTAACTCATAGCAAACCAATTGGTAGTTCATATGGAATTTAATACTGATACAAAAGTGATCTAAGAGCAAGTGGTATGCAAACCATTAATGAGTAGAGTGAACGTTTCGCCATGACGGGCTAGTAACGAGTCCAAGAGCAGTGATTATTTGGTCGTTTTCTACATAATTATGAACGAGACAAAAGTCAATTATTTAGTTATTTATAAGGAATCTGAACTATTGGTTGGTTATGGCGAGCTATAATTGAGTTGTAGACGAGTTTTATTAACGAATGGAAAGCTAACCATGTTGAATATGATTTTGAATCGAAATGAAAGTGAATGATTGGCTCAATTTTAACCGGGTCTTTGAGCTGTGGTGAGTAATTAATGAGTCGCGGGTGACCTATTAATGAGTTAAAGGATAATTATTGTTGAGTAGATTATGACTTTTGATTGAGATACAAGCCGAGTATTAGCTCTAGATTTATCTACTAGGTAGTTTGAGCTATAAAGTAACTGAGGCAAGTTATTCGCGAGTCAGAGATCAACTATTAATGAGTCTAAAGCTTACAATTACTGAGTCAACAGCCAAGTGTTAGCTTAATACTAAATTAGAAACAGAGCTATTAGCCTGGCTATGGCGAGTTATTAACGAGTTATAGGTTAGCTATTAAGTTAAAGATCAACATTGACATTGACATTTGATTGAGTTAATAGCCAAGAATTGAATGAAGATTTATATACTAGAAAATCTGAGCTATTTATGGCAAGTTATTCACGAGTCGTAGGTGATCTCTTAACGAGTTAGTAGCTAACAATTGCTACGTCAATTATGGCTTTGGATAAAAATAAAAGCAAGGTATTGGCTTGGAAATCTCTAGCCACTAGCTGGCTGTGGCAAGTTATTAATGAGTTATAGGTTAGCTATTAAGTTAAAGGTCAACGATTGTTTCGATTGTTTAGTCCACCTTGAAATTGACATTTGATTGAGATCATAGCAAAGTATTGAATGAAGATTTATCTACTAGAATATCTGAGCTATCTATGGCAAGTTATTCACGAGTCGTAGGTGATCTCTTATCGAGTCAGTAGCTAACAATTGCTACGTCGATTATGACTAAGGGTAAAAATAAAAGCAAGGTATTGGCTTGGAAATCTGAGCCACTAGCTGGCTATGGCAAGTTATTAACGAGTTACAGATAACCTATTAATGAGTTAAAGGCTAATGATTGTGGATTAAGATAAAAACCAAGCATTGGCTTCAGAGTTAACTATAAAGAAATTTTAACTGTAAGCTAACTATGGCAAGTTATTTGCGAATCAGTGACGCAACTATTAATGAGTCCGAAAGCTAACAAGTACTGAGTCGATTATGACTTTGGATCAAAATATGTGGTATCCGATGGTCATCTTTAATCCTTTAAATATTTTACGCACGCTTCTTTAAAAAAAAAAAAAAAAATTTTTTTTATATAGTTTCTCGATCATGGTATTACAAAATTATTTATCAAATTTCCTGATAACTTTCTGAATATTTACTTGCATTTTAAGTGAGTAAAATAAACTAAACAACCACATGTTTTTTTTTTGTGGGGTCTGCCTAATTTCTGTTGGTGTTCAGGCGTTTCGCACACATGGGGTGTAATAACCATAAATACTCTTGAGCTGACGTGAGACATGTTCTCGTTTAGTTAAAATTTTGGTACTTGTCTCGTAGATCGATTTCCTGTGGGAATTTTTCTTAGATGCGGCGTGGGTTCGATTAGTTTTGATGACGTATTAGTGCGAGTCTTTAAAAGGGCTGCGAGGTGATTTTTAAGGAATTCAATTTTGTTTCTTATTCAATTCGATATATTCAATTCATCCAATTCAATTCTGTTTCATATTCAATTCTGATTCAGATTTCAACAATCATATTCAATTCAATTAAATTTATTTCAATTCGTATTCAAAATCAGAGATTATAATTTGTTTTGTGTCTTTATTTGTATTTTGTGTGTTTTTGAGTTTCTGTTTTTGAGTTTTTGTTTCAAATTGGATTAATTACTTACATTTCTAACAGGTATGATAATTATTTTATTATTCTAAATTAATATTATTTTGCTTTATAATTTTTATAATTTTAATTATATCAAATTTAATTTCACTGTTTATTATTTTCTATTATAACGATGGAAATTCTGTTCAATTGTTTATTAATTTTTATATAATTGCAATTCAGGTAAATCTCACTAAATTAAATAAACTATTTTATTTTTAAATTAATTCCAATTTAGTTAAATCTCACTAAATTAAATAGATTACATTTTTTTTTTAAATAATTTCAATTCAGGTAAATCTCTCTAAATTAAATAAACTACATTTTTAAATAAATTTCAATTCAGGTAAATCTCACTAAATTAAATTAAGTAATTACATTTTTTTTTTATTTCAATTCAGGTAAATCTTGCTAAATTATATTTTTTTTTTTTATTATTTCACTTAAAAAGTTTTTCAGGCTTAACATTTATATTTCATTTTTCAAATTATAATAATTTGTGTATATTTTCGAAAGGGGTTAAAACATTTTGTGGTTCAATCTAAGTATGAAATGCCTTGTTGTAAGTACTAATATTTTCTCCCGTGTGGACGTTGATGGGAGTATAACAGGGGCTTTTGTTATATTGATAGTTTTATCGATGATGCCTCGCTCAAACAGAAAGATGTCTAGGCTAGATAGAAAATGCAAACAAACATTTAGTCGTGTAGCCCGATGCGTTCCAACGATCATCGTTATCTGGATTGCTTCCTTAGGGACTCCAGACTCCTAAATTAACTAACAAATATGTTTTTGGTTTTGAAATGTGCTGCTGTTTGTAGGGATTGAATTTCAAATTGTGTCAAAATTTATCAAATATTCGGGAAATTGGGTTTTGTTTACATTTTGTGGATTTTTCATAAGTTTTCTAAATTTTCTTACACAAATTATTTTTCATTTTTGTTGAGCCTGAAAACTACAAAATTGAATTTATCTTTTCCAAGTTGTTTTTGATTTCATTCTATTTGAGAATTTTTAATTAAATTTACAACAATTTCTTATTGATTATTTTTCATACATTTTATTTGGTTTTTGTCTTATTGTGTTTTTACCCTTTTATGTGTACCTATTTGTGTCCCTTGATTTTTATGTGTTTTATTGAATTTTCTTATTGATTTTATTTTTATGTGCCTTTTATTTTGTGTTGGTTTTACCCTGCAATTACATGTTTTACCTGATTTTATTTTTACACTGGATATTTTGATTTTTATGTGTTCTACTTGATTTTATTTTTGCATTGGATATTTTTTTATTTACTTGTGTTTTTCTTGAATTTATTTTTACCTGGATATTTTGATTTACCATTTTACTTGGATTTGACATTTTGATTTATTTGTGTTTTTCCTGATTTTATTTTTGCATTGATATTTTGATTTACCATTTTATTTGAATTTAATATTTTGATTTACCTGTTTTACTTGAATTGATTTTTACATTGATATTTTGATTTACAATTTTACTGGAATTTGATTTACCTGTGGTTTTATTTGAATATAATGTTTGTATTTGATATTTTGATTTACATGTGTTTCACTGGAACTTATTTTTTTTATATTTGATATTTTTATTTATTTGTGTTTTATTTGAATTTATTTCTACATTGGATATTTGATTTATATGTGATTCACTTGGATTTGATATTTTTGATTTTTATGTTTATTTGAATTTGTTTTCAAATATTTGAGTGGCTGAGATCGTGGTTTTCTCTGTCAGGCTCTTTTTCCACGCTAGCCACAGGCTGAGTCTGACACTCTCATTTCCAAATTTACATTTCATTTTGATTTTGAATTAAACAGTAGGAATGAATTCATTGTCTTTTATTTAACCTTGTTCCTCTAATGGTAAACCCGTACCAGAGTACAATTTGTCATTTTTGGCAAGACCTGGCTTTTCAACACAACGAAGGGTAAGAAGTTTTTGACGATCACGTTGGCCTAGGTAAGTTACACTACAAATAAAAGCATAATAATGGCTAAATATTAACTGGGAAATGTTAGCTATAAGCTAGCTATGGCGAACTATTAACGACTCATGGGTTAACTATTAAGTTAAAGGCTAACGATTGTTGAGTCTATTATTACTTATGATCGAAATAAAAACGAAGTTTTGGATCTAGATTTATCTACTATTGGCGAACTATTAACAAATCGAAAGCTAATAATTATTGAGTCGGTTAAAACTTTGGATCAAAATAAAAGCTAAGTATTGGCTTTATTTTAAATGGTAGTTATGGCGAGTTAGGGATGAGCTACTAACGTGGCAAAGGCTAAAGATTGCTGAGTCGATTATAATCCAAGGTAATAACTGACCATGGTAAGCATTAACGAGTCGAAAGCGGATTATTGACAAGTCAAAAGCGGGCTATTAGTGAGTCTTTTACGAGTTTTTGATCAATATACGCCAAATATTGGCTCTATAATAACCAGGAATTCTGAATTTTTAACTGACTATGGCGAGCTATTAACGCCAAATTAATAATCAGTAAAACAATAACAATTACTGAGTCGTTTACAAGGTTTTGGTCGATAAAAGCAAAATGTTAGCTCTGTAATAACTAGGAAATCCGAATTATTAACAAATTAGGGCAATATATTAACAAGTCGTAGCAAGTTACTCAAGGAATAACGACTATTGAGTCGTTTACGAGTTTTATTTGACACAAAAGCCAAAAATTGTCTATTTAGAGTTGGAAGTTCAAGTAATTAGCTGAACATGGCGAGTCATTATTGAGTTCAAAGTGAATCATAAATGAGTCGAAAGCGAACATTATTAGGGTATGTGCGATATTTGATTGAGACATGTGCGTTTTATTGGCTGGTTATTAGATAATAAGGAAAATTCGAGCTATCAGTCGGCCATATGCAAGTTATTAAAGAGTCCAAAACCAACAATTATTGAATTAGCATGTTGAATGAGTCTTTTGGTTGAGACAAGAACAAATTACTGACGGTTTACTATAAGACACTAAATGCAGGTCAACAGAAATAAGGTAGCCCCTCGAACGGTGCAAAAGATAGAAAGAAAGCGCATTCGGAAGGAAAAAGATGCATTTTACCGCTCGGTGTTTGTACCGATTTTCAAATCAGGCCCGTATTGTACAAGTAAACTCACCCCAGGGTGTCTTAATGGTATAAGTAATATTTACACGAAAAGTGGTAATGCATTTTAAATGAAGCAGAATTCCCATTTTGTATTTTAAATATGTAATATTATTTGAATGGGATTTAAGATCGGTTCCTCATGAAACATCTTAAATACTTACGGAAGATAAATAAAATTGCTTTTAAATGTTTCATATACCATACAATACATATATTCAATGTACCTCTGCAATTGTTTCGGCAATTTAATGCCTTTTCAAGAGTAATCTTATTACCATTATCAGTAATGAGACAAGTCTTGAAAAATGCATAAACATATATTGTGTGTTAATTTAGTACCCAGTATTGTTATTTCTTCAATACTGATTTTAGTAAGTATGCAATTAACTTAAATAATTACAGTTGTAAACGCACATCAATCTGTAAACAATAAATAAATAAATATTTCGAGGTATTCAGCTCAGCTATTGCTAATATTAAAATATTTCTAATAATATTAATAATAAACTAATAAACGAAACATTGACTAATTAAGTTTATAGAATAAATATTTTTTCCTAAGTGTTTCTTTTATTTGTCCGCTTTCCTTTAACAGTGTCTCACCAATTATGAAAAGTATTTGATAAAAGTTGCACGATCTTTTATAAACTAAATAAAATTTAAAATTAGGTTAAAATCATTATTAATTGTCCCTATCGTTGAAGTCTCTGATTTAATGTTTTTTTCTTATAATACGGGGCGAGTTTACATACAACGCATGTGCTTCATCGAAGACTAAATGGACTGTCCCCACTACAATATCAGCTGTGTCCATCGCGCACCGGTGGGCGTTAAGATTGCAAGGGCCAAGCTATTTCTGTTGGCCTGTACTTCATTAATAAAACAACCAAAATAGGGATTGAACTTTGAAGTATCTTCATTTTATAAAAAATAACTTCAAAATAAGCAGATATGCAATAACTTAGTCTCAAAATAGAAATGGAGTGCTCGTTTGATTTTGAGATCATGATTTTAATTTCAGAATTTCATATTGAGGATTGAATTTAGGCTCCAAAAGTACAGCGAAATTATTCTTGAGCTTTAATATACTGACCCTCATTTTTAATATTTCTCACTTTTTCAAGAGCATTACCATGAAAGGTAGAAGAGAAGAAAAAATAGGCCTTCTTTTAATTTTTAATATAGGTATTACATATTAGAAAGGTGAACTCAAATCTGACCCAGTAGTATACAATTTTGAGAAATCTTAATTATAAGTCATATTAGCATATGTATACCGAGAATAATATATTTCAAGATATTAATATCCTGGGGTAAGTTTGAGATTATAGAAAAATAAAAACACGTCGTATCCCTTTTGTTGTTTTTTTTTCATTAGATTCTGCATAACAGTGCTTCTAAAAGGTCAAAAATTGCATTTTCTTGAGACATGGGATATTTCCAGAAACCCTAATAACTAAAGCAGTTTTGAACCCATATTCGTTCACAAAAGTCTCACCATCACAGAAAACTGTAAATGAAAGCTCTTTGAAATCGATTGCGAGTCCGATAGAATTGTAGGAAAAATATTAAACCTTATTGTTAGTAAAACAGTTTAAAATAGCTGAAAATAACACAAAAATTGGGAATTTCTATTTTCATTGCAGAGCCCTAAACAGTAGCCTAGTGAACCTATTGGATAATATAGCATGCAGTCACCCCATGAGGTCTAAAGCACAAGCAGGTATACATAAGTACATTTTATAAAATCTAAGGTTGAATGCGGTCATAATTCTTGACTAAACATTTTTTAGTTTTATTTGAAATTCTACAGCTAAATAATAGTGCAAAACCATAAAAAAGCAACTTTTGGGTGTTTCATTCTCACCAATACCTATTGGTGGACGGGCTGTCCCCCCGACCTACACTCTTGTGCAAAGTGGGAGGGAAGGGCGAAAGGTCCTCTTCAGCCTCCTTTAGGAATAGTGGGAAAGGGTGGATGATGGTTGGGGGAAGAAAGATGAGACGGACGAAATGAACACAGAAGAGACGTGAAAGACTATCTATGAAATATTACTTCCCCAGCATTTGCCTAAATGATCCAAGGAAACCACAGAAAAACTGGGACCAGAGTAGTCGGCCCCGGAATCGAACCGGTGACCTCCCGAATGCTAAGCAATGATCTAGACTACTAGACAATGCCGCTCGGTACAAAATCATAGATAAGTACAACTCAATGATGAAAATATATATTTTATCTTATAGTTAAAATTGTAATACCGAGTCAGTTATTTTTATTAAAGACAGTGGATATTATCGACATACTTGAATATATAACGAAACTTATAAATTATAGTATTAGCAGATAAAAATTATTCGCAAAATCCTCAAAATATGGCGAAGGTGCTGGGTAACAGACTCATAGAGAAATATTAAAAAAATTCGGTTAACAAAATGTGCTTCATTTATTTCTAATTTAATAAATATCTTTTTGTATTTTCTTTTGTACTTATAAACAATTAAAAATTAGAGAGTAGCAGTGTAAAGATAATGACTTCCTGAGGAGCATGTACCCCCACACCCTTTTTTCTTGCCAGTGAGACTATATTAAATATACATTAGTAAACAACCCTATTTTAGATTTACTTTATTAGTTCTGATAAAACTGATCAGGTATTCAGGATATTTGAAATCAAATATTTTAGAAATTTAGATAATCCCAGTGAATGCTGTTAGCACCTTTGGCCTGGATTTAAATGGAGGAGAAAGAACAAAAGCGTTCCTATTTTATTACAGAGTATTGTGAGTGCTTTTTATTTGATACAGCAGAAAGTATTTTCCGGGCGGGAGGACCTAAGAATACAACGTTGCAAGCAAATTAAACTTCGCAACCCTGACGTTGAACTACCCCCATTGCTGACTCGGCTTCTCAAACACGAGTAGGGCTGGATCAAAGAATAACAAATTAATAATGTATAAAAAACTTGGTCAAGTGTGAGACGATTTCGCACTCAGACGGTTCTGTGCTACAGAAAACACTAGAAAATATTGGAATTCTTCAAATAGGCACACATAAGTAACATACATCATCCAACGGTTAAATTTCTCACTCAAATATGAAACATATTTTCATGGAATAGTGCAAGTTAGAATTTTTTAAAATTTATATTGAACTGGTATTAACGCAGTAGTGGAAGTTTGTCCATAAACAATCGGTTGACAAACGTAGAAAAAACAGGCAATAAATTGTCCTATGTTTTTTGTAAAGGAAAACATGTTTAATTTTCACTAATTTATTGTAACTTAACAATTGTTTCGCTACACTGTAGCTTCATCAGAAGTAGATAATTACATACTTAAACTTCTAACGAAAACTTATCTAATTTATACTATTTTCGGTTAGGGCTGTAAGAGGGGAAAAAATTGAGTAATGGAGAATTATTTAAATCTAATTGATCGTTTAACAGTAAATTTGTTTTTTGAATTGATTTTTTTCTATTGTTTCTAATAATGATAACTTATTATTGTTTGTTTCTGTATGTAAACTAATATATTTAGCTTTTTAAATTTAAATGTTCGTTTATATTTTTTTTTTTGAAATTTCTTTTTGTTTTCCCTATACATATAAGTTTTATCGCAAGAACCACGATTTAATGTATAAATACTTGATTGGTGATCTTTATCATTTTTATCTTTATATTTTATAAACCTAGGAACTGAATTATTTGTTTTGAATGCAACATTAATGTTGTTTTTGCATAATATTTTTTTAATAACTTCTGTGGGGTGACCTAAATACGTTATTGAGACGTATTTTTTATTTTCAATATTAAAATTAGGATAAACTGATTGTATAGCTAAAATTCGAATCTATGAAAGAGTTATTTTTTAGAAAAATGCCAAAACACGGGAATTGATTTAAATTGTTGTTCGTCTTTCTGCAGATAATATTTTCAATCCCCTCTCTGCAGCCCTTAATCTGCAGCTATCCCACCTTTTTTTTTCAAATGGCTACCTAGGCCATGTGAGGGCTCTGAAAGGTGTTTTAAAACTTAGTCCGTTACTGCCAAAAAAAGTAGCGGGTCTGCTTATTTTGTTTCAGTCAAATCGGTTCACATGTTTTTTTTTAATTGAAATTAACTTTAGTACTCACTTGATTTGACTTAATGTACCAAATGCTGAAAGCGACCTCCACCTTCCTTCTACTTAACATACACAGAGTCTGTGAAAACCTTGGTGGGCATTTAATTGGACCCCGTCGACCTATCCACCGATTTGGAATAATTTTATCCCTGTATCTTCAAACATTAAAATGATGTATTGCACCATCTTGTTGAAACCGTAAGTAATATCTGGATCACCCTCGTTAAGAAACATCACTTTTTGTGCAGGTATTATGGTATTAAATCGAATGAAAGGAAACTTATCTAATGGTCAGCAGTATGACTTTAATCCAAGAAATACTGTTATAATTTCTTATATTTATGATGTCAGCCCACACGTTGACTTTTAGGGGACGTTGTCCAGGTTCCTCGCGTATCCACTGTGAATTTTAATCGTATCGGAATTGATAATTACGTCTATAGACCATACCATTTAAATAAAATTTACTCTCAAGAAGATAATATTCTGAGGAAATATTTGCTACGAAAATATTCGTGATATTGGAAAGTATGGGCCAATAATAGGATAATTTTCCTGTAATGAAATGAGTAGACAGTATCGGATTGGGTTTTAAAAAACCTTTCACATAGAGCCTCCACATGACTTACGCTGCCATTTGAAAAAAATAGTTAGTATATATATGCCATTTGTTCCCCTCAGTGATTAATACAAATAAATTCAGTTTTTTGAGGGGCAAATGGTTAGAATAATTACTACAACAGGGAGGGGGTTGAAAATACTACAGGGAAACGAACAATTTATGTAACTGATTTTTTTATTTCTCTAAAAAATAAAGCGCTTCTTTCTTTTGAACAACCCTTTATATACATTTACTCTACTGTATAACAATTTAGTATTAGTTCAGTATTAGTATTTGCTGTTTAAGTACAGGATATGGATAATCGAGAGCGGTTTCAGGATTTTGAGAAGGAAAGCTCACAAAAATTAAATATTACTTACCAAATCCATGAAATGTAAAAGTAAATGTTGAATTTCGTTTTTTAAATGGAGGGTTACGGACTCGAAAACATTCCCGCGGAATCGCAACTATTGATTTTATTGCAGCTTTTGATTTTTTAGGCCCTCTAAATACAAAGTATATTTATGCTCTACTTACAAAGCTTTTTAAAACTTTAAATGCGATCTTCGCGTCTGGGCAAGGATTCACGTATTATCTATGAGTGAATTTCAAATCGAAGTCTGATTTTGTTTGGAAGTTTTAACATACAGACAGACAAGATGGATAGCATGTTGTTAATAAACAATATTTCAGTTTGATTCTTACGTTGCAAAATACTGCAAAAAAATAAATATATATAGTCCGTCGAGTCTCTCCGCGCGGAAGAAGTGAAACTTCGTAATATGGAAATGAAAATAGGAAGGGGTAGAAATTTATTTTTAGTTAACTCATATTGTTTCTTCAAGACAAACTTTATTAACATTGCTTACAAATCACAATTGATCGCATCTTTTAATTATCATTCAGCTAATTTCACGACTCTCACACTGTTTACTTCGCTACATAGCAAGAATACCACGCGCATGTACTGATCTACCGACTCACTCTCTATCTCTCTCCTGCTTTCTACCTTTGTGTATCTTTCTTTCTCTCTCCCTCTTGCGTTGGAATATTGGACGCTACTCGTTGCTTACGCTCGCACTGGCCTGTAACAGGTACACTACGCGCATGCGTTTGAGTGCCACGCATTCACTCTCGCTTTGTTCCACGCATTCATTCTCGCTCTGTCTTTTTCTATTCCCCCTCCATGGTAGCGTTAAACGTTTAACGCAACCTTGTTGAAAGTCGCATTAGGTTTCACTACTACGCGCATGCGTTTGAGTGCCACGCATTCAATCTCGCTCTGTGCCACGCATTCATTCTCGCTCTGTCTCTTTCTATTCCCCCTCCATGGTAGCGTTAAACGTTTAACGCAACCTTGTTGGAAATCGCATTAGAAATTTCACTTCAAAAATTAAATTTTATTAAACTTCCCTGAAGTTGCTACAAAAGGGGTACCAAGCGGCCTCTAAAATTCTAACTGGGTTAATAACTGAAGTAAAAATTACAATATACAGAAGATTACTTAATGGGAGCCCTCTATGCTTGCGTCAAAGTAGTAGCCACCTGTATGTCAAACTTGTATTTTATTTTTGTTTAACGTAAGAGTGACTGAGGAACACCGCGATAAAACCCAGAATTTGTAAGAGCGAAAATAGCACTTGCAACGTTTTCACCTTCCTCCTTCTACCAACAACGGTTGACGTATCGTGTAACGTGTTGCAGGCATCTTATACAAATTGCTCTCATTTGTTTGGAATAAAAACTTCCACTTACTCCAAGTGGTTAGGCGATTATAACTGTATACCAACACGACCCTCAATTTTGATGAGAAATCCAAAAATGTAAAAGAAGTGGAGGGTACCATTTAAAATAAGAAAGTTTACGCTAACTTTCGGGATAACCGGAAGTGATAAAATATCGAAAATATTTTAAAACGATAGACCATTTCTTAAAACACAATCGACCAAAATTTTAAAACGATATTCAAACTCATTGTCAGTCTGGAGATACGTCTACGGGGGTAGGCTAAAAACGATCATTCCGTATATACAGGACAAAGAGGACTATGGATATCTTTGAAAATTTTGAATCATTGAATTGAGTTGAAAAAATAGTTACGCGATAAAACTGAGGAATTAATTGGAGGTCCTTATATATCGATACAACACAGTTTTGTATGCTCAGACACTTTAATATGTTTCGGGTTTATTACTAAGAAGAAAGAGTTTGCATAAGGTACGATAAGTGTGTATCCAGAATCCTTCGTGGTTGTTTTGTGGTCTATCTTGATTTAAATGCACAGATCACAAACAGAAGAAATTTCAAAAACCTAATCTCCACGTAAGTACGCAAAACCAAAGGGCATTTGACTCTTTAGTATAACAAGTAATCTTGATAATGACCGTCTTGGTCGAACCGATTCGTCGAGAAAATGTATTAGTGTTGAAACAATTTCTATCTTATTTCTTCTATATCTAATTGACCCTTGGTTAATATTTTGTCATGGCAAGCAATTTATTGATGCAGTCCATCGACCAAAATTTCAAAACGATACGTCTAGGATGAAGGCTAAAAACGATCACCCTGTATATATGTTGGTAGTCTATTTTAGCTTTTACTTTCAAAGAAAATCCGGTGTTGTTTATGTATAATTAGTGATAATTAACTATTCTCCAGGAATAGCTATTCCACCGATTGCTAGAAATTCGATCTAGCCAAGTTTGATTTTAATTAATAAGTTTTAGTTTTAGGTTTAAAAAACAGTCATACTGATGAACTGTGATACTAAACTATTATATATAGGCATACCAAATTTCTTTACACACAATAATATTCTTCACTAATCTATGTATGTATTTATTAGCCGATGCCAAAACCACCAACCACCACTACCAGGCTACATAGAATTTTCTATGTGGGAAATAGTTTTCTCTTTGGTCTATTTCCGCAAATTTGACTGTCTGCCCTTGAAACTTGTTTATAGTCATTGCAAAGCAGACTTTGAAGGGAAACTGTTGTAATCATTTGAATTCGAACAAAATATCATTTGGAAAATTAAAATTGTGTCTTCCAATACTTTTCGATGTAACGCTTCGACTTTCAGATCAGTACAAAATGATAAATGAGGAATCTTTTTGTTGCTCAAGTGTAATAAATTTCAAAACTGATAACAATTACATGATTAACTCCCCGCAAACCTTGAAAATAACACCCGTGTTGATTTTTAGGCTGCTTACCACTTTTCCTCTTCCGAAGAAGTTGCTTTTGAAAAAGCATGAAACACATATTTTTTTTTGTTTACGGTAGTAATCCTGAAAATTTTGGAATTAATGCATCTTTCCTATTATGATTTCTCCATAGAAATTTTGAATCCCCGTTTTACCCCTTTAGGGGTTGAAATTTCAAACAGTCGTTCTTAATAGGTGCCTACGTCGTAATAGCTACCTATCTGTGTGCCAAATTTCAACACAATCCGTTCCGTGGTTTGAGATATGGCTTAATACATCATCAGTTAGGTACTCAGTCATGGTTTCCTTTTATATATTTAGATTATTATGATTCAATTTAGCCATGTTATATACTGGTTAATTAACATTAAGAATGTCTTACAGTTAATATAAATTATTTTTGAAGTGGAACTTCTTTGGGCGCGATGAGAGTAAACTCTCAAGGCCATGAAACGACACATTTCGTAACGATTTGTCGCGCGAAGCTATGACAATAGAAAGGCGCGCATGCGCATAACGGTATTACAGTTAGCTGTTGATGACTGACATCTCATAGCAGTTATATTACAGTAAATGTATTACAGTAAATGTTTATTTAACAATTAATATTTATTTAGAGTGAGTATTATTATGTATTAATTTTAAAAAAACTTGATGTATGTATGTGTTTTCATTTTTAATACATAAATCCTGAAAATTCTCGTACTCTCTCTTCCTTTTACCAAAAATTACTTATTCGTTATAAAGATATAGAGATCGCCAAAGAAATTTCACTTCTTTCACGTGTACTGAGTTGCACATGATTAAATGTTTCTTATATCTTATTCCTGATTTAATTTTACTTTTGTTTAAAATTTATTGAAGAAACCTTATTGAAATTGGATTGGATTTCTTGTAGGATAGTTGGAACGAAGATTCTGTAGTAAAAGTGGTTTTTACTTCTGATTGAAACAATATGATCTCAGTCTCAGTTATTGACGTAGTAGACCGCTAAAGTTTTGAGTAATAGGTATTATTTTCTGTCCTAATTCAACAATTTGATCCACTAAAACTCAAAAATCTATAGAAGTTTTTTTTTTCTATATTTGAGGCTACCATAAAATTATTTAAAGTAAAATAACACAAAAAGCTTCAAGAAATTTATTAAAATGTAGACACTACAATTGTTAGAACAGCTTCTTCAGGCGAAACAATTGTAGTATCTACATTTTAATAAATTTTTTGAAACCTTTTGTGCTGTTTTACTTTAAATATTGATCAGTTTCAACAAGTAAAAGCTTTTACAATCGAATACTTACTATAAAATTGTTTAGATATTATTTATATTTTTATTTGCTTTTCAATATTGTTTTCATGCCAATATTAGAAACGACTGTCATGCTACATGCTACACTAAACAACATTTTGTGGTTGTTTTATAAGGTGATGTTCGAGTTCTTTCGCCCTTACCTATCTTGAGCCTCCAACATCTACCCATTCGAAAATAAACACACCCCACACCCCCTACTTCTTGCGAACAGTAATCTAATCTATGTCTATCTCTGCCCCAAATTATTCATCTTATTCTTTGAAATGTCTCTAATTAGTGTGTCTCACCCTATCAAAGGAGATTTATTAATTGAACGTCATGCCGACATTTTACGCCCTTGTTTGGCCAAGAGAAACAAATAAGAAAGGATACTGAGACTTTACTGTGTACACTTTTTATTTATCCGCTTGCGTAAATTGCTCAGATTCGAGGTATTCAATGGATACTAATTGTTTATTCTAAAGAACGTCCTTTAGAAACACCTGGTTATAAATGATTAAAAATTGTCATATCATTTTAGATGTTTGCATGGCTACAACTGTCAAAATGTAGAGGTAGTTGGCCTCATCTCCAAGGTTTACAAACGCAACGTTATTTATATCGACATGTTTGTGATTGCAAAATCATGTAATGTGGATAGGTAGGTACGTTATTAACGATTTCGAAATGTTGCATTATAAAATCGCCGGTAATATTGGCCAGTAGTGTGCATTTTGATTACGTGTTAAAACGCAAATCGTTTGGCATTATGTGTATGTAACATGTACGTGTGCATTTAAAACTTATTTTTCTTCTATAAATAAAATGCGCTTAATTTACATTTGTACTTACACCGATTTGTAAGTGCAATTTGTTTATTTTACTTCCTATATAGCTGTATACGAGAATACATTTACCTTCGTGTTTTGGCAGCCGATAGCAATTAAAATAAAATTGAAGTTGCCCAAGTGCAAGCAATGTTTACTACTACAACATAAATACATACAATGTTGTGTCTGAAAACTATAAAGGAATCATAGGAAAAACTTGCCAAATTGTAAATAATTAAACTGGGTGCTGTCACATGCCTAAAATGTTAATAAAAGTGACAGTTTTTAAGAGAGAAATCCAAATGTCGTCTTGTTAGTAGGTTGAAAATGTTGTCGGCCCCATACATATAACGATAGATTTTGAAGAACACTTCGTCTGACAAAACCGATGATAAAAAAAAAAAAATAAAGAGCAGATTTCAGGTAATACAGGGTGACAGAAATAAATAATATAGTTGGTGAATCAGGACGAATGGTGTCCTAACGCTGCACGCAAAGGGAATATTGTACAACTAGTTTATGCTGTTTCGTTTAATTAAAGTCTTGTTTTGTAAAAACTTTATTTTTAAAAGATAGACTATAATGTTCACAAGAAACTTATTATGTAAAACTTAATCGTAAACTAAACTAATTTAGGAAGATAACGTACAAAAAAAAATGTGAGCAATCACGAGACGCCTGGCAGATGTGAAACTCCATTCTTTTAATCAGTGACTTCAGTAATAGTTATATTCGATTTTGCCTCTGACAGCATTACTGTGATAATTGGTCGAGGATAACTGAAGTATGTTACAAAAGTATTGGACATAACATTATCAAGACATCTAATAAATACAGCATCTATTGTTGTTGCATATGTGGTGGTAGTAGGTTCTCTTGGATTGTTGTTAATTTGCAATTGAAATTCATTTTGGAGGAACGTAATTGATGGCATTGATTCATCTTTTGCAAAATTTACATTGAAATCTCCAGCTAAAATCAATGGTAGTTTATCTTTATTGGTTTTAAAAATTATTGAACCTCTGTGACTACGGAAATAATTTCTCATGTAAAAATGAAATATCATTCATTTTTTTATTAGGTGAAATATACACAACAATCATAGATTAATTCACTTCCATCTTCTAGTTTACTATAGTAAACGACACCGTCGAACCGAGTGGGAAGACAATCGCACAGGCGTTTGCGCATAGCGAAGCGTCGCTACGGCATGACTCGCCACGCTCGCCACGTTCGCCACGCTCGCCACGCCAACAATCCGGTTTACCCGCGGCTATAGATTTTTCACATCAAAAAGAAGTGAATGAATTGAACTGAACTTAATAATGTATTATAACTGTTATTTACTGACGACTGATTGTGTGAATACCTACTGACTGAAGACTGTTTAAAATTGAAAAATGCACAAAAGGGATGACAATACAAGGAGGTAACAAAACAAGTAAGATGACTCAACAACAAAATATGTACAAATGATAATAATAATAATATAACAATAGGTAACTGGTACTATTAATATGAAGGTACCTAAATTAAATTATGCCATTTTATAGTAGAGTAATCTTATTACTAAAATAAATTTATTATACAGTGTTTATATACCTAAAGTTTAAGGGGGAGGGATACAGTCATTTATTCTTAAATCTCTTAAAGGTGTATTCAAAAATTATTGTTGGTCATTAACAATATAATCTTTTTTATAAATAGCTTTTTTAATTTCTAATTCTTCTAATAAATCTAAACGTTTTCCTTTTATGGAATTGTCTAACAATTTTACATTTTCTGAATCTATATTATGTTTATAATTAATACAATGAGATGCTAAGCCCGTTAAGTGTTTTAAGTCAGTTATTGATTTTTTGTGTTCGTCTATTCTAGTTTTAATATTACGTCCAGTTTGCCTTATATAGAATGCGTTACAATTTTTACAATTTACTTTGTATATTCCTGATTTTTGGAGTTTATCATATTTTATTTTTTATTGTTAGAGAGTAAGGTCCTTAAATTGCATTTATTTACTAATATAGTGTCAATATCTAATTTTTTAAGATTGTTAACAATTTTTGTTGTCTTTTTTCCACACTAATTTATTAATTTATATGTTATTGGTTCTTTTATGAAGGGATACTTTTTTTTTGGCTATTATTTGTTGTTCCTTTTTTTTTTAATTAGTTTATCTATTAAGGACTCACTGTAACCATTATTATTAGCTATTTGCTTTATGATTAAAAAAATTGGTTTTACTTAAAGGGTAATTAAACAATTTATGGATGATGCTATGATACGTTGCTAATTTTATTTGTAATGATTGGTTAGAATCTGAGGGTTACAATTGCATCTGTACAGGTAGGTTTTCTATATACATATCAAATTGTAGCTTATTTTATGTTTTTGTGATTTCTATGTTCTCTCCAAAGATTAATTGATACAATTTGAAATTATTACCACATGCAATCTAAAATTTTATAGGGCATAGGTACCTACCTATACAATTCAATTCGTTGTTAATATAAAAGTGTTTTAATTTTGGTTTAAGCATTCTATTATAACATTTTTTAAAACTAGAATATTCAAATACATAATAAACTTTTAAGTCCCAAAATATTCTAATAATACGAAGATATCAAGGACCCAGGGCGATAGGAATAAAACTTATTTTAGAAGCAATCTTTTTAAACCCCTGTTGCATTTAAATTTCAACAAGTTCGAAGAGTGACAACATAATTCGCTATAAAAATCGGATTTCTCAGAATTGCTGAATTTAAAAATAACGGGAAAAATTTTCGAAAAAATCTGTATGAAACCTACACATGATGCGACGGTTTTGTTTTGGGAAGCTATCAATATTTTACATTTGAATAATGTTTTAATGCATATGATTCTACATACAAGGAAGGACATCTAGGCAGCAAAGTATCGTTACGGATAGATGACAATTTTAAATTTTTAAATCGAAACAATGATTTGCTAATTAATAAACAGATTACGTGCTAAAAAGTGTACCAACAACTCATATTACGAGGAGAACAACTGTTTCTACTGGCAAAAAGTCTAAGAAACAAAGTTGAACAAACAGAGTGGACAAATTTCAAATGGTAGTTGCAATCCTTTTTCCTCACAGTTACCAACCTATTAGTATGAAAAATTTCTGGTGTACGTTCATATTTCAATATGAATAAGTATTCATCTTAAGGTAGCATTCTTCTGTTGTAATTATTTTTTCCCTCTAATGATGTCAAATGGTGAGGGTAAGTGGCAATCCTTTTTTTGCAGTTACCAACCTATTAGTATGGAAAATTACTGGTGTATGTTTATAGTTCAATATGAATATTTATGTTGGTATTACTTTTCCCTCTAATGATGAATGTCAAATGGTAAAGGTAGGTGGCAATCTTCTTTCCGCACAGTTGCCAACCTGTTTCCTTGTGACAATGTCATTAATCACGTTTCACGAATTTTATTTGATATCAAGGGCCTATAGGCTCGACTACGAAGAAAATTAGGCGGCTGAAATTTGTATTTGGTATTTGAAATTTACATTTAGTATTTTCGAATTAGAAATAGACTAAAAAGGTATTCAATTTAAAATCCCGAAATACGTATTTATTATTTGTTATATTTTAAATTCTTCAGATAATTTCTACGATTTCTGTTTAGTTTCAGGTGAGACTGTGTTTCTTAAGTTGAGTGGTAGTAAAGTTTTCGTGTCTTAAAATAACTGAAAGACGTCGAATATAAACCGACATTTAACAAAAGAAATATATAATATTACCTACAGAGTTGCCGCCTTCTCCCTTGAATTTTATTACTGAGAGATATTATGATGGGTGTATGTGGATACAAGTTATGAGAATCATAAAATGATAAAATAGATGTGGTCAGTCTAAAGTAAGAAGAACTGCTGATCAAGCGTACATTTGGAAAATGATTAAAAAAAACAATCTAACTTGGTGTGGACCCTATAAAGATAATTAATGCAGAATACATGGGGCAAAGTAAAAATTAAACCCCTCTTCTTTGACGAAGCTCCGAAACTATACATTAAGTTAAAGGTGCAATGTGGGAAAATAAATTAATAAAAAAATGATTTGAGTTATGTGGCGATGGGCTGTATAATGACTTAATGACCTAACCTACCCAGTTGATATAAACCCCCCTAACAAAAAAATGTAAGCAATCACGGGACGCCTGGCAGATGTAAAACTCAATTCTTTTAATCAGTGACTTCAGTAATAGTTATATTTAGCATAATAGCATTACTGTGATAATTGGTCGAGGATAACTGAAGTATGTTACAAAAGTATTGGACATAACATTATCAAGACATCTAATAAATACAGCATCTATTGTTGTTGTATATCTGGTAGTAAGTTCTTTTGGATTGTTGTTAATTTGCAATTAAAATTCTTTTTGGAGGAACATAATTAATGGCATTGATTCATCTTTTGCAAAGTTTACATTGAAATCTTCAGCTAAAATCAATGGTACTTTATCTTTATTGGTTTTAAAAATTATTGAACCTCTGTCACTGTACGGAAATTATTTCTCATGTAAAAATGAAGTATCATTCATTTTTTTATTAGGTGAAATGTACACAACAATCATAATTAATTCACTTCCATCTTATAGTTTACTATGGTAAACGACATCGTCAATCCGAGTGGAAAGAGAATCACACAGGCGCTTGCGCATAGCGAGGTGACGCCACGACATGCAATTGCCACGATCGCCACGCCAACAAGCCGGTTTACCCGCGCCTATAGATGTTTCACATCAAAAATATACTCGTAGGTAGCGTCCCGATTCCGTTACCCATTATCAAGCATTCACTTATCATTAATCTGCATTGAGATCTTTAAAATTCACTAAAATGACGAATGCAACTAGCGTCATTTAACATTAACTTTGGAAATTTAAAACTATTCTAATGTATGTAGATGTTGTGTATAGCTTTTACAAATTGCGATCTGTTTTTCACGATAAACTGCACTGTTTTGTCAAAGGGTAGTCCTGACCTTAAATTTGGTACAGATACCTTGTTATACAGGGTTTTTCAAGTTGATGGGCTATTAGAAGTATATGAATTAGTAGAAGGAATTCAATTCTGAAACTTGGGCTCATTTGGTTATTGTTTATGCCGCTTCTTTTAAAAATATTTTCAAGTTCGATTTACATCCGGTTATACCGGAAGTCGATACCAACTTTGTTATTTTAAATGGAATGGTATATTTTTCACGCTGAATTCGAATAAAACGTGTAATTCTAAGGTAAGTTTGATAACCAACTTGTACACCTATGACGATCGGTTTTTGAGTTAATTTAATTTATAGAAAAAAAATCGCTACCGCAACCCAAATTATAAAAATTCATAACTTCCACAAAATACAACTCAGACTGTTGAAATTTTTACTAGTAATAGCTGAATATTAGTGCTAACGCCTTGACAAAATTGAATTAAATAATTTATACAGGGCGTTCAAAATAAAATTCTAAAATTGAAAAACTTCAAACACGAATTACTTCGTTTTTTCAAATGGCACCTACTATTTTTTATTTTTTCAATCGATTCCTTTTTTTATACTCTTCCGATCTATATTTTATTTGAAAATTTTGGAATAATTTTGAATTATTACTTAAAATAGGAAGTATCCATATAGATCGAAAGAGGATAAAAAAAGGAATCGATTGAAGAAATAAAAAATAGTAGGTGCCATTTGAAAAAACGAAGTAATTCGTGTTTGAAGTTTTTCAATTTTAGAATTTTATTTTGAACGCCCTGTATAAATTATTTAATTTAATTTTGTCAAGGCGTTAGTACTAATATTCAGCTATTACTAGTAAAAATTTCAACACTCTAAGTCGTATTTTGTGAAAGTAATGAATTTTTATAATTTGGGTTGCGGTAGCGATTTTTTTTCTATAAATTAAATTAACTCAGAAACCGATCGTCATAGGTGTACAAGCCCTTGTTTTTTTTCTTTAATAGTTAAAAAGAATACGTATATAAAACCTGTTTTTATTTGTTTTAATTTCCGATGAAAAACAATCATTTAAACAGATTTTACAGTTTCCGTTTAAATCAGGTCTGTTTGTTATTATTGTTTTACGATTTTTTATACGTTAAGTCATTCAAATAGATGCCAAACTCGTTTAGTGTACGCAGATAAATATTTTTATGCGATAAAACGTATTATAGTTAACAAATTAATGGCACAGACGTGCTTGATAAAAATGGTGTGGGCGGAAACGTAAAAGAGAGGTATTTAAATCAGATTTAAAATGACAAAAATACCCATACGAACAAATGAAAATAAATGCTAAGACAATAACGTCTGTCTCCACTTCGATCATTCAAACGAAAATAAACTAATTATTTGTTTCTTCTTTCTCTTTTTGAGTTACTGCGTATAGGTGGGTGTGGGCCGGCAGTTTACAATATCTTCGAAGTACACACTAACTTAATTACTTCCGGCAATTAAAACAGAATTGACGTTTAACAGATATTAATTTAACATACTGTACAAGACTCCTGTACCTATTGCATTACTGTCTTAAAATCCTCTTTAAAACAGATCGTTCGTTTATCTATTTTATTTTGAAGTGAAACTTCTTTGGGCGCGATGAGAGTAAAATGTCAAGGCCATGAAACGACACATTTCGTAACGATTCGTCTTGCGAAGCTTTGACAATAGAAAGGCGCGCATGCGCATATCGGTATTACAGTCAGCTATTAGTGACTGGCTTCTCATAGCAATCATATTACAGTAAATGTTTATTTAACAACAATTAATATTTATTTAAGAGTGAGTATTATTAGATATGTATAGATTTTAATTCCTTGTAGTTATTGATAGTGTACGGTTTCTTAAGCACTTGGAAAAATAAACGGAGGCGAAAAAAATTTGATGTATGTATGTGTTTTCATTTTTAAAACATAAATCCTGAAAATTCTCGTACTCTCTTTTCCTTTCACCAAACATTAGTTATTCGTTATAAAGGTATAGAGATTGCCAAAGAAGTTTCGCTATTCTTTCACGTGTACTGAGTTGGACATGATTAAATTTTCTTTTTTAACACTCATTTTCGTTTCTCGTTTCCTTCAATTTTACATAACAAAATTTTTTTTTCCGATGCCACAATGAACCTTCCACAAATCCATTATGGAAGAGGGAGATTATTACAAATTTTAAATGCATACTGATTTTTGCATTACACGACAATATATTTGATCCGGACAAAGGCTTTTATAAAAAATTGTAATAGGATTGATTCATCATGTTCTGAGAACATTCAGAGGGGTGTAGGTGCTCAAGAGATTTTGGAACAGTAATTATTGTACAGACAATCTTTCTGTCTTTATTTCGTTCCTCTCACCTATCTGCGCTACCCACCCATTCCCACGATTTGTTACTGCACCACAATGTAGATAGATTTGGGATTAGTTAGGGGTAGAAAGAGAGAAGTGATTTGTTTTTACTTGAAATCATAATGGTAATGTTTTACCATAAAGCAAATAGAATTAGTGAAACCTAATAATAATATTATTTTCAAGGATATTCCCTAAACAAATGATTCTCAGAGTAGCCTATATCTACAACTAAGGGTCAAATGGATCCCATTTAAACAGGCAAGACCGAAATTTTGACTTTCCATAAACTGAATAATTCACGTTATTAACACAAACATGTACAAAGTAAATTTATAGGTATATGATACATAAAAAAAAGTTTGGAGTCAGATTTATGAAAGTTTTATTATTATTTTATCATGGGAAAATACCAAATCGTTGATGAGATCTTAATTCGCAACTAACAACAATATAACTGCTTTCAATTTTATTAATGCAAATTGTTAGTTTAAGTTGGGTATCAATTCAAAACAGAAACAATGTTTGAAAACATCTGCCTTAAATTAATTTACTAGGGTGAGTAAAATTGAACCCAGAATTTTATTCTGATGAGCTAGCGAAATAGAAAATGACTTCATAATCCTATTAATGCAGATATTTAGGGCGAATCGTCACCTCAATTTACTGACACTAACATTTTTTTCCCAGTGAGCATTACCTTGTCCAAGAAGAATGAACATCCTATTTTCATTGTATCATCACTAAATTTGTATCTCGAAAAAAAAAACCAAAAAAACCTGGTAGAAATTTTGCGAATATGAAAGTAACGAAAAACCTTTGGGAAAACGAAAAAACATTGAAGGTAAAGTTTACCTGTATCGTTCAGCGTGACTGTTGCACTGAACAAGACTGATGTTCGCCACTTATTAAAGGTATTCGTTATCAACAGTTTCGACAAATACATTTGAGGTTGAAATAAATACATAATAGGAAATTAGTGAAATCAGTTTTCAAAAAATTGTGTATTCATAATTCCTCTTTAGATCCACAGACACATTAGAATCTTGACGTGCACCTAACAACTATTATTTATCCTGTTCAGCACTACAATATAAATGAGAAAATACGGAGTGTAGAAAGAAAGAATGACAGAAAAGGCTTCATCCATTAAGGAAAAGCTGGAGTCTTAGCTCGTATGGTATTTATGACAGTTTTTTTTTTTCGGATTTCTCAGGTGATTTTCACGAGAACCACACCATCAATTCCGCATATGATTACAAGTATCTGGATAATTCTAAAAACCGAGGTATCCTTTTTCTGAATAACAGCACCAAGCTAGTACTGCCCCTAACGTATAAGAACACCTCCAGGCATTAAAGCATCCTTTTAAAAACTGATTATCCTGTGATTATAATATTGTCTTGTGTACGTATGTATAGGCAACCAGACAGGTGCAAAATCGTCATTGGTAGCATAAATATATTGGGTTATCGAGATTGCACTATAAAAGGCTGCCGCGCGGTCAATGTGATCAACCAATTAAAATCAGTCCACAATTAGAGAAGAAAACGTCTAAAATAGGCAACTCACTAGATACACAAGCTTAAAGGGTTGCCTAGAATAGAATATTTTAACAATAAGATATATGCAGCAGCTATAAATAGCTGCAACGAGGCCGAGAGTTCATCACTCGGGAGGTCACCGGTTCGATTCCGGGGCCGACTACTCTGGTCCAAGTTTTTCTTAGGTTTCCTTGGATCATTTAGGCAAATGCTGGGGTAGTAATATTCCACAGATAGTCTTTCACTTCTCTTCTGTCTTCATTTCGTCCGTCTCATCTTTCTTCCCCCACACCACCACCCACCCATTCCCACGATTCCTGAAGGAGGCTGAAGAGGGCCTTCCGTCCTACCCCTCCGACTTTGCACAAGAGTGTAGGTCGGGGGAGACAGCCCGCCCGCCAATATTGATGGGAATGAAACACCCAAAAGTCGAGAGTTCAGACCGAGCGGCATGGTCTAGTCGTCTATATCATTGCTTAGCATTTGGGAGGCCACCGATTCGATTTCGGGGCCAACTACTCTGGTCGAAGTTTTTCTGTGATTTCCTTGGATCATTTAGGCAAATGCTGGGATAGTAATACTCCACACATAGTGTTTCACTTCTCTTCTGACTTCATTTCAAACATCTCATCTTTCTCCCCCAAACCATCACCCACCCGTTCCCCTCGATTCCTAAAGGAGGCTAAAGAGGGCCTTACGCCCTACCCTCTGACTTTGCACAAGAGTGTATATCGGTGGGGACAGCCCGCCTTTTAGTATTGATGGGAATGAAACGCCCAAAAGTTTAAAAGTTTTTCGATCTAGTCAGTCCAACTCTAGTTGCGAAGCGAACAAGTCAAAATAGAAGGGCGAAAAAGCAATTCGTGTGCAGTAAAGTAACTAGTAACTGGTTACTTAATTGTATCAGTGTTGCTAGAGTAAATAAGCGAAATGTGTCTGATTGCACGACAATATATTTCATCCGGACAAAGACTTTTATAAAAAATTGTAATAGGATTGATTCATCATGTTCTGAGAACATTCAGAGGGCTGTAGGTGCCCAAGAGATTTTGGAACAGTAATCATTGTACAGACAATCTTTCTGTCTTTATTTCGTTCCTCTCACCTATCTGCGCTACCCACCCATTCCCACGATTTGTTACTGCACCACAATGTAGATAGATTTGGGATTAGTTAGGGGTAGAAAGAGAGAAGTGATTTGTTTTTACTTGAAATCATAGTGGTCATAGTCTAATAGTTAGATAATAGGTTAACAATTGAGAATACGCCTAAAAACATGAATTATAACAAATATCTGTTACGATATATTGACGTCGTTCTTGTGGTTTTGACCCCGTCTGTCTGCGTCATTGATAAATTGATTGCATGTGTTTCCAACAATAAGTAAAAAATACCACCAACAATGCGGCCGTTCTAATTGTGGATTATGCTGGTGTCAACCCTTCGAAAGACGAGGGCTTTCCCCAACAATCTACCAAAAGAAATTTGAGCAGAATTTAGGACAAATATCATCGAGAAAACATATTATCCTACACAATGGATGTGCTACTTTATAAACCATCGATCACAGTCAGACGGTGTACAAAAAAAAATTAAAGACCACCGACTATCAACCGATGTTAAAATCACACGAAAACGGAAATTTGGTTTTAAATTTCAAAGTCTCTGAATGGGACTGTCAGTGTAGGTGAAGCTTTTTAACCATATATGTATACTACGAGTAGTATACACATATATTCTGCCAACTTCCAGGATATATGATTAATACAAATACTCCTATGAGGTAAAATCGCGTCATGATCGTGTCAAGTGATTTTTAATTAATTTTTATTAACGTAATACCTGTTCGTTTTTTTTTTTTTTTTATAAAAATGACACATTCAAGGCTTAAAAACAGGATAAAACTGGTTTAACACTTGATAAGAAGGAAATTGGAAACGTTAGTAGAGGGCGCTAGTAAGCATAAGGAACTACAGTGACTTTTTAGTAACAGTGTGGCCATAGAATGGTATCGATTTCTATTGGCTGCATCAACCGACGCCATGTTTCCTCCAAATTAAAATTTACATGTTTGTTTACTATCGTATTTACATGTATATTTTCTGTTTTTTGAAAGTTTCTTGCGTAGTTTTGCGATAATCTGTGAAGTATATTTTGAATTTAAACTGTAGCATACTATAAAATTATGAACCACCAGTAGTTAATCTATGCAACGCTGAACTTAACTCCTTATATAACATTTGTGGCTATATTTTAAAAAGTGTTAAAGCAAATTGTACAGTGTGCTTTAGTGAATGCAGTCTGTTGGATCCAAAAAATTTATTTGACTTATTTGTCAAAACGGAACAAGTGTTTCGACAATATTTTCAAATATTTTGATGTAGTATCTAAACAAGACAATGTTAATCTCATGGATTTTTTTATAAGTAAAGTTACTCACGAATGTTTATCTTTTACACACATGTTCTTGACTGTCACAATTTAAAGGCCAAACTTATTTGTAGATTTGTAGTTTTCCGCCTTAAAATTGCGAGCAAGAAATGTCGTGAAAAGCAAAAACACCAAATTTATGCTAGTAAATCTGTAATGGTTTCTCACTTGTAATTATTATTTAAGGAAATACATACAATATTTTACTCAATACAGTTTGTTTTATTTCAATTTGCAATAATCCTGTTAGAAATCAGTCTGAGTGCTTTACACTAAGGGTGGGAATCGAATACGAATAATTCGAGTAATCGAATATTTGAATAATCAGATACGAGTTATTTAATGGGAAGTTATTCGAATAATTCTAATATTCTAACAATTTGGATATTCGAAAAATCGAATTTTCAAATACTGCGAATATTCCACTAATTCGAATAGTCGAATTATTGGAATATTGAATTAATTTGAATAATTCCATTTTTCAATTCAAATATTTGAATAACTCGAATTTTCGAACAATTTAATTTGATTAATCTAAATACTTCCACACCTTCGGAAAGGGCTTTTTCTAAAGCAGATAATATTGTTACCTCCAAACATTCCTGCTTCAAACCTGAGAATGTAAAGAATTTTTTTTTAAGTGATATGCAACATTAAGGACATTAGATATTTACTTTTATTTTTTTTTATTAGCAGTATAAATACATAGTTAAAATATAGTGTGACTGTAGTTTGTTTTAATGTATTTATATATAAATAGTTCATCATAAAAACATTTTCTTTGTGTGTGCCACGTGTGATTCTAAGATTGTACAAAGTAGGTAATAACCTAATATTTATTTTAATCTCAACTAACAAAGCAATCATTATTTAAATGTTCAAATATTTGAATACGCGGTTAATTCAAATATTTGAAACAATTTCAAACGAATATTCCATTACTAAAATTTGAAAAATTCCCAGTCTTACTTTACACCTCTTTTGATACATATATGTATATCATACCATTTTAAGTGTTTATTGATATATTTCCTCTTTAAAACCCCAGAAATTGAGTATTGCCCCATGCTGCTCCATTCAAATTTGGAGGAAACGTGGCGGCCCCCGGTCGTATGGCCACACTGTCACTATAAAGTCACTGTATAAGGAACTAGAAGTTATATATACGTATTGTAGCGACCAGTGACACAGTACGTGTGTGCGATAACAATTCGTGGCATGTACTTGTTATCGCTAACATGCTTACGGCGTAGACACCGCACACGGTACTTTTCATGTTATCAACTTACAAGATGTAAATCATTCTCCGGCGACAAGTAACAAGTTCAATTCTGGAATAATCGAGGACTTTCTAATTATTACTCATCATTCGGGAATACTCAGGATTTCTTCGAGTTCCTGTCTAGAAAGTTCGAACGGTGTATATATAGTGATCATCTTTGGACCGAAACAGTAGTTGGAAGAAAGCATCAGTGCGCGAATTAAAACCGATAATAGACAAAGTGATATAAATAAATTGTTATATAAATAAGTGAATTGTTGTGATATAAATGGTAGTTCTAATTTAGTGTTTAAGTGTTATAAATAGTGTTAAATAAATAATTGTTTAAATAAATAATTTGACTAGAAAATTCGTTACAGTATATATGTCAATACCAATTATGTCACTTTTAATTTGACAAGGTAATGTTTAATATTATGTGATCCAGTGTTGACAATAATACTACAATTTATAAAATTTATTGCAGTAAATAATGCAAACGAATTCTCACAAAATAATAAATACATAAAATACATATTCAAAATGATTTTAAATTCAAAGTTTAAATTAGGTAGTATTTTTTGTGACTATATTTATTTCGGCATCGGGATAGCTATTATATAACACCTACTTATATAAATTTAAGACATTACTACCTTATTCTGTAACTCAATAGAAATGTAGGCATCGAATCGAAATGTGAGCAAATCGAAATGTCCCCACTTCTATTGCTCTTGTCCATTTCGACGTTCGGTATTCTGTAACTAAAGTAGACGACGCGACAATCGAAATTTATGGTTTCTACAAGACGTTAGGTGAAAAACGCGGCAACACTGCATTTTTCATGCGAATATGGGCCTTAGTAACCATCTGACAGTTGGTTACTTTAACCTAACCGAACTAATAAATAAAATTTGAGTTAAATACCGAGAATCGAGAGTGAAGTACCCAAGGGTAAACCAGATGTCCAGTGAAACCCTTAGCAAGTAGAGAAATTCACACTGCCTTAAGAAACACTTTAAACAGTAGGCGCATGTGCGAAGATCTTTCTACCATCGAAATAACGATTTCGACAGCTTCAATGCAGTCGAAATGTCATATTTCGATGGTCGACTTTACATTTCGATTCGAGGAGTTACAGAATACCGATTCCGTACAATTTCTATTCTACCCCACCACTTCTATTCGATTTCAAGCATCATTATTTGATTTGGAGTTACAGAATAGGCCTGATTGTCTGCATGAACAATACGCTTCTTTTCACAACTTCTGGGACCATCAAAAAGTTGTCTTGTTTAAAAATCTTTTGTTCACTTTGTGATATAGGTAAGGTTAGGAAATGTCCCCTCCCCCTTTTCCCTAAAGGAACGTTGTTTGCAAAAATAGTTTTCTCTTGTTTATTTTTTGTTGCCTGTGTAAATAAATTGTCAAACAAAAACATCTGCCTGTAAATATTATGTATCTCTACAACAAATATTTATAGTTTATTAAAAAGCCCAAATCGAAACATCATGTTAATGTAATGTACTCAGTATGTTGCATTGATTAAAAAAGAAGTAAGGATTACTTTGAATTTAGATGAGGTGAGAGAAAATGAAGTTTAAAAAGTTCATTCAACATCGTATTATTCCCACGGGAACAAGCTTACATTAAAGTAAAATTAACAAATCCTTAATTCTCCAAAGTACTCCCAGCAGGAGAACTGATTTTTAGATAGGTATCTACTTTATAGACTTCCCGAATTAAATGCAATTTTACCATAAGCATTTACTATCTATTATTATTTAAAACTACTATTTTTTGTTAACATACCCCTCGGTTTGACATGCTATCGTGAAAATTTAAGATAACGTACCCCACTTTACCCCCATATAAAGAAATCGTGAAAAATATATTCATAGTCATTCGCAATATGTTAAACCATGATATTGAGTTAAAATTTGTAGTTAAATCATGATATTTTATTTTGGCAATTTGACAGAGGAATGAAAAATGTGATGCAGTGTGATGAGCAGAAAGGTCCGAGTCAATATGTCTTAATTTTATTTGACATTTATATGGATCGCCTGCATCAGTATGTCTTATAAGCAAAGGGGCATCTACTAATAATATAAAGTCAAAGTGGGGGGTGTCGGTGAGGAGTTATTGAAATCTCGAGTCAATTTTTTAATTTAAAGAATTGTTATACTGTTCTTGCTTTTTTTACATAAAATCTCATTGGGTGAAGGATAAATTTCAGGTGAAAAGTGAGGGGATATCCTAACACACTTCATTAAATCTCGTTAAAAAGGGGAGGAAGGGAGGTACTCATACTAAAAGAAAAGAGCCTCACATAATTAATAGACGTTCCATTAGACAGTATGTGTTTGGTTCGCCTTGTAAATGAACGAGAATGATACAGAAATAATAATTAAAAATAGCATGCTTTCGCCCCTGGTGCACTGTCAAAATTGCCCGGTCAAATAGCCGTGGTTCCTTCGAGTGGGGCTGATTCTGGTTGCGAGGGTAGCTTCATGTAAACGCCCCACATCCGATCATTGAGATGCTAGCCCTAAGGGGGCTGGGCGTCTGGGTAAGCCTTTACTTATTTTAGGGTGACTCTAGCTAGTTGTCGAAGAATAGGAATACGTATATACCAAACTGGTAAAATATTGGATACCTGTAGAATATTGATGGTTCAATTAAGCTAAAGGGGGGAGACAAACCTCCCGGTGAGTACATTAAAGCTTATTTATTGGTTGTCAGTAACTATTATTTATTTTGGGTCTACCAGAGTATCTGTTTGACCATCCTAAGTGCAGTCAGGATCTGCTAGGGAAAAGAATCCGTTATAAGGTGAGACGATTTACACCTGATTATATTATTATTATTTATCGAATTCTTATGTATTATGTAATTCAGCGCCCTGTATAAAAAAAATGTAAGTTAACATAAAATTATTAAATTAATATTTTATTTGGTCTTCTGAAACTTTTATGAATAAACATGAAGTATTCTATGAAAAACAATACAAAATACATTTTTAACTACTTGACCCACACTACGTTTAATTGTTATTAATCCCAGACGTCCCTTTGATTTAGTTACACACGTTGCGGGACTTTATGATACGTAGTTTCGAGTTAATACAACATCCCGATGAAAACGAACGTTTCAGCAAAATTCAAATTATATTATGTCCCACAGAGAGTTGATATGTAAAAGCTGCTGTTGTCAGTAATTCAATCCTCGTGTGACTTGTCCGTATATCTGTATGGCAACTAACCCCACTTGTCACAATAGTTGTCACTATTATTACTTACGCCCGGGACCTCCCTGTTAACAGATTACAATTCAATTACAATTACATTTGTAACTGCATGACACGATTATCATGCAATGGCTAAACGCAGCAATATGGCGATTAAGTAGACATCAGACGTAAAATAATAACTAAGCCCGTTAATTTTCTTACTTTGGTAACTCTGCTGGGTAGGTACTTCTGTATGCACCCTCTTGTTTTAATTTTTAATTATTAATTACTTTATAACATCCCATGAACACCTTATGGTCCTCTCAAGTACTGCTTATAATAAATTCAAATACAGAATTAATCAGGGTGAAAGGTTAATGTCGGAGGTTACTCGTGGTTAAAAGCATTAGGAGATCTGCAAATGTTATCAACAATCAACAAGAAATTGAGGCACTAAATAATGAAAAACAATGATAAGCTATTGTGACATACAGACAGAACTTTTTAACTTTTGGATGTTTAATTCCCATCAATATTGGTGGACGGGCTGTCCCTCCGACCTACACTCTTGTGCAAATTCGGAGGGGTAGGGCGGAAGGCCCTCTTCAGCCTCCTTTAGGAATAGTGGGAATGGGTGGGTGACGGTTGGGGGAAGAAAGATGAGACGGACGAAATGAAGACAAAAGAGAAGTGGAAGACTACCTGTGGACTATCACTACTCCAGCATTTGCCTAAATGTTCCAAGGAAGCCAAAGAAAAACTTGGACCAGATTAGCTGGCCCCAGAATTGAACCAGTAACCTCCCGAATTCTATGCAATGATTCACACCACTAGACCATGCTCCTCGGTCATATAATATACAGACAGACAGACAGATGAAGATCAATTTATAGGTAATGTAAGTGGTAATTTTTGTAAAGGAATTTTTTTATATTTATACTGAAATATTTTTCTGACTATTACAATTTGGTCAACGTTGGCTCGATTTCTCTAGATGTTGTTTATGTTAAAGGCACTGTAAACCCTTAGGTATGCGACCCTCCCTTTTATTTTATAAACACAGGCACTTTGCAGACGAAAACTATCCAAATACAAATCAGTTCATCCATAGCAGTCTTTAGAGTTTTAGTTTGCGTATCTGTGTGTCTATATGTGTTTGTTTAAAAAGTGTTGTCTATTTTATTGAAATGAAAACTTCTATAGTACCGTTCTGATTTGAAAGTCGATGAAACGAAAAAGCGACAGTAAAAAGAGACAGAGTGGAAGAAAATGAGATAAGCATTATACAGTGTTTCTTATGTTCGTGGTTCTCTTTGTGCTCTGCATCGTACCCCTTCCACTCGTGTTTAATATAATAACTTAAAACTAAAATACAAAATCCTTAAATACTAAACGTAGAAGAAAAAAAAAGGGGGGGGGGTGAAAACATAAAAACCAAACTCTGGATTAAGTAAAGAAGAATTATTTATATCTATTTGGTCGTTTAAAATTATTAATATTATTGTGGTCTACAATAAGTTTTGTAACTTTTGTGTTGTGTTTGTATTTTTTAATTAGTTTAATTGGTTGCCCATATATTTTTTTTGTTTACTTTCCAGATGTGTCATTTTGTTCTTTTTTTAATATTTAGAAGTATTTCTCTTTCATAATTTCGTCTGTTTGTCATTTTTGAAATATTAAGATTAGTGGCCATTGTGATAGAATATCTTTCTTTCATTTATATTAAACTAGCAGCAATACCCGGCGTTGCTCGGGTAAGAATATATCACACGTTTGATGGAACATTCTAGAATATTCGCGTATTTAGAACTATCCAGAACATCCCATCATGATTTAAAACATTCTCTAACTTTTTTTAACATTCTGAAGCATTCTTGAATAATCTTCAAGATTCCGGAACATTTTTGAACATTGCCAAATCGTTCTGAAATGTTACAATAAAACATTCTTTTACTTCTTAGAACATATTTGAAATCCCTGTAACATTCTAAAAAAATCTGCTTCATTCTCATCCCCACTCCGTGCTGTTTGCTAAGTGAGTAGTGACATCAATAGACGCCTGGCGGGGATGACTAATCGATTGTTAATAATTGATCAGTTATTTACCACTGAGAGTTGAAGATTATTACAGTATTAATGTCGCTATTAAAAAATGGGGATTGGTGGTAGAAGTATGAAAATTAAGGGATATATGTATTTTTTAATGCCAAATAAAACAATTTAAAAAAATTTGTTTAAAAAATAAAAGAACAAATAAATTAAATAAAGAATTAATGTTCACCAATTTATTGATACCCGACAATCGTTTAAAATTATACTTTTACTCTTGATAATGGGCTATGCCCGAAGAAATAGTCGAGTATCAATAAATTGGTGAACAATAATTGAATCGATGATTGAAAGAAGGGTTTAAGTCCAAAATTTGACGTTTATACTTGAGATAGCCATTTTGTTTAGAAATTGTGAATGTATCCTTTGAGCGAAAGAACGGTGTATAAGTCGGTCTGTTTCGATCTATTTGAACCACCAGTAAAAATTAGTGAGTGAAAGAACGGTTTAAGTCCAGGACTTAAACCGATCTTCCGTTCATTTATTTGATTTATCTTTATGCGTGCGCTGGCATATTCATTTGTGTATATTCCTGAAACGGTTTGAATTTTTATAACGGTCAGTTGATTTGAGTTTGTTCATTGGTGCGTAATAGTGCGTTAATATCTGTTTAAGTAATATTTTCGAATATGTGCGATAGTGAAAATGAAGATAGTGACAAAAATGAACAAAGAAAGAAAAGGATACGAAATGTTAGCCAATGGAAAAATAATAAAAGAAAGGGTGCAATTCTTGCTGGTGAATGCTACATGAGCACATCGGGGAAACCTGTAGATGCAAAAAAAACGGGATCTCCATGCAGGTAAAGTTTTCGAAGATTTAATCATACATATTTTAATATATCTGCGTTGAGTGTTTATTATAGGTGTAGGATGAAATGCACCGATAAATTCTCAATCGAGGACAAGCAAAAATTCATTTCAAGTCTATATGGTGGACAACCAAAAAATCAACAAGATACATTTTTAATGGGACAGATAACATCAGAATTGGTTTCTAGGAAAAGAAAGCGCCAGGCAGATAGTGGAAGGAATCGTACTCACACGTTTGCTTATACTGTAAATAAAGGAGGTGAGCGTATGCCTGTTTGCAAAAAAGCTCTCATGAGCCTTTATGCATTATCGCAACACAGGGTTCAGCGATTAAATAATATTCTTTTAACGGGAGAGTCTCCTAGTGATAAAAGGGGAAAGCATAATACTAGACCACATGCACTTGCTTCTGATGTACTCGTCAAGATAAAGGAGCATATCCTCTCATTTCCTACAAAAACCACACATTATGGTGTCAAAGCAATATTTTATCTGGATTCCCGACTAAATGTAAAAACTATGCACCATCTGTTTGTAAAGAAATACCCTCAGTTGCACACCACAGTAAAGTATGAGTTTTATTTGCGATATTTTAACGAAAATTTTGCACTTCGTTTCGGCAGACCTCAGGTAGATGTGTGTTCTACATGTGAAGCTTTAGGAGAAAAATTAAAAGATTCTCATCTCAATGATAACGCCAAAAGAACAGCAGCTGCGGAATTAATAGTTCACAAAAGGAGGGCAAAAAAGTTTTATCCAAAATTGGATGAAGTCACGAAACTTTGTCAAACAAATACAGAAATTGCTGCATTTACGTTTGACTACATGCAGAATCTTCCATTACCGCATATACCCGTTCAGGAAATTTTTTATTTCAGACAGCTCTGGGTCTATATGTTTGAAATACATAACCTGAGAGATAACAGCGGTCATTTTTATAGTTACCATGAAGGGCAAGCCAAAAAGGGCCCCAATGAGGTATGCACCTTCCTTTTTGATTATATTAGCAATTTTGTGCCTCCAGAAACAAAAGAGTTACATATTTTCTCTGATGGCTGTCCAGGACAAAATAAAAATAATACTCTTGTGAGATTTTTAATTGGCTTACAATATTCAAACAGATTTAAAAAAATTTACCATTACTACCCCATACGAGGGCATTCCTTTCTCCCTTGTGATAGGGACTTTGGTGTGGTTAAACAATTGGTACGAAAATACGATAGAGTCTACATACCCGAAGAATATGAAAACATTGTAACCGAATGTAGAAAAACTAAGCCGTTTATTGTTAAGACCATCCAACATAAAAACATAATAGATTATAAAACCTGGTGGCCCAATTACTTTAAAAGAAGTTGCAGAGCCATAAGCGAGGATGAAACATTTATGGTGTCTAAGTATAATGAGTTTGTATATGACAGCAGCACGCCAGGATATGTTTATACTAAGAATTTTATAAATGGATTCATCTCCTATAGTTTTAAGTTAGTCAAAGCCAACACACATGTCGCCCTACCCATGCAGAGGTCCTACCCCGAAGTTGTTCCGATTAATGTAAAGAAAATTAATGACTTGAGAAAAATTCTACAATATATTAGTGGAGAACAGCTAGAGTTTTTCTACCACATTATATCTTGGAAGACTTCAGAGAATGCTGAAGATGAGTAAAGCGTTCTTTTGTATATATGTTTTTAAAACAAATTTCTATTTCTTTTTTTTTTATTTTTATTATTGTTGCATATGGTTAATTATGCAATACTACTAAGAAATTTAACATTTATAATGCATAATAGATAAAAAATAAAGTAAAACTGTATAATGAGTTAAATAAAGGTATAAGTCCAGCGGGCATTATGCGTTTTATTTTGGTTTACAAAAGCCATGGGTTAAATTCATTGCATCCACATGGTTGTCCTGACAATAGGCTATAATTGTTCTGTGGACACCAAATCTCTGGCACAACTCCTTTTAAAGTTACACAGTTTTTTTCGTTTACTGAAAAAAACACCTTTTGGACTTGCACCATCCTTCCACTCACCGATTCAATTCTTTGTTTTATTTATTTTATTACATAATGTTTCACAACAAATGCACCGTTGAAAGTTTATTTTTGATTAAAAGAACAAAGTTAGGGGTGGACAACCCTTATCGCTTAAGGGTATGAAGATTTTCAGATCTACTGAGTATGCATGTAAAATTTCGTAAAAATCGGCAAGCCGTTTCGGAGGAGTATGGTAACTAACATTGTGACACGAGAATTTTATATATTGGATTTTGTTTAAATTCTTCCTGATTATTTTTGTCAACGCCCTACAGTAAGTACATTCATACCTAAATGATAGTTTTATTCGTATTTTCAACAGTTCCGTTAAAGTTTATTTTATATGTAATCAAAAGTTAGGTTAAAGTTTATCCCTTACAAAAAGCTGTAATACGTACTTACAAACTTCCTTTGGTAAGCATTAACTGAGGTCGTTGAAAGAAATATTTAGATACCGTAATAGTGTAATCCAACGAACGGATGAGTTGGCCTTTGATGTGGGCTTTGCTTTGATGACAGAATTGCATACTGCAATATCTATTCATAAACATTGATCTACCGTGGACGTTGGCCATCAAATAAACATGTTTCTAAAAATGCACGCGATTCCTGAACAACTTTAACAGACCGTTAATCCTACTACACGTAAAATAATGTACCTACTTCTTAGTAATCAAATTTTAACCAATAAAAAAAAAACAGTCTTTAATTGAATATATTAGTGATGGAAATAGCCCAGATATTTATTTTATTGTATTTATCACTTTTGACACACTATTACATCAGAATCAAAAAGAAAAATATTCGAAGAACTTGATTTCACAAGATTATATATAAAAAGTAAATTAACTGTAAAACACATGTACTTGCATATGCTGGACCAACACGACGATCCGTTTGAATTACGCATAAAGAGCATATTTTTAACTGTATTTTCGGTACAAACTGTTCCACACTTAAGAAAGTTCGGATTAATTTCTAACACCATCTTGTTCCAATTCTTATTGTGTTTACAAAAGGTTTACTCAGCAACTTCATTTTATTTTATTTTTGAAGTGAAACTTCTTTGGGCGCGATGAGAGTAAAATCTCAAGGCCATGAAACGACACATTTCGTAACGATTGGGCTCGCGAAGCTATGACAATAGAAAGGCGCGCATGCGCATATCGGCATTACAGTCAGCTGTAAGTGACCGGCATCTAATAGCAGTTATATAACAGTAAGTGTATTACAGTAAATGTTTATTTAACAACAATTAATATTTATTTAAGAGTATTATTATGTATTCATTTTAATTCCTTGTAGTTATTGATAGTTTACGGTTTCTTAACTTTTGGAAAAATAAACGAGGCGAAAAAAATTTGATGTATGTATGTGTTTTCATTTTTAAAACATAAATCCTGAAAATTCTCGTACTCTCTCTTCCTTTCACCAAACATTACTTATTCGTTATAAAGGTATAGAGATCGCCAAAGAAGTTTCACTTCTTTCACGTGTACTGAGTTGCACATGATTAAATTTTTAACTGCGGGCCTTTCCTTTTTTCTTTCCTAATAAGTATTATTCTTGTCCCATGTAGCTCCAACATCGATTTGGATGTTTCTTACAACTCTTAACATATTCACGTTTTCCTACTTACATATTCATTCCTCTTATGTATTAGGGATGTCCAGAGGCTCTTGGGGTGAAGGAAAATACTTGTTATAGTCTTCTTTCGTGGATTAACCGTTATTTTAAATTCAAATATCTTCAAAAAGTTTGGATTTTGTAGAAATAAATATTCCATTCATAGATCACTTGACCTTTACTTCACTTCGTTTCCGGGTCAGTTTAAGCGACTAAGGTAATCAGGTGTAATGAAAAATCATTCAGATTGAATACATTGGTTGATAAATCAAATTTAAACCAACTACACATAACTTTCTTCAATTGCATAATTGAGAATTGCTTGTGACATTGACATATATCATACATTCTAGTTTTCAATAGAATGTCGGTGAATAGGGCGGAATGTCCTCTCAAGTTTCTCTTCAGTAATCGAAGAATAGGGAGAAAACCAAATGAAGACAAAAGATAAACGTGAGACTATACAATGAATAAGTAGTTTCTTATCTAAATAAATGAAGAAGTCAGTAGAAAAAAAAAATGAACCAGGCAGATAGACTTGGAATTAAATCAATGCCCTCTCTAATATTAGGTTAGGTTGTATAAGAGACAAATTAAACGGATGAAATAAAAACAAATTAGAAGTGTAAGAGTATTTGAGGAATATTACTTCGCTCTAATGATCCAAGATACAACAGAAACGCTTATATCAGGCCAGATAGTCTTAGAATGTAATCTACATAAGGGATTGGGAACCTATGACTCGCGGGTCATCATGTGACCCTTTTGATACTTTCAAGTGACTCACTTTGGTGAGGTTAGGAAAATTAATTATAATATAAAAAAACTAGCAGCAATACCCGACGTTGCCCGGGTAAGAACATATTACACGTTTGATGGAACATTCTAGAATATTCGCGAATTTAGAACTATCCAGAACATCCCATAATGATTCAAAACATTCTCTAACTTTTTTTAACATTCTGGAACATTCTTGAACATTGCCAAATCATTCTGAAATGTTATAAATAAAACATTCTTCTACTTCTCTTAGAACATATTTGAACTCCCTGTAACATTCTAAAAAAATCTGCGTCATTCTCATCGCCACTCCGTACTGTTTGCTGGGTGAGTAGTGTCATCAGTAGACGCCTGGCGGGGATGACTAATCGATTGATAATAATTGATCAGTTATCGACCACTGAGAGTTGAAGATTATTACAGTACTAATATCGCTATTAAAAAAAGGGGGTTGGTGGTAGAAGGATGAAAATTAAGGGTTATATGTATTTTTTAATGCCAAATCATAAAAATATTTAAAAAAAATTGTCCAAAAAATACACAACAGTTAGAGGTGGACAACCCTAGGGGTATGCAAAATAGATAGTTCCCGATTCTCAGACCTACTGAATATGCATATAAAATTTCATAAAAATCGGTCAAGCCGTTTTGGAGGAGTATGGTAACTAACATTGAGACACGAGAATTTTATATAGGTATTAGATAAATTATAAAACATAAACATGAAACATACATTTTGAGAATAGAAAATATCTCTGACCCAAACGTCCCTTTAATTTTTAAATTATGATTGATTTTGACTCCCGGCCAAAGAAGGTTGCAGACCCCTAATTTACATCTTTTCAAATACCAGGTTCGATTCAGGTTAGGTTAAGTTGTCTTATGGACAAATGTTACGAATGAAAGAGATAGACGAGAAGTGTACGGAATGTATTTGGGAAATATTACTTTGCCTTATTGATCCAATGTACAACAGAAACGCTCACATTGTGCCAGATAGTCTTAGAATGGAAACGACTTTGGTTAGGTTAGGAAAATTAAGTATAATTTGTAATTGGTAACCATCTTGCTAAATACGTATAACGTCGGCAGCGGTTTGGAACTGTAAAGTATGTCCTGCAAAGCAGTTCAGGCTGTTCGCGGAGCTTTTCGAATTCTTCGTCGATGGCTGTTCGGAGTTGTGGAATGGTGCGTGGCTGGGTGGCCCTATTGCAAAGACCAAAGGAAGAAATTACAGGGTGTAAGATCGCACGATCTGGCCGGCCACTCAACTGCTCCTCGTCTGCCAATCCAATCCCCGAACTGATCATTCAGAAACTCGCACACAATGTTTGCTAATGTTGGGTCGTTATATATATTATCCATTTGTCCACGTAGGTCTTCCAGCAGTTCAAATAACTTTCACCCCTCACAGTACCGTCAAACATGTATTGACCAAGTAGCCCTCCGGCGTAAATTATGGATAGCGGGAACTGACTTATGGCGTCCCCTGTATACATTTTGAGAATAGAAAATATCTCTAACCCGAACGCTTCTTTAATTATCACATTTTGGTTGATTGTTATCCACGGCCAAAAAAGGTTGTCGACTCCTAATTTATGTAAAGTTGTCTTAAGGACAAATTTTACGAACGAAATAAAGAAAGGCAAGAAGTGTAAAAAGAGTGTTTGAGAAGTATTAGTTTGTTTAAATGATCCAACATACAACAGAAACGCATAGACCAGGGCAGATTGACCTAGATTCCAATCTGCATCCTCCAGAATAACATGGTTTAGGTGAGACTAAATTGTTTTAGCGACAAATTAGACTAACGAAAGACAGAAGAGGGGTGCTGAACTGTTTAAGAAATATTAGTGTTTATCTAGACCAGAGGTCGCTAAAGTGGTTTATACAGACCCCTGGGGGCTTTTTAGCAAAAGCGGGGGTCGATCCGAATCGGAAGGGTCGATTGGGGGTCGAAGAGAAAACAGTTCTTAATACGCAAATCACACATATCTAATTGAGTATGTATAAATATAATGCAAAAATATGTAAAACTTTACGAAATAGCTCAGCCATTTATGCTAGCATTTCTAAGTTCCTATATGGTTAAGCCGGTTTCAGTCACCTAAATTCAATCTTAACGAAGTACAGAAATAAATTAAATGTGGTTTCGAGAGGATTTAAGATTAAAATTGACCAATTTTGAACCCAATATAGCGAACCCTGCAAAAAAACACCAGGCACACTCATCTCATTGATTAAGAAGCAATAAATCTGTAGTTACATTACTTATTGTTTCTACTTATTTATAATTACTTATTATTTAATAAATTTTAAGGTATTTAAATTTCATTATTAATATATTTTTCATAAAACTATTGTTACACAATGTACCATTAATTTAATAAATGTTTAAAATCATAAAATAAATGTACAACACAGTATCTAATAGAGTTTTATTTTAATTAACAGAAAATTATATAGGGGTCGATGATCAAAAAAGTTTAGCTATCCATGATCTAGACGATCCAAGGAATCGATAGAAAAGAATAAATTAGCAATGAAGCGTACCAAGAATATAAAAGAAAGTCTTCAAGAATGACTAAAGATGCAGCAAAAACGCCTAGACCAGACCTGATCGTTCTAGTACCGAATAAACATCCTCCTGAACATCAAGCTTTGAATTAAGTTAGGTTAGGTTAGGTTAGGTTAGACTAAGCTATATTTGAGACAAACTAGACCAATGAAGTAAGGACAAATGACAATTGTAAGACTATCTGAAGAATATTACGTTGTTTAAATGAGTTAGCCTGGAATCGAATCAATACCCTTCCAAATTATTTCGGTTAAGTTAGGTTTATATTAATATGAATGTAAATTAGAACTACACGTGTTTTTGTTTTGATTTGATTAAAAAATAATAATCTTTTTTCAACGGGGACCACCGCATAAATGAAACACGGGAATGAATATATACATATATTTACACCAATTAAACGTAGATATTTATAATTATTGTTTATTCTCAGCTGAGTCTATCGTGGACTCTTATCGAAATTTGACTGTTGAAATTTTGAATATTTTAATAGGAATGAAGGTTTAATATTTGTGCTACCCTTCAAGTGGAAGGGAGCAAGAAACAGAATGGGGTGTACTGTATGAATAATACACACAAACAAATTATGTGTTGTTACTAAGTATAAGCAAAATATAAATATAGTGAATGTACAACGCAGGTAAGAAACCAGATTTTTGGAAATTCTTCGTGATAAAAATGGAATACAATATTTACAATAAAATACTCATCTGTTTCCTACTTATTTAAGATTAATAACCTTTGCTAGATGTTGTGACAACCTATATAAAATTTTATTACTACTTAATTTAAAAATTTGTAAGTATATCGGTTTTGGCCGAAACAATATGAATGGTTGCAAAATCATATAAATTAGAAAGGAAGGAACTAGAAAGATCAATAGCCAGCAGGTTTAGTTGCATAAAGTATAAAATTTCCTTTTCCTAAAAGAATTACGTGCTGATATAACAATGGAAATAACTCAAACCTCAACGCCAAGCACAACACTAAACATCCAAACCAATTTTCTGTAATATTGTTACTGAAGAGACATTTAGGGTCGTGATTTGGAATTGGGGTTGACGTTATTTCGTTTATTCTACAACTTCGCCAAAGTTTTCTAGACTTCTAGATTTATTGTGGATGTTTAATTTTTCTATTTGTCGGTTATAGAAATGTGTTTTTGATAATTAAAGGCGTTAGAATGATTCGCTCCTTTATTTCCTTGTTTTGTTTTTATCAAGTTTTGGAAACTCTAAAAATCTGTTGCCTACGTTCATAAAGTGAAAGAATAAATAGCATTTAAGAAATGAGGCATTATCTCCAAATTAAATAGAATCAAGAGTAAACGTAAAATTCTTTTCAATTTTTCCTCGCTTTCTTAACAATTTGTGAATTTCATTTGTGTAGAAAATAGGGTACGCTTTCTATATAGGGCAAGGATGCTTCCTATTTTGCAGTACTTAATCGATGAAATCGTACAAACTCTCGAGAATAAATGAGAAATTGAGCTTCTATTATTATTTTCACATTTTGTAAATTCCTGTAAAAATATCTTGTGTATTAGGTATATTAGTATGGAGTTCAATAAATACTGATATAAAACCATCAACACATTAGAAGCAACGCTTCAATGAAACATTTTTAGAACAACTTTCAGTAAAAAAATGTACTCTTTTTTTTATTTATATAGACTAATATATCCTAGTATGTATCTTTATATATTATATGTTACTCTAAAACCTCGAACTCAATTTTCATGTTTTCTAATTTTTATTATCAATTCTAATTATATGTAATATAAGTATTATAAAGTGAAACAGCAGAAATATAGAAAAATTGTTAGTGTTTAACTTGATGTGTGTGCCTTATACTTCAACTATATTAATTGGTTAACAACTTTGGAGTTAAATTAAGTTTCCTTTTAATATCTACAAAATGCAAATTCTATTGATAAACAATAGTGTAAAGGCGTAGATAAATGCAACTCTATTAAGAAAATAAATATTTCACCACACTTTTAAAACTAATATGGTCGGTAAATATGCATAATAAATACTTCAATGCAATAGCTCTTATAGTAAACTAGCTATGCCCGCGTGGAATAGTGACTTTCGGTAGGATTTAAATTTTTTTTCTTCTATATTTTTATTTTCTTGGACGTAAGCCTTTTGGACGCGTCATTACACAAAAACATTCATTGGCTAATTTTATCCCCTTTAGGGTAAAAGTTTTACAAACTTTGAATGTCGTATTTATTTATATCTAATCAAAAGCCTAAAAAATAAGTTTCAAGCTTCTATCTTTAAAAATTACGGAATTTCCGCACAAACTTTCCTATTTCAACCCCTTACAACCCTTTTTTCGCATTAAAAAGTAGCCTATGTCCTTTCTCAGGCTCTAGACTATCTCTATACTAAATTTAATTTAAATCGGTTCAGTAAATTTTAGGCGAGATTGTGTAGCATACAGACAGAGTTACTTTCGCATTTATAATATTCTGCGAATTCATTTTCATCGATTTTCCGATTGGAATAAGATATTTTCCCGCAGTAAAACGTAGCCTATGTGTTAATCCAGGGTGTCAGCTAACTCCATACCAAATTTTATTAAAATCGCTCCAGCCGTTTAGACGTGAAGAAGTAACAAACATACACACTCACAAACTTTCGCCTTTATAATATTAGTGTGATAACTAGCCATCTCGGCCGTGCGTTGTTGTGGTTCTTTTAACTTTTATTTATTTAATTATTCATATATATATTGATTTATTTATTTATTAATTTATTTCACTTAAGCGAGCTTTACAAAGTATAACAGATAAAGTAGGTGGCAAATGAGTGGGACGCACGCAATTGATTGTAACGCAATGATAAATTTTATAGAAAACTGAATGTGAGATAATGCGGAGTTTAGAACATAATTGTTGCATGAGTAGCTCATGCCATACCCAGACTGTTATTTAAACGTGCCTTGAACACGCCTATCGATGAACTTGATCGAAGCTCAACAGAGAGCTGATTAAACGTACGCTTGGGTCTAGGGATAGCAGAGTTGTAATAAAAAGGTTGAGAACAGGAGGTTACAAGTATCTCTCTAGTATTCCTGACAGAATAAGGTAACGTAACAATGTAGGCTTTCACGGCCGGTGTCAATAATATTAGTAAAATTATTCTCCGGGCAGGGTAGCCGTGGTCCAGAGGGATAAAAAGTACCCGACGTTTCGTCCAAAACTGCGTCGGACATTTTCAAGGGCAGCGACGACGTAGATGGTAACGATGTAAGCTCGTCAAAGGCTCAGGCTCGACTGCGATCGTGTGGTGGTCAGGACCAGTATTTATAGGAGTTACGGCAGATGGTTGTTACTGTCCCCCGCACTGTGATAGGCTGCTACCATAAGTTCTTCTATCGGATTGGGTGTTTAGGTTTTCTTTATTTTGTCGTGTTCTAGCCGTCGATCTACTAAGAATTGGATGCCAAACCCGGTTTATCTTCATCAATTCCTCTTTTCTATTAAAATTATTGGGGTGTTTAAATATTTCGATGGCCTCTCTATATAGTCTGGCGTAGTAGCTTTTTGTGGTAGATAAGACGTCTGTTTCTTGGAAATTGATGACATGGACACCCTCCTTATGCGCATGTTCTGCTACTGCAGATTTTTCGATCTCACCTTGGCGACAACTTCTCTTGTGTTCAGAGAGGCGTGTGTTGACGCTACGCTTTGTGGTTCCTATGTACACATCACCACAGGAACATGGGATTCTATAAACACCTGCAGAACACAATTTGTCCTTGGGATCTTTGGCTGTCCGTAGCAGGCTACAGACCTGATGCGTAGGCTTAAGAGGGCTCTTAATCCAAAAAGGTCAAACAGTGGGACACCAGAACCAGAAAAGATCATAGAAACGGCATTCCTACCATATATACATAAAATAACTGACAGAATAGGTAGAGTGCTTCGACGTCATAGGATTAAACCTGTCTTTAAGCCTACGCATCAGGTCTGTAGCCTGCTACGGACAGCCAAAGATCCCAAGGACAAATTGTGTTCTGCAGGTGTTTATAGAATCCCATGTTCCTGTGGTGATGTGTACATAGGAACCACAAAGCGTAGCGTCAACACACGCCTCTCTGAACACAAGAGAAGTTGTCGCCAAGGTGAGATCGAAAAATCTGCAGTAGCAGAACATGCGCATAAGGAGGGTGTCCATGTCATCAATTTCCAAGAAACAGACGTCTTATCTACCACAAAAAGCTACTACGCCAGACTATATAGAGAGGCCATCGAAATATTTAAACACCCCAATAATTTTAATAGAAAAGAGGAATTGATGAAGATAAACCGGGTTTGGCATCCAATTCTTAGTAGATCGACGGCTAGAACACGACAAAATAAAGAAAACCTAAACACCCAATCCGATAGAAGAACTTATGGTAGCAGCCTATCACAGTGCGGGGGACAGTAACAACCATCTGCCGTAACTCCTATAAATACTGGTCCTGACCACCACACGATCGCAGTCGAGCCTGAGCCTTTGACGAGCCTACATCGTTACCATCTACGTCGTCGCTGCCCTTGAAAATGTCCGACGCAGTTTTGGACGAAACGTCGGGTACTTTTTATCCCTCTGGACCACGGCTACCCTGCCCGGAGAATAATTTTACTAATAGAATAAGGTAAGTTTCTTATGATAAAATAAGAGTTCAATTCATCACAATTGAAAAAATTGTGGTAAATTTTGTAGGCAAGGATACAGTCGTAATAAGAAAAAATATTGTTAATCTTATTGATATTAAAAGTACGGTAAGCAGAATCGTAGTCGTGACAAAAAGGAGACATGGGATCTCCCGATCTCAAACATAACTGTCGAAGTAGTTTATGTTGAACAGTATAAAAGAATCGGGAGCACCATGGCAACGTACAGGTGGCGCAGAGAATCGGGCTTGCAAAAATCTCTGGTTGTACGGCCGATGAAACGAATCCTGGAAGCTTTGTGTCCTTTTGCAGTAATGTGATCGGTGAAAGATAAAGAGGATGTGAAAATGATACCAAGATCCGAGATCTCATCCACTCTTGAAATTTGTGTATTGCCAATTGTGTAATTTACGATTAAAGGTGATAAACTTTTATAGAGTGGGTACTATGCGAGTTGGGCCTTCGTACCTTAGTGAAGGCATGCTGTTACACTGTTTACTATGGTAGATACTCTAGACTAGCTTGATTTATTTCCGAGGAGGTATTTCGCGAGTTGACCCTTAATACTTGTGATTCGGAAAATGATTGAAATGCAGACTTCAATTATTTATGTAGTTATTTTGTTTAATTCTTCTATAGTTTAATTGGTTGCTCATAAACTTTTTTTGTTTACTTTCCAAACGTGTCATTTCGGACGTGCAAATACATTTTGTTTTTTAAAATTTTGAAGGAGATACATATTTCACTTTCATAATTTCGTTTGTTTGTCATTTTTGAAATATTATGTTTATTTGCCATTTATTTTATAAAATACCTTTCATTTATTCATTCAACTTAAACACTAACAATTTTTCTGTATTCTTTCTATTTCACAATACTTTTGAGATTATAATTAGTATTGAAAATAAAAATTAGAAAACATGAAAATTAACGGGGTGACTTAAAGATATACAAATAAAGAGAGTGTTATTGGGCATTAACCTTTGAAAACAAATAGATGTTTAACCACAAAGGAACTTTAAATGAAAATCTGACTAGAATGATTTAAACTACAAAATCATATCATATCGACTTCGGTTCAAACATATAAAGAAACTGTGGATGTTATTAAGATAAAAGCGAGCCGACAAGTCGTTGATTTATCATTATTTTTAATGTAATGGAATATCTCAGACCGTCTGACAACTACAGATTTCTGTGATTTGTTAGTTTAACAAAGAAGTTACTCGTTGGCGACGTTTCCTATTAACAAAAAATTCGTTGATGTTCTTTGAAAAAATAAAAATAAATTTAGGGAAACCTAAACATTAACTATTCTTATTTTTAACGTTCTATTTGAAAATAAAATCACTACGTATCTATTAGCTTCAAAATCCTACCTTGATTAAAGACTTCCATTAAAAGGCGAAACGTAGGGAATGCTTTCTGCCCCCATTCTGGGTTAACTTTGGCACTATAGATTCTATACACTAATACACAGACTAAGTGGAGTTATATTGTAGAGGTAGTTCAGTGTCCATCGGGTATTGAGTATGTCATTTTGTGAAATAGTTGAGTGGCCACGTAATAGATGGCTCTGTAAAAAGTTGTACAGCGTGTTGCATTACCAAAAATGCTGGTAAAAGGGAAATCCGTACGAACGTAAATACAAGTGCAAGGGTGCCGGGTGCCGGTAAATAATAGACAAGGGTCGATAATTTTTGAAACCAAAAAAAATTACAGAAGGATGAAACCTATTGAAAAAGGAAGAGAATATAACAGAAATGAAAGGAAAAATAATTTACGGGCGATCTGAGGTCGGGAAGGGTGTGACTTTTGAAGGGTAAAAAACGGTTTTCCTTGATTTCCGGAAAAACTACAAGTCTTATGGAAAAAAGTTAAATAGCAAAGTTGTAGGTAATAAAAAGATCTACAATTTTTGTATTTACACTTTTGTCACATAACCTCAAAATTTGTGTGAAAAATTCAAATAACCGACTTTTTGGTTTTCAATTTTTATCTTTTACAAGAAAATTTTTTTTTCACGAAATTTAGTGTTTTTTTTATTTAAAATATTTATTTTTATTTTGACGTGAGAATTTTCGATTGAAAATTAGGGTGCTTTTTCGATATTAAGTAAAAATAAGGTGAAAAAATAAATATTTCAAATCAAAAAAATTACAGCGTGTTTGGGACATACATAGGTAAGTTTTCACCAAATTTCGTGAAAAAAACATTTTTTGTAAAAGATTAAAATAAAAAACCAAAAAGTTGGTTATTTGAATTTTTCACACAAATTTTGAGGTTATGTGAAAAAAGTGTAAATACAAAAGTTGTAGATCTTTTAATTACCTACAACTTTGCTATTTAACTTTTTTCCATAAGACTTGTAGTTTTTCCGAAAATCAAGGAAAACCGTTTTTCACCCTTAAAAACTCACCCCCTTCCCCTTCCCGACCTCAGATCGCCCGTAAATTATTTTTCTTTTAATTTCTGTTATATTCTCTTCCTTTTCCAATGGGTAATCCTACTATAATGTTTTTTCACTTTTTACTATTTTTGAAGATTTCAGCACTGGTCTATTAGTAGCTATGTCGATTGAAAAACTTATTAATGAAAACCGTGAAAATATGTGAAAACCTGATACCCGTTATCATTAAAAAAAAAAAGGAAATAATACAAATATGGAATAGGTATTGTAACCGCTCATCCCCGGGTCGGGTCAGAACTGGTAAAAATGGTGTCGGGACAGGTAAATATAAATAAAACAAACAATAAACCTTCAAAAGTGATTTATTTTCAAAAGAAAGAAATTGGCAATAATCGTGATCGTCAATAGTGGTAGGACCTTTAAAATTACGTTGTGTGATAGTAGTAACATAAATCAGATTCTTTTATGAGTTGCCATACAAGCCAAAACACTGTAACCCGCCGTCGTCTACGAACCGATTGGAGTTAGTTAGTCGTGGGAATATTTCCTGTCCTACTTCTTTCATCTGGTTACAAATGAACGTCTCTCTTTCTTACAAATTTTTGAGCGGGCGATTCCTGTATTCGACAATCTACCCCTTACCTACTGCACCCCGAAAAATCCTGTCTGCTGGCGTAAACAGTAGTGTTACATATCGAGGGGTCCCGGCGTAACGCGGCTAGACAAACGACCGTCTGGAATGCGTGAGCTGACCAGTTACGCAAGATTGTAGGTTGTACAATATTATGACGTATTTTATGTTCGTCTTTTAGAAAACCAAAACTTTACTTGAATTAAGTAAATTTTTAATAGAGAAGAAAAATGAAAAATCTACATCATTATCAATAGGATTGCATTAAAATAAAAATAAATATTAAGAAAAATTTCAAAATTTATAGCACCCGGGGACGGGTGGTTACAGTATGCAGGCACCAATTAATATAAAAAAACAATTCTTTGCCCATTACTTTCAGTAAGTGTTTATTCCTACTGTACGACTGGTTTTATAAAAATATCACATAGGAAATAATTATTGTATATTTATTCGTCAATAGAACAGGCAAGTCTCAAAAATTATTTGTTATAATTTTTAGACGTATTGATCTTTACCTAATTTATAAAACATTGCATATCACCAAAACAACTGCAACTTTAACCTGAAGTAAAGGATAACGTAAAACGTGAAACAACAATTAATTATTTCTGTAGATGTTACATTTGTATGCAAATTTGTAATTTCTAGTAATTTTCTTATTTAAAATCGTAAATTGTACAACTGTATTTTTTCCATATAATAAATAACCTTAATTCAGTTTTTTATTTTTATTTTTGTTGTTACTCCCTCGCATTTTGTTACTGAAGCTATAATTTGACGTGTTTTAACCCATATTCTTAAAGAAAACAAAAATTTCCTTTTTGTTAAAAGATTATAACGTTATCATATGAAAATATTACAAAAGAAAAAATTTTTATTATTTATTGCAAATAGTTGAGTGCCTACGTAATAGATGATGCTAAAACTCGAATGCTCGAATAATTCGTCTATAAACATCTCTAATCTATGTCAGTGTCTCATAAACCACGAGTTTCGATTGCGCAATAACAAAAACTCCGTCAAATTAATTGATTTTAGCCTACTACTTCTACTTTTTAAAATATTATCCTTTTCTGAAAATTGTCCTTTACTTACAAAAACTTCTTTGATGAACTTTATTACTTATACGAATGAATATAAGGCTGAAGGTATTTGCACGAATTTTCGTATGCCCACCGGCCTCATGTAGCAATTGAATGAATGTATTCTAATAAATTGTAAATGCCCACATTTCGCGGCTCGTGAGATACTGAAGTACCTCTAGTTTTCAAATTATCCTTATGAACGTAATTATATGAAGTCTTGTAGCACATGGTTCGATTCACTTTCACATAAAACGAGAGCCGGTCGTTTGTTTCTAGTCTTAAATTAATCAAATTGGATTCCTGCCAAATCGTATGAGAATTTAATCAGTAATCGCCCTCGATTAACAGGCTGGTAGGCGGGAGTAAATAGTGATTTTGCTACCGAAATTATAGATCCAATACAAGTACATCTGAAAGGCGTTCTCACAAACAGCCGCGGTGCAATATCATCTTCGTTAATTATTGTTTTCATATTCCCGACGTCAATTGAAATGGCCAATAAAACAAAGCGGATATGAAGTTTGAATTGAGACGGTTATGACTTTGCCTACACGTACGTATCATGTACCTTTTATTAGTACTTTTATTCACATAAATATTTCAACACAACAGCCTATTAACATCTGATATTCATTAAAAGTGTATTTACGTTTCAAATACAATGTATTTGCGATGGAAGATTACGTAATTCAACACAAAACTACTTTCTTCCCATGTTGTACCTAAAAAACCAAACCATCAATTACTTACTTTGATACAGAATGTATAATAACTATTGTTATTTTTTTAACTTCTGAAGAAGACGGAAAAATAAAGGAAATTAATAAGATGGAGAAGAAATAGTTCAAGGAAAAGCAGAAGTAGGAAGAATAGGAGGAGAAGGGGAAGAAGGAGGATGAAGAAAAGAAAAAGAGGGAAAATAAAGAGAAGGAGATGGTGGAGAAGAAAGAATCCAAAAGAATGAGAAAGATCCGATGGAACACTGAACAGAATCAGTAACTCAACCACAACCAGCAAAAGCTGCTATAGTGGAAATAGAATCGAAAAAGGAAATGAAGAAAACTAAGAGCTAATAAGTTAGATATATGATTATAAAAACGAAGAGGAACAGGAGGAGCATGAGGCTAAGGATCTTGATGATGGATATGAAGATGAGGATGAAAATGAGTGTGAGGATAAGAATGAATACGAAAAAGACGAGATGAACAGGAAACAGTAGAAAAGAAAAGAAGAAAAGAAAGCAGTAAAGAAGCAACGCAAGAATGGAATGAAATAGATGAAAAGCAAGGAAAAATGAGCATTTGAAGAGAAAAAGGGTATATAAGACAAAAGCAAAGGCGTAAAATAGAGATGAAATATGTGGAGAAATAAGAAAATAAAATTAAAATGACGATAAAGAAATTAAACAAAGGGAGACGCTAAGGCGAAGACGAATGAAATAAAGAAAAAGGAGAAGTAGAAAAAAATTAGGAAGGGAAGAACAAGAGAATAAGAAGAAGAAGGAGACGAGAGTGGATTCGGAGAAAGGGTAGAAACAAAAGATGGAGAAGAACGAGAAAGAGAAGGGCAAGAACAAGGGCACGGAGAACGAGGAAGAAGAAAAGGAGAAAGTGAAGATAGAGGAAGAGTAGAAGAGGATGGAGAAGGAAAACTGAAAGGAGAATAACAACTATGGATGAGGATAAGGATAACTATGAGTGAGAATGCAGAAGCAGGGCGAGGATGGATTAAGGATGTGGATGAAGATGATGATTGGGTGAATAAGTAGAAGTAGAAGAAATGGAAAAGATAGGTTGTAACGTTTTTTTTTTTCTACGAAAAATCCCGTTACTAAAGTTTTACTTATTTTTATTCAGTTTGTCTTTGTCTTGGTTCAGTTTTGTTGATTATTTCTTAATTCTTATCGACCTTCTGTTTTATCATCAAGGCTAGCAACCTTCGCGCAGGACTACGCGATCGATGGAAGGATCGTTGAAAATTTTTCCGCTCGGTGCTCGAGGTCTTCTTCCTCGATCCTTGGCACCGACGAGACGTGACGTGTGTGTGTGTTTTTCTGTTCGTGTTTTTTTGCTTCACGTTGTCATTGGGTGAACCTCTTAATTTTTGTTAATATTTCACGTAAAATTATTCAAATCTAGTATTTCATTTATTTTCATTTAAATTTATAATTTTCTCAAGGCACTCTTTTGAATTGATAAATTTTCTTAATTAATTTTAACTTTTTTGTCAAAATTTTTTTTGTTGCCACGAGGCATTTATTATATCTAATTTTATCTTTTTAATCCTTTGGACCTTTGTGGCAATTTTGTAATTTATTAATCAATTTAACTTTTCACACCTTATTTTTAGTAATTTTCAATTTTTTAAATATATTACTTGTGGTGTCTGGTGAGTGATTTGGTGAATCTTTTGCGTTTTGTTCTGACCTCGACAGAGACTCACCTGCACCCTTCCTTTTTTGTTTTAGGCATCTTCAATGCCGAGATATTTTTTTAATTTTTCTTTAATATTCTTTGTTTTAGGCTTTAAAATTCATATTTTTTTATTCATAATATTTATCAGTCCATCCACACCCTAAGTAGGTTCCCGACGGACTGATAAGCTGGACTAAGGGTTGGGGCGAAGACTCCGGGAGGACATTCTACCAGGCCAGGGGATTATTTTAAATTCAATCGGACCAACCCGTGACAAATTAAGCCACTTAAGACCTGCAGGCAGCACTTTAGAGAAATATCTAGGTTGGTCCCCAAATGTTTACCAAATTGTTGTCTGACCCCCTCTCGCAGACTAAAAGTCCCCTCTACACCTGGAGTCCAGCTGCAGTCCCAACAGTGGCGTAAGGAACACTTTTGGGTGGACTAGTGCTTTTTAAGTTTTCTTGTTTTTGTAAGTTTCTTTAGATATCAATTTTTTTTTAATATACTCTTCAAGTTTTTTTGTGTTTATTTAATAAGAGCTTCGAGCTCTCAAGGCGTTGGAATTCTCAGGAACCACCACTGATCAATCCGGACCAGGCTAAATATTTTTCTTTGTTTGACAAAGTGGCACCCGAGCATATATTTTTTTAATATTTCACAATATTTTATTTTTCTCAATTTAATTCAATTTCAAAACTCCTAAGTAATAGTTTTGTTAAAAGGTAAAAAGGAAGGAAACGGGAAAAGTAATAAAAGAAAAGTAAACATCTATGGACAAGATTTAATGGTTGAAAAAGGAGAAACTTAAAATTATATAATTGAATCATGCCAAGAATAGGTTGGGCGAAATGGAATTTGAACGAGGAGGAGGATTAGATTGAGGTTGAGGATAAGAGTGAGGATGAGGACGAGAACGAGGATGGGTTGAATGAACAGAACAAAAAACAGGAGAAGAGAATAAAATGGAGCAAAAGAAAGATGAATTAATAAAAGAAAAATATAATTTGAAGATTTAAAAAACAAAAGTAGACAATTGAATCGTGAGAAAAAAATTGCCGAAACGAAATATGTACTCTACATTTTATATTTCATTATCGCCATTTTTAAGTTATTCTTAGGCAGTAATTACTTTATCAAATATATAAAATTCTCGTGTCACGGTGTTTGTAATTAAGACCGATTTTCGTGAAATTTTGTGTGCAAATCGGTTAGATCTGCGAATCGGACATCTATTATTCATCCCGCTAAATGTTAAGGATGGTCCACCCCTAAATTCTTTTTTTTGATTTTTTAGACAAAATTTTTTGTTTTTATTTTTTTATGATACAGCATACAAAAATACATACAACCCTAATTTTTACCCCTTTACGATCAACCCCTATTGTTTAATAGCGATATTAGTAACTGTAATAATCTTCAACTCTCAGTGGTCGATAACTGATCAATTATTATCAATCGATTAGTCATCCCCGCCAGGCGTCTACTGATGTCACTGCTCACCCAGCAAACAGCACGGAGTGGGGATGAGAACGAAGCAGATTTTTTTAGAATGTTACAGGGAGTTCAAATATGTTCTAAGAAGTAAAAGAATGTTTTATTATAACATTTCAGAATTATTTTACAATGTTCAAGAATGTTCCAGAATCTTGAAGATCATTCAAGAATGTTTCAGAATGTTAAGAAAAGTTAGAAAATGTTTTGAATAATTATGAGATGTTCTGGATAGTTCTAAATTCGCGAATATTCTAGAATGTTCCATCAAACGTGTAATATATTCTTACCCGGGCCAGGTATTGCTGCTAGAATAGCATAGAGGAAACGAGAGTGGAGACAGAGAAAGAACAGAAACAAAAGATGGAGATGAACGAGAAAGAAGGGCAACAACAAGGGCACGGAGAACGAGGAAGAAAGTGAAGATGGAGGAAGAGTAGAGGGGGATGGAGAAGGAAAACTGAGTGAGAATAACAACTATAGGGAAATGTAAGAATGTGTAGCAGAAAGCGGAATTGGAGGAATAGGAGGAGTAGAGGTGGATGAAGAATAGGACGAGCAAAAATGGTATTAGGAGAAAGAAAAAGATAAGAACTTGAAGAAGGAGAAAGAAACACAAGTTAAATGTTTGAAGGAAAGAATGAACACTAACGAACCAAAAAGAAAAATTTTAAAAAGGAAAGAGTTTACAATTCGTTTAAATAACTTAAGGAGCTTGTTTTCTAATTTTCTTAATGATTCACACTTCATGTTTTTAACACACTTTATTAAACATTTCTTAAATTATAAACTGTATGTTCTCACGTGATGATATATTTGGCAAAGTTAAATTAAGTTCTGTATTCTGTTGTACTTAATAGCGTCATGCTGGAAAAAATAAGTGTTTTTAATGCCAATAAACTTTAGATAATTGTAAACAACTTGAGCTAATAGCGGTTTTTATTATACCCGTAATATTATTAAAAAAATAAGTCTTAAACTTGAAAGCGGATATTTTTTCCTCACAAGGCCACGATAACGAAAATTACACCATAAAATAGTACAACTCATTAAAAATTCAATTAAACCTACCTACAATAAATTATTATATTGTCAAAATTTACTGATGTACCTATTTGTACAGATAATTTATAATTGAAATTGAATAATTCAAGCGAAGAAGGTATTAGTGTCAATAGACCAAGCCTTTGTCTCATTTCATACTTTAATAATTATTTTATTTATTGTTAGTATCCGGAGGTTTTTTATTTGAAAGGTAGGGTGAAATATTTTTCAATTTCCCGGCTATTTTTCAGTAAGTCAGAAGCACGTGCGAAAACCATCTGTTATATTTATAAAAGATCCATTTTTTACAATCAACGTGATTCGTGAGATGTTTTTTCGTCTTCCAGCTCGAATATAAGAAGACGATTGTCAAACCTCTGCTTTCTCGTCTCATGAAAAAAATTTCCACAAGCTCGCGCAGTTCGTGACGCTTTCACGCGAAACAATTCGAATCAGCAAAATTATTTTTTATAGAAGCCTTGAAGCGATCGGTTCGTTTTCAATAGAAAGTTGGAAACTTGTAATATTTCACTCTCTGCAGGACATGGATTTTCTTTCAAGGAAGTTGTTTTTTGAATAGGGAAGAAAATCGCTTAATAATAAACCAACCTCTCTTTTCATTTTAGTTTTACTTTCAAACGCCCTATTCAAATTTATTTTAGCAAAAGATTTGAACTTTAATGAACCATATATACGTAGAATAACAAACTCTTAATTTTAATGCAATGGTGGTTTTCTATGGTTATTTGAGAATAACCCGCCATATTCTCTACGAAATATTCATTTGAGTTTTTTTAAACAACCGTATCAAAAGTTTTTCATCAATGAAAATGATAAAATTGGGTTATGATCAGAACGTTATTATAAGAGACACGAATAAATTTAGGTTGAGATTATGTTACAAGGCAACTAAAAAAGATCGTGCAGTTTTTTTAAATTGTCTACTTTTATGAATTATATTCAGTAAACTAGATGTAGTATTGGGGTAATTTTTAACATAGTTTGACACTTATGTCAAGGAGTATCATTCAGTGTATTTGATAAGTCAGATTACTTTGAATTAAAGTGCAAAATTTTTACTAGAGTATGGCCGTGTTAAATGCAATAATTCGTGCTTGTTTACTTTATGAATTCAAACTTGATACCAAGGCTGCAGAAGCTTGTCGTAATATATGCGCCGCTTTTGGGGAAGGTACTGTAGCTGAACGGACGGGCCAGAAGTGGTTTAAAAAATTTGCAACTGGAGATGGAAATCTGGAAGATGAGCCTCGCTCCGGAAGACCACCAACCGTCAACATCGACGATATCAAGCTGGCGATCGAGCAGGATTCAAGTCAGACATGTCAAGCTCTTGCCTTAAGATTCAATGTGAGTGATGAAACTATTCGCATACATTTGCACCAGCTTAGGAAACGATGGAAGTTAAGCAAATGGATACCACATGAATTGAGTGAAACGAACAAGTTAACAGCGCTTAATAATCTGTTCATCGTTGCTTTCGCGCTATAACTTAATGTCGTTTTTGACCGGATGTTGATGTGTGATGAAAAATGGATCATGTACTGCAACACAAAAACAGCCTGCTTTGGTGAACAGAAAATGTGTTGTCTTCCATCAGGACAACGCAAGACCACACACAGCAAGACTCACTCAGGAAACTATAGCGCGACTACAATGGGAAGTTCTACCTCACCCTCCGTATTCACCAGACCTTGCCCCAAGTGGCTACCACCTGTTTTTGGCCTTGGACAACCACATGCGGAATTGGCGATTTGAAAATAGAGAGGTTTTGGAAAACAAGGTGATACACTTGTTGAGTGTTGCGGGTGTGTTGCTTGCCTAGCTTCTTCTAAGGAACACTTAACCCTCTTCGAAAAACTTAATTTGCCGAAGTCGATATTTTTTATTGTGGAACAGCGAACGGTAATTTAATTCAAATCTGCACTTTTTAGGAACGAGCAAATACTAACGACTGGTGTGAATTTTTTATGCTTTTTTATTAATAATATGTACACTTAACTAACATTTAAAATTACTGTTACAAGATAGCCGATATTTTCTTTTACGATTAGTGTTTTTATGGAACTACGAACAACAACGTTCTGATGATGACTGATACTGACTTACAACTCTGAAAAATACAAAGGGAGGATCCCGGGGGTGGAAGAGTGGTTAGTGGGTTATTTGACCTTAGGTTAATGTTAGTGACTAAATTGCAGGGTAGATGCATCTGGTACAAATGCCTGCCGAAGGATCCTAATAAAAGTAGGTACCAAAACAAATGCCTATTTCAAGTACAATCTTTTAACCATAGGAAATACCGTGCCTACTAGATGTTCTCTTTTCTAGGAAAAGAATTTGTTCTGAACTGCGCACCAACAACACTTCCTCAATTCTCAAAAGCAAGATTTTTACAAAAATGGGATATATGATCTTGTGTCTAGATGGGAAACGGAAAGGGTAGTACTTGTCGAGGGTAATTATTTTACAGAATAAATCGAAGTTTAACCCATTTTTTGTGTTACTATTTTTTTACCTTCAAAACCGCACGAACTTTTTTGGTTGCCTGGCAAGAACGTCCACTCCCTGCTATCCCAAAACATCCCAGGTCTTTAATAATTTCCATCATTCCTGTCTAACAGGAATCCTAGTTCTCCTATTGGTAGTTTAGGTTGGAATTGTTCACATTTTAAAAACGCTTAAAAAAATTCAATTAAGTGTCTAAAAAGTTGCAAACCATTTAACAGTGCGAATATAATTTTGTTTTGTTTTTTTGTCGAACAAAAAATTCATAGAAGTGTTTTATAACGTAACGAAACGTCATGATCTATTTTTCAAAATCTAGGGATATTTATTTTAACTAGAAAACGCAAAAACGATATTCGTAAAATATTTTATTAGGTACTTATTCAATATGGTGGCTATTGGATTGAAAATTTGACAATGGCGCTGTTAGAGCAAATAATTCTTTCGAATAGTCGACAACAAATAAATTTTGTTTCATTTGGGGTACAAGGTTGAATGGAAATTGTCCTTTTCTCTTCGATAATACCTATATCAAGTTAGCACGACACAGTTATTTTTCCGATTTCTGACTTGCACTATAATTTATCTCTATTTTGTTATCAAATCCAAAAATTTGTCGCTTGTGCTGTTTAGCCATAATCAGCTGGTATGCTAGCTTCTTGATATCAAGCTAGCACTACACATAGCGTATCTCGAAAAGGAAATATCGTAGGACATTACTGTAAAGACCATAATTTACCGCTAATTTGTCGCTGAAAGATGACACATTCAACGAATTTGTCGCTAGTTTTATCTCCAACTTGTAAGCGAAAAACTGCTGGAAAGCCATCAAATTCTCGAAAGGTAACGTATTGCCCAACTTGGGGGAAACAAGGAAAACCTAATTTAAAAAATTTGGTAAATAAATCCGATCTCTTAAAACAAATGTAACAAAGAACTCCTTGATTAATTGTTTGATGGTTTTCCAGCAATCTTTCGCTTATCAGCTGGAGATAAGACTAGCGACAAATTCGTTGAATGTGTCATCTTTCGGCGACAAATTATGGTCTTTACAGCAATATCCTACGATATTTCCTTTTCGAGATACGCTGTGTGTATGTATGCGACAAATTATAGTGCGTCAGAAATCGGAAAAATAACTTTGTCGTGCTAGCTCGATATACGTTTCAATAATTACTTATTCTCCCTTTAATTACCAATAAGCAGCTTCGAGTTTTCAAATTTCTTTTTTTTTCTGTATAGATATAAGTGAATTAATGTAAATCTAAAACTAGCATCTAAACAACATTAAAAATCCAGCTGTTTTTGTTTTTAATGGGAAAATTTTGAAAATTCTTACTTTACAATTTGTGTTTCGAATGCATATTTAAAAACAGCTTTACATTTAGAAAGCTTCAAGTATATTTTGCATCGTCTATTTTAAATGAGTGCATACGTAATAGCAACCGCTTTTCACATGCTTCCACCCTGTATATGTATATAGGTACCTAATACAATGGGAGTGTTTGCTTTAGTCTTCAAGTTGATTCGAGAGCCTTGGAGGGAAAGTGATCTATTGTAAGTACGTGTTATCTCATGGCAGCCAAGGAGATGTTTTTGAATTAAATGTAGAAGCAAGCTGTGGCTTTTTTGTTGGCTTGCTAAACGCGCACGACATACTGTCTACGTGTGTAAGTAAAGTACAGACACGACATACATACGTCGTTCGATACACACTTGTGTGCAAGGGTATATTATTCTCGTCGAGAAGCTGCGGGATTCAGATGAGAAACTATCTAGAAGATGGTGAATAGATGTATGAATGGAAATGTGGAGACGAGCTCTTGAAAATTCACAAGCTGCGAACAATGACTCATATACATATATACCTAATACGTACGTGTAAGTATATATAACGAAGTAATTGTGTAGAATTTGACTTTTTCTATATATACGACGCTTGACCCTCAATTGATGAAAATCCATGAAGTAAATGAATGTAAAATAACAAAATGAAGGAAAAGACATGCTAAATATAAGAAAAAGTAGCACAGTATCATCTAACAGCAAAACCTACCGGCGGAAGTGGTTGCGAATGTAGAAACGAAGCAAATGAGAACGAGAACGAATAAGTATGTTTCCTGACTAATAACTAAAGAAAGAGTGAAAGTCGAAGACTAGTATGGGGAAGAGAAAAAAGGGTAACGGGAAGTGGATGGGGATAAGGATAGGAGATGGTGAAAGTGGAAGAGGAGGAAATGGAAGCAATAACATAAGGAGAAGGAGAAGTAGAAGGAGAAGGAGAAGCAGATAGAAATGGAAAAGAAATGTGAAAAGAAGAAAAAAGAAAAGAAAGCCCTAATAGAACACTGAATAGAAGCAGAAGTAACTCAATACTGACTGGAAAATGTTAAAATTGCGGAAGTGGAAGCGAATTGGAAATGAAGGACACGGAGGGTGAAGTTATCAGAGAAACAACTGAAGAAGGAAAAGTCGAGGAAAAATATGATCAGGACGACGATGGTGATGACGATATGGGCGAGGATAAACATGAAGATGTGGATGAGGATAAGGATAACTATGAGGTTGAGAGTGAGGATGAGGGTGAGAATCAGGGCGAGGATTAATTGAGGATGTGGATGAGGATGATGACAACTCTGAGGTTGAGGGTTGAGAGTGAGGATGAGAATTAGGGCGAGGATTGATAAAGGAGGAGAATATGGATAACTATGAGGTTGAGAGTGAGGATGAGGATGAGAATCAGGGCGAGGATTGACTGAGGATGTGGATGAGGATGATGATAACTCTGAGGTTGAGAGTGAGGATGAGGATGAGAATTAGGGCGACGATTGACCGAGGATGTGGATAAGGATGATGATAACTCTGAGGTTGAGAGTGAGGATGTGGATGAGGATGATGATAACTATGAGGTTGAGAGTGAGGATGAGGATGAGAATCAGGGCGAGGATTGACTGAGGATGTGGATGAGGATGATGATAACTCTGAGGTTGAGAGTAAGGATGTGGATGAGGATGATGATAACTCTGAGGTTGAGTGAGGATGAGGATGAGAATCAGGGCGACGATTGACTGAGGATGTGGATGAGGATGATGATAACTCTGAGGTTGAGAGTGAGGATGTGGATGAGGATGATGATAACTCTGAGGTTGAGAGTGAGGATGAGGATGAGAATCAGGGCGAAGATTGACTGAGGATGTGAATGAGGAATAAAAGAAAAGTAAACATCTACGGACGAGGTTTAAAGGTTTAAAAAGGGGAAACTTAAAATTATATAATTGAATAATGCCAAGAATAGGTTGGGCGAAATAGAATTTGGACGAGGATTGAGGTTGAGGATGAGGATGAGAATGACGAAAAGGACAAGAACGAGAATAGAGTGAATGAACAAAAAACAGGAGAAGAGAATGAAATGGAGAAAAAAAAGATGAATTAGTAAAAGAAAAATGTAATTTAAAGATTTAAAAAATAAAAGTTGACAATTGAATCGTGAGAAGAAAAAATTTACCGAAACGAAATATGTACTCTACATTACATTATCGCCATTTTTAAGTTATTAGGCAGTAATTACTTTATAGTTAGATAAATTTTTATACAGAAAGAATATCATAGATGAAATTTAGGATTTTTAAATGTACTTTGGTGAGATGCTATAAGTTTATCAGTCTCCTGGTTGCACGTACCCCACTGCACAATCAGTTGTCAAAGACTGAAAAGAAAATAGAAAATTCATATACGTTCCCAGCAATTTTCGCTTAAATTTATCAACGACAGTATGGCATGTCCAGGTGAAACTTTGTAATAAATTACGCTTGTTTGAAACACGACGCCGCTGGTGTTATAACAAGAAAGGCACTAGCATCTGGTCAAATTTCGATTTGGGATCTCGTTTACAACTTTACATCATTTTGGTGGCCTGCCCGTTTCGCTTTCGGTTTGATTGATTGCTCAGCTGCAGAGCACTTTTTCCCCGACCACGTCGCGTCGCGTCAGTGTTGCGCTGAAAATCAGTCATCAATCTAAAAGTAAAAATAGTCTACTGTAATGGCCATATAGGGTGCTTTTTAGTTTCCGAGTTCTCTTGTTTATGACCGTTGTTGCCACCGCCCCTTGACTGTAGTAGGTAATAGAGCCGCGTTGCGACGTTTTATCCTACCATCGTACAGCATTGTTTGGGTTATTAAAACGGCGACTAAGTATTTAATTGAAAAACCAAATGATCACCAACATAACGCGAACAGAAATCTAGAAATTAATTAATAATTTATGAAGTATGAAGTAAGATTCGAATAATAAGATAATCAAAATATTTCTTTTTCTAGTTATACGATCTGTTTCCGATCTGTACCCACAGTTCGCTGCGTAAGCGCCGCGGACTCTAAACTGAAAAGTGGTCAAAAGCACATGCACATTATGTATAACAACGTAATAAAATAATATCGACCTTTTCAAAATAATGATGAATATTCAATGATAATATAAATAAAGAGATGGTCCTCGACAGGAGTTGGCAGGTATATGGAACAGATGACATAAACAGCACGGAACACCAAGTAATACCTACAAGGTAATATAAATACAGTGGCAATAACTTTTATTTACGATGAACATGGACGTATTTAGTTATATTCTGTCTAACTTAACTAACTTGCTTTCTGAAATTTTGTTCTTTTTATACACTATCCTTAATAAAAAAAAGTTCCTTTCAGGTATTGTGTATATTTATATATTACTAGCAGCAATACGCGGCGTTGCCTGGGTAAGAATATATTACACGTTTGATGGAACATTCTAGAATATTCGCGAATTTAGCACTATCGAGAACATCCCATAATGATTCAAAACATTTTCTAACTTTTTTTAACATTGTGCAACATTCTTGAATGATCTTCAAGCTTCTGGAACATTCTTTAACATTGCCAAATCATTCTGAAATGTTATAATAAAACATTGTTTTACTTCTTAGAACATATTTGAACTGCCTGTAACATTCTAAAAAAAAATCTGCTTCATTCTCATCCCCACTCCGTGCTGTTTGCTGGGTGAGTAGTGACATCAGTAGACGCCTGGCGGGGATGACTAATCGATTGATAATAAATAATTGATCAGTTATGGACCACTGAGAGTTGAAGATGATTACAGTACTAATATCGCTATTAAAAAATAGAGGTTGATAGTAGAGGGGTGAAAATTAATTGTTGTATGTATTTTTGTATGCTGTATCATAAAACAATAAAAACAAAAAATTTTGTCTAAAAAATCAAAAAAATTATTTAGGGGTGGACCACCCTTAACATTTAGCGGAATAAAAAATAAATTTTGGCCGATTCGCAGACCTAACCGATATGCACACAAAATTTCAGGAAAATCGGTCGAGCCATTTCGGAGGAGTTTAATTACAAACACCGTGACACGAGAATTTTATATATTAGATACTATTAATTTTTTCTATATTCTGAAGTTGTCAATCGATTACCTGCAATTTATAAGTAATTTTACTATGCAATTCTTTCCGTGTAGTGGAAATTTAATAATGTAGAGTTAAATAAATCAATCACAAAATTTGTTGAAATGAAGAAAAAATGTAGATATTCTCATTTTTCGGGTTCCGCACCTCAAAAGAAAAAAGCGGAACCCTTATAGGATCACTTCGTTGTCCGTCCGTCCGTCCGTCTATCAAGACCTTTCTCTCAGGAACGCGTTGAGCTATCAAGCTAAAATTGATACCAAATACTCAGGTCTATTGTCCCTTGGAGCCTTTAAAAAAGTCAAACTTCTAAGCCAACGCAATCAACAGATACAGCCCTTTATGCCGCAAATTTTCGAATCAAAACCTACAGGGTACTTCCCGTGAACTCAGAATCTTGAAATTTGGTACGAAGCAACGTCTTATAGCACAGATAAAGGAAAAATTGCGAAAACCGTAAATTTTTAGTTACATCATATAATAAAAATATTTTTAATAATTTTAAAGTTACTACCCCTTTTCTCATAAACAGGTAGAGGTATTAAATTGAAATTCATACCAAATACTCAGGTCTATAATACCATTAAGCTGTAACAAAATCAAAGTTCCATGTCAACGCAATCAAAAGAAACAGCAATTTAAGCTGCATATTTTCAAACTCGCAACTACTCGCAAGGGAATCAAAACCTAAAGGGTACTTCCAGTCGATTTAGAATCTTGAAAATTGGCATGAAGCAATGTTTTATAGCACATATAAAGGAAAAATTCCCAAAACCTTAAATTTTTAGTTACATCACATCTATACAGGTTTGAACGGAACCCTCGGTGCGCGAGTTCGACTCGCATTTGGCCGGCATTTTTTTCTGTATTTCCCTCCCCCCTTTCCAGAGATCTCCTTTTTAAAAATTGCTTCAATAGGGCCAGACCACTACCATCCGCATTTATTATCCTTCCAAGTTCCTTGCTCTCATTCTTTCCCGTTACTTCTTCTAATACATGCTCCATTGATTCACTCTTTTCTCCATATACTCTACACAATTTCTTACCTTCTTCCATCCAAAACTTATTCTCATTACACTCATTCCCCGTTCTGAATCTAGCTATTATCTCTATCCTTTTTACTTCTCTTAGATGTCCTGGCACCTCATCCTCTTGCCATTCTACCCATAAAAACTCCCTCATACCTTTCGCGTATCTGAATTCCCAAATTTTTCTCAAAACCTCACCTCCTACTATTTCTTTACATATTTTCCCTACCATCCTACTAACACTCAATCCCTTTCCTCTCCACTCTTCCACATCATATTTAATTTTTTTTCCGATCCCTAATATCTTTTTCTCCCATATCTCTTTTCTTAAGTCCCCTTCCGGTAATTCCCCCAATTTTTCTTCATATTTTACAGCCCTCCTTCTTGTATCTTCCACCATTTTCCACATTTTGTTTGCTTTCTTAAAATGTAATTTAGAATATATATATACATATACATATATATATATATATATTTTAATTAAAGTTAAATTTTACGTTTTGAAAAGTAATTACGTAGCTGTTAATTAATTGATAGACTTTTCTCCTCGTAGAGACTAAAAAGATGAGAGAAAATTAATCAGGTTTAAGGTGAATGTTCTTAAAGTATCAACATTGAACCAGATGTGACTTTCCTTGTTATTAAATCTTTCACGATCGGTAAGCTACGGTTCCCACATGATATCCTTTTCATTTTAAATATAAACCAAGTTTAAATAAATCTCGAAGTCAGACACTTCTTTAGTTAATTGTAAATTTAAAGATGTTGGCGGAAGACATCCAGACAAAACCAGAAACCTTTATAACTAAGCACGTGTTTATCAACAACATTGTACGTATATTATACCTATCGTACAGTTATTATGCAAGATTTGCCATTGAACTAAAAATAAAGTCAACGTAACTAGCAGCTGTAGAAAAGAGTTATTAATGAAAAAATAGACTTAACGTGTTTATACAATACAATGTAATTTAAAATTAAACAACCCAATCTTATCTACTATTTTTTATAGTATTGTTAAATCATATAAGGAATCATGATCCCTTCACTGCAGAACCATAATCTAGCAAATTAGAATTATTTTTTCTGAAGTCTCTACTGTTTAATACGGGGTATAAAGACATTGCACATCCGAAACATTAGGGAAAGCTGGATTTTTACATGAACCTTTGTTATGGTTCTAAACAATATCGCGATACATGTGCCGCTAAATATGTCACGCGGGGTCAAAGTTTTTCGCGAATATCTCGTTAACGGTTACTTTTATCGAAAAAATTATGGTTATCAAATTTGTAGCTTAAGAAATTACTTACAAAAAATATTTTATTACTTGGGAGACAAAATAGATATGGGAAGGAAACAGGCACACAAAAATTTGAGGGGCAGCTAAATGAATAAGGAAGAAAAGGGTGGAATAGGGAGGATATGGTTAAAAAAGAGCTGGGGAAATAATTAGAGAACAAGATTTAAAAAATATGTCGAATCGAAATATGCGTTAGAATTAAAAGATTAACTTTAGAAAGACTGGCAGAATGATTTAACACCACGATGTTTGGGAAGTGATGGGAAAATAAGTATTATTGCTAGATATAGAGTGGGGAATGGATGCAAGGAAGCAAATATTGGATAAAGGGGAGGAGAGGAAGTGCAAAATGTGCGGATTAAAAGATGAGCATTTGGGTCATATTTTAAGCGGGTGTGAAAAGAAAAGAACAATAGAAGAAAATATGAGATTTATTGGGGAGGACGGAAGTGGTTTAACCCTGCTAAAGTATATATTAAAAAATAGAAAAAATAAATCTTTTTGTTAGAGGCTTGTACGGGGCGAGATATACAGGGTTATATAATGGCCAAAATATGAACATTTCAAAAACTTAAACTTTTGGGTTATATAGGGGTCTATTATGGTTACCTTTTAAAATTATTTTCATATTGTACCTACAGGGTGTTCCAAATGCCCTAAATGTATCAAAGTTACGTTTTTTAAATGGAACCCCCTGTATATTATTGCATTTTTTGATTCTTCGATCAAAATAAGTGTTTGTTTTGATAAGGTTTATAACACCTAAACCTTAAGGTTTTTTAAATAATTTGAATTTTATCAAACTCCAACCTAATTTTCACGTTTCAAATACTTAAGAAGCATTTAAGAGATGTAAGCGAAATTTACTATGAAGTGTAACAATAGATAATATTTTATATCCTAATTATAATAAACTTGTCATATTATACAGGGTGTCCAAAAATTAATATCACTTAAATAAGAACTTTAAGGGGTTGTAACTTGATTAATTTATATGGAACGCTATATTTTTTAACATACCAGAAGAAGAAATTTTTATTACCTATCGATTGGTATTAGGGTGTTCATAAGCTAAGTCTTCGTTTTTTTTCAGGAAATGCTAAAAAATTGTTTTATGCGCCATTTGGAGTAAACAGACACTTATTTTGATCGAAGAATCCAAAAATGCAATAATATACAGGGGGTTCCATTTAAAAAACATAACTTTGATACTTTTAGGCATTTGGAACACCCTGTATAATATGAAAATAATTTTAAAAGGTAACCATAATAGACCCCTATATAACCCAAAAGTTATTGTTTTTAAAATTTTCATATTTTGGCCATAATAATCCGTGCCGTATAGGGTGAATAACCCTGTATAGGAATGTGTAGAATAGATTTATACTTAAAGGTGGTTTTTTGTTTTTATTTTTAGTTTATGTAATGTACTAACTTTTAAGTTTTAATAAAGCATATATACAAAACTTTATAGTAACATTTTAGTGTTTTTAAAATTAGATACTCAGTTGAGTGTAGTAGTTATTCTTTAAAAAAGAGAGGGAAATTTTCCACGTCGTAACTCCTCTCCGTTACGTCTAATTTTTTTTATGTTTTATCGCACAAATGGTCCAGAATCAGACTCAGACACCATATACTTAGGTCACCCTATAAAATCTGAGAACGTATTCCGTCATAACCCTAAATTGTAGCAATCAATCAGCACCTTCGGAGTCAAATAAACATTTTTATTTCAATGTCTTCAAAATTTAAATAAATAATAATGCAGTCATGTTTTATTCACAATATATTGCACGTTTTTAAATGAATCATTAACTACAAAAAAGAAAGACTATTAGGCAAAGGTGTGTACGTAATAACAGCAAATTTCAAATGTGACAACTAGTCCTGACCTAACCCCTTTTCGTTTGTAATATCGCATAAGAACTATATACGCAATACGTTGTAGTTTATTTTAGTCTTTTTTGTGCATTAAAACGAGATCGCATCATGGACATACGTAGGTTATTGTTCCAAGAACATACTGTTACGTAATTTATATAATGACGTATTTTTCTATCAAACACTTTTTATTAAATTAACTCGAACACAACAACGATTCAATATCTATTTCGATAACAACAATAACTCTATAACTATTTCGCTCGTCAATCGCTTTATCTTCTCTTCGAACTTATCTCTGTCGCTCTCTTCTATCAAATACTGTCAAACTGTCCAACGCTGTTCCTTATATAGTATTATGGACGTTTCTAGGCAACTCTCGAAACGTCCAGCAACTCTCGGACTTTCTGGAACGCGTCATAGGTTACTTCCACACAATTTTCGCAGTCGGCGCTTGTCAACGTCAGAATGACACATCTGTCACACTGCCCCCCCTCTAGCGCTGATCGTCCCGATCAGTTTCTTCCACTGTGTATGGAGCCAACCGGTCGAGGTGTACAACTTTCATCTTCGATTTGGGGCCTCGTTGTATCCTGTAGACGACATCGTTTATCCGGGTAACCACTTTGTACGGGCCCTCCCAATTCCGTTGTAATTTAGGGCACCTTCCTTTCTTGCGAACTGGGTTATAGAGCCATACACGATCGCCCTCCCTGAATCCAGTGGAATTTGCTCGCTGATCGTAGCGGGTCTTCATCCGGTCACTTTCGAATTTAATTCTTGTTCTGACGGCTTTACGGATGGTGTTAAGCCGCTCGCGTAGTTTAGACACATAATCGTCCGTGGACATCGAAGAATCTTCAGGTCGACCAAACATTAGATCAGCAGGTAGTCTCAGTTCTTTCCCGAATAGCACGCAGGAGGGTGTCTGTCCGGTGGTCTCGCGTATGGATGTCCTATAGGCCAGAAGGAATAAGGGAATGTGGCGATCCCAGTCGGTCTGATGATCGTTCACGAACATCCTCAGGTTGTTTTCTATAGTCGCATTAAATCACACACTCGTTGGAATATTTCTGATTCAAAATTTCGGCCCTGGTCAGTATGAATTTCCGTAGGAACTGTATATCGGCTGATCCAGTTGTTTATTATTGCCTCCGCCACGGTGGTTGCATCCTGGTTGGAGATTGCATAGGCTTCCGGCCACTTGCTGAAGTAATCCATCACAACGAGGATGTAGCGGTTGCTATCTTCAGTTCGGGGAAAGGGACCAGCGATATCCATGGCTATTCTTTCGAATGGCGCTCCGACGTTATTCTGGTGCATTTTTCCTCGTGTTCTGGTTCTCGGACCTTTGTTGGAAGCACATACTTCGCATCTTCTACACCAGTCTTCCACATCCAATTTAGCATTCACCCAGTAATACCGTTCACGTAGTTTCTCTAAGGTCTTCTTCACACCAAAATGTCCACCTCCAGTCCCAGCATGCAGCTCTTTTATTACTTATTTCGTCTTTTTCTTGGGCAATACAACTTGTAATCGCTTCTTGGTCCCGTCCGGACTTTCCCAGATTCTTTTAAGGACTCCATTCTCGAGCTTTAAGGAATCCCATTTGGCCCAATAACATTTCGTCGTTGTACTCAGGGGGCTTACATCTGCCCATGTTGGTCGAGATTCTCCTGTCTCCTTCCATTTCATCGGTTCGCTGTTCTTCAATCAACACTGTATCTTCCCAATTCTCTTGTCTGTCTACGGTGGTATGTAGGCATAGAACTTGTTCTACCTCTTCTTTTCGTTCCACCGGAGAACAATGCTTGCTATTCCGTGGGCATAATCGTCTTGACAGGGCTTCAGCATTACCATGGTGTTTTCCTGGCCGATGTTCAATTTTGACATTATATTCCGGTTTTACTTCTTTCGACGGTTGGCGTCTGTATTCTTCCAGATGGACATCCGCAGCTCAGGTGCCCCGTACGTCTGCACTTCCAACATGTAATTGCTCGTTTCCTTTTGTTACAATCGCGTGAAATATGCCCTTATTTGTCGCAAGTCCAACATTTGAAATTGTATTCTTATTTACTTCCCTCGGCAGCTGACGTATGTCTTCTTCCAGATGGACATCCGCTGCTCAAGTGCCCCCTACGTCCACAATTCCAACATGTAACTTCTCGTTTTATCTTGACACAATCGCGTGAAAGATGCCCCTGTTTGTCGCAAGTCCAACAGCGTGGGCGCTCACTCATCTCTTCTTTCGGTTTTGAAGACATGACTTCTTTAGCTATTTTTACCATTTCTTGCCGAAAAATCTCGCCATCCTCTTCAAAATTCAACCTAGCCTGTCGGATTCTAACATGTCCTTTGGATGCTTGTTTGGCTGCTTCATATTCCAGCGCATGCGACAAAGCTTCGCCTACAGTTTTATGTCGAGACATGCGCAGGGCTTGCTGTATTTCGACATCTCGCACTCCATCGACAAACATTTGGGTGGACAGCTGGTCTGTAAAGTCTTGAGGGGCACTAGGATAAGCCAACCGCACAAGCCTTTCGACGTCCGCTTCGAATTGCTGGAGGCTTTCGCTGCTACGTTGATAGCGACTTTTTAACTGAGCCTGGTACCTTTGTTGTAGGTGTTTATCACCATAGCGCATCTCCAATCGGTCCACCAGAATTTTAAAATCGTTTTGTTGCATTTCTGGAATGCCTTGCAAAACGTCTAGAGCTTCCCCACGTAGCGCTATGATCAGGGCAGTGGCTTTCTCCATTTCATTCCAATCATTTGCCTTGGCAGCAGCGTCGAATTGTTTAAGATAGACTGACCAAGAGATCTTCCCATCAAATGTTGGTGGTTTTATTCTCGACATTCTTACACTTCCTTCTTCGATTTTGTGTAGTTTTGGGTACTCTTGAACATTCAGATTGGCCTTCATATCGTCTAATTCCTCTTGAAACTTTCTGTGTGCGGCCCTTACTTCCTTTAACTCTTCTTGAACTTCTACTCTTACTTCCTTTATTTCTTCTTGAACTTCTATTCTTACTTCCTTTAACTCTTCTTGAACTTCTACTGTTACTTCTTTTAACTCTTCTTGAACTTCTACTCTTACTTCCTTTAACTGTTCTTCTTGCTCAATTTTTATTGTTCTCATATCTTCTATCAATTTCTCTTGACCTGCCTTAATTTCTTCTTGGCCTGCTTTAATTTCTTCCTTCATTTCCACCTTCATTCTTCCTGACCTGCCTTAATTTCTTCTTGGCCTGCTTTAATTTCTTGCTTCATTTCCTCCTTGCCTGCTTTAATTTCTTCCTTCATTTCCACCTTCATTTCTTCCTGACCTGCCTTCATTTCTTTAAGCATTTCCATCAAAAATTTCATTTGCTCCTCCATTTTTGCCGCATGACTTCTTGTTACTGGCATAAATCCTTACTCCTGACACCAATTGTTACGTAATTTATATAATGACGTATTTTTCTCTCAACACTTTTTATTAAATTAACTCGAACACAACAACGATTCAATATCTATTTCGATAACAACAATAACTCTATAACTATTTCGCTCGTCAATCGCTTTATCTTCTCTTCGAACTTATCTCTGTCGCTCTCTTCTATCAAATACTGTCAAACTGTCCAACGCTGTTCCTTATATAGTATTATGGACGTTTCTAGGCAACTCTCGAAACGTCCAGCAACTCTCGGACTTTCTGGAACGCGTCATAGGTTACTTCCACACAATTTTCGCAGTCGGCGCTTGTCAACGTCAGAATGACACATCTGTCACAATACGTTTTGTTTTTATTTCACTTTCTCTGCACAGTTACAACAAAGACAGATATAGTAAAGTGTATTATTTTCTTACTTAAACTATGAATAGGTCATATAATGCAAAGAACTAAATAATTCTACAATGTATCTTATATACTACACAGTTGAGTTCAATTATGGAACACATGAAAGGGCTGAGAATTATGTTCATTATTACTGGCGAATTTTATTAGTTAGTATCTTTGACAATTAAAAATACAATTTTGTTTTTTAAAATCGAACGTTCGTTATAGTCAGTGTTCGCTGTTTTATGTTGAGGTTTTATTAAAAAATTATTACCTTTTCTCAACAGGTGTACTGCACTGTAGGTACCACATGTATAAAACACGAAGGACCATCGCATAAATAAAACACGGAAATGACTATATACATATTATTAATTACACCAATTAAAAAGGTAGATATTTATAATTATTGTTTATGAAAAAACTTTCTCAGCTGAGTCTACTGCGGATTCTATTAAACTTGAATTAAATGTTGAATTCGGAATGTCGAATAGTATAATATCTACAACAAAACTCTAATCTGATTTCCTACCTATTTAAGATTAATGACCTATGCTAAATAATATGACAACGTATTGTAATGTTTTTTTTTTTCGTGTTTTGTGCTTGATGTTGCGTGAAAGTTTTTGTGAACCACTTACCTGTTAAAATTTTTCGTAAATTTTTCAAAATTAAGTGTTTTCCTTTAATTTATTTTAAGTCGCTTATGCTCTCACTTAATTTATTTTTTTTATGTAATTTTAACTTTTTCAAATTTTCGTTGCCACGAGACATCGTCATCATTAAATCAAAGTTTATCTTCGTAATCATTTGAAGCCTTTGTGGCAAATTGCAAATCATTTAATAATTTCATTTATCACATCTTCAATGCCTTCAAACAATATCTTTTTTAGTTAATCTCATTTAATTTTTATGTAAAATTTTGATGAGTGCCTGTTCTCGTTCTTTAGACAGCCCATCCAGATTTTAAGAGTAGGTTCCGGCTGGACTAGGAGACTGGGATTACGGATAGAGGTGAAGACAGCCTAAGGCAACTCCACAATGCTACGAGACTAATTTCCAACCTGTTTCATTAACAAGTTAAGAGCCGATAAATACCTGCAGGTGGCCCTCATAAATATCTATAAAGTTGGTCCCTTTTGTCCTTGAAGTTCTTCCCCGGGAACATTTTGCCTTATAAATATCTATAAGAAAAACCCCTAAAATACCCGCAAACCAACGGCAGTCCCTACTGTGGCATAGGGAAGCGTTTTTGGGTGGGCTTGATTTGTTTTGTAAGTTTTTGTTGTTTGTAATTTTCTTAGTATACTCTTCAAATTGTTTTTATGTATTTTGAAACATTCATTATAACCGAAGCTTAAATAATAGTAATAGATTCGATAGTGATATTACTTTGAAGCATTTTCAAGTAATGACGATAGAAAGAAAGTTGCTTTTTAATGTTTCAATAGTTTATTATAAAAATTCTCCATAATTGTTTCGATTTGTAAGATCTTTTTCAAGAGTAATGTAATTACTGAAGTTTAAAATATTAGTAAATTTTATTGGAAGAAGAAGTAAATAATTGTTACCCTTGATTTTCATTTTATTTATTTACGACTAAATATAAAAGACAATATAATAAACGCCTCCTCGTGGTGCGTGAATTTTTAATTCGGTAACCTAAATTTAGAAATGTGCTTCATTATAACGGTCGTCTCTACAACATTTATGTATAATAGGTAATACATTTAGAACAGATGCGCTTTAAATAGCAGGTCAGTACAGTATACAGGCGTGCTATCCAGGAATGACACAAAAATAGACGAAATACTTTAACATAACCGCAAATAGATTTTAAACATCTTGTTAACTATTTTATTGATGTTTGCCTAATAACTGTAAACTGTAACTTTGCACAGCGCGTGTCATTCAAAGTTTTAGCTATTTGCTTTTCAAGTGTAATTTTAATATTATTAGGCATATGAAAGTCCTTGCAAAAATAAATCTGTCAGTTTAATTTGGCAAAATTTAAAGCCAAACGACCTTAAATTTTTTGTTTATTATTGTTATTGTTTGCCACTTCCGCTGCCTCAAATGTAGGTATAAATACGAAAATAACAAGTTTTTTATAATCTCTAACTAAATTTTAAATTTTTGTAAAATAAACTATTGATTAAAAATAAGTGATAAAGATTACCAATCAAATATTTATAAATTAAATTGTGGTTCTTGTGATAGATTTATATACGGAAACAAAAAGAAATTTCAAAAAAAAGAATAAACGAACATTATAGGTCATTTAAACTTAAAAAACTAGATTCCAACTACACAAATCACCTAGTTTTAGAAAATCATTATTTTAATACAAAATATGTTAGTTTACATACAGAAACAAACAATAATAAGTTATCATTATTAGAAACAACGGAAATAAATAAATTAAAAAAAACAGATTTACTGTTAAACGATCAATTAGATTTAAATAATTTCCCATTACTCAATTTGTTCTCCCTCCCCTCTTACAGTCTTAACCCAAAATAGTATAAATTAGATAAGTTTTCATTAGTAGTTTAAGTAATTATCTACTTCTGATGAAGCTACAGTGTTGCGAAACAATTGTTACGTTACAATAAATTAGTGAAAATTAAACATCTGTTTTCCTTTACAAGTGACTATTATTTTCATCAAGTAAACCAAGACATGATTAATTATAAAAAAAGAACTAAAATTTTAAATGATATACCTAACCAACTTCAAATACTAGATAAAAAGTTCCTTAATATGAAAATAACCAAATAATGAGTAATCTCTCCGTTTTTTCTGTGCTGAAGCCTTCAAAAATAGTAAATAGTGAAATAAAAATATAGTAGGATAAAACCCATTGGAATATAACAGAAATGAAAGGAAAAATTATTTACGGGCGATCTGAGGTCGGGAAGGGGATTGGGGTGAGTTTTTAAGGGTAAAAACGGTTTTCCTTGATTTCCGGAAAAACTACAAGTCTTAATTAAGGAAAAAAGGTAAATAGCAAAGTTGTAGGTAATAAAAAGATCTACAACTTTTGTAGTTACACTTCTTTCACATATCCCCAAAATTTATGTGAAAAATTCTAATAACCAAGTTTTTGGTTTTTTATTTTTATCTGTTACAAAAAAATTTTTTTTTTCACGAAAGGTGAAAACTTATCTATTTATGTCCCAAACACGCTGTAATTTGTTTGATTTGAAATATTTATTTTTCCACCTTATTTTTACTTAATATCGAAAAAGCACCCTAATTTTCAATTAAAAAATCTCACGTAAAAATATCCGCTTTTTTGAAACGTTGAAATCTCTACTTTCTGATGGTGTGAAAAAAATATACATTACTATTGTAAGTTTTCTCGGGAAATGCAAAAACGAAGAAAACTAAATTAATGTTTTTAAAACTATTATAATGAATAACGTAATCAGTATAAAGTATGTGAATTCAAAAGTACGATTTACATATATATTTATACATTATGAGAGTTTTTATGACATAAATGTAATTAGAATTTAATAAAACTACTTTTGTACTACAAAAAATTCGTTGTTTTGCATTTCCCGAAAAAACTTACCATAGAGATTTCAGCAAAGAAAAAGCCCACCAACGTTTTTAAAAAAGCAGATATTTTGATCTGAGAATTTTCGATTTTAGGGTGCTATTCCGATATTAAGTAAAAATAAGGTGAAAAAATGAATATTTCAAATCAAAAAAATAACAGCGTTTGGGACATAAATAGGTAAGTTTTCACCAAATTTCGTGATTAAAACATTTTTTTTGTAAAAGAAAAATAAAAAACTAAAAAGTTGGTTATTTGAATTTTTCACATAAATTTTGAGGTTATGTGGAAAAAGTGTAAATATAAAAGTTGTAGATCTTTTTATTACCTACAACTTTGCCATTTAACTTTTTTCCATAAGACTTGTAGTTTTTCCGGAAATCAAGGAAAACCATTTTTTGCCCTTAAAAACTCACCCCCTTCCTCTTTCCGACATCAGATCGCCCGTAAATTATTTTTCCTTTCATTTCTGTTATATTCTCTTCCTTTTCCAATGGGTTTCATCCTACTATAATTTTTGTTGCTTTCAAAAATTATCGACCCTGGTCTAATAGCCTTGATAAAACCCTGTAAATAGAACGAAACGTTACCTGTTTTTTTGCAATAATAAAAGACCTATAGCACTATTTTTGACTTGAAATATAGGTAACACAACGAAAGAAAAGGGTAACGTAAAGAAACTACACAATTGTTTTCAAAATTTTTATATAATTATTTTAACTAAAGAACTCAGAAAACTAAATATGAAAAATCCACCATTATTCATCCAGTATGGCGACTGTTGGGTTGAAAATTTAACAAACACATTGCTAGTTGCAAATTTAATTTTCTTTAAACTTTTTACACTGAAAACTAGACTACATACTTCCATTATTATTGTTTGTAGTACCAGCAAACTTTAAATTTATTAATTTAATAATAAAAAGAATTCCCTTTCTAGGGTTCTGTAGCCAAATGGCAAAAAACGGAACCCTTATAGATTCGTCATGTCTGTCTGTCTGTCTGTCCGTCCGTATGTCACAGTCACATTTTTCCGAAACTATAAGAACTATACTGTTGTAACTTGGTAAGTAGATGTATTCTGTGAACCGTATTAAGATTTTCACACAAAAATAGAAAAAGAACAATAAATTTTGGGGGTTCCCATACTTAGAACTGAAACTCAATTTTTTTTTTCATCAAACCCATACGTGTGGGGTATCTATGGATAGATCTTCAAAAATGATATTGAGGTTTCTAATATAAGTTTTTTCTAAACTGAATAGTTTGCACGAGAGACACTTCCAAAGTGGTAAAATGTGTGCCCCCCCCTGTAACTTCTAAAATAAGAGAATGATAAAACTAAAAAAAATATATGATGTACATTACTATGCAAACTTCCACCGAAACTTGGTTTGAACGAGATCTAGTAAGTAGTTATTTTTAATACGTCATAAATCGTAAACCGCAATTTACCTTTCATTCAATCAACTCAAATATAAAAATAATTAAAAACACATTTAATTTCATAAACATAAACCTTATGCATAAACCGTGAACCATTATTTTCTAATAATAAATCTGTAATAGCTGCCTAAGTAAATAATAATTATAATTCGCGTGGGGCGTGGCTTGATCGGTAGCGGGTGCGGAGCGCGCGGGGGGCAGGTTCCCGACTGCGCTTTACCCGAGCACACAAAATGATAATATTTTTGGAAATATTTCTTGTCAAACTGGAATATATATTAGCTTGTTTAGCTATCACAAGCCTATATGGGCATTGGGCTCGCATATAGTTAGATGTAAATCCCATCATTTAGGTACCTAATTATAATGTTAACTTAATTTAAAAAAAATACACTATTATTAAAACATCGATCAAAGTTACAACGAACTACAAAAACGTTTATATTATGTTACTTGCTGCTACGGAACCCTTCATGGGCGAGTCCAACTCGCACTTGGCCGCTTTTTTTTTCTTCTTCTTAAAGCCGTTAGTGCCCTCGGTTGTATTCTCTATTATATTGCTCATCGTAGTTTATTTTCTTTCCTTTTCCAGGATACCTCTACAACTCTACATAGACTAGCTAACTGAGCCCCTCATAATGTTAGATACTTAATTCCGTTCTTCCCTTGCTTGCATGTTTCTGTAACGCGGCAATAAAGTGTGCAAAGTTTAAAGTTCACTAGCATAAGAAACGTGGCATCTAGTTAATTAATTACAGTAATAGATTTCAGACCAATTTAGTCCCTAAGGAAATTTCCTTCGTTATGTATAAGTTTTGCCAATGATGTTAATTCTGCAGTAGTTTAAGGGTTGAAGGCAATTTTAGACTAAACTGCAGACATCATAATTGCTCAACAAAACCGTTTATCATTTCGTTTCAAACTACACAACGAGACGACTCTTCGTTTGCTTTTATTCGAATTATTGTTTGTGTAACTGGATTGGATTAATTATGCGCAATTTCACAGAAATTACACGACAAATGGTTTGTTATAACAAAAACATAAAAATAGTGGAGAATAGGAGTGAGTGTTTTTTCATCTATAACTTATTATTGCTAAAAATACGCCTGGGGCTGTTTTATATTCAAAAGGGGCATATAATGGGCATTTGCTACGCCAGTACATGATAACTAATCAATTTCGTTACAAAAAAAAACGGATGGTTTTTTTTTTTTACTGAATCTTTGTCAAAGGTCCATCAAAAATTCCTACTCTGCATATTTGATAGGTAATCACTGTATAACTCACACAAAATACCAACAATTTTTAAAAGAGTTATTTATGCCTTTAGGTGCCCATTTATATGCTTTATTGGTGGTAAGTGTTGAACAGTAGTTGATACTGATATAAAAAGTTTACTAATTACTTGGCTTTGCTGACTTTTTCAAATCATTCGCTGAAGTACTTCATACACATTCATTTCTAGAACTTTAAAACTTCTTTATGAGCAATTAAAACTTTTTCCGTAGTGAAGATTTATTGTAAAAAGTTTTTTTTACATAATAAGTATAACGCCTAGAAAAGTTGGCTCGCGAATAATAATTTTTTTATTTTTCTGTAAAAATTCAGATTCTTTCGTACGTATTTATTGCAATTTTCTTTATAATAATGTTTTTGATAATTTTTCTTATAAAAATAGAAGTTTATAATTAATAATTATTTAATTTATTCATCATTTCGTTCCTCCTTTGAACTAGTACGTACGTAATAAAATAAGAGCCATAAAAAGGGTAGTAAAAGTTTAATATTTATTGTTTAAATCGGAAATTACTAAATACATAACTAAAGAAACCTACATTGAAAAATCTCCGTAAGAGGAGACAAAACGTTGGTTTGGGTAAGCTTTTAATAGGTACTATTATTGTGGTTTCGATTTATTTACGTAATAATTATTTAATTTTATTGCAGGCAAAATATTTGAAGTGATAGTTTACAGTTTTATATAATGAAAGTAAGAGTTAATATAAAAATTCGAAACGGACTAAGTATAAGTAGAAAGTCACTAACTAGAAAACTAAGAATTTTCTTCTTAAAACTGAATACAAAACGACTTACAGTGAAATTAAATATGAAAGAATGGTAAAGGTTTAAAATTATAGAATAACACTAAAAATTAACGTTTAGGTATTATTGAATTTTTGTTGGTGTCTAACGATTTATTTGTTTGATTTCATCGTTTCTATATTTTCTAGTTAAAATAGACATTAGTGGTGACTTTATGGAGTGGTACACAGGGCAATCGTCCAGGGTATCACGTATTAACTTAAGTAGAAAAGTTTTCCCTAACACTTTTTATTTTATTCTCGGTTATTAGTTGTAACAGTAAAGAATGTTACACAAAGAACAAGGGCCTCACAAAGATATATCGCCAAAAATCTCGTATTGGTTAAGGCCGTTATTGGACGATAAAGAAAAATGCCCCAGCCTCTTTTTCAGTAAATAAATAAAAAGTAATACCTCAATGTTTGTTATAAAAAATGACAGTTCCCATCAAATTTTAAACTCCTACCTTAAAAACTACTTAAATTAAATAAAAAAGTTACGTAGAGAAGAACTTAACACTTTGGGGGGTGCAACTGTTGTGAAACATACTGAATGTAAAAATATTTAAAAAAATAAAACAAGTAGAAATATTTCCCAATTTAATAAAAACCTGACATGTTTCGGTCACATGACCATTATCAAAGGTATGAGCAAGATCTATACTAAAGGCTTAAAAGTAATACACACAATTTATACCTTACAACATAGAATGAGAGGGGAGTCTACGAAGCTTAATTCTAGTTCTGGTTTGTTGAGAAGTTTTTCTATGATCTCAGGGTTGAAGCCATTTTCAAAGCAATGTGTTTTATAGTATTAAGTTTTTTGTTGAAATAAATTGTAGATAAAGGTGGATTTAACAATCTGTTCATTAGTGAATGAAAAACAGCCAATTTAGTATTTAGAGAACGGGACAGGGACACAGAGACAGTTAGATAATTTCTCACTTTTCCTGAGTACTATTGATAAGGATATCCAATTTACAGTTGAAAAAGAGGTCCATAATAGCATAAACTTTTAAGATCTTACTGTTACTAATTTAAACCAAAAATTAACTTTTAAAATCTACAGAAAGCCTAGACATACAGACAGTACTATTCCCGCTTATTCTAACCATTCTCTAAATACTAGTAAATTGGCTGTTTTTCGTTCACTACTGAACAGATTGTTAAAACCACCTTTATCTACATTTTATTTCAACAAAAAACTTAATACTATAAAATACATTGCTTTGAATAATGGCTTTAACCCTGAGATCATAGAAAAAATTTTCAACAAAAAGCAAAGGAAGATATCATCGCAACTTCTTTCTAACAATAGTTTAATCTCTCCCACGAAAAATAAAATGTTTGCATCTGTTAGATTCATAAATAATTTTAGCTTTAAATTTGAAAACATATTTTTAACAAATTTAATCCTTGGTAGAAAATAAAAATTACAATTTAAGTTCAATTTTTTCAAAATTTAAACCAAAGGTAGATATTTCAGAAAAAAGGTGGTTTATATAAAAAACATTGTAACAATAATTGTAGTAAATAATATAGATAAAAAAGACAAAAAAAGTGGTTTTTCCGATTGAATAAAAATATGAATTTGGTCAACAACCAACTAGAATTAAGTTTCGTAGACTCCCCTCTCATTTTATGTTGTAAGGTATAAATTGTGTGTATTAGTTTTAATCCTTTAGTACTTTAGTAAAGATCTACTCTTACCTTTGATAATGGTCATGGGGTTTTCATTAAATTGGTGAAACTTTCTAGTTGTTTTATTTTTAAATATTTTTACGTAGAGATAAGAACTTTTTTAATTGTAGAACGCAATTACAAATTCTTTATTACATTTTCAAATTTCATTTAAAAATTTAGATTAAAAATTACTAACAATAAGACATAAGACAAATTAATTATTAATAAATATGTAATAGTTATATTTTAAAACTCCTTTGTAATATTTTTTATGAATGAAAGTGGAGAATATGGAGACCTGACAAAAAGGTTAATTTCTCATATTTTATAGACAAAGATATTTAAATTTCGACTGGTAAATTGTTGTTAATATAATTATTTGACATTGCCAAACAGTGGCTCTAGAAGTTAATGCAGTAATTAATTAACATTTTCTTTCCTGCTCCGTAAAATTTATAAAAATTCTGGTATATTTTACAGATCGAGAAGAAAAATGAGCAAATTAATTTTGATTATTTTTAGCTATAAAACAGTTAAAAATAAATAACGTTTTTATAATAATGTCTGTTCCCCTACTTCTAAAAATCTATTTTTTTGTTTCTAAAATATGATAAATTTTTAATAACTAAAGGTATCTTAAAATAATTTTGATCGAAAATTTCAAACTGCAGTAAAAAAAATCAAATTAAATTCATGAAAAGTTTTTTATATACTTAGATATTAGCCAGTATTTTACAGAGAGGGGTGGGGCAAATTTAAGAATAAGATAATATTTTCCTGTTTCTATTAGAACAAGATTTTATATTGATCATAAACTAAATTGATACATACAATTGAAAATTTCCTTTTTTTCTAAAAACAGGGATATTATTATACTAACAATTATTGAAGAATAAATAACAAATGACCGAAACAATCTAAAATAGATACCAAGTGTTTGTATTTCGTCTCTTTTTATAAATGTTGTAATTCCATCATTAATAAAATGTAAAGTGAACAGTTTAAGGAAGGACCGGCTATCCTATCCCTCCTTGGCTACGCCCAAGAATATTGGAAAAACATTTAATAAAAACAAGTCTTCACTCTACGTTAAAAATTAACAAAGCAATGTAAAGTTAAAGTAATGAAAAATCTTTATAATTTTTTTAGGGTAGTTTTAAGGGTAGGGATATAAAATTTTGTGTAGAATTCTCAATCTTTGTAAACTTTTTTAATTGCAGAATATCTGCGAGCATTTTTACCATCTTCTATAGGTAATGTAATGTAAAATTGTTTTTTACAGCCTGTTTTCCTTTCTAAAAACGTTCTACTCGTCTGATCAGTGTTTCATTTATAGGCGATATTTTTTTCTGTCCTACCTGAAAATTTGATATACTTTATCAAACAAGAAAACTATTTCCGTTAGGAAAAAAAATTGTAAGTGAGTTAGAGGCTTCACTCATCCAAAAATTCGATTTCCCGTGTAAAGAACACAAGGGAAATGCTTTTTCGGTTTCAACTCGATTTTTCGGTTTTGATAAAAAAAATTTTTTAAAAAATAAGTAAGTATAGAACTTTAATAAGGCATTAAATTCGCTACAAAAAAGTTCCTTTGGGCAAACTTTGTACGACCAACAATTTTTGAAATATAAAGCTTGAAAAGTGAATGTTGATAATAACTGACATCAAATCTTGCATAAAAAATTAACTTACAATAGACGCTATGAAGCTATTAAATTTTAAATTTTAAAAACTACTATTCATATTTAGTAAATAAATATAAATTTTTATCAATAATTGCAATTAATTGAAATACCAGGGTGGCGCTGTTTCCGACTATAAATTAACCTCATTGTAGATTTTTCTTAAAGTAAAAATTTAATAACTTTACAGTGTTTATTAAAAGTTAATTATTATGTAAGACGTATAAATTCAAATTTAAAGGAGATTTGATGTCAATTATTATTAACATTTACCTTTCGAGTTTTATAACTCAACAACTGTTGGTTGGATAGCATTTGTTCAAAGTAACTTTCTTGTAGCCAATTTAATACTCTACAAAAACACTAAATATATTTTTTAATACCGAAAAGTCAAGTTCATACCGAAAAATAAATTAAATCGAATTTTTGGACGATCAACGCCTGTAATTTACTTAAAATTTTTCCCAACGGGGATAGTTTTTACTTTTACTTCCAGGTAGGACAGAAATAAAAATAGTAGTAGACTGAGTACCTTTTTAGTTAATAATATCTTCGGATTTTTAATAAACTTTTCTTTAGTTAGGAAATTTCCTAATTAAGTGTTATAGTGCTACAATTTTTATTTTTGTAATTTAAAAAAAAACGGTACCTAACTAGATTAAATTGAGTTTGTTATTTTTTTTTGTGAACCATCTGGTAAATCCTATTTACTTTGTAAAATGTGGAAAATAATCGTTATTTGGGGGATATTAAGAATATTATTAAAATGCACAATAAGTACTTAGTATCTGTAGAAGCTTTTATGACATGTTTACTAAAAAAAAACATGCTTACCAACTTTAAACGTTTCTAGCAGTTAAATCTATAAAGTTATGGTACACTACCTACCGTGGATTTTTACTGCATATCTAACTTAACATTTTATTTGTTCACTGTAGTAGCCTTTACTTATTTAAACTCCATATTAACAATAATATAAAAAAAAACTGTCTTTTAAGTTTCAAAATTTTTATTTTTATAAGTCCACAACGACCGTTTCGCCACACTGTAACTTCATCAGGTGGATGAAATATAATAACTATAATACATTTTTCAAACCTTTTATACTAGATACAAAATCATGGGGTGGGGTCTAACTGTAAATTACTTAATGAAAAACTTCGCAGAAAAACTATAAATTCAATACATCCTGTCATAAAATCAAAAAAAAACTTTAATACCTTCACATATTTAAGGGAAAAAGTACCTTTAAAATTAGTTAATATTTCAATAATAATTGTATTTCATTCAAAACTAATAATTCTTTAGGGTCATTAATTAGAAATGATAAAGATAAGTGAGATAATAAACTCAAATCAGGTGTGTATAAATTAGAATGTAGTAAATGTAATTCTGTATATATAGGGCAAACTGGTCGAACATGTATAGAAAGGGTTAAAGAACACAAAAAAGGTTTTGAATTAAAAAAAGGTAATTCGGCATATGCAGGACATTTAATTAATAATAATCATAGTTTTAATGAAAATTCAAAATTTTACACATAGCAAGTAAGAGTCAAAAATTAAACCTATTAGAGAGTTTAGAAATTAATAACCACAACAAACTAGGTAATTTATTAAACAACCAACTCGATGTAAATAACTCACCTTTGCGAAATTTACAGTTAAACCCCACCCCATGATTTTGTATCTAGTATATAAGGTTTGAAAAATGTATTATAGTTATTGTATTTCATCCACCTGATGAAGCCACAGTGTGGTGAAACGGTCGTTGTGAAGAGTTTTCTTTATATTATTATTTTATTTGTTGTTATAAACATAAACACCCTAAAAATACTTAATTATTAAACCGTCAAATCTTTTAGGGAATTTATGCCCTCCGTTCTTAATTATTGTAATCTTTTTTCACTTACCGATTTGAAGCCACGATACATAAGTCTTATTTCTTGCCGTGAGAACTTGGTTTGTCTACAGAGGTCCTCGAGGGCAACCGGTATAGGCTTCGGGACTCTGGACGGCTCGATCTCGTAAACAACCTCCTCCACCGGACTGTCCTCTGAAGGGGTAGTCATTCTCGCTTGTACATGGGACACATTTCCACATTACAATAACTCGCGAACCGTGTTTGTACGTAGTAACAACTAACAACTAGATATGTAACCAACTATTAATTTATTACTAAATTGTTTATTAGTAGAAACAAAAACTACCGTCTAAGTCGCAGGATCGCGCGGATTCCTTGATGCACGCTATTACACGGACGTTCGCGACCGCGGCGTTCCATCGTCATATTATAATTTTCTACGTACTGCAGCTATTTCAATTTCAAACTGTGATGGTAGTGGTAACAGTATGTGGTGGGACTGTCAGGCAAACACTTCCTAAAACAACACAACTACGACTCTTATTACGTACGTACGTACTAACTAATAGATGATTTTGTGTTGCCGTAGTATTGTGGATAGTGGTCCATCCAAAGGGAATGTGATAAATGTATACATGTGTGAAGGAATGTATGTTAGTGAGTGGATGTCTGTTATGTGTGTTTATTGGAATATGAACGGAGCGTGTTGGCAAATATGCAGCCGTCACCCGGAGTCGACCCGGACTACTGCTACTGCTCCGCTGAAGAAATCCGGGACTATGATGCGCAAGTGCCGCGCAGGAATGCGGGAGGACTCGTCAGGATTTTAGTCTCTCCCTACTTTACGTCTAAATATATTCATCAGATTTTCCACGCTATCCTTACGGTTACCGATGGACCGTTCTCAATAACTGCCCAGTATCCTTAAGAAGTAACTTTGACCAGTTCCACACTTAAAGGATTGACCAGATGATATACTTATACGAGTGAAGGTCGTAAATATTATGATAAATCTATGGTTAAAAAGGGCGAAACAAAACTATGTAATTATCGATAATTTTCCTTGGGAGTAAAACTCTCAGTCTTGGTCCGTCTTCTCCTTCTCCTTCTCCTTCTCCTTCTCCTTCTCCTTCTCCTTCTCCTTCTCCTTCTCCTTCTCCTTCTCCTTCTCCTTCTCCTTCTCCTTCTCCTTCTCCCTCTCCTTCTCCTTCTCCTTCTCCTTCTCCTTCTCCTTCTCCTTCTCCTTCTCCTTCTCCTTCTCCTTCTCCTTCTCCTTCTCCTTCTCCTTCTCCTTCTCCTTCTCCTTCTCCTTCTCCTTCTCCTTCTCCTTCTCCTTCTCCTTCTCCTTCTCCTTCTCCTTCTCCTTCTCCTTCTCCTTCTCCTTCTCCTTCTCCTTCTCCTTCTCCTTCTCCTTCTCCTTCTCCTTCTCCTTCTCCTTCTCCTTCTCCTCCTTCCACTTCATCTTCTAGATTTGTTGAAGTTTTGTTTAATTTTGCCGCTGGTTTAAATCATGGTTCATTAGCAATTCACTATCGAAACTACTAACTATTGTTTAGATTTCATTTTATTTAAACATTTTTAGAAGTTTTCTTTTTACGATTAACGCAACAATCATATATTAGTCAATTAATTATGTAACATACATTAATCTAAAGCTTTTATATATGCAATATGAATGTCAAACACTGACTTCGTGAAATTCAAAAAGGTACTTACTTACCACCTATACCAAAAAAATATCGCGATAAGTATTCATATGTCGTAGCTTCAGTGTAATCACTCCGTGTACTAACTAATCGTAAGGTATTTGGTGCCCGTGAGCTACTAATAATAATGTGCCCCTATTCACCAGAAAATACACGAGACGAAAAGCAGAAGGGGATGATCGATGAAATTTTACACATAACAGTTTCAGAATTAAATAAGATAATTGTTTGCATTTTCATTTCAACCATTTTGTTAGTTGGTTAGGGTTAAAATGAATAATAAGAAGGGATTGGTTTAGATTTTGTTAGAATATATCCCCGTTGAAACAAGTTTTTGAAATAGTAGAGTTAAATAAAATTCTCCAAAGTTTACTGAGAATTACATATTTTACCAAGGAAATTATTAAGTACTTATAAAAATTAAAATTAGTCACTCGCGAAAATTCTGAACTTTGCCACTATATTAAGCGATTTGCGATGTTATTTTAAGTCCATGGACTTCTTATAGGTTTTTCTGTAATCTATAGATAAAGAACTATTTTCTGTATTTCGTTTAAAGCATTAGGATCCGTAGTTTTGAAAAAAAGGAAGGGAATAGTCAGTGTTCATATGTTTTCTTAAATAACTTCCCTAAAGTACTTATTTTGAAATTATAAAAAAAATATATTTGAAACTTTGACAAAAAGGCGCTTTCGTTCGATATGTCACGTGGTGCAGTTTGCCCTTTTTTGAATGTTCAAATTGGCTCTCCAAAAGTGACCCTTATATTCAAAATTTGCCTATTCACATCCGTTTTTGGATTGCAGAAATGATTACTTTTGATGTGAAACATCTATAGCCGCGGGTAAACCGGATTGATGGCGTGGCGATCGTGGAGATTGCACGCCGTGGCGACGCCCTCCATGCGCAAGCCCCTGTGCGATTCTCTTCCCACTCGGTTCAACCGACGGTATCGTGTACTATAGTAAACTAGAATATGGAAGTGAATTAATGATGATTGTTGTGTACATTTCACCTAATAAAAAAATTAATGATATTTCATTTAGGTACATGAGAAATTATTTCCGTACAGTCACATAGGTTCAATAATTTTTAAAACCAATAAAGATAAACCACCATTTATTTTAGCTGGAGATTTCAATGTAAATTTTGCTAAAGATGAATCAGTGTCATTAATTACGTTCCTCCAAAAAGAATTGCTATTGCAAATTAACAACAATCCAAGAACCTACTACCAGATATGAAACAACAACAACAATAGATGCTGTATTTATTAGATGTCTTGATAATGTTATGTCCAAAGTACTTTTGTAATATACTTCAGTTATCCTCGACCAATTATCACAGTAATGCTGTCAGAGGCAACATCTAATATAACTATTACTGAAGTCACTGATTAAAAGAATTGAGTTGTAGCAATTTGAAATAAATTTTTGAATTTTTAATTTTTGTATTTAATAAAAATAAGTGTTTATTAAATAAATAGTCATCATTTTGTGGAAAAAATTCGTAATATTTGATTTTTTCATTATGCAATATTTAGTTCCAGTCGTAATATTGTCTTTCATGCATATTACTTGTGCAAACTCGATGTTTCACATCCGCCAGGCGTCCCGTGACGGCTCACATTTTTTTTGTTTCTTCTTTTATATTTTCTTTATCAATCATCATCAACTTCTTAACATAAAATCAAAGAAGGTACTTGTTATGTGTAAAATAAGAAAAAAGGGAACCATCTAGTTTGGTTTTTAAAAAATGTTATTGAACAAAATCTAGAATACTTATCGCCATTCTTACGAAAAATTTCATATGCCTATATTTTGGCTAGATGAGATGGACTCCCCTTTTTAAAGGTTTTCTATCAATACTTTTCCCTGTAGTATCATACGTTTTGGGGTGGTCATTTGAGTCACTTGATTACTATATACAATATTATTATTATAATACATATATTATTGATGACGAGGATTTGTATTACTTTTGTTTGAAGAATAATCTAGTGTTAAAAATGAAAGAGTTGTTTGATTATTCCTTGTGAATTCTAGAAGCACGTACCTAGTCTTATCTAGACGGGGATTTCAGTTAATAACTTCGGGGAAGCAAAAAGATATAGTAATTTGGAGTCGCAATCTGTAATAGTAAGCGTGACTTATTTTCCTCCTTTTTCCATTTACTTTTATATCTCTTCTATTATGACCAGTCATTAAATTATATTGCTTACATTACTAATGAATAACGTAGCAAATTATCGGTTCTTTTTCTCAATATCATAAAAATAAGTACTTCAGTGGGTGTAGGTATATCTGATGTATTTTTACTGCCACATTATTCACATCAAATCATAATAATGACACAAGTTATGTTTCATCGATGATAATGGCATGTTCAGAAAATAACAGGAATTTTTTAATTTCGCGAATTTGGAGAGTCCGACTGTCAATTTTTTTTTATTATGTTGGTATATATGCCCTTGAAGTGTGACAAAATTTTCAGCTGTATTTATTATTTACTTTGTCTGTGGCAACCGTTTTGGTCAGACGTGTTTTTATGAGCTCGGCGATTTTCGTTTGTTAAAAGAAATGGATCAAAGAATTTGTATCAAATTTTTTTGCGTAAAAATGGAATAAAGTGTAACAATGTATGTGAAATGTTAACAAAGGCCTATGATGAGTCTGCTATGAGTAAAATAAGGGTTTACAAGTGGTATAAGCGTTTCCAAGATGGCCGTGAAGACATTGAAGATGACGAACGCCCCGGACTCCCCAGCACATCAACAACCATTGAAAACGAGGAAAAAGTGAAAGAAATGGTTATGAACGATCGCCGAATCACAATCAGAGAAGTCGCTAATGATGTTGGCATATCGATAATATATAATTTAGGGTATGAAGCGCGCGGCAGCAAAATTTGTTCCAAAATTGTAGAATTTTGAAAATTCAATGATAACGCGTTTTAAATAAATTTTTAGTCCCCCACAAGAGTCAACCACTTAAAAGATTTATTTCATCGGTTAGACCATCGAGCTCAGGGGGGTAATGGGGGCAATTGCCCCCCAAGATTTATTAAACATGATTGCAAAAAATATTAAATTGTTACTTCAGAAATTTTTTCATCAATCTGGCAGCGTCACTTTTTATATTATCTCCTCAACATCAACTACCCCCCCCTTTTTCTTACTTGCATCTCAATAATATACACTGTTCACTTATACCGTTGTTGAATCCTGCACTAACTTTTAGCCAAAAAAATCTAGCCTTAACTACCTATTTTAACATCTAAAAAAAATGGCAATAGTCCGATCAATTTAGACATTCGAAGCTACATAAATTCCCACCAAGCTGAAAATCAGTAAGATCGTTTAAAATATGATTAAAAATAAAATTTGAAAGTTCCCCATCTTTCCCTGTATGGAAAAATTTTTATTCAAGGTCAAAGGTCAAAAAATGAGTTTTTCGCGATTTTTAGCAAAACGGTAATTTTTATCATAAAGATACTTCAGACAAAAATTGTAGATCTTCAAATTATCTATAAAATATGTATCAATATTTTTTTTTCCTAAAAGCCACCGTTTCTGAGATATCAGGTAAAATGAAACCAACTTCCTTATTTTATACGCCAGTGTAACCTCGAGACAACATCTGTCTCCTGTTCAATTGTATGCGTGGCTAGGGTCTTATACCTGCTTTATGTCAGTGTGCCCAATAAATGAAATACTGTCAGTCTCAGGGTTGCCAGATTAGGGGATATTCCACAAAAAATAGGGGTTTTTTTTCCTTTGGGGAATTTTGGGGATATATTTTTCAGGAGAATTCTTCTGGGGAAAAATTTTCCTCTATAATCTTTTTTCTATTTGCACTAAATATTTTCTAGTTCTTGGGGATTTATTTGTCACATAGTTTATTTTGGTGTATTTTAAAGATACACATTTTATAGATAATTTTATGATCTACAATTTTTGTCTGGCGTAATTTTATGATAAAACTTACCGTTTTGCTGAAAATCGCGAAAAAACTCATTTTTTTGACCTTTAACCTTGAATAAAATTTTTTCCATACAGGGGAAAGATGGGGAACTTTCAAATTTTATTTTTAATCATATTTTAAACAATCTCACTGATTTTCAGCTTGGTGGGAATTTATGTAGCTTTACTCCTATTTTTTGGTCTAATTTGACCGGACTAAGCTTCTTTATCCCTTTTATTGATACAAATTCATTACTATTTTTAAAAAATTGCTATCGTCTTTTGTCTTGGAGTAGTGAGCAAAAGTTGGAAATTTTGAGTTTTGCTCCATTTCCATATCTTGCCTGTTTTTAAAAATAGATAATACAATTTTTATGTTCTTTAGGTACTTTTGTACTTAGAATACAGTGGGGTCGGAAAATTAAAAAATATATATATACCTATGCACTTTCGTGTTTTAAGCTCCATACATTCTGTATAGAATGGATTTAATTTAAATTTTAATTTGAATTTAATCTCCGCAGAAGTCACAATGTAACGAAACAGATCTGTCACGTTTTTGTTTCAAGTTACTGCTTTTGTGTACAGTATTGCACATCCCCTCTACACTAATATCAGCTTTTCATAGAGTTATAAAGTATATCAAGATGTGCATTAATAATCTACAATAAATTTAGCTGGTAGGGCCTCAAATAAATTAAATATGCTTAATTTTATTAACACGTGCAAACAGCGGATTTTTGAGAAAATTTTAGATAAAAGTGAAACTTCTTTGGGCGCGATGAGAGTAAAATCTCAAGGCCATGAAACGACACATTTCGTAACGATTCGTCTCGCGAAGCTATGACAATAGAAAGGCGCGCATGCGCATATCGGTATTACAGTCAGCTGTTAGTGACCGGCATCTCATAGCAGTTATATTACAGTAAGTGTATTACAGTAAATGTTTATTTAAAAAAATTAATATTTATTTAAGAGTGAGTATTATTATGTATTAATTTTAATTCCTTGTAGTTATTGATAGTTTACGGTTTCGTTTAAACACTTGGAAAAATAAACGGAGGCGAAAAAAATTTGATGTACCTATGTATGTGTTTTCATTTTTAAAACATAAATCCTGAAAATTCTCGTACTTTCTCTTCATTTCACCAAACATTACTTATTCATTATAAAGGTAGGTATAGAGATCGCCAAAGAAGTTTGACTTCTTTCACGTGTACTGAGTTGCACATGATTTTTTTTTTCTTTTTTTACATACAACCAGAGTATGGAGATATAGCAAAACTTTTTTACTTTTGTTTATAACTGGAAAACAAACTAGTGATTTTTTGAAAACGGTTATAACTGTTTAAAAAAAGAGAACGAGAAGCTGCCAGTTACTTTTTTTTACATATCTTACACTTACCGAGTTGTCCCATACAAACATCGAAATTTTCCCACTCTGTACATACAAAATCACTGTAGGAAATCAATCTTTTATGGTTAGTTGGTAGGTAATTTTTCAGGTTGCGCATATTTTATCCACGTGTGGAACCTTTTAAACCCCAAATCGGAAATGCCCAGGTGGCGGATAGGGAAATACCTACTTACCACATGTGCCAGATGAGAAGAAAAATGAGATTAGATAACCTTTTGTGGACCAGCAGCCACGTATAGGTATTAGATACCTGTAGGCAAATTGAAGAGTAGGAAATCGTTAGGAACGATGAAAGAAAAATAATCTCTTTATTGACGTTTTATTTTATATTTATATTTGAAAAAAAAAATGTAAATGAACAGATTTAAAACCATTAATTTGTGATGAAGTTAGTTTTGTTGTTTCTAACTATAAGGACTGTTTATTACAAATTCGAAGTAATCACTTACAAGAAAACTTTCTGAGGTGACAAACTCTGATTCACTAATATCTACTTCCTAAGGGCGGTTTTAAGTCTTATGTATTTCTAATCAAAATGTCATAAATTCTACTACGTAGGGACCACCAAGACTAATTAGCGTAGATTGTGATTTTCGATTTTTTCACTAATTTATTATTAATGAAGCGGTTACACATGATATCAAATACGAATAAACAGCAAAAGTAAGTTATTGTTTTATCTAATGAAAGAATTAAATATCTTTCATAAGTCTCATTTAAGGTATTTAATTGAAAATGAAATACTTGAAGAATAACTTTATAGACCAGGGTCGATAATTTTTGAAACCAAAAAAAATTATAGTAGGATGAAACCCATTGCAAAATGAAGAGAATATAACAGAAATGAAAGGAAAAATAATTTACGGTCGATCTGAAGTCGGGAAGGGGAAGGGGGTGAGTTTTGAAGGGTAAAAAACGGTTTTCCTTAATTTCCGGAAAAGCTACAAGTGTTATGGAAAAAAGTTAACAGGCAAAGTGGTAGGTAATAAAAAGATCTACAACTTTTGTATTTACACTTTTTTCACATAACCTCAAAATTTATGTGAAAAATTTAAAAAAACAACTCTTTGGTTTTTTATTTTTGTCTTTTACAAAAAATTTTATTTTTCACGAAATTTGGTGAAAACTTACCTACTTATGTCCCAAACACGCTGTAATTTTTTTGATTTGAAATATTAATTTTTTTACCTTATTTTTACTTAATATCGAAAAAGCACCCTAATTTTCAATCGAAAATTCTCACGTCAAAATATCTGCTTTTTTAAAAACGTTGGTGGGCTTTTTCTTCGTTGAAATCTCTACTTTCTGATGGTGTGAAAAAAAATATACATTACTATAGTAAGTTTTCTCAGAAAATGAAAAAAAAAACCAAAAAAACTAGATTAATGTTTTTAAAAATATTATAATGAATAACGTAATCAGTATAAAGGATGTGAATTCAATAGTACGATTTACATGTATATTTATATATTATGAGATTTTCTATGACATAAATGTAATTAGAATTTAATAAATCAACTTTTTTACTAAAAAAAATAACAGCGGTCACATTTTTTAGATAAAATTCCTGAGAATACTTACCATAGTAGATAATGTATATTTTTTTTCACGCCATCAGAAAGTGGAGATTTCAACGAAGAAAAAGCCCACCAATGTTTTTAAAAAAGCAGATACTTTGACGTGAGAATTTTCGATTGAAAATTTCGATATTAAGTAAAAATAAGGTGAAAAAATCAATATTTCAAATCAAAAAAATTACAGCGTGTTTGAGACATAAATAGGTAAGTTTTCACCAAATTTCGTGAAAAATAAATTTTTTTGTAAAAGACAAAAATAAAAAATTGAAGAGTTGTTTATTTAAATTTTTCATATAAATTTTGAGGTTATGTGAAAAAAGTGTAAATACAAAAGTTGTAGATCTTTTTATTACCTACAACTTTGCCATTTAACTTTTTTCCATAAGACTTGTAGTTTTTTCGGAAATCAAGGAAAACCGTCTTTTACCCTTAAAACTCACCCCCTTCCCCTTCCCGACTTCAGATCGACCGTAAATTATTTTTCCTTTCATTTCTGTTATATTCTCTTCCTTTTCCAATGAGTTTCATCCTACTATAATTTTTTTTCACTTTTTACTATTTTTGAAGGCTTCAGCACTGGTCTATTATCTTTAATGGTTATATTTTAGTTAAAAAGGTATCTATAGTTAATAAATCATGATTCAACATTAGGCAACCCAACTTCCATCTGACGATGAATTAATAAATCATAATAAAATCCTTCCTAGATGTAATCAACCCAACATACGTCAAATTTTTAAAGTCGATATATGGTCGATATCAGAAAATCATAAGTATCAGGAGGTATCCCCAAAAGCAACTAAAAAATATAGTGGCTCTATAACAACTATTTTAAACCCGGAACAGTAATTTTAAAATAAAAAATTGTATAGTGTAAACAAATGTAAATTAACTGATACAGATTTAAATTTTTAATTATTTTAGGATTAATTTATAATTTTAGTTGACGGACGTTATCGTTTGACTGTTACTTTATCTTTTTGATCATTTTTTGTGTTTGTCTATCTATCAAAATTAAGGCTAGGCTATTTATTTTCGTTATTTTAAAGTCTAAGAGCTTAGGAAAGCAAATAAATTACATTACTTTTTAGTTTTGTTGTCGAATTCCTTCCATTAATGTACAGAAGCATATTTTTGTGCAAAATGTGTTTGTAGTGCACTAGTATAAACTTTTTAAGATGATCCCTCATCAGCTATTCCTAATGAACCCAAAATTAAGGTACATAGGTACTGCAGGAAGTATTCGAGAACTAAAGATTACTTCCACTAAGCGTTTGTATTAAGTACTATTAGGTTATTAAATATTTTATTGTCCGAACTTGACTGAGTGACATTTCATTTGGCAGTAAACTGAGGACTACAAAAAAATTATTAGTAATAATTAGTATTGGAAATATTAGTTGCCATAAAAAAATACACAATATGACACTTTTCTGGTAGTTACTTCTCTATTATTTAGTATCTAACTAAAATTGTACCTATGTTAAGTATGATCAGCTGTTCCCTGGCTTAATTAGAAATCTACAAAACGTGTCATGTGGTAGTTATTTTAATAGTTTAATTATTTAAAATAATAACAACATTGGGTACTGCGTACTTAAGTGGTTTTAAATGAACTTAATTTATTTATTGTTATTATATTGTAAACAATATACATATGTATTATCGATGGCTGGAATGGATTTGATCATGAAAAGGAAGCAAAATGTTGGAAATATATGAAGTAATTAAAAGTTTAGGAATAAATTAAAAAAGGGTATAGATTAAAGAACATTATGGGGATAAGCAGTTTTCAGTACATCTTCATAATGAAAGTGATTTAAATATATCACTAAATAAGATATACGAAATGATGGTTCTAAATGACAAGGAACATTAATTAATGTGAATAAAATTCATGAGTAACAACTAATCCATTTTGAATAGACATTAAAACACCTAAAAATGCATAGGCTTGTATTGAATCGATGAAGGTTTCAAATTCTAATGAATTCAAATTCAATGAAGAAGCCATTTTATGACTTGGTTAATATATAAAACATAAAACTGAAATGTGTTATTTTTAATGCCTTTAATATGTTATTAGATATTAAAAGGCTTTAATGAGAAAAATAACAATTTGAGTTTTTAAAGGGTGAATGTTGGCTGAAACTCGTTAAACTGAAGCAATTGTTATTAAAAGGGGCTACTGAAATACCTCTATAATAACCTAACAAAAAAAACAATCAAAATCAAACGATGCATGAAACGTTGTCAAATGGAGCGATTTTTTTATCTGAAAATTATGAATTAATTAGTAGTATAAGAGTATTGTATTCTTTCATTTTACCACATAGAAGAGCATATTGTGCTGAAGTTTAATGGTTGAAACTTTATCTGTTCCACATTCTTGATGTAAATAATAAAAGAGGGAGTATCTCAGGGATATGTAGACAAATATGAGAATCGATGAAAGTTTGGCTTATCTCCAAGCAAAAGTTTCCCTTAAGCATATCTAAGTATATATATCTCTCCATAACAATAAATTATAAATTTTCCTTTTATCCACCATTCTGCTAATAAATGTCATATAAGTATGTATAGGTATATATAAATTTCATTCCGAATCTTTATAAAAACTGATCTTGTGTTTTGCACACAAAATAAAATTTAATAACATTTTAAGTACGTAGAACTGTTTTTACCTTGTTGGAACTAGGTTCAGTTTTAGGGACCAAAAATAGTTTATTGAAATTAAAAGACTAGACTCAACCATTTTATTTTACCTTTGTCATCCATTATATTTCTAATAAAAAAGATGGAAACTTCGGTTACACTTTTATGAAACATTTGTTTAAATAATTAAATAAATATAAAAACTTTTTAATGTTTTAAAGGATCTATTAAATCTACAATTGTTTCGGGTGGTTAGCCCTTTATCAAGAGTAATGTGCCACAGCATAAAGGGCACCCGAATCAATTGTAGAGATTTAATAAATCCTTTGAAACATTACAAAGCTTTTCCTTTACTTTATTTATTTAATTATCATTATACTTCTTTAATTGTTGATGTCGGCCATTATGATTTCTAACTGTTAGCGCATAGTTGATATTGTCGACCATTACTTTTTTCAATTGGTGCCATTGTCGGCCATTATGATTTTTGTAATTGTTGGCAAATTTCAATTAGATGTAAATTAAAGACAGATGTGTGCAACAACATTTCAAAGTTAAGTTTCTTATTGTATGTACCCTTCTTGAAGTGAAATGTAACGTTTTTTAATTTCGAAATTTTCCGCTCCAACCCTGTGCAAATATTTTGTCTATGGATAATTTTTGTAGTTTTTCTATGGTTCTTATACATTTAATTTTTATAGGTTAGAAGTTTTTTTTAATCTTTTTGAATTGTCATTGTAAACAATTGTAAATGAACATTTGTTTTAATTTGTTATCATTTAATCTGTTTTTAATTTTTCTAGTTAGTTAGCATGGTGAGTACCTACAGTAGTAATATTTATGTTATATGCGTAAAAACCATTTTTAAATGAGTTTTTTTTTGCAGGAATTAATAGCATCCAGAAACTTTCCAACATTAAAAAACGATAGAATTTTGAAAGTGATTAGGGGTGAATTGCCTGATAAACTTCCAGTATGGATAATGCGTCAGGCAGGACGTTATCTTTCAGGTAAATATCTACAGTTTTATTTTTAAGACAATTTAATTTATATTTTTTCTTGTTTATAGAATTTCAAGAATTTCGTAAAAAACATGGGTTTTTTGAAATTTGTCAAACCCCTTCATTAGCTTGTGAACTAACTTTACTGCCTATAAAACGGTATGACTTGGATGCCGCAATTATTTTCAGTGACATTCTTGTAATACCTCAAGCTCTTGGTATGGAAGTCAAAATGGAACCTGGAGTAGTAAGTTCCTCACTTTACTTTAACAAATCCATGACATCTTAACTTTAAATTTATTTTTAGGGTCCAGTTTTACCATACCCTTTAACGATAGATGCAATTTCTGATCTCAAGAGAGATGGAGCTATTGAACGGTTAAAGTATGTAGGAGAAGCAATTACATTAACTAGACATAAATTAGAAGGGAAAGTGCCTTTATTTGGCTTCTCAGGAGCACCTGTGAGTTTTAAAGTAAGTTTGCTATAAATCCTTAGGTTTAATGAATATTTTTTTAAGTGGACGTTGATGGGATACATGATTGAAGGAGGAGGCTCCAAAACACTTTCAAAAGCAAAAAAATGGTTATATGCCCATTCAAAAGAGTCCCATCAATTGTTAGCTCTACTAACTGAGACAATTATTGAATATCTTGTAATGCAGGCTGAAGCTGGAGCACAAATATTACAAATTTTTGATTCAAGTGCTGAATATTTAAACATAGACTTATACAGAGAATTTGCACTTCCTTACCTTAAGAAGATTAGGGAGCAAGTTCGCTCAAAATTGACTGAAAAAAATTTAGAAAACATTCCAATGGTAAATGTCCTTTATTTTGGTAAATTTCAGTTTTATTTCAATTTTTTTAACTTTGTTTAGGTTTTATTTGCAAAAGGGGCTGGATTTTCCTTACGAGATCAAGCTCAATTGGGATATGAAGTCTTAGGAGTCGATTGGACAATAGATCCTGTTGAAGCGAGAGAAGCAGTTAGTTCAAATAAGAATATAGTATTACAAGGTAACTTAGACCCTTGTGCATTGTATTCTCCACCGGATGCTTTAAGGAACTACACTAACACAATGATTAAGCGATTTGGAACTAAAAATTATATTGTGAACTTGGGTCATGGAATTTATCCGGATACCAATGCTGATAACGTCGAAGTATTTGTTAACGCCGTACACGATTATCAAGTATAATTTATTGTAAGTGCAAATTACTGCTTATTTTATAAGTTTTATTAAAAGAAAGTCTAAGTTAAATCTTATAAAAGGATTCATTGATTTGAGGATCGAGTAATACCATTTTGGAAACCATAGGTCAAGATTGAAACCATAACCAGTCTAACATAAACAATTAATGCTTAACGATGACTACAAAATTGTTTTTTAAATTGATGATACTTGGCTTCAGATATTATGACAGTAGCGTTTTCATACTGATTATCATCAGGATTTTCTTCTTCGTTCTTTACAGTAGCATTCTTATACAACCACCTGAAAAGTGAGACATTTACAAGATAAAAAAGTAGTTGAATTGCATTTTTCATTGATTGTGTGACAAAATATTTTTTTCTTGTGGAAATTGTTGTAAATACCAGAAAAATAGTAAACTTCAATTAAAGAGACTACAAAAAACCAAACCATAGAAAATCCAGTTTACCTTATTTCTTCCCCACCAAAAGGTACTTTAACTGTTAATATTCTTCTATTAGACTCCTTAAGCACTGCGTCTTCTAATATCTTCAAAAGTTCATCCAGTCCTTTAACAAAATTGACACAGTATTATGCCTTTTAAATTCCTTTTATTTGAGTAGAAAAAAAAATTAAAAATATACACCTTGTCCTGTTTTTGCAGAGACAGGAATTAAACCCGGTTCCTTATCGATTTTTTAACTAGATCACATTTATTACCGACTGTAATAATTTTGTTTAGCTTGTCTTTCCATGAGGATTTACCAAGTAAATTTTCTAACGTTTGCAACACGTGTTTTTTTTGATGTAGCCTTTTCTTACTTGAAATGTCCTCTACATGCAAAATAACAGTCTAAAATTAAAATAATAGAAAAGTTTCAGACATAATTGTCAAATTATTACTGAAAATAAGGCATCTTCCAAAGTGGCAATAAAACATTCAATTAGTGATGTTGGTATATCAGAAATAAATCCTACTGTGTCAACGTACAGCACTTCTAAAGTTGATGGTAATATACCAGCATGCATTGTAACGTCAAGAGTTGCAAACAGTTGATTTCTTGGTTGTAAATTTTTATCATTTGATAATGCTTTGATTAAAGATGTCTTTCCACAGTTAGTATATCCAACAACAGCCACTGTTGGAAATTCCAAAATTTTCCTCCTATTTCTAGTCATTTCACGTTGAGTCCTAAGTTTTTTTATTGCTGCTTTCAATTTCTGTTCCCTACTATGTAACATAAGTTTCCTTGTTTCTGGATTACCACATACTATATCCTTTTGCATCAGTCGATTTGTAATGTATGGTATCTCTGCTAATGCAACTTGCAATTTTGCATGCTTGCTTATTGCATGCAGTCGAAGTATTTCTATGACTATTTTGTATCTGTCAAACAATGGAACACCAAATTGACTTTGTAATTCTTCAATCTGAGTAATCTGTAGAGTGCTTACATTTATAAAGACTGCTGTAGTATTGCTGTTTCGAATTGTATTTCTTAACTTTTCCAAGTTTCCACTCCCAAATATAGTCTTCTTATCTAAGCTAGTTAGAGGTACTATTATTTTGCCTTCAACTGTCCAAGGGTGTAGTGTTCGAATTAAAGATTCAGCTTCTTCAAGTTGATCTTCTGGTGTGGTTAAAATCTGTTTCTTTGGGCCCCATTTTATATGAGGATGTATTATAAAACAATTGTGAACCTTTTCTATACCAAAAAATCTACTAGACAGCTCCTGATATTCACTAAATACAAACAAATCGAACTGTTAAGTAAGGGCGAGTATCAAGAAATGAAGAACATACCGGTCTTTATCATCTATTTCCGAAATACTTAAAATATCACCTGATTCTTCAGGCAATTTGCTTTGTTGTTGTAGTTTTGTTAGACTGAAAAGGGATCTGAATTTCTGATAACTACAAGCTCTTTTATTCAAGCTCTTGGTCTTAGATAACAGTGCCCTCAACATTTTTCCTTAATTTTTAAATTCACAACTACTACTGGAAGACCACAATCACATAATTTCCATAGATAAAAATGAAGAAACAAATTATTCAAGCACTGTATTTTAAAGTGTTATTCTTTTACATTAAAATAAATTAAAGTAATGCATAAAAATAATCAAATCGGTAATTAGGTTTGAGGTTAGTTACAGAAAATATAGGTTATTTTAATTCTATGAACATCTCTTTGAACTTTTAAAATTAAAAGCTTGAAATAGACAGAGCCGTATTCAGGCAATTTTACTGTGAACATAATAGGACTTGCTCATATACTAATAAAATAAATTTTTTCCATATTTACTCTTTTCAGTGCAAAGATAAGTAGTATACTCACTATAGTAGATAATTTTCAAAGTAGAAGTAACCAAATACATTTTATTTTCTTCTTATATTTTATTTGAAGTTGTGAGCTGACTAATTTATGTGTATAATTAGTGTTACATATAAGAAGTAATATTTTTAATACTTATATTCATATTTCATTGTTGGGGCCAAACTATTTGTTCTATCCAAGGTACATAGTGTGACACCCTTGTGTAGACAGCTGGAGTGTTGGGAATTCCACAAGCTTTTCCAAAAGAAGTTACCCCAATTATATAATACGGTTTGTTCAATCCAAATTCTATTTTACTCTGAAGGGGTCCACCAGAATCGCCCTATAAGTAAATTCAAGTAAGAAGGTACATTTATAAAATATATTATGAATTTCTTTTAATTACCTGACAGGTATCTTTTGATTCATTAACTCCTCCGGCACAAACTTGACTTTCGTCAAGGATTCCACTTGGCAATTTTCTTTTACTAACTGACGCAAAAGCATCCCTGCATTGTTCATATGTGAAATAGTTTAAATCAACTTTCTGTAAAGCGTCACTCGATTCGCCATTAAATTGGGTCTTTCCCCACCCGGTTGCGTATGGTCTTAGCTTGGGTTCTTGACGTGAAGTGTACAAACAGGCTGGTTTAATATATTCTGTGAAATCGGCGTCTTTGTTCAATTTTAAAAGGGCAATGTCGTTGTACTGAACAGGTGGTCGATAATCTGGATGTGTGAATACCTGAGTGATAACGAAATCTTGAAGGTTGTTGGTTATCAGTTTTAAATTCAGTAGTCCCATTCTTGCGAATTTCACTTGACCCCTAACACAATTTTAATTTATTAGGTAAAACTTCTATTCTCACTAAAAACATAGCATAAAAGCAATAAAAGAAAAAAGTTATTACAAATAATGGTAGAGTTATGACAGACTACTAAAAAAAATACACTTTTGCACATTGACAAGACGGGATACCGTGGTCAATTCACACTACTATTTATACTTTGGAATATAGTGATGCCTTTACCAAGTGGCATGGCTTAGAAGTTCAGGTTCATAGCATTCGGATGGTCACCGGTTCGATTTCCGATCTGACTCTTAAGTTTTTCTATGGTTATTTTGGATCATTTATCAGTTACTGAAGCAGTAATATTCCACAGATATATAAGGGCGTCTGTTCCTACTTAATTCCCTCTAAATCAACTTTGTCTCCTCAACAACCACCTATCCTCAGCAAAAAGTAAGTAAGCTAAACCTGCTCTGAAATAAAAGATAAAGCAATCGGAGAGAAAAAGGTAACATTCAAGCGCCTCTTGAAGTAACGTTGATAATAAATTATTCCCTAGGGTTGAGGGTAAGTAAGTATTATTGTTCACTGCGCATCTGTGGGCGTAACAGAACGAAGGCTCTAGCTACTTCTACCTGTACCTGACTGTGATTTAACAGTGACCTATATTAGACCAGTGCTAAAGCCTTCAAAAATAGTAAAAAGTGAAAAAAAAGTATAGTAGGATGAAACCCATTGAAAAAGGAAGAGAATATAACAGAAATGAAAGGAAAAATAATTTACGGGCGATCTGAGGTCGGGAAGGGGAAGGGGGTGAGTTTTTAGGGAGAAAAAACGGTTTTCCTTGATTTCCAGAAAATATACAAGTCTTATGGAAAAAAGTTAAATGGCAAAGTTGTAGGTAATAAAAAGATCTACAACTGTATTTACACTTTTTTCACATAGGCTCAAAATTTATGTGAAAAATTCAAATAACCAACTTTTTGGTTTTTATTTTTATCTTTTCCAAAAAATATAGTTAATTAATCATTTATTCGTTTTTTTGCATTTCCTGAGAAAAATTACCATATTAATGTAAATTTTTTTTCAGGCCATCAGAAAGTAGAGATTTCAACGAAGAAAAAGTCCACCAACGTTTTTAAAAAAGCAGATATTTTGACGTGAGAATTTTTTTTAGGGTGCTTTTTAGATATTAAGTATAAATAAGGTAAAAAAATAAATATTTCAAATCAAAAAAATTACAGCGTATTTGGGACATAAGTAGGTAAGTTTTCACCAAATTTCGTGAAAAAACAAAATTTTTTGTAAAAGATAAAAATAAAAAACCAAAAAGTTGGTTATTTGAATTTTTCACATAAATTTTGAGGTTATGTGAAAAAAGTGTAACTACAAAAGTTGTAGATCTTTTTATTACCTACAACTTTGCTTTTCGACTTTTTTCCATAAGACTTGTAGTTTTTCCGGAAATCAAGGAAAACCGTTTTTTACCCTTAAAAACTCACCCCCTTCCCCTTCCCGACCTCAGATCGCCGGTAAATTATTTTTCCTTATATTTCTGTTATATTCTCTTCCTTTTCCAATGGGTTTCATCCTACTATAATTTTTTTTAGTTTCAAAAATTATCCACCCTGGTCTATATTATCAGTCCGCTCTTCACAGTTTTCAAACAATTAACGACAGACCATAGATGCTAATTTCTACCGGTCCCCATTATATTAAAATTACAGCCATATTATTAATTTTTGGCACTCCGGCATTTCGGTAAAATAATCAAGCTACACCTTTTGCAAGGGCGTTTCTTAAATTTATTGCTTTTGTGCTTTGTTAAAATAAATTCCTAACTTATTATATAAGTGATCGGGTGTTTTGACCCAACAGTTATTAATTAGCAAGATTTTTCCTAGTCGGACAAATAAATTAACTGATGGGCTCTTAATCCTCGGTCAGGGAAACATTCTTTAGATTTATTGATAGATAATTGAGAGTATCGAATCCAAATAAGGAAAATTAAGGTTAGGTTATGGTGTGTAAACTTCCTCCTTTATCAATTGAAACGAAAAAGGGGTTGAAGTTAAATTATTCAAGTATGATTTAATGTGTTAAATTATGTTATGGTCTCCTTTCACCCAGGAACTTTTTAATGGTTGCAATTTACTTAAATCGTCTTAGATTTACTGAACAAGGTTAAAGGTTAAAAGCCCTTCCAGAGTTTTATTATACAAATTAATTTTTTGTTATGGATTTAATCTTTAAATCAAAAGTTCACAGGCTTTAATTATTAATTGTACCTAATTAGTTTGCACTTTTATGCTGTAATACTTACAATTCCTGGGTAAATGTGCAATGTGCTGCGGTCAAAATAAAATTCGGACTTATTAAAGATCCTCCACAAAGCCATTGGACAACATTGGTCGAGCCAAAACCAAGTGCAGCCTGAAATAGATTAGTATTGAACATTTGTTGGGCATGGAATTGAAACGTGTGCACATCCTGGCTTTTGCGCTCGCACAACCCATTCATTCTCGTGAATTACAGAACTAATGGTTTTAAACAATCTCAGATATCTTTTACTCAGACTTACTTTTCTGAAATTAATAAAAGAAATGGAAAATGCATTTGAGTTTCATTGTTGAATAAGTATTTTTCAAATCCGTAAACCCGAAAATACCAAAACGTGAGTATTTGTGAAGCTGGCACAAAAAATTGGAAAAAAAAAATTTCTATTCAATTTGGGGGCTAATTTGATGCTAATTTCAGAAATTAAGGGCTCATAAAATATCAAAGATATTTTCAGTATTCATTGGCATGCTTGTACCAACTACATGTAAAACTGGCATAATAACTTTTAATACCTGCTGAAATTTTCTTTGATACCTTATTATGATACTGTAATTTTTGAAGTTAGTATCAAACTAGCCCCCAATTTTGAAAACAGATACTGATGGAATTGGGGGCTAATTAAATAAAGATATTGAGTAGATATTCAATGTTATTATGCCGATTTCATATGAAGTTGGTATAAGAACATTGAATACTAAATGTCTATGATGATTTACTGGGCCATATTTTTTGTACTTAGCATGAAATTAAATTAGCCCCCTATGGCACAATTTCACAGACATAAAATCGTAACATTTAAGATCCGAAGCAGGTAATTTTTGGTAACTGAATGGTTCACTTCAGTATCAGAAGAAGGTTACTTTGTTACCGAAAACTACCTTACTTCTGCTGTTTATTGATGCGATTTATGTTTGTGAAACTGAACTGACCCAAGAGAGGGAGCGTAATTTATTGTGAACATAGATACTGATGGAATTGGGGGCTAATTTGATGCCAAGTTCAAAAATTAGGGACTTATAATGTTTCATAAAGATGCTCAGTAGATATTCAATGTTATTATGTCGGTTACACATAAAATTAGTACAAGAAGAACATTAGGAATGTCTGATAATTTACTAGCCCCTATTTTTTAACTTAGCATCAAATCAAATAATCCCCAATATCAGTGCCTATTTTTGAAATAAATTTAGGGCTTTCTTTGGGCCAGCCCAATTTGACAGACGTACATCGTAACACTAAATTTTCGAAGTAGGTACTTTTTGGTAACTGAAAAGTTCGTTACCGAAAACTACCCTATTTCTAGTGTTTATTGATGCGATTTATGTCTGTGAAATTGAATTGACCTAAGAGAGTGAGCGTAATTTATTTTGAAAATAGATACTAAAGGAATTGGGGGCTAATTTGATGCTAAATTCAAAAATTAGGGACGTATAATGTTTCATAAAGATGCTCAGTAAATATTCAATGTTATTATGCCAGTTTCGTATGAAGTTGGTAGAAGAAATTAAATTAGCCCCCAATATCAGTATATATTTTAAAAATTCATTAGACTTGTTTGGGCCAGCTCAATTTTACAGACATATCTTAAATCGTAACACTTAGCACCTGAACTAGATACTTTTTGATGACTTAACAGTTCACTTTATTTATTATTTTTTATATTATTTAATTATTTATTAGGTAGTGTTGGAATTGGAACTATTTAATGACCTACTGAGAATATTCCAAGCTCATTTAATATAAATAATTTATTATACAGTTATTATAATAGTTAATAAACAACTTAATATATGTCAGTGACCTTTGATACCACAGTTTTTAAGTTATTTATAGCGCTATGAATTATTTATTGGGCATAGATATGTGAATAATATAAAAATAGCGTGCAAATACATTTAATGTTTTTATTAATCTTATAATTATTTTATTAGAAAAATGAAAATAAATGAATAAATGATTGAATAATTCAATAGATAATCACTGGTAATTCCACTAATTAACACTTCATTATTTAGTATTTGATACTAGATACGTATTTAAGTTTAATAAACTGTTTGTATTGAATCAAGGTAGTAATAATGTTTTGTTGAGTAAATAGCCTTGAAAAGTATTTCTATAAGTATATGTAGTTATATAGTGAATAATTAACTGCTATTAGAATGCTATTCTTAGTCAATTAGTCGTAATTGCCAGAAACAATATCAATTTATTTTATGTGATATTAAGTGGTGTTGGTATCTGAATGAATGGTAATAAAAAAGAAAAGAGGATTATATCATTTCAGTTGTGTAATAGTTATGTTTACGGTTTAGGTTTAATACAGTAATAAAAAATAAAACGTAAATAATACTGTTAAGAATTAATATTGTATACGTATACGACTACAGTAGACTCCCGATTATCCGGAATAATGTGGACCGGACCTATTCCGGATGATTGAATTTTCCGGATAATCGGAATCGGGAGACGGAAACTATGAGACCTTATTGAAGAATATTTATTATTACATATGTAAATAATCTGTGCAACTTGCAACCCTGCACTAAGCTCTTTACCTAGCCACTAGCTTTCTAGCAACAGCAAAATCAGCAGAAGACATAGTTTCTATGGTCAATTAAAAACATAAAAGATTTCGGCCGCATGTGTTGCACTTGTGCCTAACATAAACAGACATAAAATATGCCGTTATCAACTAACGGGTCGGGTGCGGTCCAGTAGGGCGGCACCGAGCAACACCATCTGAAAGATGTCCTTCAGAGGATGTTTATACCGAGGCACATTCTTTTGACCATTTGGACTAACCAAATGTACTAGTAGACAGTTTAGTTTAGGAAAATTCCGGATAAACGGGAGCCGCATCATTCCAGTTCCGGATAAAACGGCGGATTTAAAACTCGATATCATTCCGGATAATGCAGCGTTCCAGTTAATCGGGACACGGATAATCGGAAGTCTACTGTATATGAAAATTGGAACAAATTTCACAAAATAAAATGGGCATCTCTTATCTATAATTGCTCATTTACAAGTTGGAAAAAAATCATTACCTATGCATATTAAGTAAGTATTGTAGCGACCAATGACACAGTACGTGTGCGCGATAACAAATTGTGGCATGTACTTGTTATCACTAACATGCTAAACACCGCTCACGGTACTTTTCGTGTTACCAATTTACAAGATGTAAATCATTCTCCGGCGACAAGTAACAAGTTCAATTCTGGAATAGTCGAGGACTTTCTGATTATTACTCATCATTCGAGAATCGTCAGGATTTCCTTTTCGAATTGTCTAGAAAGTCCTAAAGGTGTATATATAGTGATCATCTTTGGACCGAGGGACAGTTAGTTGAAGAAAGCATCAGTGCGCGAATTAAAACCGATAATAGACAAAGTGATATAAATAAATTGTTATATAAATAAGTGAATTGTTGTGATATAAATGGTAGTTCTAAGTAAGTGTTTAAGTGTTATAAATAGTGTTAAATAAATAATCGTTTAAATAAATACTTTGACTAGAAAATTCGTTACAATTGGTGTCAGGTGTGGGGTCTGCGAATCGATCCCCAGAGAATTTTCTAGTGTAATAAAAATACAAAATAAATAAAAATGCCGAAAAAGTTGTTCGAGTTGAAAGTCGCCGAATTGAAAAGCGAACTGGAAGAGCGAGACGAAGATACGTCTGGTACGAAGAACATCCTACAGAAGCGGCTCGAGGAGGCTTTAATACAAGAAGGCTTCGATCCCAGTACGCATGAATTCGAGGATGAACTGGAAAAGAAATTTAATGAAAATTCAAAGAATCTGGAAGAAAAATTAATCGAAAACTCAAGGAATCTAGAAGAAAAATTAAATGAAAATCTGGAAGAAAAATTAAATAAAAATTCAAAGAACCTTGAAGATAAATTAAATGAAAACCTAGAAGAATTAAAGGAAAATTCAAAAGTCCTGGAAGAAAAATTAGAGAAATTCGAAGGAAATTTGGAAGAAAAACTGGGCAAATTCAAAGAAGAAACCAGAGAAGAAATAAACAAAACACTGGGGACTTTCGACGAAAGATTAGCCCAGCTGGAAGAAATGGTTCTGAATTCGGAAAAACGAGAGATCAGTCACCAACTTACGGAAAAGAGACATAGAGCGGTTGACGGCAAAGAAATCCCCGACGTGAAAGAAGAACAGGTCATATCATCCAAAGTGCATATGAAGCTACCAACGTTTGACGGAAAAACCTCATGGACCACGTTTTTGACGCAATTCGAAGTGGCTGCAAAAGCTTACAAATGGACGTTAGAAGAGAGAGCTTCTTCGCTTGCCCTTGCTCTGCGTGATGGTGCTGGCGAAATCTTGAACACGTTACCACCGGAAGAATTGCTAGACTACCATCGGCTAGTAAAAAGATTAGAGATGCGATACGGCCAAGCACATCTGACGGCTGTGTACCATGTGCAGTTAAAGAACCGACGTCAGAAGACATGAGAAAGTCTTCAGGAATACGAGGCGGACATTGCTCGGTTAGTCCGGCTCGCCTATCCAGGTACGGCTGATGATACACTGGAAAGATTGGCCGTCGACGCATTTATTGACGGACTTAAGGACGACGAAATACAACAGCGACTCCGACTGGACCGGCCGAGGACTTTGATTGACACATTGGCCCGAGCATTGGAATACGACGTCGTCAAACAGGCGTCGCAACGACAATGTCGAGTGCGGGAACTAAAAGAAGAGTCAGCCGGTCGGGACGAAGATAAACTGGAAGAGATGGTCCGCCGAATAATGACCAAAATAGAAAGGAAGCCCAAACAAATCAGGTGCTGGAACTGTGGGAAGTTAGGCCACGTGAGAAGCAGCTGTAAGAGCGAGAGATTTGCTTCTCAAGTCAGAAAGCTACAAACAAGAACGGAAGACGCACAACACCACAAGAAGGGATGAACCAACACCGTCCTGCACAAAATAAATACTGGCGAGGCCCAACCCATCCGCCAGCGACCCAGGAGACTACCACTGGCCAAGAGAGAAGAGTACGACTTTGACATAGAACACCGCGCGGGAAGTAGCCATAAAAACGCCGACGCCTTATCCAGAAGACCTTGCCTGGATAATTGTAAACACTGTCAACGCGTCGAAGAACACGAAGAGGTCAGGAGGATAACTATCCTGGACGAGCAGTGGCAGCCCGACAACATAAAGGCAGAACAACATTCCGACGTGCTCCTAAAAATGTTCCTGGACTGGAAGAAAGAAGGCAGAAGACCAACCTGGCAAGAAGTGGCTTCCAAGCCAACTGAAGTGAAATCGTTGTGGGCCCAATGGGATTCCATTGATGAAGAAGATGGTCTCCTGAAGCGCGTCGTTGAGAACCAAGATGGCACAGAAAGCAGACGTCAGCTGGTGATACCGAAAAGATTGGTAAAGGAAGTCCTGCAGTGCCTCCATGATGACCCTTCGGGAGGACATTTCGGCGTAAAGAAGACTCTGGGTAAAGTACGAGAAGGATTTTACTGGGTCAACTGCAAGAAGGACGTGGAAGATTGGTGCAGAAAGTGCACGACGTGCGCCGCCAGTAAGGGACCTCAGAAGCGACAGCGTGCTCCGATGCAGCAGTAAAACGTCGGCAGCCCATTCGAGAGAATTGCCATAGACGTTGCCGAACCATTCCCAGAATCTGAAGATGGGAATAAGTACATCGTAGTGGCAATGGACTACTTTACGAAATGGGTTGAAGCGTACGCCCTTCCAAACCAGACGGCAACTACAGTGGCGGAAACGCTCGTGAAAGAGTTGATTAGCCGATTCGGAGTACCACTGGAGCTGCATTCCGACCAAGGACGAAATTTCGAGTCAGCCATATTCCAAGATATTTGTAAGATATTGGGCATTCATAAGACTCGTACTACAGCCCTACATCCCCAATCAGACCGCATGGTGGAACGAATGAACAGGACCATTAACAAGTACCTGTCCAAAATGGTCTCCAAACATCAGCGAGACTGGGATCGTTATCTGCCATTGTTCCTTTTGGCATACCGATCTTCCATACATGAAACCACTGGACAAACACCAGCAAGGGTACTGTTTGGCCGAGAGTTGCGACTACCATGCGACTTAAAGTTCGGGCACAAACCTGGCGAAGACGTGGCGGGAGAAGATTATGTCAGTGAACTTCGGAGACGATTGGACGACATCCATGACGAGATACGTTCCCATATGCAGATAGCCAGTGACCGGATGAAGGACGCATATGACATTAAGGCCACTGAGGGAGGATTCCATGAAGAAGATTTGGTGTGGCTTTATAATCCCAAGCGTCAAAGGGGTCTCTCGCCGAAGCTGCAACAAGACTGGGAAGGCCCGTATAAAGTGGTCAAACGAATCAACGACGTAATCTACCGAATTAGACGTACTCCCAACGGGAAACCTAGAGTAGTCCACTTCAATCGACTGGCTCAATATGCTAGGGACAACCACGAGGAAGCTCGAGTTAGAGTTGTGCAGGCTCGATCGCCAGAGCCCCAGTACGAAGAATTTATGGCCGAACAGAGCTTACACCGTAAAGCCCGATTTGGAGTCACCACCGAAGTTCAGCAGGACTTATTCGCCGTCCCGAAAGAATACTCGCTGGCTCATTGTGTGGCAAGGGATTTGGACATGAGCCGTGGGATTGCCACGGTCTTTCGGAAAAAGTTTGGGCGACTACCGATGTTACTCGACCAGGCCAAAGATGGAAGAAAAGTATTGCAGTTACTCGATGGGACCCAATCCATCTTCTATCTTGTCACCAAAAGCAAGTCGTCGGAGAAGCCTACCTACCACTCCTTATGGGACTCCCTTATAGAACTAAGAGAGCAATTGCTACACGCTAACATCTTGAAGCTAGCAATACCGAGGATCGGATGTGGACTCGATGGGCTGGATTTGAGGGTGGTCAGAAACATGCTGGAGGTTTTGTTCCGATACACTGGTATAGAAATCTTGGTGTGCGCCGGAAATCCACGACGAGGACCGTCACCATTGAAGACCGTTGACTGCCATTTCCACCTGACAACCGGATGCCGAAGCGGATCCACCTGCAAGTACCGGCATGATCCTCTGAAGGAACGGCAGAATGTGATTCGGGACGAATCACCCTTAAGGAGGGGGTAGTGTAGCGACCAGTGACACAGTACGTGTGCGCGATAACAAATTGTGGCATGTACTTGTTATCACTAACATGCTAAACACCGCTCACGGTACTTTTCGTGTTACCAATTTACAAGATGTAAATCATTCTCCGGCGACAAGTAACAAGTTCAATTCTGGAATAGTCGAGGACTTTCTGATTATTACTCATCATTCGAGAATCGTCAGGATTTCCTTTTCGAATTGTCTAGAAAGTCCTAAAGGTGTATATATAGTGATCATCTTTGGACCGACGGACAGTTAGTTGAAGAAAGCATCAGTGCGCGAATTAAAACCGATAACAGACAAAGTGATATAAATAAATTGTTATATAAATAAGTGAATTGTTGTGATATAAATGGTAGTTGTAAGTTAGTGTTTAAGTGTTATAAATAGTGTTAAATAAATAATCGTTTAAATAAATACTTTGACTAGAAAATTCGTTACAGTATTTTTGGTACAATTGGGTTATGCTAGGTTAGATTAAAAAATTATAATCCTAAACCTCGAAAAGTATTTCCGATCTCGACATACTACAATTTTAAGAATAACTGAGGGATGTGAATTCTGCTAGTATCGTGTATAAGGAAAATCTTTAAGATCCTAATATGCGTTGATAGTAAACTATTAACCCTCGTTTCAAACCTTTAGGACTATTATTGTAATATTAATAATTCATAGGTGATAATACCGTTGTATAAGAAATTTTAAGCATCCTAACTTAGCATTTTGGGGTGTGCCTTTAACGGTACATCAAACTTTGAACCCTTTTTGACCCCTTTAGGGGTTAAATAAAAAAAAATTCTTGTGTTTTCTTAGTTGTAAAAGGAACGTCTAAACAAAATTTTAAGTTTCTGGACCTTTTTTTTTGTATTAGACGAAAGATTTAAATCCTTTTCTATTTTATTAATCTTTTTAAAGTTATTTTAAAGCGCATTTATTTCTAACCTATTTTTAATTACGTACCTACTTACTAAATATGGTGACCATTTATTCAAATTGTATTTTGAAGATGATACAGATACGGTGACATTCAGAAAGCTTCACACAATTATTTATTAGATATTAGGTAATAATAATGTATACTGTTAAGTTAATGATTCAATAACTATATAGATTTAGGGACCCTTACTCGAATAGGGGAGAAAATAGTTGGGAGATGAATGTAACAGTGGTGACTTTGTAAAACACAATCTAAATATTTTTAGAGGAGATGCAGGGTTTGCAGCTGAATATTGATGACGGGTAATAAGTAACTAGGTTGTAACTAAGTACCTACATATAAGTCCGTTGGAAAGAGGGGGAGTGGTGAGAGTTGGGTTAGAGATGACCTTGTAGGTTCCCAGTTTGTAGCACATATCAACACAAAACACTTAATAACATTATTTAACTGAAGAGAACCTATAAAACGACCTGAGGCAGAGGGAGTTTAGTTGGTAGGTGTTCTCCCAGGAATCAATCGGACGACTGAATTTTTATGAAGAATTCCCTTCCTTCACGAAAATAGGGAGAACAGACGGCTGAAAAGGACCTGTAAAATTGCCCTAGGACGGGGTTTTAGTTTGTATGTCCTCTCAGGGGGGTAATCCACTACCCCTGTTGTCTTTGAAGACTTCCCTTTTTCCAAAAAACAAAAAAATGAAACAGTGATGAATGTGTGGGATAGAGATAAACGAGGACACGATCTCAACCTTAGTGCCCTAAGCCAGTGGCGGATTTACCAGCAGGCTGAATAGCCTAGAGCCTAGGGGGCAGCAAACTGCTCAAAAATTTTTTTGTCTTACAGAAATAAAAAAAATTATTATCTTGTACACGGAAAAAAACGAGGCTCAAAAAATCAACAAAAATTACAATATTTTAGTGCTATACAGTATACTGAATACACTAACGTCTGTATATGAAAAATTACTAAACGCTTATTTATAAAATATACTATTGTGATTTTGAATTTTTAAAATATTCCAATACCGTTTAAGTATTACATTTTAAATTTAGTGTTTTTACCTACCTATTTTTTAAATTAATTATTGCCATAATTTTTTCTTTAGGTCCAACCACACTATTCAATTAATGTGTAATATGTTTCACCATTTAAATATATCTATTCGAAGAGAAATGGGATACGAAAAAAAATTGCTTAAAATAAAAATAACAAATATTATATAGATATATATGCAGAAAATTAATACTTTTCTATTGATATTTCTGATGATATTAACAGCCTGTTTGAGTGTAGAATAAAAATTTGATAAATTTACACGTAAAAAATTGCATATTATTGCACAGAATTTCATTAATATTCTACGTTTCTTAGAATGATGATAATTAAAAAAAAAAACAATAATGAAAATATTGTAATGAATAAAAGCTGTAAATATCCATTCAACGAAAGTTCTTCTTAACATTGTTACATTTTTATCCTAATGAATTCGTATCAATATTTGTTGATTAGTCTGATAAAAATATAATACAATCATAAAGTTGCAATTTCATTGACAAAAAATTGATTGTGAATTAGGTTAGAGAATTGCAGGTATCAGTAGGGGCGGCAAATTTTGAATAGCCTACGGGCGGCAAATGTGTAAATCCGCCCCTGCCCTAAGCAATTAAATAAAGGCAATAAAATTACTAAGGAAACATGACCTTATATAACCTAAATGAACATTAAACGAATAATACTTCTCTTTGATTAATTAGGATTATAAAAAAAAAGATGACGAGTTTCAGTATTGTTGTGGTCATGTCCACACCACGTCCCTTCGCCTCATTTTATTTTACAAGGTCGATCATAACCTCTTCCTCCCTCCCTGAGAGATGATTAACTCATAATAATATTAATAATAACAATTTGCTCTCTTAAATTTTTAGCTCCATCATTTACTTTTTTTATGTATTCACCCCAAGTTAAAACATTTTATGTGTGCTCTACAAAGTCACCCACTTGTTTTCCCTCTTTTTAAGGGTTTACAGATGCAGAAGTTTATCAAATATTAATACAGAATGGAATAAGGTGAAAGTGTTATTAAAATTGGTGTTTTATATACAAGGTGATTGACCTAAGTCGCCCACTTCTAGTTTCTGGGAAAGGAAAAGAATCATTGACTTGAAACTTGACATACAAACTTGTACATGTTATATACAGAAAAGTATTCCAAATTATCTTATTTCCAATTCCACCGGAAGGTTTTAAAAATAGCCAGATCAAGGTTAACTCATTTACAAAGAGTAACTCGTAGATAATAATTCAGTAGAACCAGAAATACATATTTTTTTTTTTAGTATAATGTACTTTCATTAAACGTGTATAAATACTGAAATTTCAAATCGATAGATCTCATCCTTCTCTAATAAATCTTTAATTAATCATTTACGTAGATCAATCACTCAGTATATATTGTAATAATTAATTGCATGCTCTAGTAAAATAAAAATTTACTTTACCATATGAGGAAATTCCTTTTCTATAGTTTTGACTCCTCCAATAACAAACTTGTGAAATTTAAAATTGGTTTTGACCTTAAATAATATTTCCTATTTACTGTCATCGTTAGTGTTTATAAACAGAAATTAGGTTTAGAATTTTCTCTAAGTTTTAAATTAACTAAAGTAATTTAAATAAATTGAATCATGTTATTATATTTTGAACCAATTTTATTTATACATTACCATATGTGGGAATTCCTTTTCTGCTGCTGGAGTTCCATTTACAAGAAGGGGCCTGTTTACTATTTTCGATTCAGTGAATCTTTCTACTTCTTCGTGGTATTCAATACATTCTACAGGTAAATGTAGGTAGTTTTCAAAAGGTATAGTTGAAAATTACATAAAATATAATAAGAAAAAGTTCCATGGTCTTTAATTTTATCAAAACCTCAAGAAGTTTATTTTTCTAAACTTCTGTTCCAAAATTGATTTCAGTTTTTAATATTTTCAAATTACACGTATTATATCACAAGCATAATACTTACAAAAAACTTGCAAACTTCCTTTAACTCTATGTTGGAGTAGGCACAACTTACTTGTGTAGGCATAAGTAATATAATAGTGACGTGATGTGGGTAAATGGGTAGTAGGAGAGAGAAGAGGCACAAGAAGTGATTTCCTCCACAGCCAGAATGTTCAACAACCAAAAAGGACATCAATTTTTGAGGTTATTCCAGAAGGTTTTATTGTTTTTAATTCAAAAAGTGCTCAATAGAGTATTTTAGAGGATAATATGAGAAGAAAAAGCTCCCTTTAGAAAAAATGAATTTTTACTTAACTTAAATAAAAATTGTTGTGATTATATAGGCTAGGCCGTGGTGGGGAAAGGTTTCCTCAATTCCATTACTTTAAAGAATACGCCCAAAAAGTATGTATTTTATTTTTAAATGAAAGGTTTCTGAACTCTCTTCATTGGGGAAGCTTTTCCCAGCACTATTTTTCTCCTTCCTGGATACATATTGCGTATTAAAAATACTAAAATTTGTGGATTAACCTCAAAAATTAGTTTCCTCGCTTCTTCCCCCTCCCCCCAGTTATATCTCCCATATACCCTAAATGTATTGTGACTTGTTGCCAAATGTCATACCGCTTAAAAATTAACTTACTTTGTTGACTAATACTATTCAGAGTAAAACGATCTTCAGTTTCCACTGGATTTGAAAGATTAGCTTTGCAACAGACCAACGTTTCAGTTCCATCACGGCCACACACATCAGGTACTTTACCTCCAAGGATTACTTCTAAAGCAGCAGTGCATTGGAACGTATAAAGACACACTCCGTCTTCTCCCGTACTCAACTTACAAGGATCGTCTGAAAGTCATTTAAAACTCTTTCTTTATCAATTTCATTATTTATGTTAGATAAGGTATATCATTCATTACTTTCACGTAAATTTAGCGAGGTGGGTGAGTTGGTTGTCTCAGTTGGTACTGTAGATGGACTACTTGGTTGGGTCACTAAAGAAGTGGCTGTGGTTCCAATAGTCGAAGGTGTTTGTAGAGTGGGTGAAACCACTGTGGAAGTTGACGATGGAGGAGGTTCAGTTGATGCTGTAGTACCTGAAGGATGGTTACATAACAACAATACGGAAAATACAATGTTTCGAAATTAAATGTGCACAATAAATAATATGTCCAAGAAATATATGAACTGAGCGTCTAGGGTAGCTTATGGCCATAAGCACTAACCGTACTATGGGGGGGAACAGGCCATTAAAATGTTAATGACAGTTATTTTGTAAGATAAAGAGCCAGAGGGTTTCTTTTCTGTGGTTCCATTTTAAGTCCCCTTCAATGGATGAAGCAATGCAAGTGAAGTTTATTTGGGCATAATGCCCTAATTTAAGCAGTGATTTTCAGGTGTATTCAACATTTCAGTAAAACGACAATCTTCGACTTCTGTTGAAGATAACATTGAATGTATGAAATGAATGTATGAAACTTTTTGTGTTTTCTATTCACCCTTTCAATCTTTGGATACTAATGATAATTAAATTTTTAAAATTCATTTGCATTTATAATATTTTTGGAATTGTACCTATCCTCTCAAAATTGCTAATACATCAGTAAAAGCTTCTAAAAGCTAGATGAACCCGTTTACTCAAACGTTAGGTTTCTTGGCCATGGACACTGACTGTACCATAGGAAGAAAAAAAAAAGACTATGAAGCGCAATGACAGTTGGGGCGTAAAAGGTTCAATTTTTAGAAATGGGTTTTAATACAGAATATAGGAACATCTTTCAGAAAATTGATAAAATCTTGAAACGATCATCATAATATTGAACGTGAATAATTTCTTGGCATTCTAATCGTCCATTTGATAGCTGATGATGAATTAAATTTGAAAACTAATTTACGCATGCGATTCTATCACAACATTTTTGGAGTCTTAAAATTACGGATACTTGAGATACTGAGATAGACTGAATACCGCTTCATTTGGAAGCTGAAAGAGCTTCGTTCAAACTTGTGGTTTTTTAGCCATGGCCACTGACCGTACCATGGGAGGATAAAGTCTATTAAAGCGCAATAATAGACCGTAAATTGTTCCATTTTTAGTCCCTTTAGTGAACGGAACATCGCAACTGAAATTGATTTTGGTGGAACTGATGAAATATTGAAATATGTTTGTGGATATAACGCTGTAAAGCAAAAAAACAGTCCCATTAAGGTGCATTCAATGTTTCAATTTTGATTTCTACGTAGATGATTTTAGTGAACGTGTGCAGTTTCTTGTGTTTTCCAGTCGACCATTTGGTGTCTGGATGACCGATGATGAATTAAAATTTGAAAACTCAGTTGCGTATGTGGAAGCTGGAAGAACTCCGCTCAAACTTGTATTTTCTTGGCGATGGATCCTGATTGTACCATGAGAAGAAAAATCCATTGAAGCTCACTTTTGTTTCATCAATGAATGGAAAAGCATAACTTAAATGATTTTTGGTAAAACGTGAGAAGATCTCTCAAGAAATTGATAAAATTTTAAGGACTGTTTATGGATATAAAGCCCTAAATAAAACAGTTCATTTTAAAAGCATTCAATGTTTCAGTAAAAGTCTAGAAATATCTTCGATTTCCTGTGTCGATAAAAACATTGAACAGTACAGTTTCATTCATTCATTATGCATTGCTTATTTATTGGTTGGGAGATGATAAATTTAATTTTGGAAAATTTATTTGTGCATACGATTCTAAGTGTTAAAGCTTCTTTTTGGAGTAGTATCCATCGTCTAAAAGTTGCTGATGATTTATCGAAAGCTGAGATGGACTGAATTGTGCTTTATCTGGAAGCGGGGAGAACTGTGATCAAACTTATGGTTCCTTGAAAGGGTTATTATTGGTGGCGGTTTCTGGTTCTAAATGCTAATGGATTAAGTGAGGGTAACATTTGGCGGAAACCATAAAAAGTATAATGTGAGGAAGCCTTTAATGAAAACGGAGACAATAAGACGTGTCCAATACATTTCTTAAAGTGTAAAAGATCGATATAGGCACCCTACATTTTGCCACCCCAGTTCGCAAATTAATTAGAATCACTGTGTGTAAAGAACCACAAGGAAGGATTCAGAAGTCTTACCCAATTCTGACGGAGCTGTGTAAGGATTTATTGTAGTGACTGGTGGAGGACCGATATATGGGGTATTTCTACAGCAAATCTGCTCTGACTGACTGCTTCCACAGTACACAGAAGGGAACCATTGGTTTTCTCTTGAACAACTTGAAGAAAACATGCAACTTCCAACTTCTCCGTTCGGAAGAGTACATGATTGACCCAGAAAATTTACTTCGGTGAAAGGTGGTGGAGGTGGGAATGGTCGCTTGCCATTTATTTCACAGCAAACATACACCTCCGTTCCAGTTTTTCCACAAACTACTGGACGAATTCCTTGGGTGAATAGCAAAACAGCGTTTTGGCATTGTGCAAGTGCTCGACATTCCCCGCGATTTCCATCTGGTAATCTGCATGAGTCGTCTACAAATATTAGAATATTTGGAAGGTCTATTTGGTATTATGCCCAAATATGAACTTACGTCGTTCAGAGTGGGGTCTTTGGGGATGGATGATAGGTTTCATATTGGGGCCAGGCCGCTTTTCTTCACAAATAATCGCTGAGAGTCCTGGACCGACTAGTTGCTGGTTTTGTACACAATTATAAACTTCAACATTCATACCGGGGTAATGGCGACTTTGGCGACGAACTCCTAAGTGTTGGTTTATGTTTTAAAGATTTTGAAATACCCACATATTTTGAGAGTCTTCCATAACAATAAATTTAATTTGGTTAAATAAATAAAAAATATAATTTTATTTTAGAACAGAAAAGTTCTGAAAACATTTAAAATATGAGCTATAAGTTGATAATCAGCATTCTGACGTTGATTTGGTACTTGTTGATTTCCGATAGCAAAACAGAAACTTATGACTTTGTTGGTTAAGAGCTAGATTAATAATTCATCACAAATGATGCAGAAAACGCCACCTATAAGGATTTTCCGCCACATAACAGATCAATAATTACATAGGAACTTACAATACCTACAGATGGCGTTTAATGCACTGTGCGTGGTTTTTATGGAGTTATATTCTATTTTCTATGCGTGCTTTTATATGAATGTTTAGTATGCTTGCAAAAAGCCATAATGGGTTCTAGTAGGTACGCTGTACAAAATATAAAGATAAAAATCTTCTAAAACTACGAAGAATCATACTAATAAATTGATTTCTACAAAAAAAAGGAGACATATAAGTAAGTAGTTGAAAATTTTTTTTTCTTATTTTAATCTTTCACTTATATGTAAATGTGTAGATAATACGTATGAGTCAAAAAATTATGGACATAGATGTAAAAAAGAAGTTTGCAAGCTTATCGAAAATGTACATATAAAGCCAAAAACAAACATTTGCAGATGATTTTATGGACTAATCGTAATTCATATATATTGAAAACTTACTTTGTAAGCTAATTCCCGAAGAAATTACCTCTGACGGTGTTTTCACTATCAGTGGACTTCTATTACAGCAGGTGAGGGCTTCGGTACCTTCAAAACCGCATAGTTTTGGGGAACCACCCTGCTGTATGAATTTTATGGCACTTTTACATTGATGTACAAAAATGCATACCCCTTTTTCACCAGTTGGTGTTTCACAAATATCACCTTTAAAAAGAAAAACAAAAAAATCTGCTGCAAAATATCGTATTACTCATTTTTGTAAAATACAAGTTAAATGTAGAATAAAACTAACGAATCAGATGAATATATGTACAGATGTAATAGATTTGTGTTTATTTAAAACAAAAAAGCGGGAGCGTGAGACCTATACCTAGACACCCTTATAACTCAAAAACTATAACTGTCACATAGTGCTCATATTTTTCCAAAATTAATTTTTAATTATTTGTTTTTTATTTTGTTGTATTACAATTGTCCCAATTTAAATATGCAACGTGTTGATTTTACGAAACCGAACCGCTACACGGAACTTCAATATAAATACACGGCAAAAGTAGGCCGTGGCCAACTTCCAAAGTTCCGTTAAGGGTAACTAAAAGAGCACTAGGTGGGTCAGTGTAAAAGAATTACTTTTGAGAGTTGAGGGACGGCAGTAAGTAAGATCAAGCAAGCGAGTGAGAAGGATTAGGGTGGTGAAGCGGGTGACCGCTATCACTCATGCTAATAATTTAATTAAATCAAAACACAAACGAACTTCAACAGGTATATTTAAATAATTCTCAATAATTTTTTCGGCTAAATAGCTATTATCTAGAGTAACAAACTATACTAATTTAAAATGTGAAAATTACAGCTTACATACATTATAGGTTAAGAAGTAGTGGGGTGTTTTTGCATGAACAATTCTTTTTGATTGTTTACAATGTTCTTGTTAATTGCCAAAGCCTTTTTAATTTCTAAGAACTCCAATAAGGTTAGTTTCCTACTTTTATGTTGACAATGGGGTAATTTCAAACTTTTGATGTTTAATTGATGATTGTTTTGTAGACAGTGTTCTGTCAGACCCGTTGCAAGTTTTTTATTCTTGATACTCGCTAGGTGTTCTTTAAAACGCACTTCTAAAGACCGACCAGTTTGTCCAATGTATATAGCATCACTATCTTGGCATTTTATTTGGCACACGCCACTTTTTTGTTTGTTATCTAATTTTCTTTTGTTGTTGATTAAGTAGGAACCTAAATTGAATTTATTGATTTCTGTTGTAGTTGTGTTGAATTTGCTCAGACGGTTTGTGATTTTGTAGCTGGAATTCTTGATACAATTTATAGAGCAAAAGGTATTATCTAAATTGGCGGTCTTTTTATCAGTTTCATAAAGCATATTTTGTACTTTTTTGCGTATTTTACTCGACAGCAATTTTTCAACTATGTTCAAGCGATAACCATTATTTACAGCGATGTGTTTTGTTGTGTTTAGTTCTGAAAGGTAGTCTTGTTCTTCGATTGAAATATTTACTAACCTTTGTAACAGGCTGTGAAAAGTGGAAAGTTTGATATTAAAAAATTTTGCTGGTATTATTATATCTGTTGTTGTAGGTTTTCGGTAAATTTTGTAGCCAAGTTTGTTGTTGTTGCTTTTTACTGAACAAACTAAATTTCAAAGCGAAATATAGTATAAAAAACTCATTTGAATTTGTAAATAACACAAAAAAATTAAAGATCAAGAATAACTCAATTCTAGTTTCTTTTGACGTTACAAGTTTGTTCACCTCGGTCGTATTAGATGAGTTAAATATTATTTTATCAAAACTAGTTAATGAGTCAAATTTAACAGAAAGCGAGAAGAAAGAATTTCTGGATATAGTTAAAGTATGTATTTCCCAAGCTTATTTCGAACACGAAAACAAATATTACATTCAACAAAAAAGACTCCCCATGGGGTCTCATCCATCATCGATTCTTTTAAACATATACATAGACTACTTAGAATGCAGTTTGTTTAATAGTAATAATTTTTCTCAATATACGAAATGTATCGATTTCTGGTGTAGTTATGTGGACGACATTTTTTGCGTATGGTTAGGGGCTTGAAGGCAACTAGAGTGGTTTTTAGGTATTTTAAACTCACTTAATAACAACATTGCATGCACAATTGAAATAGAGTCTGATAAACAATTAAATTTTCTTGATTTAAAAATTTTCCATAACAACAACAAACTTGACTACAAAATTTACCGAAAACCTACAACAACAGATATAATAATACCAGCAAATTCATGTCAATATTTTAATATCAAACTTTCCACTCTTCACAGCCTGTTACAAAGGTTAGTAAACACTTCACTCGAAGAACAAGACTACCTTTCAGAACTAAACACAATAAAACACATCGCTGTAAATAATGGTTATCGCCTAAACATACTTGAAAAATTACTGTCGAGTAAAATACGCAAAAAAGTACAAAATATGCTTTCTGAAACTGATAAAAAGACCGCAAATTTAGATAATACCTTTTGCTCTATAAATTATATCAAGAATTCCAGCTACAAAATCAAAAACCGTCTGAGCAAATTCAACACTACAACAGAAATCAATAAATTCAATTTAGGTTCTTACTTAATCAACAACAAGCGAAAATTAGATAACAAACAAAAAAGTGGCGTTTATCAAATAAAATGCCAAGATTGTGATGCTATATACATTGGACAAACTGGTCGGTCTTTAGAAATGCGTTTTAAAGAACACCTAGCGAGTATCAAGAATAAAAAACTTGCAACGGGTCTGACAGAACAAAATAATCATAAATTAAACATCAAGAATTTGAAATTACCCCATTGTCAATATAAAAGTAGGAAACTAACCTTATTGGAGTTCTTAGAAATTAAAAAGGCTTTGGCAATTAACAAGAACATTGTAAACAATCAAAAAGAATTTTACATGCTAAACACCCCACTACTTCTTAACCTATAATGTATATAAGCTGTAATTTTCACATTTTAAATTAGTATAGTTTATTACTCTAGATAATGGCTATTTAGCTGAAACAATTGTTGAGAATTATTAAAATATACCTGTTGAAGTTCGTTTGTGTTTTGATTTAATTAAATTATTAAACACGCTTCATCATCCATGCACCGTCCAAAGTTTAAGCTCATCCTAATGTCCTATTAAAAGTCTGCCATTATCAATGGCATTAGTTGATAGTTAAACAAGTAGTTTTTATATATATATATTAGTAATTAGTTTTTAACTGTTATCTATTTTATAACATTTTTAATTTATCAAATCATTAAAAACACCATATAAAATTCGCTCTTCTTTATGACATTACACATACATCCAATTTTAAAGTCTTCCGCAATCACCTAAGAATCCTAGTTTTATTGATTAATATATGATAATTTTTAGATTATTAAGGTAACTTTGTACTTTACTTATGTACACCACAAAATATGCACTTTAGGGTTGGCATGTTTAAAAAAAAGTATTTTGAAACAAAAATAAAACAATAACTTAAATTCTAAGATCTAAGATTAAGACGACGAAGGTTAGGCTACTTTTTGATCTAGATTTCTCTTGAAAAAGACAGCTTTAGGAATATTCGTATAAACACCTTTCGCCATTTTTTTATTTATCCAATAAATGTAAAATTAAGCTTTTGAGAGTTCGATTACTTTAGAATAGTTGGTTGAAAAAATATATTCCAAATGTTTACCAAATCATTAAATTATGCATTGACGCTTCGATGAAGAAGCCGGGAGAATTTAGTGGTGAATCGTCAAGTGTGAACAAACGACAACCATGGCAATACCCGAAAGACAACACGATTATGGACGATGGCCGTGAAAGCCTAAACTTAACTATGTCTATCTAATGGTTGCGGTGGTTTACACCCTTATCGTCGTTTAACAAAAGTGATTTATACTTCAGAAAGTAGTGTAGTTATAGACATTAATATGTACCAAATGTTATTAACAGCATTTTCGAGTAAAAAAAGAAAAACGATTTTTTTCTCACCTTTGCCACCCTCTCTAGGGTAAACGAAGCAATTTGGTATAAAGATAGATGCGATTAAATCAATTGTTACAGAGTTACAGTCAATGTTATTGACAAAACTGGCTGATACAAATGCGTGATTGATTTTTTTTTCAATGATCGATGCGATGTTAGTTTGATCAAAAGATGCATTTTGTTAATCATGTAACGTCAATGTCAATATAATTTTTAACGCCATCATAATAACGAAAGTGAAAAAATTACCTTTTTGAAAACGACAATTTGATTCATCCTTTATCTTAATTCTAAAATTTTAAGTCAATAACCATTACACATAAATATGCAATTTGTCAGAGTGTTAGTAATTTTAGATAATTTAACAAAAACATACATGTTTATAAATAAGAATTAATGAGCATTCTGCATACAGTCTAAATACTTAAATTACGAAATCAAGTACATAAATAGATACATATGTTAATCTTCGTACAAAGAACAAAAAGAAAAAGTTCTTACCTAAATCACATCTAATTTGAATCACTTGGAAGGCGAAAAACAGAAGAAATACACTAAAGTTAATCATGTCGTATTACAAACTCACAATCAGTATTTTACACACAACAGAATCAGTTATAGATTAATACTAAAAACTGTAGGAATTTTATTACTAACAAACAGCACAGTATAGAATAACATAACACGTACGTATTGATGCCACTAAATTAACATAATTTATTTATTAATAAATAAATAATATAATTCGAGATCACTGGCGTGTAAACTTGTCGCAAAAAGTGCAAAATGTTTCTGCAGTGACCTTCATGCTTTGGTGTTCGGTTTTGAACTGTGAGTAATATTAAATTATCTTCTCTTGTCTTGTATTAATTAGTTTGTCGAGAAACAAGTTCTTGAGAATCACCGTTACAGAGGTTGGAGAATTTTTAATTATTCGTAAAAGTTTCTGTAAGACCGGAAATAATAGTTATCAATAATTTAATTATTAATTTGTACGTACTTGGCTGATTTTATTTAAATTGCGCTGATTTACAGGTGGAGTAATTTTATACAAAGCCGTATGATTCAATTTTATAAATTAGAAGAGCAGGTAATACCTACAGTCGAATTCGGTTATAACGAATGCTGGTAACAAACAACGAACGCATAGTTTTAAAGAAAGAAATTAAAATAATAAATTTTATTCACATTCTATTTACTGAACACGTAGGTATCTACCTATCATCCTTATTTGGATATAGCGAATACCCGGCTATAACAATTAAAATTCTTAGACCCTCGTGATTACTGTAATAGAATTCAACGAACGCTTTGTTTTAATGTGTGAAATTTAAAAAATGAAATTATTTACATTCTATTTAAAGGGGCTGTTCATAAAATACGTTCGCATACAGGGGGGGAGGGGTCTTGCTGAGTGTTACAATATGTGACAATGGGGGACGGGAGGTCTACGGCAACATCAAAAAATTTTACTGAATTTTTACAGAATCCTTGGACTTCTGATAAATAGAAAAATTATTTATTTGTTCGTTACAAAAGATATTTATTAATTTATTTAAATTTTATTATGAAAATAAAATAAATATTTTTGGCTATCAAAATTTGTGTATTATCAATCAAAATTTATCAGGTCCGGGGGGGTGTTTTTTGTAACGTAATACTTACAGGGGGGTCACAGAAACTGGGACACAGCGTGACAACCGGGGGGGGGGGTCAAAAACATCTAATTTTAGCGTGATGTATTTTATGAACAGCCCCAAACACTTTATTATCCATCTTTAGATAAAACGAACACCCGGTTATTACAAACAAAATTCTTAGCAGACTCAATTGTATAAAATATATACATTAGCTTATTGAGCCCTTTGGAACACTATTACAAATTTTATGATTATATGTTTGCTATATATAAGCAATAAAATAGATATTCCTTTTACTGGAGGTTAGGCTAGGTTAGGTTAGGTAAGGGACTTTCTTTTAGTCATAAGAACAGCGCCATTATGAGCTTTTTGGTTTTTTTGCGCAAAGATTATCTTATTGAAATGTATCCTGGCAAACACAGTTGAATTCGATTTAAACGTAAGAGATTAAAGAAAACACAAAATTCATTACATTCCGTTTAAATACGTATTGGATGTAATGTACACACTGCTACTATAAACAAAATTTTTAACCCCTGGCGTTCACTATTGCAGAATTTAACTGTACTCAGTAGTGATGTGAGAATTCAAATTAAAATACTCGTTGAATCCGAATATCTAAATACTCGGATGCATCCGAGTATGTCATACGATACGAATTCGAAACGGAATCGGATTAATTATTTTCAAGGAAAATGTGAATGCAAGAACGAGACGGTAGGTAAAGGTCTCTCGCTCTCTCGACTCGACCTCGTCGCACGTATCATTACATAAAGAAACGCGCCGCGCACCCGCTGACCCGGCCATTTCAAACTTTAAAGGGTAGCGGTCTTCTTTGTTTATGCACATGTTCTCAAATACAATTATTTAATAATATATATCTCTTTATTAAAGGAAAAATAAATACTAAGAACCTATAACCTTATAAGAAATAAAATAAAAGTTCTTCGGCTTCGTATAAACATGTAAACCCCTATGCATGATTCATTCAACATTCGTACGAAATCGTTGGCCTTGATGGCTTTCGGCTACTTCGGCACGAACGACGACATCGGATTGGATGGCACCACGGCAATATCGAATAGTATTGTGAATTCGGAATCGAGTAATTAATCCGAGTATTATTTGCATCCGATTCCGTATAATCCGAGTATTAGGTTCATCCGAATATTTACATCGCTAGTACTCAGTGTTTATATTCTATATATGATAGTCCGGTCAAATTAGACCAAAAAATAAGAGTAAAGCTACATAAATTCCCACCAAGCTGAAAATCAGTGAGATTGTTTAAAATATTATTAAAAATAAAATTTGAAGTTCCCCATCTTTCCCCTGTATGGAAAAAAATTTATTCAAGGTTAAAGGTCAAAAAAATGAGGTTTCGCGATTTTCAGCAAAACGGTAAGTTTTATCATAAAATTACCCCAGACAAAAATTGTAGATCATAAAATTATCTATAAAATATGTAGGTATCTCTAAAATACCCCAAAATAAGCTATGTGACAAATAAATCCCCAAGAACTAGAAAATATTTAGTGCAAATAGAAAAAAGATTTTAGAGGAAAATTTTTCCCCAGAAGAATTCCCCTGAAAAATATATCCCCAAAAAATACCCCAGAGGAAAAAAAATCCTCTATTTTTTGGGGAAAATCCCATAATCTGGCAACCCTGAGACTAACAATATTTCATTTATTGGGCACACTGACATAAAGCAGGTATAGGACCCTAGCCACGCATACAATTGAACAGGAGACAGATGTTTACTCGAGGTTACATACATATAAAATAAGGTACTGGGTTTCATTTAACCTGATATCTCAGAAACGGTGGGTTTTAGGAAAAAACATATTGATACATATTTTATAGATAATTTTATGATCTACAATTTTTGTCTGAAGTATTTTTATGATAAAATTTACCGTTTTGCTGAAAATCGCGAAAAACTCATTTTTTTGACCTTTAACCTTGAATAATTTTTATTCCATACAGGGGAAAGATGGGGAACTTTCAAATTTTATTTTTAATCAAATTTTAAACAATCTTACTGATTTTCAGCTTGGTGGGAATTTATGTAGCTTCGAATGTCTAAATTGACCGGACTAACCTTTTGTAAGACTATATCAAATTTTAAAGTTAATCGTTTGCATGTATGCAAGAGCAAGGGCAGACCGCTGGTTCCGAGAATTTACCTGCACCATTTCTAAGAATTTTATATTTAAACAGTTTGAACAGGGTCTACCGCATATAACTTGTTTTTGATCTTTCGAAAAGAATCCTCCTTTTTTGATTTTGGCTTCAAAAAAGAACAATTAATTAATTTTAAGGCCTTGCAGGTTATTTCAAGAACAAAATACTTACTGAATAACATTTAATAACTAGGTAATGGTAATGCTGATTGTTGTTGATTTACATTTCTCAATAACAGTCAACATTGGAAGATTGTGTTAAATCAATGATTCAATGACGTACATATTTATTATTCATCTTTATAATGTTTTCACATTATGCAGGAAAAATACTTTGTAATGTATAGTACTCGCGCTTTGACTTGGCACAAAGGTAATAAATGTGGAAGAGGCAATGGATACTGAGATAAGAACACTTAAGAGTTCATACCTATCCTTACCAATGAGAATTTATACACAATATAAAATAAAGTTCGCTGTCCGTGTATCATAGGTTTGCTTCCAAGGGAACCCATGCATGGATTTTAATAGGCTTTTACTAATTATAAGCCGTTTGAAGGGTGGTTTTTTATTAACGAAAGTCGTAATTAACGAAATCGTACCGGAAATGTCTTAATTGGAACGTTTTCTCCCACTTTATTAAACGGGGTTCAGGTATACCTATAGTGGGAAGATTGGGCCAAGCTCATTTGATTTTAGATGAAATAAGTTTTTCAGGTTTGTGGGTCCAAATTTAAAAAAATAAAAAAAAATTTTTTTGTAATATTTTCATAAAGAAAAATTTTTGAACAGAAAACCCCTTCAAAAAAAATAGTTTGGAACAATATTTTAAAAAATATAGATATTATAACTTTTAATAACAAAATAGATGTACTTAAATAAATAGCCTTAGATTATTTATTATTACTTAAATTTCAAACATTTTGAAAAATTTAAATTTGTAATATAACAACTAAAAAAAATTAAATTGGGGTTTAAAATTTTTTTACAATCCTTACCAGGTGCAAAGAAGTTGTTGGCGGTGAAAAGTTTAAAACAGGTAGCAAAAAAAGTAGGATTTTGTTCATTAAACAAAATATGTAAATTTGCTAAAGTGGATTGTTTAAAAACCAATGATAAATAAAAAAACATTTACCTAGGGGGAAAAATTTTATTATTTTTATTTAAAGAAAGGTACAATTTTCCTATTTCACGGTTTTCAAAATTACCGGCACCCGGTCACTAATTGTTTACGTTGACATTCCTTAAGATTAGAATTAAATGAACGATTAACAATGTGAATATGAGAATAAGACTTAATAATAATAATGATTTTAATTTTATATAGAATTAAAATTGTTTCGCCGAATAGCGACGGAACACATTTCAATCAATTTAGTCCCAAACCAAATTAAACTTAACAATACCAATGAAAAAACAATGTACAAGTCACGCGCCGACCGTACTACGCATGTCAGTCCACTGTTGGTCCACACGGTTCCTAATCCCAGTCGAGTACTGATATGACCGTTCTGTGACGATCCTTGGACCGTCACAGCTTCACTTGGAACGCTTTCGAAACCGTGCTGTGAACGGTCACAGCTCACTTGGAACGCGTTTTACATAATGCGCATGATCAGTACCGTTCCTGAACGGTTTCTGCGTCACTTGGAACAAACCTAATTACTGCTAATCTCGGGAACCAATGCATGGATTTCAATGAGGCTTTTACTATATTATAAGGCATCGCTTTAAGAAGGTTTTAGTGTAGGTATACACTAACATTTATTAACAGAAAGTTGAATAATTAACGAAAATCTGATATGGAAAGTGTATGTTCAATAATGAGTCACACGTAGTATACTTCTCCCACTATTAATAAAGGCGGGGTCAGAAGCTGGAGGGGGTACCTATAGTGGGAATGAATGAAGGCCAAGCTGCATAGATTTATAGATGAATCACTAGAGCATTCGAGTTTCAGCGCCATCTATTACGTGGGCACCCAACTATTTGCAATGAAAAATAAAAAAATATTTTTTTTTGTAATATTTTCATATGAAAAAGTTATAATGTAACATGTAATAACCCTTTAACAAAAAGAAAAAAGTTGTTTTCTTTAAGAATATTGATTAAAAAATATAAAATTATAACTTCAATAACAAAATACGAGGGAGTAACAACAAAAATTAAAATAAAAAACTAAATTAAGATTATTTATTATATGGAACAATTAAAGTTGTACAATTTACGATTATAAATAAGAAAATTACAAATTTAGATACAAATGTAACAACTACAGAAATAATTAATTGGTGTTATTGTTTTACATTATCCTTTACTTCAGGTTAAAGTTACAGTTGTTTTGGGCGATATGCAATGTTTTATAAATCAAAGTTCAATACGTCTTAAAATTTAAAAGAAATCATTTTTGAGACTTGCCTGTTCTATTGATGAATAAATATACTGTAATTATTTTCTATGTGATATTTTTTATAAAACCAATCGTATAGTAAGAAAACACTTTACCGAAAGTAGTGGACAAAGAACTTTTCCATTTTTGTATTTTTTCCTTTTTTTTTTAAATGATAACGGGTATCAGCTTTTCACATATTTTCACGGTTTTCATTAAAGTTACCGGCACCCGGCTCACATACACTTATGATGTTTACGTTCGCACGGATTTCCCCTTTAACAGCATTCTATGTTGTGCAACCCTCTGTACGACCTTTTACATCGCCATCTATTACGTGGGCACTCAACTATTTCACATACTGAACACCCTATAGTCAAGCCGTTTATATGTACTTGCCCAACGTGGGCATTTACGCGTATTTATTGACAGAATATACTTTATACTATTACATAATATTAAGCCGCCAAAGTTATGCAACGGGACGCGATTCCAAAAAAAAAATAAAAAAAAATTTCATTGAAACTACTATTTTAACCGGTTGTGGCAGTGTTGAAACCATTTTATTACCAAGAATCCCATTGATTCCAACGGATTTGCCATTTAACTTCAAACGTGTTCAATTTCCAGTTAGACTCTGCTTCGGTATGATCATCAATAAAGCACAAAGCCAGATCCTCAACGTAGCTGGAATTGAATTAAGAACAGAATGCTTTTCCTATGGACAGCTATATGAGGCATTGTCCTGTCTGTGCAACATCAAGGAAAAATCGGTAGGTACGTATTATATAAGGAGGGAAAAACCACGATTGTTGTTTATCAAGAAATTTTTTAATAGTAAAAAAATTTATTTTCGGGCGAAATCGGGACGAACAGCTATTATTATACGTATATGTAAATTTAATAGTAATAATAACAATCAGCTTTAACTAATTTAAAACTCACTAAAGACGTGTTTCGATGAAACATGTTTAAATACGAATAAAGAAAACAGTATAAATGTTTTAACCAACTTTCATAACAAAATCTCAACAATTGTTAAACATTTATACTGTTTTCTTTATTCGTATTTAACTAATTTATTTACACTACTTCTCTATTACAATGTACTCTTCGTAACTTTTAACTCTCGCCCCCAGCACGGGTAAGTGCCTGTTGCGCAAACGTGTCTTGTGTCGCTGCGCGCACCCCCTATGTGGCCATCATGCGTTCAGGGTGTGGACAGGCACACAGGGCTGTAGGTAGGTAGTAAATGAGCAAAAATTTCAGTCTCTTTGTCTATGTGTAGTGATATCACTAAAACGGTACCATATTGTAGCGACCAGTGACACAGTACGTGTGCGCGATAACAATTTGTGGCATGTACTTGTTATCGCTAACATGCTTACGGCGTAAACACCGCACACGGTACTTTTCGTGTCATCAACTTACAAGATGTAAATCATTCTCCGGTGACAAGTAACAAGTTCAATTCTGGAATAATCGAGGACTTTCTTATTATTACTCATCATTCGGGAATACTCAGGATTTCTTCGAGTTCCTGTCTAGAAAGTTCGAAAGGTGTATATATAGTGATCATCTTTGGACCGAAAAACAGTTAGTTGTAAGAAAGCATCAGTGCGCGAATTAAAACCGATAATAGACAAAGTGATATAAATAAATTGTAATATAAATAAGTGAATTGTTGTGATATAAATGGTAGTTCTAAGTTAGTGTTTAAGTGTTATAAATAGTGTTAAATAAATAATCGTTTAAATAAATACTTTGACTAGAAAATTCGTTACAATTGGTGTCAGGTGTGGGGTCTGCGAATCGATCCCCAGAGAATTTTCTAGTGTAATAAAAATACAAAATAAATAAAAATGCCAAAAAAATTGTTCGAGTTGAAAGTCGCCGAATTGAAAAGCGAACTGGAAGAACGAGACGAAGATGCGTCTGGTACTAAGAACATCCTACAGAAACGGCTCGAGGAGGCTTTGATACAAGAAGGTTTCGATCCCAGCACATATGAATTTGAGGACGAATTTGAAAAGAAATTGGAAAAGAAACTAAAGGAGAATCTTGAGGAATTAAAGGAAAACTCAAAGAATCTGGAAGAAAAATTAGAAAAATTCGAAGGAAATTTGAAAGAAGAGCTGGGAAAATTCGAAGAAGAAACAAGAGCAGAATTAAAAGGAGTAAAGGTTGAACAAGAAGAAATAAACAAAAAGCTGGGGACTTTCGACGAAAGATTGGCTCAAATGGAAGAAATGTTTCTGAATCCGGAAAGACGAGAGATCAGTCACCAACTTACGGAAAAGAGACATAGAGCGGTTGACGGCAAAGAAATCCCCGACGTGAAAGAAGAACAGGTCATATCATCCAAAGTGCATATGAAGCTACCAACGTTTGACGGAAAAACATCATGGACCATGTTTTTGACGCAATTCGAAGTAGCTGCAAAAGCTTACAAATGGACGTTAGAAAAGAGAGCTTCTTCACTTGCCCTTGCTCTGAGTGATGGTGCTGGCGAAATTTTGAACACGTTACCACCGGAAGAATTACTAGACTACCATCGGCTAGTAAAAAGATTAGAGATGCGATACGGCCAAGCACATCTGACGGCTGTGTACCACGTACAGTTAAAGAACCGACGACAGAAGACAGGGGAAAGTCTTCAGGAATACGAGGCGGATATCGCACGGTTAGTCCGGCTCGCCTATCCGGGTACGGCCGACGATACCCTGGAAAGATTGGCCGTCGACGCGTTCATTGACGGACTAAAGGACGACGAAATACAACAGCGACTCCGACTGGACCGGCCGAGGACTTTGGTTGACACATTGGCCCGCGCACTGGAATACGACGTCGTCAAACAGGCATCGCAACGACAATGTCGAGTGCGAGAATTAAAAGAAGAGTCAGCCGGTCGGGACGAAAGATTGGATAGACTGGAAGAGATGATCCGCCGAGTAACGACTAAAATAGAAAGGAAGCCCAGACAAGTCAGGTGCTGGGACTGTGGAGAGAAGAGAGGTGAGAAGCAGCTGTAAGAGCGAGAGATCTGCTTCTCAAGAAGATAAGCCCCGCGTACAGGAGAACTAGTCAGGGTCAGCGCGGCGGGGCAAACGTCGATCCCGGAGCAAGAAGCCCCCGGTCTTATTGCACTGACAAAAACCTGAAAGACAAAGCTGATAGCCTTTTTCTTACGGGACATATAAATGGAAAACGGTGTTCGTTCCTATTGGATACCGGAGCAAGCAGGAATATTATACGAGCCAACGTGATGACTACAAGTAAGCTTCAACCGACCCAATGGAAGCTACGTACGGCCACCGGGGAAATGGTAAATGTCCATGGTGAAAGCCACGTTAAGATCCGCATAGGAAAGACCTTCTTCCGACACTGTGTGCTTGTGGCCGAAATTGAAGACAACGTCATTCTAGGCTTGGACGTGTTTCGGAAATACGACTTTTGCCTGAGTTTCATAAGAAAAGTCGTGACCTTAAACGGAGAAGAGTTCAAGCTAACTACTTAGGACACTGTAACATCTCAATCCAGAAAGCTACAAGCAAGAACGGAAGACACGCAACGCCTACCAGAAGCCTTGACGAAATTGTGCCAGGAAGCAGGTGGAAAATGTAATCCTAACCAACGACATAAAATAAAAGGATTACTAAAAGAATTACAAGACGTCTTTGAAGTAGAAGGTGGCAAGAAGGGGCGAACCAACGTCGTCCTGCACAAAATCAATACTGGCGAGGCACAACCCATCCGTCAGCGACCCAGGAGACTACCACTGGCCAAGCGAGAAGAGGCTGAGAACATTATCAGTGAAATGCGAAGGGATGGGGTAATAGAACCTTCTACTAGCCCTTGGACATCGCCGGTAGTCCTCGTCAAGAAAAAGGATGGCTCGACACGCTTCTGTGTGGACTACCGCCAATTAAACAATGTTACGAAAAAAGACAGCTACCCCTTACCACGAATAGATGACACCCTGGATACACTGTCAGGGTCGACGATATTTTCCACCTTAGACCTCAAGAGCGGATACTGGCAAGTGGCTTTGGACAGGGATGCCAAAGAGAAGACAGCGTTTTCCATTGGAACGGGGCTGTGGCAGTTCAAGGTGATGCCGTTCGGGTTGTGCAACGCACCAGCCACCTTTGAGCGACTGATGGAAACAGTCCTGGTTGGCTGAATTGGGAAGACCTGCCTGGTATACCTCGACGACATCATCGTAGTCGGGAAGGACTTCAACGACCATCTGAAAAATTTGGAGGAAGTTTTCCGAAGACTTCGTGATGTCCACCTAAAACTGAGCCCCAAGAAATGTCAGCTATTCCAAGAGACCGTCAACTACCTGGGGCATGTAGTATCCGGAGACGGCGTTTCAGTCGACCCACAGAAAATCAAGGCCGTACAAGAGTGGCCTGTACCTGCTGACGTCCATCAAGTCAGAAGTTTCCTTGGACTCTGCACCTATTATAGACGTTTTGTTCCTGGATTTGCTAAAATTGCTAAGCCACTGACTCGACTCACAGAAGAAGGTAGATCATTTTGTTGGGAGCAAGACTGCCAAGCTGCCTTTGAAGAACTAAAGAAAACCCTCTCGTCTACACCTGTATTGAGCAATCCCCTACCGACTGGAAAGTTTGTCCTGGACACCGACGCTAGCAACATTGGAATTGGCGCGGTCCTGTCACAAATACAGAATGGTGAAGAAAAAGTGATCGGCTACTTCAGCAGAACTCTGTCCAAACCAGAACGGAATTACTGCGTAACCAGACGCGAATTGTTAGCCGTAGTAAAAAGTGTGGAGCATTTCTACAAATACCTCTACGGAAGAAAGTTTTTGCTACGAACCGACCATGCCGCGTTGAAATGGCTGCTAAATTTTAAGAACCCCGAACCCGGCGAAGACGTGGCTGGAGAAGATTACGTCAGTGAACTCAGAAGACGATTGGACGACATCCATGACGAGATACGTTCCCATATGCAGATAGCCAGTGACCGGATGAAGGACGCATATGACATTAAGGCCACTGATGGAGGATTCCATGAAGAAGATTTGGTGTGGCTTTATAATCCGAAGCGTCAAAAGGGTCTTTCGCCGAAGCTGCAACAAGATTGGGAAGGCCCCTATAAAGTTATCAAACGAATCAATGACGTAATCTACCGAATTAGACGTACTCCCAATGGAAAACCAAGAGTAGTCCACTTCAACCGACTGGCTCCATATGCTGGGGACAACCACGAGGAAGCTCGAGTTAGAGTTGTGCAGGCTCGATCGCCAGAGCCCCAGTACGAAGAATTTATGGCCGAACAAAGCTTACACCGTAAAGGCCGATTTGGAGTCACCACCGAAGTTCAGCAGGACTTATTCGCCGTCCCGAAAGAATACTCGCTGGCTCATTGTGTGGCAAGGGATTTGGACATGAGCCGTGGGATTGCCACGGTCTTTCGGAAAAAGTTTGGGCGACTACCGATGTTACTCGACCAGGCCAAAGATGGAAGAAAAGTATTGCAGTTACTCGATGGGACCCAATCCATCTTCTATCTAGTCACCAAAAGCAAGTCGTCGGAGAAGCCTACCTACCACTCCTTATGGGACTCCCTTATAGAACTAAGAGAGCAATTGCTACACGCTAACATCCTGAAGCTAGCAATACCGAGGATCGGATGTGGACTCGATGGGCTGGATTGGAGGGTGGTCAGAAACATGCTGGAGGTTTTGTTCCGATACACTGGTATAGAAATCTTGGTGTGCGCCGGAAATCCACGACGAGGACCGTCACCATTGAAGACCGTCGACTGCCATTTCCACTTGACAACCGGATGCCGAAGCGGATCCACCAGCAAGTACCGGCATGATCCTCTGAAGGAACGGCAGAATGTGATCCGGGACGAATCACCCTTAAGGAGGGGGTAGTGTAGCGACCAGTGACACAGTACGTGTGCGCGATAACAATTTGTGGCATGTACTTGTTATCGCTAACATGCTTACGGCGTAAACACCGCACACGGTACTTTTCGTGTTATCAACTTACAAGATGTAAATCATTCTCCGGTGACAAGTAACAAGTTCAATTTTGGAATAATCGAGGACTTTCTAATTATTACTCATCATTCGGGAATACTCAGGATTTCTTCGAGTTCCTGTCTAGAAAGTTCGAAAGGTGTATATATAGTGATCTTCTTTGGACCGAAAAACAGTTAGTTGTAAGAAAGCATCAGTGCGCGAATTAAAACCGATAATAGACAAAGTGATATAAATAAATTGTAATATAAATAAGTGAATTGTTGTGATACAAATGGTAGTTCTAAGTTAGTGTTTAAGTGTTATAAATAGTGTTAAATAAATAATCGTTTAAATAAATACTTTGACTAGAAAATTCGTTACAATATGAAAAGTTTATTCCCTACACTAATAGAAAACTATCTTTTAATATAAAAAGTTACTATTAACAATAAAAAAAGGTTTAATAACACTTTGTATTAATATTATTAATAATAATACGAATTTTATAGTGTACAATACATTCTATACAATCGTAAACTAATGAAAAGTACAGGTACTTACCTAATACAAAATGTGTTGCATAACATGTAAAAGAATGTATGGTGATGTTTCATGAACAATATGCGAATACTATGTTAAGCATATTATTATGCTATTTCATCGTACCACATTTATCGATGCGTATAGAAAGTATTAATGAAGACAACATTTTACGAAAAATCTAAACTTTTTATTCAAATATTTTTTTTCACATTGGCACATAACAGCACATTTCGGGCACATTACAGAACTATAAGTTTAGTTTTGATAAAGTGATTTTGCGGAGCTAACTACATATCACATAAAGGATGTCTCAATAAAAATTAAATTTTTCAAGTAAATATTTTTTGTTTTAATGGCACATGATAGCACATCTTGAACACATTACAACACAATTGGTTTGGTTTTAATGAAGTGATGTTAAACATCATAAACAGGATCTTGTCATAAAAGTTAAGTTTTTTTTACGTAGCACATAATAGCACATTTCGGACACATTTTGGCACATATTCTTTTTTCTTTTAAATTCCAAAATTGTTGAGTGAACTTTATGGACATTTCAATAGTTATTCGTATACAAATAATTTCTGTGAAAGAGCATGAACATGTATCTAAGAATTATTAAATCCTCAATGATGAAGAACAAGCGAACAAGATGGTTGAACTTCCAGATTTGGATGTAGAGATCCACGTCTGAATGAGAGTGAGGTAATAATTAATTATTGGTTGGGGTGATACGAATAAATACATACGACCAAAAATACCATTTAGATCATATTGTTTCTGCAAATTTATTATAATAATTAACATAATAATAAAAAATATTTAAAACAGCTGAATTCTACGATTCGCCATGTTATTAAAAATGCGAAGAACTTCGTTCAGATCAACTCATTTTGTTCTTTTTTTTTTCAAAGGGCAAAAATAGCATACCATCTATTCTCTCGTGACCCTTTGACAGTCTTTGAGACCTATTGATTGCAGTTAAAGTTGAAAACGTAGATTCGCACACTGCAGTGCTACATCCTATAGTCGCCACAGATGCAAAAAGTTTATGTGTCTGAACGGCTCTCGTTGCCTGTACAAAACTTGGAATGTATTTTCCATTTGATCCTCGTTGTGACTCAAGTAAGCTTTAACCACACTAGCCTCTTCTCTTGATGGAATTTTCAGACTTGAAAAATTAGTTAAAACTGTAAATTGAACATGACAAAGTATTTTAATTATTAAATTTTTTCAAACTTACCCAAATTTTTCAGTGTAACCATTTTATCTACATCCAACTCATCGAGACTTGCAATCGAATTTATAAGATCATCGTTGTCCGAAAACTGTCTTTGTAATTCAGCAATTAGTATGTCCAACGTTTCGTCTTGTGTCAAAAACAATTAAAAGGAAATATTATTTTGGAAAAATATGAGCACTATGTGACAATATATAAACAAAATTTGTGTCTTTAGTTTTACAATCAGGTATATTTTGGCAAAAAAAATCTGCTATATATAAAATTGCATATTAAACCCTTTATTTCAACAAAATCCACCAAATTACAAACGTACAATGTATGTATATACATAGTTTAACCATCAGGCCACACAGTTTGTTCAATCCATGATACGTAATAGGAAACTCTTGTATAGACTGCCGGTGAGTTAGCAATTCCACAGGCTTTACATAATGATGTTATTCCTATTATGTAACAGGGTATGTTATTTCCTAATGAAATTTTACTTTGAAGAGGTCCTCCTGAGTCTCCCTAAAATATAAAAATTAATTCTATAAGTATACCTACCTTCATGTGAATCGTTTACTTTAATGCAATGAGCTTCTGAGATAAAGGAAACCTTGATAATAAGTAAGTAGTTCTTTTAGTCAATAATAATCATTTTTTTTTTGTTTATGTAAAAATAATTTTAAAAGGTAATTAGACTAAAAAGCCTTTTTGGAAAAAGTAAAACTACACTGACGCGCCATCTATCGTGAAGATCCTGTTTTGAAATGAACTACTCAACAGAGGTCGGTGCCAGTATATTTCATATACAGAGTGTGGCAGGTTTAATCAATAAGAAAAAGCATGGCTTGTTGGTACAAAATACAGCTAAAAAGTTTTAAAACATTTAACAATTAATGACAATTGAACACGCAAATCGTCTTGGAAAACTTGAACCTAAAACTTGTTTGAATGCAGTCATGTAGTAGTAGTAAGAGCCTTTATTGCAACAAAAAGTTATATACACATCTCCACACACAAAAAAGAACATAATTTATTATCCAACCTATAAATTTTTAGTATTATACATATAAACTAATCACTTCCCTCTCTCTTATAATCATTTTTCCTGTATTTTCCCTCCCCCTCTTTCCACATCTCTCCTTTTTTAAAAATTGCTTCAATAGGGTCAGACTACTACCATCCGCATTTATTATCCTTCCAAGTTCCTCCCTCTCATTCTTCCCCATTACTTCTTCTAATACATGCTCCATTGATTCACTCTTCTCTCCACATACTCTACACAATCTTTTACTTTCTTCCATCCAAAACTTATTTTCATTACAGTCATTCCCAATTCTGAATCTAGCTATTATCTCTATACTTTTTTCTTCTCTTAGATATCCTGGCACCTCATCCTCTTGCCATTCTACCCCTCATACCTTTCGCGTACCTATCTTGATTCCCAAATTTTTCTCAAATTCTCACCTCTTACTATTTCATTACATCTTTTCCCCACCATCCTACTAACATTCAATCCCTTTCCTCTCCACTCTTCCATTTGTTCTTTACTTAATGCCATTTCTGTTAAGGCCTTCTCCCTTTCCACATCATTTTTATTTTTTTTCCTACCCCCAATATCTTTTTCTTCCATATCTCTTTTCTTAAATCCCCTTCCGGTAATTCCCCCAATTTTGCTTCGTATCGTACTGCCCTTCTTCTTGTATCTTCCACCATTTTCCCACATTTTGTTTCCCTTCTTAATATGAAGTTTGGGGTAATTCTTTCTAAAGTCAAAACCCATTTTATATACCTTTTATAAATATTTTCTACTATTCTATACTCTTTCCATCCCCATATCTCGACTCCATAAAAAACTATACTTTTTACTAACGTTTTAATTAGTACCACCCTTCTTTCCCAGTTATTTCTGCACAATTTTTGTCCTATTCTCCATATTTTCCCCAGCAATGCATTTGCTTTAGCTGCTTCGTTACTTATGTGCACATCGTCTTTGTTGTTTTCTGTCAGCATGTACCCCAAGTGGTTGCATTTTTTTACCCTTTCTATCACATTCCCTTTCCATCTCATTTCCTCTTTCTCTTTTTTTTTCCTACCTCATACTTCACCAAAAACTATTATTTTCGTTCTTTTCACCATTCAACTGTAACCATTTTTTTTCCAAGTATTTTTCTATTTTTTTTTTGTCATTTCCCCCATTGCACCCCAACTTGTTGCAATTAACGCTATATCATCCGCGTACGATATTGTCCATATCTTTTTCCTTCCTATCACTATTCCCCCCTCATTTACTTTACTTATTTTTTCTTCTAAATCACTTATATATATGAATGCGGTCCTGTATAAAAGTAATTAAAGTAATTGTTATTGTGGTGCGATGGAAATTGTTCGCATTCGCATACGTATTGATGATCTGTTCTTATCAGTTAACTATCAGGTAACAAGTCGAATGCACATGTAAAAATAAATACCTGCCTTACATAAAAGGTGTTGAAATTGTCCACCGTTAGCTTTAATACAAGAATTACAGTGGCATGTCCAATTTCGCCTAATTTTATCCTACATAATGGAAGTGTGCCTAGTAAGCATTGCTAATGTCAATTGGTAATTCTTCAACCATGGCAATAGACGATCCGTACACCAATTCCTTTACATGGTCCCATAAATAAAAATCTCGCCGTCGCGAGAAAATTCTGTCCGAAAGTTCTCATACTCGATGTGTACTGTGCGAGGGTGTTCCATCCTGAAGAAATCACATCGATGCTCGTACAGCTAATGGTACGTTCTCCAAAAGCTCCGAAAATTCGGCATATATCGGTCCTACCAGCCTGCTATTAATAAAGAATGGCCTCAGAAGAGTATCACCCCACAGTAGCAGCCCACAAGCTCAACGAAAAGCGATGTAGGAAATGGGGTTCCCGAATATCATGAGGATTTCATCTGCCCAAATGATGTAATAATATATGTACTGTATGCGGAGTTATTTGTTGCTGTAGTGCAACTCGACGAAAATTCCTCGTGGGGTCTTCTTCAATAAGCTGCAGGATCACATCTTCCCTCTCATAATTAACTTGTTGCCCACGGTCGTCAGCCCTCGCAACACTCCCGGCACCACATAAAGGTGTACTGCATTGTTTGCGGAATTGGTACAACCGGGAAATTCTCTCCATAACACAACATCATTTCTGTTAATTCTAAGAATTTAAAAGCTCTACGTTCAATATACTCCAACACCACACATTTCCTTTCATAAACTATTACATTAATTAGTAAAGTAAGAAATTTTTGGTTTTTACAATTTGGTCAACGTTGGCTCGATTTCTCCAGATGTTGTTTATGTTAACGAGACGGTAAACCCTTAGGTATGCGACCCTCCCTTTTCTTTTATAAACATAGGCACTTTGTGTGTTTGTTAGAAAATGTTGTTTCTTTTATTTTCAAAAAGGTGATTTATCTTACAGGGTGACCACCAATTTTACTTTATCAACCAACTGTAAGTTGTTTACGTTATTTATTTATGAATTTGCATTACAATATAATATTCTTCGTTGACCCTTAGTGCTATGTTTTTGAGTATGATGCCAGTTGACCCTTCATAATCTGCTAATCATATGCATGGTTATTCACGCTATACAGCACGGAATATTATCGCCAAAACGTTAAAATTTCAAAAACTCTAACGTTTGGATTATATAGGGGTTTATTATGGTTACCTTTTAAAATTATTTTCATATTATACAGGGTGTTCAAAATGCCCTAAAAGTATCAAACTTATGTTTTTTTAAATGGAGCACCCTGTATATTATTGTATTTTTGGATTGTTCGATCAAAATAAGTGTTTGTTTTGATAAGGTTTATAACACCTTAACCTTAAGGATTTTTAAACAATTTGAATTTTATCAAAATCTAACTTAATTTTTATGTATCAAATACTTAAGAACTAATTCAGTTATGTAAACGACATTTACAATGAAGTGTAACAATAGATCATATTTTATATCGCAATTATAATAAACTCGTCATCTTATACTTAACTATGAACTTTAAGGGGTTGTAACTTGATTAATTTAAATGGAACGCCATTTTTTTTTAACATACCAGAAGATGTATTTTTTAATTACCTATCGATTGGTATTAGGGTGTTCATAAGCTATGTCTTCGCGTTTTTTAAGGAAACGCTAAATAATCGTTTTATGTGCCATTTGGAGTTTTTTAAATAAAAGTTCCAATGTATCTAGTTGCCTTTGGTGATTATTGTCAGATGTTAGATATTATTTATTATTATCCTTGGGGAATGTTATAAGAATTGTTTATTGGCTTTTCGAGTTTATGCTCAAAGGTTTCCAGAAAGAAAACATCCTAAGCCAGCCGTTTTAAAAAGATTATTAAAACTATTTCAGGAAAGCGGAAATGTCACTTACCATATAACAACCCATTACAAGAAAATCAGTCACTGAAGATGAAGAAAATGTCTTTATGGTAGTCGGATCAGTTATCGAAAATCCCAATATTAGTCAAAATCAGATTTCCAAAAATACAGAACATATAAGCCAATCAAGTATTTCAAGCATTCTTTAAAAAACACGGTTTTTATCCTCGTAAAATTCAGCTTTGTCAAGAACTTTATGGAAATGATTTTGATAACCGAACTGAATTTTGCATGTGGGTTTTGGATAGTGTCAGAAAATGAAAATTTTTTCGATAGAGTGTAAAAAATTCTTTTAACATTCCCCAAGGATAAAAATCATATCAATACGCTCCTCTTTTGAATAAATTTTTATTTTGAATAAGCAATACCTCAATAATAAATAATAACATCTGACAATAAACACCAAAGGCAACTAGATACATTGAAACTTTTATTTAAATACTCCAAATGGCGCATAAAACAATTATTTAGTTTCCTGAGAAAACGCGAAGACAGCTTATAAACACTCTAATACCAATCGATAGGTAATTAAAAAATACATCTTCTGGTATGTTAAAAAATATGGCGTTCCATTTAAATTAATCAAGTTACAATCCCTTAAAGTTCATACTTAAGTAGTATTAATTTTTGGACACCCTGCATAAGATGACGAGTTTATTATAATTGAGATATAAAATATGATCTATTGTTACACTTATTGTAAATTTCGTTTACATAACTTAAATACTTCTTAAGTATTTGAAACATGAAAATTAGGTTAGATTTTGATAAAATTCAAATTATTCAAAAAACCTTCAGGTTTAGGTGTTATAAACCTTATCATAACAAACACTTATTTTGATCGAAAAATCCAAAAATGCAATAATTTACAGGGGGTTCCATTAAAAAAAACATAAGTTTGATACTTTTAGGACATTTGGAACACCCTGTATAATATGAAAATAATTTTAAAAGGTAACCATAATCGACCCCTATATAACCCAAAAGCTAAAGTTTTTGAAATTTTCATATTTTGGCCATAATATTCCGTGCCGTATAGCGTGAATAACCCTGTATAGAGTGGGTACTGTGTGAGTTGGCCCTTAGTAGCCTGCTTAGTGAAGGTATGCTGTTAGACTATTTACTAGTGATGTCAATATTGTAATGATTCGTTACTCAATACTCGTTACTTGGTAGTAATCGTAGTAATCGAGTACTACTTTGGGAAAGTAATCGTTACCGATTACTTTTAGTTATACCGCGTCCCATCGGTACTCTCGCTACTGTTCGGTACATTAGTCGTAGGAGTCGTAAGACGAAGTAATCGAGGTTATCGATATGCCATGCCAGTTCGATTATCAATATTATTTTGTGCAGGATATGGGAACAAAAAAATGTACCATGTACTTGTTATATTCAATATCCATATTATGTACCTAAGTACATATCTAGGTATATAATATGATGTATGGGTGAAAATGAAACAGAACGAAGACTCTATGACAAAGACAAGCTCGTGCTTAAAGGACTACTTGCACCATTCATCGTGTTATTATTTTATTATAAACATGTAGATCAGCATCGCGTCGTCGTTTGCGTCAACATACGATAATATAAATATCTGTATTTATAGTTACGTATAATTTAGGTACTAGGTACAATGTTAAAAAATGGCTTGTTGAGTTTTATTGATTTATAAAGAGAGCTGCACTTTTCTTATTGTTATTATTATAAAACTAAATTTCTATTGAACTATTTATTTTTTATTTAGGAATAAAAGATAATACATAAAAAGGGAATAACATAATTATACATATAGGTACATATTACCGATTATTTATTGGTAATCGCCGTTACTGTGGATCGTACCTAGGTAAACGATATTATGTATTACAGAAAAAGTAACGAGTATTTGTAACGATTACAAAGTAACGAGTATTGATTAATAAAGTAACTGGTACTAACGAGTACCAAAAAGTAATCGTACTTGACATCACTACTGTTTACCATGGTAGATACTCTAGACTAGCTTGATTTATTTCCAAGGAGGTATTTCGCGAGTTGACCCTTAACACATGTGATTCGGAAAATGATTGAAATGCAAAGATGTCAATTATTATTTTTATAGTCATTTTGTTTAATTTTTCTATAGGTTTAATTTGTTGTTCATATTTTCTATATACGTAATTTCGTTTGTTTGTTATTATTCAAATATGAAGATTACTTGCCATTTTTATAAAATAACTTTCCTCCTTTTATATTAGATTAAAAAAAAATCTTCGTGACTATTTTTCTACGCCCAGTAAAATATTTAAAATTGCGCATTAAGTATTTAAACATCAAAAACTCAAAAAATAAATCGAATTGAAAGTGGAGCATTTACAAATTAAAATTACATTAAATCGTATAAAATAATTAATTTCTAATCCACTTTCGTTATTAAGCAAATTACTATCACACTAAACATCTATCACCATACATCGACAACTGATCTTAACCTTCTGACCAGAAACCTTAGCCGGAAATTTCCGTGATTGTTTGTATAATTAACAGACGATCGATATTACTCATGTGCATTTCATCTCAAAGCTGCAACTAATTTTAGATTGCCAACAACTTCATTACTTTAAAGACTACGCCAAAAAGGTTTGTATTTTATTTTTATAAATGGGAGGTTTCTGAACTCTCTTCATTGGGGAAACTGTTTCCAGCCCTATTTTTCTCCTTCCTGGATACATATCGCGTGTTAAAAATACTATTTGTGGATTAACCTCAAAAATTTCCTCTCCTCCCAGCTATATCTCCCATATACCCCACATGTACTGTGACCTCTTGTCAAATTTCATATCGTTAAAAATTAACTTACTTTGTTGAGTAATACTATTCAGTTTCCACTGGATTTGAAAGATTAGTTTTGCAACAGACCAACGTTTCATTTCCATAACGGCCACACACATCAGGTATTTTACCTCCATGGATTACTTCTAAAGCAGCAGTGCACTGGAACGTATAAAGGCACACTCCATCTTCTCCCGTACTCAACTTACAAGGATCGTCTGAAAGTCATTTAAAACTCTTGCTTTATCCATTTCATTATTTATGTTAGATAAGGTATATCATTTATTACCTTCACGTATATGTAGCGAGGTGGCTGAGTAGGTTATCTCAGTTGGTACTGTAGATGGACTACTTGGTTGGGTCACTAAAGAAGTGGCTGTGGTTCCAATAGTCGAAGGTGTTTGTAGAGTGGGTGAAACCACTGTGGAAGTTGACGATGGGGGTGCTTCAGTTGATGCTGTAATACCTAAAGGATGGTTACATAACAACAATACGGAAAATACAATGTTTCGAAATTAAATGTGCACAATAAATAATATGTCAAAGAAATAAATGAAGTGAGCTTCTAGGGTGGCTCATGGCCATGAGCACTAACCATACTATGGGAGGGAACAGGCCATTAAAATGTTAATGACAGTTATTTTGTAAGATAAAAGCCGAAGGGTTTCTTTTCTATGGTTCCATTTTAAGTCTCTTCAATGGATGAAGCAACGCAAGTGAAGTTTATGGATATAATGCCCTAATTTAGGCAGTGCTTTTCAGGTGTATTCAATATTTCAGTAAAAGGACAATCTTCGACTTCTTCTGTTGAAGATAACATTGAATGTATGAAATTAATGTATGAAACTTTTTGTGTTTTCTATTCGCCCTTTCAATCTTTGGATACTAATGATAATTAAATTTTAAAATTTATTTGCATTTATAATATTTTTGGAATTGTGCCTATCCTCTCAAAATTGCTGATACATCAGTAAAATCTTCTGAAAGCTAGATGAACCCGTTTGTCAAACGTGCGGTTTCTTGGCCATGGGCATTGACTGTACCATGGGAAGAAAAGAAAAAGACTATGAAGCGGAATGACAGTTTTAGTCTCACCAATCAATTGAATAACAATGCTGAAATTGGTTTTGGTATAGAACATAGGAACGTCTTTTAGAAAATTGATAAAATCTTGAAACGATCATCATAATATTGAACGTGAACAATTTCTTGGCATTCTAATCGCCCTTTTGATAGCTGATGATGAATTAAATTTTGAAAACTAATTTACGCATACGATTCTATCACAACATTTTTGGAGTCTTAAAATAACGGATACATGAGTTACTGAGATAGACTGAATACCGCTTCATTTGGAAGCTGGAAGAACTTCGTTCAAACTTGTGGTTTTTTGGCCATGGCCACTGACCGTATCACGGGAGGATAAAGTCTATTGAAGCGCAATAATTGACCATAAGTACCATTTTTAGTCCCTTTAATAAACGGAACAAACTGATTTTGGTGGAACTTAGGAAAAAAACTGATTAAATGTAGAAATATGTTTGTGGTATAACGTTCTAAAGAAACGGTCTCTTTAGGGTGCATTCAATGTTTCAATTTTCGATTTCTATATTGATGATTTTAGTTTCTTGTGTTTTCCAATCGACCATTTGGTGTCTGGATGACCGATGGTGAATTAAAATTTGAAAACTCATTTGCATATGTGGAAGCTGAAAGAACTCCGCTCAAACTTGTAGTTTCTTGGCGATGGATCTTAACTGTACCATTAGAAGAAAAAGACCATTGAAGCTCATTTTTGTTTCGTCAATGAATGGAACGGCACAAATTAAATGATTTTTGGTAAAACGTGAGAAAATCTCTCAAGAAATTGATGAAATTTTGAGGACAGTTTATGGATATAAGGTCCCAAATAAAACAGCTTCTTTTAAAAGCATTCAGTGTCTCAGTCAAAGTCTAGAACGATCTTCGATTTTCTGTGTTGATCAAAACGAGTACCGTTTCATTCATTTTTGCGATGCTTATTCATTGGTCGGAAGATGATAAATTTAATTTGGAAAATTTATTTATACATACGATTTTCAGTATTAAAACTTCTTTTTGGAAGTATCCATCGTCTAAAAGTTGCTGATGTTTAGCGAAAGCTGAGATGGACTGAATTGTGCTTTATCTGGAAGCGGGGAGAACTGTGATCATACCTATGGTTCCTTGAAAGGGTCACTATTGGTGGCGGTTTCTAATTCTAGTGAGTGTAACGTTTGGCGGAGACTATAAAAAGTGTAATTATGTGATAAATGAAAAGCCCGATTTTGAGGAAGCCTTTCATAATGAAAACGGAGACAATAAGACAAGTGTCCAATACATTTTTAAAGAATAATAGATCGATATGGCATCATAAATTTTGCTACCCCGGTTCGCAAATTTATTAAAATAACTGTGTGTAAAGAACCACAAGGAAGGATTCAGAAGTCTTACCCAATTCTGACAGAGCCGTGTAAAGATTTATTGGAGCATTTTTACAGCAAATCTGCTCTGACTGGCTGCTTTCACAGTACACAGGAGGGAACCATTGGTTTTCTCTTGAACAACTGGAAGAAAACATGCAACTTCCAACTTCTCCGTTCGGAAGAGTACATGATTGACCCAGAAAATTTACTTCGTTGAAAGGTGGTGGAGGTGGGAATGGTCGCTTGCCATTTATTTCACAGCAAACATACACCTCCGTTCCAGTTTTTCCACAAACTACTGGACGAATTCCTTGGGTAAATAGCAAAGCAGCGTTTTGGCATTGTGCAAGTGCTCGACATTCCCCGCGATTTCCATCTGGTAATCTGCATGAGTCTTCTACAAATATTAGAATATTTGGAAGGTCTATTTGGTATTATGCCCAAATATGAACTTACGTCGTTGAGAGTTGGGTCTTTGGGGATAGGGTTTCATATTGGGGCCAGGCCGTTTTTCTTCACAAATAATCGCTGACAGTCCTGGGCCGACTGGTTGCTGGCTTTGTACACAGTTAAAAACTTCAACATTCATATCGGTGTAATGGCGACTTTGGCGACGAACTCCTAAGTGTTGGTTTATGTTTTAAAGATTTTGAAATACCCACATATTTTGAGAGTCTTCCATAACAATAAATTTAATTTGGTTAAATAAATACAAAATATAATTTTATTTTATAACAGAAAAGTTATGAAAACATTTAAAAAATGAGCTGTAAGTTTATAATCAGCATTCTGACGTTGATTTGGTACTTGTTGATTTCCGATAGCAAAACAGAAACTTATGACTTTGTTGGTTAAGAGCTAGATTAATAATTCATCACAAATGATGCAGAAAACGCCATCTACAAGGATTTTCCGCCACATAACAGATCTATAATTATTTAGGAACTTGCAATACCTGCAGATGGCGTTTAATGCACTGTGCGTGGTTTTTATGGAATTATATTCTATTTTCTATGTGTGCTCTTATATGAATGTTTAGTATGCTTGCATAAAGCCATAATGGGTTCTAGTAGGTATGCTGTACAAAATATAAACATAAAAATCTTCTAAAACTACGAAGAATTATACTAATAAATTGATTTCTACAAAAAAGGAGACATAAGTAAGTAGTTGAAAATTCTTTTTTCTTATTTTAATCATTCACATTTATGGAGATATGTAGATAATATGAGTCAAAAAATATGGACATAGATGTAAAAAGGAAGTTTGCAAGCTTATCGAAAATGTACATATAAAGCCAAAAACAAACATTTGCAGGTGATTTTATGGACTAATCGTAATTCATATATATTGAAAACTTACTTTGTAAGCTAATTCCCGAAGAAATTGCCTCTGACGGTGTTTTCACTATCAGTGGACTTCTATTACAGCAGGTGAGGGCTTCGGTACCTTCAAAACCGCATAGTTTTGGGGAACCACCCTGCTGTATGAATTTTATGGCACTTTTACATTGATGCACAAATATGCATTCGCCTTTTTCGCCAGTTGGTGTTTCACAAATATCACCTTTAAAAGAAAAAGAAAAAATATCGACTTACTCATTTTTGTAGTGTACAAGTTAAATGTAGAATAAAACATAACGAATCAGATGATTATATGTATAGACGTAAGGGATTTAGGTTTCTTTAAAACAAAAAAGCGGGAGCGTGGGACCAATACCTAGACACCCTTATAACTCAAAAACTATTACATATATTCATATTTTTCCAAAATTAATTTATCACTTATTGTTTTTTATTTTGTTGTATCAATTTAAATATGCAACGTGTTGATTTTATGAAACAAGGAACCGCTACAAGGAACTTCAATATAAATACATGGCAAAATTGGCCGTGGCCAACTTCCAAAGTTCCATTTGGGGTAACTAAAAGAACACCATGTGGGTTAGTATAAAAGAATAGTTGTTTTAGCGGCATTGTGGTCTGCTTTTAGAATTTTACAATTAAATACAAAAAATATTGGGTATTATGAAAGATCAGTAAATTAAAGTCTTTTTTTCCTCCAAAACTTCTCCAGATATGGCCTTTTACTAAGAGAAGTAACTATACCATTGATGATAACTACACATTTCCAGAAAAGCCTTATTGGAGAAATAAATCAACCCTAGAAATTTAGCGGTGGAGGTAGTTTTCATCCCAATCGCATCCTCATTAAATTGATAAGCATGTTAGAAGTAGTACCTTTTTGGGTTGTCTTCGTATAAAATTTTATTCAAATACCACGATGCATCTTCGAGTTATATCAAAAAACTATACCGATTCAGAATCCTTGTCGGAAATCATCTATGCAAAAATCATTTTTTTTTTCGAAACTGTTCAAATATCGAGTATTATTAATAAAAGTCAAAAAATGAAGCTAAGGCATGTACCAAAATTTTTTAGAGTTATTACCTAGTTAATCCTCCTAAAAGGTTGGGAACAATTATATCTAAGATCTTGTTGTTTTTCGGGCGTGGCGATCACATATTTTATTAATGTTTTGTGTTTTTGTAAATATTTAATTTTATTTGTGTACATAAATGTGTAAATATTCTTTTCTTGCAATTCTATTTCTGTGCTGTCTCTTTACCTGCTCTGTACCTATTCTTCTCTTAATCATAATTTAATTGTCGAAGTACTTTCCTAATAACCCTTTAACAATTCAACTCTTTGAACTAACAGCATGACGCCCAGCATTCTTTCTTTTGTCTAATTGCTATTTTATGTTGCGTTTTTTCGATGCATTTGGGTTCAATTTCTATTTCTCTGTATTTCTTACTATCGGCATTTCCAAATTTTAGTACTTTTCTATTGGGTCCCTACTTTCACATACATATTTTAAACCCCTCCTTATCTATCTTCCTGTTTTGACCTTTAACCTTGAATAAAAATTTTTCCATACAGGGGAAAGATGGGGAACTTTCAAATTTTATTTTTAATCATATTTTAAACAATCTCACTGATTTGCAGCTTGGTGGGAATTTATGTAGCTTTACTATTATTTTTCGGTCTAATTTGACCGGACTATTATCTAAAGTCTAAAATTTTAAGTCTAATAGCCATTACACATAAATATGCAATTTGTCAGGGTGTTAGTAATTTTAGATAATTTAACAAAAGCATACATGTTTAGAAATAAGGATTAATGAGCATTCTACATACAGTCTAAATACTTAAATTACGAAATAAAAATACATAAATAGCTACCTAGATCAATTTTCGTACAAAAAGATAAAAAAAAAAAGTTCTTACCTAAATCACATCTAATTTGAATCACTTGTAAGACGAAAAACAGAAAAAATACACTAAAGTTAATCATGTCGTATTACAAACTCACAATCAGTATTTTACACACAACAGAATCAGTTATAGATTAATACTAAAAACTGTAGGAATTTTATTACTAACAAACAGCACAGTTTAGAATAACATAACACGTACGTATTGATGCCACTAAATTAACATAATTTATTTATTAATAAATACCTAAATAATATAATTCAAAATCACTGGCGTGTAAACTTGTCGTAAACAGTGCAAAATCATTCTACAGTGACCTTCATGCTTTGGTGTTCGGTTTTAAACTGTGTCGATTTAAATACGTATTAGATGTAATGTACACAAAATTTTTAACCCCTGGCATTCACTATTACAGAATTTTACTGTACTCAATGTTTATATCCTATTGTGACGTGTTCGGTCACAGAAAACACAATTAACAAAACAAAACAACGAATTTATTTGAGTACTAAAGTTAATTTGACTACACTACAGTTATAAACAAGTCTACACAATTTATTTCACTAAAAAGTCTCTTTTTCCGCTCGCTTCTGTGTGAACACTATCTATCGCTCTATAATTTAGACACTATCTTGTCGCTCGGTATGAATTTTATCGCCCGTGTTGCCTATCGATCGCTTCGCTTCCAAACATCAGCTGTTCACTGTCAACTAACTCGGTGTGTGCCGCGTCCGCCTTTTATAGTCTTTTCAGCCTTTTTCTAGGGAATTCTTCAGCCGTTTAGTAATCCAATTGTTTTCCCATTGACCTTTGCTGGTGTTTTCTAGATGTTTCAGGAAAGCCGAGAATATTCCTTATGTATTCAGGGAAGATGTTCGTTAATTATGCTCACACCAACTTAATTGGCAAGTACTCGTAACACTGCCCCCTTCTTAGAATTGATCGTCCCGATCAATGTCTTGACCTTTGTAGGGCGCCAAGCGGTCCAAGTGTACAACTTTCATCTTGGCCTTTGGTCCTCTCTGAATACGGTATACCACGTCATTCAGCCTTCTGACCACGGTGTAAGGTCCTTCCCAAGCTCGCTGTAGCTTCGGTGAGCGCCCTTTTCGACGGACAGGATTGTAAAGCAACACCTGGTCCCCTTCTCTGAATCCTGTGCTGTTTGCTCTACGGTCGTACCTGGTCTTCATGCGGTCACTCCCTACTTGGATTTTGTTACGAACGGCTCTATGGATGGTACGAGTCGTTCCTCTAGCTGCTGTGCGTAGTCGGTAGCCGAAGGTCGCCGATCTTTTGGGTGTCCAAACCGGATGTCCATAGGTAACTTCAGCTCTCTTCCAAATAAAATGCTGGCTGGTGTTCTGCCAGTGGTCTCATGAACCGCACTTCGATAGGCCAACAGGAACAAAGGTATGTGCTGGTCCCAGTCTGTCTGGTGATCGTTGACAACCATTTTCAAATTGGTTTCCAGCGTCGCGTTAAACCGTTCGACCATTCCGTCAGATTGTGGATGTAATGGAGTAGTCCTAGTTTTTTGTACTCCTAGCAGCTCACAGACTTCCCGGAATACCGTGGATTCGAAGTTCCGTCCCTGGTCAGAGTGGATCTCCATCGGAACTCCATACCGACTGATCCATTGGTTCACCAGCATTCCAGCGACCGTAGTAGCTTCTTGGTTTGGGATTGCGTACACTTCGGGCCATTTGCTAAAATAGTCCATCACTACTAAGATGTACTTATTGCCAGCAGCTGTTGTTGGGAATGGTCCTGCTACGTCCAGAGCTATTCTCTCAAATGGGACACCAACATTGTACTGTTTCATTCGCCCTCGGCTTCGAGTCTGAGGTCCCTTGGCTGACGCACACGTTGGACACTTCCTACACCAATTTTCGACGTCTCTTCTACACTTTAGCCAATAAAATCGCTCTCGCACCTTCTCCAATGTCTTTGTTACTCCGAAGTGTTCTCCACCAACACCTCCATGGACTTCTGTCAGCACCTCGTTGACTCTGTTCTTCGGGAGAACTACTTGATGTCGAATTTTAGTTCCGTCAGGGCTTTCCCACACTCGTTTTAGTACCCCATTCTCGACGATGAGCGAATCCCATAAGGCCCAATAGCTCTTCGTGATGGTACTCGTACTACTAACATCTGCCCAGGTAGGTCGTGCTGTTCCTGCTTTTTTCCACCGCAGTATCGGTTTAATGTCTTCGTCGTTATCTTGGTCTTTCGCCAGGTCTTCGTTCTGCCAGTGTTCTTCAGGTTCCACCATCGTCTGACAGATCCTTGCCAAGTTGACTGGTTCCTTCTTTTCGGCGGCCATGCAATGTTTGCAGTTCTTCGAGCATGGTCTTCGCGAGAGGGCATCAGCGTTACCATGTTGTTTTCCAGCACGATGTTCGATGCTGAAGTCGTATACTTGTAGCCGCTGTAGCCATCGAGCCAGTTGTCCCTCTGGGTTTTTAAATTGCAGCAGCCATTTCAGGGACGCATGGTCTGTCCTTAACAGGAATTTTCGTCCGTAGAGATACTTATGGAAATGTTCGAGAGTTTTGACGACTGCCAGCAATTCTCTACGGGTCACGCAATAGTTTCGCTCCGGCTTTGACAGTGCCTTACTGAAGTAGCCAATGACATTTTCTTTTCCTTTCTGCATCTGCGACAGTACACCACCAATTCCTACATTGCTGGCATCCGTATCGACAATGAAGTCTGTGTCGAACTGTGGGTACGTCAGTATTGGAGCTTGAGAAAGGGTAGACTTCAGTGTTTCAAAAGCTTGCTGACATCGTTCTGACCATTGGAAAGGGACACCATCCTCTGTTAAGTTGTGGAGCGGTCGAGCTATATCTGCAAATCCCTTTACGAATCGTCGGTAATAGGAACACAGCCCCAAAAGTTTTCTCAGGTCGTGTTGGTTCTTCGGGACAGGCCAACTTCTCACAGCTTCAGTCTTGTCAGGATCAGTTCTTATCCCTTCTGAGGCGATAACGTGGCCAAGATATTTCACCTCCCTACAGAACAGATGGCATTTCTTGGGACTGAGTTTCAACTTGGCTGCTGAAAGCTTCTTGATCACTTCTTCGACATTCTGAAGGTGGTCTTCGAATGTCTTTCCCAGTACTATCACGTCGTCTAGGTACACCAGACAAACCTTCCAATTGAGCCTTTGTAGCACATTTTCCATAAGTCGCTCGAAGGTGGCGGGAGCGTTACATAGTCCAAATGGCATAACGTTAAAGTGCGACAGCCCGTAACCAGTCGTGAATGCGGTCTTCTGCTTGTCTTGTGGATCCAATTCAACTTGCCAGTATCCACTCTTCAAATCTAACGTTGAAAACCATTTGGCACCAACCAAGCTGTCAAGGATGTCGTCGATTCTGGGTAAGGGATAGCTCTCCTTTAAGGTAACGTCGTTGAGCTTCCTGTAGTCAACGCAGAACCTGGTCGATCCATCCTTCTTCCTAACCAACACTATCGGAGAAGCCCAAGCACTTTGTGATGGTTCGATTACCCCCTGTTCTTCCATGTTCTTCACCAGGTTGTTGACTTCTTCTTGCTTAGCCCATGGAACTCTTCTAGATGGTTGTTTAATAGGACGAGCTGATCCCGTGTCTATACGGTGGTATGTCAGATTCGTTCTCCCAAAGTCGTTGTCAGAGAGGGCGAAGACGTTTCGATATTTGCTGAGCAGTTCTTCGAACTTTCTAATTTGGTCGCTGTTAAGGTTTGTGGCCGAACGCTGCACTAAGTCTCGAAGAACGGTTGGAAGCGGTTCGCTCTCTGCCATTGAGGATTCAGCTTCGACTTCGCATTGGAGGATGGACACCACGGGTTCAAGGACTCCTATTTCCATTCCTTTACACACTTTCTGTTCGAAGTCCTTCAAATTGACCACTCTGACAGATGCGTTTGGCGTCCCAGTTCGAATTAGTGTTCGTCCTATCAGTATGGCTTTCTGTGTCAAATCCGGGTTTTTGGCTTCTACTATCCCCACCAAACCATCCGCACCTTCGCCGTCGATGTTTATTTTGAGAACTACTAATTTTATTTCGTTCAAGAAGATCCAATCCGATGATCACGTCGTCGGCGACATCGGCTACCAGTGCCCTGTGTCGAAGGCATACTTCTCCCAGTCTCAATTCGATGTCGCATTCTCCTCTAATCGGCGCTGTTTCTCCGGTAACCGTGGTCAAACGTAGCTTCCTCTGCAGGGGACGTATTCTCCACTCGTTAACGATGTTCGGCCAGATTATGGTCTTTGAAGCTCCCGTATCGACCACCATTCTAACCTTCTTGTTGTTGATGTGACCTTCGACGAATAAGGACTTGCTTCTGTTTAGTTGGGAAACGACGATTTCTGCTGGGGCTTGGTGGGGAGAAGCCACCTTGCGCCCCTCAGAGTTGGCTGATCTTAGTTTCCCGACTGCTGTCAGTCCGCACGGCGTTCATCGGCCGGGCAGTCTCGCTGTAAATGTCCGTGCCTTCCACATTCCCAGCACCTTAGTCTTCCTTTGTTTTGGCCACAGTCTCGGGAAAAGTGACCGACCTTCCCGCATTCCCAACATTTGGTCGATTCTCTCTTGTCGTTGATGGTAGTCCTCTTGACAGTTTCGACGCATTCTTTGATCAGTCTTGTGACTTCATCCTTGTATTCGTCGTGTTCAACAGCTGTTTGGCGTACACGCACGTGGCCCTTGGAAGCTTGTTTTGCAGCTTCGTATTCTAAGGCGTGCGCCAGTGCGTCACTCGCAGTCTTGTGGCGGGCCAAACGGAGAACTTGCTGTAAGTCGGTGTCCCTCACGCCATCGACGAATGTTTGGACTGCTAGCTGGTCTGCGAAGTCCTGCGGAGCGGTAGGATAGGCCAATCAGGCTTTACATCACTAGCCGGTTTTGTGTTCTCGAAATTCTGTCGTATCTTCTCTACTTCCTTTTGTACCTCTTCTTTCAACTCATCTCTTAGCTTCTCTTGTCTCGCCTCCAATTCTTGTCGTACTTCTTTTAATTCTTCTTGCACTTCGGTTCTGACTTCCTTCAGCTTTACCCTTAATTCTTCTTGTATCGCTTCCATCTTTTCTTGACCAGCTTCTATTTTATTCTTCAAATCTTCCTGTGCCAATTTCATTTCTTCCTGTTCAGCTTCCATTTTATTCCTTAATTCTTCCTTCATTTCTTCCTGGCCTGCCTTCATTACTTCCTGGCCTGCCTTCATTTCTGTTTTCATTTCTTTCATCATTTCCATTAAAGCCTTTATTTGTTCCTCCATTATTGTTGATTGTTTTCTGGTAACTGGCATAAGGCTTCAAAATTCTTCTACGATCTGTCGCACTAACTTCCTTCGGGAATCTTCAATTCCCTTACTATCCCACTCCTGACACCAAATGTGACGTGTTCGGTCACAGAAAACACAATTAACAAATCAAAACAACGAATTTATTTAAGTACTAAAGTTAATTTGACTACATAACAGTTATAAACAAGTCTACACAATTTATTTCACTAAAAAGTCTCTTTTTCCGCTCTCTTCTGTGTGAACACTATCTATCGCTCTATAATTTAGACACTATCTAGTCGCTCGGTATGAATTCTATCGCCCGTGTTGCCTATCGATCGCTTCGCTTCCAAACATCAGCTGTTCACTGTCAACTAACTCGGTGTGTGCCGCGTCCGCCTTTTATAGTCTTTTCAGCCTTTTTCTAGGGAATTCTTCAGCCGTCTAGTAATCCAATTGTTTTCCCATTGATCTTTGCTGGTGTTTTCTAGATGTTTCAGGAAAGCCGGGAATATTCCTTATGTATTCAGGGAAGATGTTCGTTAATTATGCTCACACCAAATTAATTGGCAAGTACTCGTAACACTATATATAACTTTTTGTAAGACTATACCAAATTTTAGAGTAAAACGTTTGAATATATGCAAAAGCATGGACAGACCCCTGGGTTCCAAGAATTGACCTGCATTTTTTCTAACAATTTTACATCAAAAAACGTTTAAACAGGGTCTATCGGATATAATTTGATTTTGGCTTCAAAAAAGGACAATATTATAATTTTAAGACCTTCCAGGTTACTTCAAGAACTAAGTACGTACTGAATAACATTTAATAAGGGGCCGTCTAAAAATACGTTCGCATACAAGGGGGGGGGGTCTTGCTGAGTGTGACAAGATGTGAAAAGGGGGGACAGGAGGTCTACGGCAATGTGACGTTTGTCGTTCATCAAAAAATTTTACTGAATTTTTACACAATCCTTTGGACTTCTGATAAATAAAAATATTGTTTATTTGTTCGTTACAATAGATATTTATTAATTTATTCAAATTTTATTATTAAAATAAAATACTTAAATATTTTTGACTATCAAAATTTGTGTATTATCAATCAAAATTTATCATGTTCAGGGGGGATGTTCAGTTTTTGTGACGTAATATTTACAGGTGGTCACAGAAAGTGTGACAGCGTGCAAACCGGGGGGTGGGGTCAAAAAAAGCTCATTTTTGCGTGACGTATTTTATGAACAGCCCCTAACTAGACGATGGTAATGATAATTAATTGTAGTTAGTTTACATTTCTCAATAACAGACAACATTTGAAGATTGTGTTAAATAAATGATTCAATGACGTACACATTTATTATTCATCTTTATAATGTCTCACATTATGCAGGAAAAATACTTTGTAATGTATAGTACTCGCGCTTTGACTTGGCCCAAAGGTTATAAATGTGGAAGAGGCAATGATTACTGAGGTATAAACACTTAAGAGTTCATACCTATCCTTACCAATGAGAATTTATATACAGTATAAAATAAAGTTCACTGTCCGTGTAGGTTACTGCTAATCTCGAGAACCAATGCATGGATTTCAATGAGGCTTTCACTATTTTATAAGGCATTGCTTTACCGAAGTTTTAGTGTATGTATACACTAATATTTATTAACAGAAAATTGAATAATTAAATAATCTCAAATGGAAAGTTTACGATCAATAAGGAATCACACGTATTCCCGCAGTACACTTCTCCCACTATTAATATAGGTGGAGGCAGGGCTGCAGGGGTACTTACAGTGAAGATGTTCGAAGGCCAAGCCGTTGTGTACTCGCCGAACGCGAGCACATAGATTGGAGATCGACCATTCGAGTTTCAGTACCATCTATTACGTGGGCACTCAACTATTCGCAATGAATATATATCTTTTTTTACAAATATTTTCATATTAAAAAGTAATAATGTAACATATACCTAATAAACCTTTAACAAAAAGGAAAAAGTTGTATTCTTTAAGAATATGGGTTAAAACATGTCACATTAAAATTTCAAAAACAAAATACGAGTAACAACAAAAATCTAAATTAAAAAAATTAATTAGGATTATTTATTTTATGGAACTGTGGCTACAAAAGCTCACCACAAATATTTTAGTTGTTATTGTTTGTATTGTAATTGTGTAAATATTCTTTTGTTATAATCCTATTGCTATTCAATCCTTTTGTCTATTTATTATACTGTGTAAATATTTCTTTCAATAATTCTACCTAAATCTTTTGTATCTTTACCTCGCTATTGTATTCTGTGTACTTTCCTACAATCCCCTAACGTTTCAGTTTCGCTTACTAACCGCATGACGTCAATTACTCTTGGTCGCTTCGTAATTGCATTTTAATGACAGTTTTCTTCGATGGTTAGGGTCAACATATTTTCTTAGTATTTTCCAAATTTCATTCTCTTCTAATTGGTTCCCTAATCTAGTGTAAATACTTCTAGCTCCACCCTCGTAGTCTACCTAACATTTTATTTTTCATAATACTAACACTTCAAAATCGTCTTTCGTTTCGACTTCTAATTCGCCTTTCGCTTCTGCTCCTTCAATATTTTGTGAATATATATATACTGCAACCTCTAATTGTGTATAATTAAAACAACAACTAAGGTGGTCCCCCCCCCCCCCCCGATATAGTGTAAATAGGGATAAGGACTTTCAGTAAAAAAAAACTGTAGGTACATTTTTATTGTGATCAGTGTGTGCGCGAAAAATGGCTTTGAACAGTTCTACAGGGAATAGTAATCAGCAGGCTAACGATTCCGAAATCGCGTTGTCTGTCAATCTAATAGCAGTTCGCGTACCATCTTTCATCCCGACCGATCCAGAGTTATGGTTTGCGATGGTAGAAAGCAGTTTTGCAAATGAGAAAGTGACGACCGACGCTACCAAATTCAGTTGAGTCATGGAAGCCTTGGAACCCCGATATGCTATGGAAGTTCGGGACATTATAGTGAACAAATCTGAAAGGAACGCATATGAGGTGTTGAAAAGTGAATTGGTCAAAAGGCTCAGCACATCCCAGGAGCAGAAAATCAGACGCTTATTAGAGATGGAAGAAACAGGTGATCGGAAGCCGTCGCAGTTTCTCCGTTATCTAAAAGGATTCGCAGGCAGCATCGTTCCCGATTCCATGCTGAGGACACTTTGGTTTGACCGTATACCGTCAAACATGCAAGCTATTTTAGCAGCACATCGTGATCTAACCCTAGAGAAGTTAGCAGACTTGGCGGACTTCATTATGGACCTGATGGGCAGTCGTCATCATATAGCAGAAACTACATCATCTCCTGCAGATCAGCAGACAACACAACTACAGCAGCTAACTCTTACGCTACAGAGAGAGATCGAGTCTATTAAACAAGAAGTGCCCCAGTTGCGAAACCTACATAAACCGCGATTGAGGTCGCGTTCCAATTCACGTCTTAGGTTCCGAAATCGCACTTCATCTAGTAGCAGTTGCTGGTACCATAGGAAGTTTTGGTCCAGTGCACGAAAATGCACCCAACTCTGTTCATTTAAATCGGCAGATTCGGGAAACGCAGTAGGGCGTCGTTAGTGGCGGTGGACGACTTTGACCCTTCAGTATCTCGCCGCATTTTCGTTACCGACGTCCAGACCAAAACACAGTTCCTAATAGACACCGGAACTGATTATATCCTCGTTCGCTTGTTAAAGGACCACGCCTAAAGTCAACCTATCATTTTTGCGCAGCCCATGGAACAGCGAGTGAAACTTTCGGAACAACTATGCTAACGCTCAACCTCGGTCTACGTCGTGATTTTCCATGGAGATTTGTAATTGCCAACGTGTCAAAACCCATAATTGGTGTCGATTTTCTTTCATATTACAATCTTCTTGTAGATGTGAGAAACCGAAAACTTCAGGATGCGACGGCACGAATCACCACTAGAGGGACAGTTGTGAATGAAAACTTACCAAGGGTTAAGACCATTTCCGGTTCGACTAATAATTAATTGGTGTTTCACGTTTAACGTTATCCTTTACTTCAGGTTAAAGTGACAGTTGATTTGGTGATATGCAATGTTTTATAAATTAGGCCGATAGTCTGTATTGTGTACACTATATGTCGTTTATAATGACGATGAAAGGACCAATAATTCCCGTCGCTATATCCGGAGGTCGCTATATAAAAATAATAAAAGAAGTAAATTAGGCAATAAAAGTACCCGGTAACTGATTCTTAACAATTACTAAGTACAACTGCTGACTATCTGTGAATCTGTGAATGTAAACAAAAGATAGAAAATTTTGTGTTTAGACTCGGTCGCAATATCAGTATGAGATTTCTAGTATCTTGTAATTAATAGTTCATTAAAATTAGTCGTTACAGCCAAATTTTCTTCATTACTCCTTAAATTCAAAGGACTTACTTGTTATGGCGTTATAACCAAAAGGACGTTACAACCGAAGTCGTTATAAATTAAATCCGCTGTCTATTGAATATCTAAACAAAATTTGTGTCTTTAGTTTTGCAATCACGGATATTTTGCAAAAAAAAGTCTGCTATATTTGAAATTGCATATTGAACACCGTTTATTTCAACAAAATCCACCAAATTACAATAGTAACAAATAATGCGTATGTTCCTACAAACGTACAATGTATGTATATACGTAGTTTAACCATCAGGCCACACAGTTTGTTCAATCCATGATACGTAATAGGAAACTCTTGTATAGACTGCCGGTGAGTTAGCGATTCCACAGGCTTTACCAAATGATGTTATTCCTATTATGTAATAGGGTTCATTATTTCCTAATGCAATTTTACTTTGAAGAGGTCCTCCTGAGTCTCCCTAAAATATAAAAATTAATTCTATAAGTATATGTAAATTGTTTACTCTAATGCAATGAGCCTCTGAGATAAAGGAAACGTTGGTAATAAGTAGTTTTTTTAGGCAATAATAATGTTTTTTTTTGTTTATGTAAAAATAATTTAAAAAGGTAGTTAGACTAAAAAGCCTTTTTGGAAAAAGTAAAACTACACAGACACGCCATCTATCATATACAGGGTGTGCCAGGTTTAATCAATAAGAAAAAGCACGGCTTGTTGGCACAAAATGCAGCTAATAAGTTTTAAAACATTCAACAATCCAATGACAATTGAGCATGCAAATCGTCTACCAAAATTTGGTGCTATGGAAATGGCTGGCATTCGCATACGGGTCGATCATCTGTTCTTTTCAGTTACCAATCAGGGTATAAGTCGAATGCACACGCACATTCGAAAACCGTAAAAATAAATGCCTGCCTTTCATAAAAGGTGTCGAAATTGTCCACCGTTATAATACAAGAATTACAATTTGGAAAATTCTCACAGATGTATGCTTCAATTGCCTTTAATATCTTTTTTATTTTAACTCTTGAAAAATGGCTGAAAATGACGAAGTATGAGCCTGTGAGGTTACGTTACCACGTAGAGGTGTAAACACTACACATATAGTATGAATATATTCGATTTCCAAAAGAGTTAAGGCCACTTTTCACAACCTTACCCGACAAGGCCTATTGCCACTAATTATGAATCATTAATGGTGGTTTCGACCGAACACTGAGGAACAACTAATGTTCTAATCTTTGCTACGTCTTGTCTTCAGTTTGACAAGTCGATAACCTTAACTGAACCTTGTCAAGCTTTAATGTAAAATTTCCACAGATGGCGTTCATAAGGCTGTCTGTAATTAATCGTTAAACGTTGTTTCAAGGTAGCTAGCAAATGAGTACATTTGGTTATTGTTTTGTTCAGATTCAGAACTATGATAGTAAAAACTTTAAGTGTGATCAATTTTGTTATTCAAGTTCTGAGATTTCGGCAGAATATTGACCAGCAAGGGAGACAGAGGTACGTTTGTGTTTCACACATTTTTTTGTGTAAGTGTCTTGGTTGTTATAAACTATGTTGTGGTACAAATTTAATTCCTTACATTGCAAGTGTCTTTCTCCTCATTGATTCCTCCAGCGCAGACCTGAGAATCATCAACAATACCATTAGGTAATTTAATTTTACTGACAGAAGCAAACGCATTTCGACATTTTTCGTACGAGTAATAACTCAGGTCAACCTTTTGCAACACATCACTTGCTTCCCCATTGAATTGTGTCTTCCCCCATCCAGTTGCATACGGCTTTATGGAAGGCAAATCGTAAGATGGGTATAAACAAGCTGGTTTAACATAACTTGTAAAGTCAGCGTCTTTGTTGAGTTTTAGAAGGGCAATATCATTGTAAGTTACTGGGGGACGATAGTTAGGATGTCTGTGGATTTCGATGACCACGAAGTCTTGGAGGTGGTCTTTTACTTTGTTCAAATTCAACAGTCCCATTCTAGCAAATTTTACAGTTCCTCTGCAAAAAAAATTACATAACACTGTAGTAAATTCATAAAACTGTAGTGATAGATACATACAATTCTGATGAGTAAGTGCAATGTGCTGCTGTAAGAATAAAGTTTGGGCTTATAAGGGACCCACCACATAACCATTTCACTGTTGCTGGTGTCCCATAGCCCAAAGCAGCCTGAAACAAATCAACAATTTCTATGGGTGTAGCAAGATTCATGAAACATTGTTAATTACCATATGGGGAAATTCTTTTTCTGCTGATGCTACACCACCAACCACAAACAGTTCACTGATACTTATTTTTGGTTCTTTGAATTTTTCTGTTTGTTCGTGGTACTCTGTACACTCTAATAAAAGAAACAGACACTTACTCGTAAATAATGGAAATAAATTAAAATACGACATACTTTGTTGACTGATACTGTTGGTTCTAATTCGTGGACCAGCTTGTATAGGATTCTTTGATTCTGTGGTACAGCAGACCAGGACATCGGATCCTTGATGTCCACACACTTGAGGCTTGATACCAGCCCTTACTTTTTGCAAAGCAGAAGGACATTTGAACGTAAATGAGCATATTCCATTCTGTCCATCAGAAGTTGTGCATGAATCATCTGTAGGTACATATTTTATGTTCAACACGATTGAGTTCAAAGTTTTTGTACATACCCGGTGATAAATTTGGTTTACTGGTGGTAGTCGTGGTGGTCGTTGCGGATGTTGTTGACGAAAGCATTAAGGAACCTGGTGAAGTGTAAAAATATTAATTTTAGGAATATTACAATCATAACTACAGTACTATAAATACTGATACAGTAACAATAATAGTATAATTCTTGCCAGTTCTTGATGATAAATGACAGCAAACTTTCTCAGATTGAGATGAACCACAATATACTTGTGGTGACCATTGATATTGTGTAGGGCAATGCAAAGTTGGAGTGCAGGTACCCTCCTGGCCATTAGGAAAGCGACATCTCCCGCCATAATTGGGGGGCGGTGGCGGTGGCGGAGGTGGATTAAAAGGTGACGGACTGTTTGGGTCACAGCAAACTATTAGTTCTGACCTTTCAACACCACAAACTACGGGCTGAATCCCATCTGCAATGAGTGCAGCTACATGCGGACATGCAGTTAGAGGTCGACAGACACCTCTGTTTCCACTGGGTAATCCGCATGGATGATCTATGTGACAGAATTTAATATCGTTTATTTTAGAATTAACAATGTAGTGTATTTATTATGTAGGTATATGTTGACAAATGGTGCCAACTGCTGTGCTTAGCAGAAACATGATTACGATGCGCCTGCTTGCTATTTTCTATTGAGTTAGATATAAAAAAACGGAACGTAAAACGTAATTATTGTTATACAGGGGTTTTCAAGTTGATGGGCTATTAGAAGTATATGAATTAGTAGAAGGAATTCAATTCTGAAACTTGGGCTCATTTGGTTATTGTTTATGCCGCTTTCTTTAAAAATATTTTCAAGTTCGATTTACATCCGATTATACCGGAAGTCGATACCAACTTTGTTATTTTAAATGGAATGGTATATTTTTTACGCTGAATTCGAATAAAACGTGTAATTCTAAGGTAAGTTTGATAACCAACTTGTACACCTATGACGATCGGTTTCTGAGTTAACTTAATTTATAGAAAAAAAATCGCTACCGCAACCCAAATTATAAAAAATCATATCTTCCACAAAATACGACTTAGAGTGTTGAAATTTTTACTAGTAATAGCTGAATATTAGTGCTAACGCCTTGACAAAATTGAATTAAATAATTTATACAGGGCGTTCAAAATAAAATTCAAAAATTGAAAAACTTCAAACACGAATTACTTCGTTTTTTCAAATGGCACTTACTATTTTTTATTGTTTCAATCGATTCCTTTTTTTATCCTCTTTCGATCCATATGGATACTTCTCATTTTATTTGAAGATTTTGGAATAATTTTGAATTATTACTTAAAATAGGATATAGTATAAATTATTTAATTCAATTTTGTCAAGGCGTTAGCACTAATATTCAGCTATTACTAGTAAAAATTTCAACACTCTAAGTCATATTTTGTGGAAGTTATGATTTTTTATAATTTGGGTTGCGGTAGCGATTTTTTTTCTATAAATTAAGTTAACTCAGAAACCGATCGTCATAGGTGTACAAGTTGGTTATCAAACTTACCTTAGAATTACACGTTTTATTCGAATTCAGCGTAAAAAATATACCATTCCATTTAAAATAACAAAGTTGGTATCGACTTCCGGTATAACCGGATGTAAATCGAACTTGAAAATATTTTTAAAAAAAGCGGCATAAACAATAACCAAATGAGCCCAAGTTTCAGAATTGAATTCCTTCTACTAATTCATATACTTCTAATAACCCATCAACTTGAAAAACACTATATCGAATATATTTATTGTAGTTAAGGTTTGATTCAGTTTTCTATATTTAATGTATTTTTCCCAGTCTTCTTTGTTGGATTATGTGAATTGTCGGTCCTTTACATGGATGAAGACAACGAAAGTAACATTAAATTTAATGTTCTACATAACTGCCAGTAAAATAAAATAGTAAACGACGCGACGGTCACGACTGGCGCTAGAACATGACTTTTTTAAATTTTCAGAAAATCGCAAATATTTCAAAAGTTGTTGAGAACAACCTTATCAGTAAAAAGGAATTATTTTACTTTATATACGTAATGTGAAAAAAAATATGACTTATTCCTATTTGAATTTGTAAATATTGGCAATGAAAAATTTAATAGTAAGTACGGTACTTAAGGACGTTTCCAAAAAAAATTATTTTCATACGATTCTTTTGAAACTTAAAATACACATGTTATGAGTTCAAATGATAAAATTATCTTTTTAAAAAATTGAACATTTATTTTACAATGTACAAAGTGTACAAAGACTAGTCTAAAGCTAGAATGTCCTATTCTGGCGCCTAAGGCAATTTATAAGTTCGTATATGCCTAGTCAGCAGAATAGTACATTTACTAATACAAACATGTTATCTTAGTATCTAACACCTCCCATGCTAAGTTGAAAAATTAAATTTTAATAATTTGATTTTTTAATTACCAATCGGAATAGTGGGTGATTTAAATTTTCGTGTATTAGGTCTTAATTCTAGTGATGGTTTCTCTGTAGAAACTCTTGGTAGGGACTGGTCCATTTTTTCTTCTTTTCTTGTTTCCGAAATTGAATTATTAGTTTTTCGGCAAATTTTATGTATTTTCAGTACTTGGAATGTCTTCGTGCAAAAATGATGGCGATACACGAGGTACAATAATATTATTGCTCCAATTGTCATTACTGGGGTTGTGTAATACCAGATGTGCTCCTTAACATTAGTATGACTTTTTGTATACTCTTCTCTTATTCTTTGTTGCAGGTTTATAATCTTCGTTTTAAACATTGAAAGATTATTGTCAGTTAAATAATGTAGACTTATTGGTTGGCTATCAAGTCGTTTCAGAATTTCGATATTTTGACGGCAACAATTTTTAGGTATTTCAGGTGTTGATAGTAGTATTTTCTTGATTGTTTTTACTTCCTGGTAATTGGATGAGATTCTCAAACCATTGTCAAAGTAACATGTGCATTCTCCACTAATTGTTAAAAGGGACGGTTTCAAAATTGAGGTTTGTTTAATTGGATGTCCTTTGCACTTGAAAGTCACGCTTAAATTTGCTGTAGAAGTTATAATCCACGTAGTAGCGTTTATCTGTTCGATGTTGTTTTCTACTGCTCTGAAGGTATGGACGATACATCTATTTGGAAATTTCCTATTCATTAGAAGTTGCGGCAAACATTCTTTTGTGCTCTTAGTATCTTGAGGTTCGGTGTTTTGTAGGATGATGATGTTTTCCATACGAAGTGAATTTGCAAGATCCTTTGGTTCTAGGTACCATTGTCGATCGTCAGATATTGCCACATAGGGGTTCTCAGGAAGAACAATATGGTAGAGATCATTTTGGGATTTAATAGGATAAGGATAGGTTTTAAAAAGTCTAAGTGGTATATTTTTTACCAACGGAATTGTTAACTTTATTAGAATTCCGCGTTTTAAAGTAAATAATTTAGGAGTTGTAATTTGGTAATATTTATAAATATTAGTATCGTCAAAAGAAAAAGGTAGTTTGTTTTCGCTTTGGCCAATATGACTTAATTGTTCTTGAAATTGCACGTGATTTAAAATACTAGGGTGGAGAATATTGATTCTAGCAAATGATAATGTTTCAATGATTTCATCTACTTCTCTAGTTACTTCTACGGTTACATCATTTAAAAGGGTTAATGTGTCTAAAAATTGCATTGAAATTTTATTTTCATTTAGTCTTACGGAATTGTTATAAATCTGGTCTCTTATGTTTAAAATATTTTGCTGTAAAGTAACCTCATTAGCATTAATTCGGCTTAAAGTATTATTTATATTAGAAACGATCATCTTTGTTAAATGCATTTGTTCATCTTGGAATTTTAGAATGTTTTTATTTGAAGTTTGCAGTTCGCTAATTAGTTTTTCGTATTTCTCAGCATCGTTTGAGTCTAATGTACCGAACAATGTTTTTAACCCACTTCCAAAGATGTTGAACCAGCCTCTGCGGACCCGTTTCGTGTTTGGTATCAAAAATCTTATTTCATCTAATTTGATTTTAAGTTTATTTAAATTTGTTTTCAACAATGACGAATGCATGATATTAAAATGAGTTTTATTAAATTGGTATCCAGTATTTATTAATTCTTTTTGATAGTTTAATAGAAGGATATAGTTTTGGAAAAGAGGTGATAGATCTTTAAAAATAAAAATAGTATAAAAGGAATCAGAGGGTAGGATAAGTCCTTTCTCCTCAAAATAAATTCCATTATTAGGTAATTCGGTAACGGTTAGTTGTCCGTAGGAGCATCTGTAAATGACACAGTTTTATAAGGTTTGACTTGTTCGCAACTAACAATTGTAAAATCTTTATTACGATCTTTCTTATTAATTTTGATCACGTTTTCCGATATGATGTCTAATACAGTAAACGGCCCAAGCCATTTTCGTTGTCCTTGTTTATTTAACAGTTGATTTTTCAAAAATACTTTATTTCCGACATTGTATTGTGGTATTGGCCTTTCAATTTTTTTATTATACTTCTCTTTGACTTTCATCTTTGTATTAATCTGATTATCGTGAGCCTTTTTTCTTAATTCTTCTAATTTTGAATTTGATTCGCCTAAATATTCGTCTATTGTAACTTCATTTACTGTGTTTTGTTCCGGATCGTTGAAATTTCTGTGTTTAAAACCGTAAAGGACCTCGTAAGGAGTTAATTTAGTAGAGTAATGTGTTGATGTATTGTATGCGAATGTTGCTGAATTTAGGAGTGCTTTTGGGCCTAATTTATTTTTCTCTTTAGTGGAATAAGTAGTAATAGTGTCTTTTAAAGAACAAATAACCCGTTCTGCCATACCATTTGTTTTGGGATGGTAACCAATGGAATGTGTATGTTGAATGTTTAGCTCGGACATTAATTTTTGTAATATTCTATTTACGAATTCTCCTCCTTGATCACTATGAATTCTTTTTGGAACACCAAATGTAGCAATGAAATTTAACAATTTATTTTTTATTGTTTCAGCAGATTTTGTTTTAATGATGTAAGTTTTGAGGAATTTCGTCAATTGATCTTGAATTACTAAAACAGATTCTTTTGTTTTTGTGGTGAAGTATATTTCAGTTACGTCCATGTCAACACGTTCGAAAGGTAACGTGGGGGTCGCGGTTATTGTCAATGGGGCTTTGTAGCTACGTCTCACTGTTTTGTTTTGTTGACATTCAAGGCAAGAATTTATATAATCTGTAACATCGTCTTTTATTTTGAACCAAGTAAAGTATTCTTGTATTTTATTAAGAGTTTCGTTTATGCCTTTATGGCCATAAACTGGGGGATCGTGATGCATTTTAATTATTTCTCGCTTTCTATCAGGGTCGCCAGAATACTGATAGGTGGTGGAAATTTGAATTTCTATTTCTGGATCTAAATTAAATTTATTCCTTACGTAGTTAATCATTCTTATTAATTCATGACTAGTGTCTTTGCTGCAAATGAAACGGTATTTATCTTGTTTTTGAATTAGGGTAAAAATAGTGAATAAATTCTCAAAGAGACCTCTCTGATCTTTCGAATTGTCGACAACATAGCTTAAGTTTTTATTAGATAAAGAGGGTTTTATTTCTAAATCTTCATTTACTACGGGATTCTCTGTATCGCGTAAAATAAAATGGCAATAGTTTGGGTTGTCCATTATGATTATTACTTCATAGTCATGGTCTTGGTCCGAAAATTTTCCTACACAGGTCTTTTCGTTAAAGTATTCTCTTTCATCATTTACATAGGAATCAAAATCTATGGCTTGCGGTATGTTTTCAATGGCTGATGTCAAAGTATTAATTTTGATACGAGACAGAGCATCTGCGTTTGAATTTTGTTTTCCTGATTTGTGTAAAATTTCATAATTGTACTCTTCTAATTTTAATCTCCAGCGAACGAGTCGGGATCCAGGATCTTTTACTGAAAATAACCAGACCAAAGGACGGTGATCGGTTATGATGGTAAATTTCTTTCCGTAAAGATACGGTCGGAAATGTTTCACGGCCCAAACTATAGCTAACAATTCACGCTCGATTGTGGAATAACGAACTTCTGCTGAATTTAAAGTTCGGCTTGCATAGGCGATTGGAAGGCTGTTATTAATAGGTCCTTGGCTGAGTACGGCTCCTATTGCATATGAACTAGCATCAGTTGTGACATAGAATTCTTCGTTAAAATTTGGGTATTGTAAAATGGGGGCTGTTATTAATTTTTCTTTTAAAGATTTAAATGCATCTAAATGATCTTGTTGAAATTCAAAAGGGATATCTTTTTTCAATAAGGTTGTTAATGGTTTAGCTAATTTTGCGTAATTTGGAATGAATTTTCTATAAAAGCCTGTTAAACCTAAAAATGACTTAATTTCTTTTGGAGATTTCGGAATTGGAAAATTTTTCACAGAGTCGATTTTATTAGGATTTGGTTTAATTCCATTTTGGGTTACAATATGGCCCAAAAATTCGGTTTCCCTGCGGAGAAACTCAGATTTATCTGGTTGAATTTTTAAATTATGTTGTCTTAGTCTTTTTAATACGTTCCTTAATTTATTACAATGATCTTCTAAGGAGTTTCCAAATACAATAATATCGTTTAAGTATAATAAACATTGTGTGGGTGTTAAACCTGATAAAACATTATTCATCATTCTCATAAAGGTGGAAGGAGCCCAAAAGGAAGCCGAAGAAATTCGTAGTGACCTGTTGGTGTAGAAAAAGCGGTTTTGGCGATTGAATTTGGATGCACTTCAATTTGGTGAAATCCGCTTGCAAGATCTAAAGTCGTGAAATATTGTGCGTGTCCTAAATTGTCGAGTATTTCTTCGATATTCGGTAACGGATATTTGTCGGGTACAGTAATTTTGTTTAGGTTTCTATAGTCGACAACCATGCGCCATTTCTTTTTGCCGGAACTATCTATTTTCTTTGGGACGATCCATATTGGGGAGGAATACGGAGAATCGCTCGGTCTAATAATGTTTTGGTTTAATAATTTTGAAATTTGATCATTTACTTCGTCTTTATGACAATTTGGAAAACGATATGTTTTTGTATGTATGGGATTTTCGTGAGTAGTTTTTATTTGATGTTTTACTAACGATGTAAATGTTAATTGGTCCCCTTCCAAATAAAATAAATCAGCGAAATCATAACATAATTTCAAAACTTCGTTTTTCTCTTCGGGATTAAGGTGGTCTAATCGAAGGTTTTCTTTCAATTTTTCGAACCTATTTTCTGTTTTAATTGAATTCGTTTGAAACACTTTAGTTGGGGCTTTTTCTAATTTTATGCGTTTTACCGTGAAATTTAGTTCAGAATCAGTTAAATTTATTGCTGTTGTACAAATGTTTTGATTTTTATCAACTTTTACAAGACACTCTGGAATTAAAAGTTTGTTTTCTACATTCATTTTTGGAAGAATTCCTTCTGTACCGGGTTTGAAATTTGTTTTTAAACTTATAATTTGCTCAGCACGTTTATTAAGTTTGATGTGATTAACTATTTTAGTTTCATGTTTCAGACATATAGGTATTTTGTAATTCTTATCTGGGAACATGATGTAGTTGTTGTTCAGATCTAAATTACAATTAAGCGTTTTTAAGAACTCGGCACCTAATATGCCATCTAAAGAAATATCTAAGTTTGCAACATAAAACTTTACGTCTTGATCTTTAAACGTGGTGGAGATTGAACCTAGAGTTTTAAATGCGTCAGCATTTAAACCTGAAACTGTTACCGTGTCGTTTATATCAATAAAATTTTCAAATTCATGTTTATATTTTAGGAGGTTAATTGACGCTCCCGTATCTATCAACAATTTTACAGGTACACCTTTTATTTTAGTATTAATAAATGGTAAAATTTCGGTCATAATTTTTGCTGTATTAACTCTAAAATTATTAAGATTTTGAATGTTAGAGGGGTTTGTATCTAGTTGAACGAACAACCCTCTTCTGTGTCGTTCATCGTCAAGTTTAAATTGTCGAAGTCAGTTTCGTCTATAGAGTCTTGGTCTGCTTCGTCGATATTACTGTCAGTTTGAACTTCACAAGTGTTTATTTTTGGAAATCCTTTAAAAGGAGAACCATTAAAAGAATAACGATTATTCCTACTAGTGCTTGGTTCTAGTGATTTAGGATTGTTATTAAAATTTGAAGTGTTGGGGTTGGATGTATTGTACCTAAAATTATTAAAATTAGGCGGATTGTTACTAAGTTCTCGTTTCGGAATTTCTAATTCTCTTTTAAACATTGGTTTTTTATTTGTTACGATTCTACTCGATGGGTAGTTTTTATTTGTTTTGAATTGATTAAAATTATCTTGATCTTCACGTTCCTTCAAACGTTTATCAGCTGAAATTCATGAGAAAAAGCAATTTCTAAAGATTCTGACTTAGCGTGTGTAATGGCTAGTTCAACGTCTTTTGGAATGTTATTCAAAAATGTTGTTTTGGCAATTTTGTCGATAAATTCTGAAAGAACAAAAGTGGGGTCATCATTTACAGAAATATTTTCTATTGCGGCGGCTGTGAGATCGTCGCGAATTTTTGCAATTTTATTGTAGGTTTCTTTAATTGATAATTTGTTACTTCTAAACCTAATTAAATCAGAAATGAGTCCTTCAGCTGAACGCTCGAGACCAAAGTTTGTTACTAATGCTTTTTTTATATCTGGCCAATTATCGTAACGTCTCGCTAGAATCACACGTCCTGCTCGTCCATTTAACCGATTTAAAATAACCCTTAAGAGGTATACTAAATCAGTGGCCTTAGCTCTTTCAAATATAAAATCTATAGTATCAACATACTGATGCAACGGAATGTTGTCACCATCAAAATTTGGAATTAATTCACAAAGTTCTTTTCGGGAATAGGTTTCCATTTCTAAATTTATATTTTCACCTTCAGACTCACTCATACTTTTTGGGTGAAACCAAAAAAGGGAAGTTGGTAAGGAAAAGTGGCAAATATCTTTAATCTCCTACCTTAAGTAGCTCACTACGTTGATGATGAATAACAGGAATCCAATCATTCGTATGGCTTATGAACGTCAGGGAACGGGGTGAGATTCTTTCTCGTTATTCGGAAGGTCCAAGGCACAGGAATTCACTCGAAGCAAACGGCTTCACAATTCACTATCGATGAATTACCAGTTTTAAATCTGGACAGTTTTTTCTCTTTTTGTTTTATAAAGTTCGTTTGATGGCTACCAGTGAAACAATCGATTTCGCACATTCACCACCGAACACGATATTTATTTTATTTTAGTTTTTACTATTTTCTTAACACGCCTATTGGACAATCCTACTGACTGCGCCAAAATTGTTATGAGTTCAAATGATAAAATTATCTTTTTAAAAAATTGAACATTTATTTTACAATGTACAAAGTGTACAAAGTCTAGTCTAAAGCTAGAATGTCCTATTCTGGCGCCTAAGGCAATTTATAAGTTCGTATATGCCTAGTCAGCAGAATAGTACATTTACTAATACAAACATGTTATCTTAGTATCTAACACACATACTTATAAGTGTCCTTTGTACGTAGGATTTTTTTTCAGTCGTTCTTGCGGTAGTAAATTTCTAAATATTGACTATTAAAATTTGCATATTTAACATGGGAACCCTATCCCGATCGATGTTAAAGCGAATGTTTTATTAAATACCTAACAATAGTAATTTTCTTACAATTGTTTTGAAAAAACTGAGAACTATTAATTAAAGTTATATCGAATATCATTCTGTAAAAATTACTATGACAAGCGGTATTGGTTTTGTTATAAAAAATATTAAAAATGAGCTAATTTTTATAACAAGTAAAATATTTATTCGTATTTAATATAAATAAGTAGCATATTAACATCATAAACTTTGAATTAACATAAAATACTAGTAACATATTTTTTTCTCTACATAAACAACACAAGTATCTCAAGCACAGTAAAAATACAATGCTGCCAGATCTGAAAAACGACGCAAAGGAAGCATTTTTGTAGTTCTGTGCGTGTAAGCAGAGGCGAAAGAATGTACTGTTTCTCAACTATTTTTTATTGTAGTCATTCATTGTAGTTTACATAGGGGGAATTTTGTAACAAGTTGACCACAATTGCTCTTTGGGAACGTCCTTAAAGAGCATCTGTCTATGTAATTCTGATATTTATTTTTTATAAGGAATTCAAAAATGCGGTAATATACATACAGAGCGTTCCATTTGAATTGACAAAATTAGGGTCGACTTCCAGTATAACCAGAACGAATTTTGAAAATATTTTTACCTTCGTTTTCTCTGTTTATATAATAGTAGCTTCCCTACGCGTGGCTTCCCCCGCGGTGTTACTGGTGAATGTTAGAAGTAATCCGGTAATCTCCTGTTTTATGCCCTGCAAATTTTATTTTTGTGACAAAGTAACCTATATGTTTTCTCTAAGTCCCATCAATATTTATGCCAAAACTCATTAAAATTGGTTCAGAGGTTTAAGGGTGAAAACGTAACAGACAGACCTACTTTTACATTAATAATATTAGTATGTAAGTATGTATATGGATAACAGTCAGTAATACCCGGTCACATTATGTTTATGACTTAAGTGATTCCTAAATTAAGGTGTTAATGTCATATCCCAGGTCAAGTTAAAAAAAAATCAGGTAATGTATTATTAATTAAAAAAAGAAACATTAGGCTGTTGTTTCAAGACGCTAATAATAATAATGGGTATGTAAAATAATGTTTTATTTATTTTTATTCTTATTGTAACAGAGTTCGCGTTATGTTATGTTATGATTTAAGTGATTCGCGTATGTGGGTTAGGTTACGCTGTGAAAAGGTTCCCCATTTTCCCCATCTCCCCAACCGACGGTTTTAGAAAAAGAAAACTATACACAAACAACAATTCACATGTAACAGATTTCGCAAAACATTGAATTCGTATTTAAGGCTGTTAAAAAATGTTAGATGTGTTATTAAAGAAATTAATCATGTGCAACTTAGTACACGTGAAAGAAGAGAAACTTTTCTTTGGCGATCTCTATACCTTTATAACGAATAAGTAATGTTTGGTGAAAGGAAGAGAGAGTACGAGAATTTTCAGGATTTATGTTTTAAAAATGAAAACACATACATACTTCAAATTTTTTCGCCTCCGTTTATTTTTCCAAGTGCTTAAGAAACCGTAAACTATCAATAACTACAAGGAATTAAAATTAATACATAATAATACTCACTCTTAAATAAATAATAATTGTTGTTAAATAAAGATTTACTGTAATATAACTGCTATGAGATGCCGGTCACTAACAGCTGACTGTAATATCGATATGCGCATGCGCGCCTTTCTATTGTCATAGCTTCGCGAGACGAATCGTTACGAAATGTGTCGTTTCATGGCCTTGAGATTTTACTCGCATCGCGCCCAAAGAAGTTTCAATTCGCCTGTGTCCGTGTTGTTAACACGAAGTACTTTAAACACCTTTTTTATTTACTTTTATTTCCATTATATAAGTTGCCACGATTCTCAAAAGATTTGTATTTATTAGATCATAAATATAGTCCTTGAAAGTTCGTATTTACATATGACCTTACCATATTCTATTTTCAGTGCTAATAAGTAGTTTGGTAATAAATAACGAGAAAGTTGCATTTACATAATAACGTCGAATTCTTAATAACGGATTTCTACTCAGTTTTTTTCTGGTTATTAATTGTGTGATGTAAAAGGTACGGTGGTAAAAAATGATTTAATTTGAAAAGAGCTGATGAGCGCTGATTGTGATTTTGATTTCGTTGAGGTTTATCAAATACAGACAGTGTACAAGCATCGACGATATTATGATGCTCTCATGATCAAAAATGTTGCTAATTCATTTTATCCATATGTAATATTATTAGTATGTAGTTGCGTATTTGATAACGGCAATGACTAACTTTATCTTTGTTTTATATGTTATTTGTTTATAAAATATTTATAACAAAATAGAGAAGTCGAATGGTTTCCAAAAACAAATTTATGGAAACAAAAGATGTTAAAGATTTAAAAATTTGGAATTTAACGCCAACTTTGTTATTTTAAATTGAATATCATACTTCTTATGACAAATTCGCATGAAATTCAAAATATTAAGATAAGTTGTATGCCTACCATGAATAGTTTCTGACACAATTTAATTTAATTTACACAAGAAAAGATCACGATCGTCATTAAAATTATAGGAAATCACAACTTTCATAAAAATTACATAGCGGCAGACTTGTAAAGTATTTGAATAAAAATATTGTGAATTATAAATACTAAATTTAAAAAATTATCAATGAAAATTGTATTTGACTAGAATTTTTTTGGTGTTTAATTTGATTTTACAAATGCATTTTCATATAGGCACTTATTATAATTTTTTTATATTTATAAATTATTCGTGAATAAATAAACTCAACTGAATATGAAATTACAAATGAATTGTCCAATAAATTGTTATAATCACGATAGCGATATAATTTTATGTTCAGATAAAAAATTATAAGTAAGGCATTTGTTATATACTATAGTTGTAACCAAGCATTTTTCACGAATAATGCCTAGTTCCCTCCCATATACCTGTTTTTAATTAGGGTTAAAATTTTCGGTATGTGGAATTCCCTCCTAATTAAACATCAATTGCCTCCCACCGACGGCGGATGACCTTTAGTGCTAATTGCCACTATAATTTCATCAGACTACCCGTCTATTGGCCAAATACTTGTATCTACCCCTTCCGCTTATTAATTGTAACTTTTTTGCTTTTTAAGTTACAATCAAAAAAATTTATTTATGCATTGGCTGTACAGTGTTTTCGTGTATTTGTTTGTAACTAGTGAAAATCAAAATGAGTGCAGTTAGTTTCGAAACAAGTGAAAAAGGAAAGCCGTTAGTAGTTATTGACAATTATAAGTTTATTTTTCAAAAGAACCTATCCAGGGTCTCAAACGGTGGCTGTGTGTTCAAAAAGGGTGCAAAGCATATGTTAAAATGGACGGTGAAATCGTTATTCAACTAGAAAATGACCACAACCATGAAAGTTTGCCAGAAGCCACAATGAATAGAATTTTTTTAAGTAATAAATTGAAAAGAAAAGCAGTTGAAGATTTAACTCAACGACCAGCTAAAATAGTAAATTGAGAGTTGAGAAAAGGTGACATAGAAACACTAACTACAAAAGGCCTACAGTGTGTAAAGAAAAACAAGTACTATGTCCGAAGACCTACCATTCCTGTGCTTCCTAAAAATATTGAACAAGTACATAAGTGTTTAGAAAAGTTCCCATTAAAAACGAACAAAAATGAAGTTCCTTATGGCCAATGATCGGCAAAATAATATAATCATGTTTTCTTGCGAAACAAATATAAATTTCTTAAGTACTTTAAAAGTTATGTACGTGGTCAGGACGTTTGAATATTCTTCAAAATTTTTCACTCAATTATTTACCATTCACGGTCTAGAAAATGATCACTATGTACCCTTAGTGTTCTTCCTATTACCAAACAAATTAAGGATTACATATAGCAAAGCCTTTGAGCATCTTTCAAGAGTTTCTAGCCAGTTTGGAAAAATAATTGCTCCGGTAAAAGTTGTTGCTGACTTAGAAACGGCAATTCACAAAAGTATAAACGATATATGGCCAAATAAAGCAATAGTAGGGTTGCTACTTTCACTTAGTTCAAGCATGGTAAGTTTTTTAAAATGAACAATTAATACACAAATACTAAATGACATTTATTTGTAGGTTTCGAAAAATTCTGGCTGTGGGATTGACAAACGTTCACAAAAATGCGTCCGAAGAAGGAAAGTTTTTGAGATACTATTATGGTCTCCCATTCTTAAGATCCGATGATGTGGATGATTGCTTTGCACTTGATTTCGTCTTATTTGGTAGAAAACTACGTTAGTGAAACGGCAATTTTTCCTCCCAGTTTGTGGGCTGAGAATTCTTCTAGCGTTTACCGAACCACTAATGCTTGTGAGTCATTTCATGCTAAATTTAGCAAATGTTTTTATTTGGCTCATCCTCATATTTATCAATTTGCTAATGTTTTACTAGATTTTCAATGTGAAATTTATGTTAAAATACGAAGTGTTTCATCTAATTTAAAAAAAACTGTTAACAAGACAAACTAATTAATAAAGTTTTTCTAGATGATTGCATCAAAAAGCTAGACGCACACGAATTTTCAAACATTGAATTTGTTAAAGTATAATGAGAAACCATTTTAAAATTAAATAAATAAACATTTCATAACTTATATGTGTTTTCTTTCTGAAATTATTTTATCTTCAATTTACCGAAGTGCACTATAAATATATATTTATTTTCGATAAATAAAATCGGTAAGTAGTCATTAAGTTAATTATCGGAGCTGATATGAATGGGAAGGAACTTGGCTAGTACCCGGAAGGGAATTCGACTATCTATATTTTAGCCAAGACTACCTGCGGGAGGGAATTCAGCATCACCGTTTTTCACAATTATACATTTTTTAAGAACTAGTCAAGCCTATATAACCTAGAAGTATTTTATTTCGAATACTTTCGAAAAGTATTTTTTACTAGTAGTAGCGGATTTAAAGTTTTATCGGTTATGATTGAGTTTTATGAATGCAAAAATTCAGCTTCATAATCTGTACAGGGCATGGTAACCAAGTATTTTCCGGGTTATTGTGCCGTGGTCCTGTCTTCCTCCTTTACTAGACGTTTCGCCAGTCTCGACTGAGAGTCTGAGTCTCAGCGGAATAAGCAGCAGCAACCATACGAACGCCGGCCGCGAAAGCCTACGATCATCATTGTACAGGCCATTCCGAAAAACAATCCAAATTAAAAAAAAATTCAAATACAAATAACTTTTCAAGTAGCACACTTTATGATATCATTTGCTTACCCTTTTTTTATTCTTTCTCCATTTATATGGATGTTTGCTATCATTTTCTGATGAAGAATGCAACAATTTTATAAAAATTTAATAGGTGTATTTTTAGTAAAACTCAAGTTTCTTCAAATAATAGGTAGGTACTGTAAAATTAGGTGTTTTAAAGTAATCCAGTAAGTGAATTTTAAAACATTCAGCTGTTAAAATGAGGATGCTAATTTTTTAAATACTTGTCATAACACATGTTAAATATTTTCATTTCAGTTGATGCATGTATTTTATATTCATTCGCCTTAATGCTTTTCAATATTTGTAAATAGATTTTTATATATGATTTATTAGTATATTAAAATCAACAGGAGAACATTTTTTTAATACAACGCAGAAAATGGATTGTCTCTCTTTGGGATAGTAGAAAATATATACATTTTAAATAGTATCTATGACGTGATAAAATATGGTAGGTGCTACTTGAAAAAACGATGATCCTCATGTTCGAAATTTTTGGACTTTTTATCTGAACTTGTACAAATTATTTAGCTAAATTTTGGCATGATAATAGCCAAGGTAAGGGTGTTAAAAATTGGGATCAAAAGATATCAAGGAAGACATTCTTAACGATAATAATTTCAAATGTCGACCACTTCCGGATAGACCGGAAGTTGATGCCAGCTCTATCTTTTACAATGAATTTGTATGAAATACAAAATTGTATGCTAATTTTTACAACAAATTTGTATACTTACGATGAACAGTTTTTGAGATAAATTAATTTATACGGGGTTACAGGAAATTCGACACATTCCCTTGGTTAAATAAAGTAGAGCTCATTTACGACCGACTTTATCTTGTGGTACCTTAGTCATCAATCATATCATCAGGTCATTTTTTAAGGTAGGTACGTACTAGTACCACATGACAAAATCCATTGCAAATGAACTCTACTTTAGCCCACGCATGGGATTGAATCGAACTTCCTGTAACCCCGTATAAATTAAATTATCTCAGAAAATACTCATCGTAGGCATATAAATAAGTTTGTTGTAAAAGTTAACGTAAAATTTATACGAATTAATTGTAAAAAGTATAGCATTCCATTTCAAAGAACAAAGCTGGCCTCAACTTTTAGTATATTCGGAAGTGATCGATTTTTGAAATTATTTTATTTAAAAATACCCTCCTAATCTATTAACACCTTTAGTTATTATGTTGAAGTAATATGGAAAACCTTTTTATTATTAATTTTATAAAAAAAAAATTCATAAAAAGTTCTGAATCTAAAATGACACAAGAAATGCCACTTTTTGCATTCGTTTACGAGGGTTGTTAAAAAATATGAAAGTTGCTCAAAAATGAACTACCTCTGTTTTTGAAAAAAATATTTTGAAAAAAATCAGGTTCAGAGTTGAAAACTACATTCAAATGTGTAATTGTTTCCATAGAAATAATAATTAATTGACGAAGCTGTTAATTCTTGTAACTCCATATTAAAATAAAAACCCAACACAAAAGTTACAAAACTTTTATTGTAGATTATATTTCCACCTCAGGAAGCCACTGTGTGGTGAAATAATATTATTGTGGTCTACAATAAAAGTTTTGTAACTTTTGTGTTGTGTTTTTATTTTTATAGAAATAATAACATATTTTTTTTTTCCATATATAATAAGTTATAAACTAACATTACAGTAATACCCAGAAAGAAATAAAAATAGTTACTCATTTCACGTATATTTTGTAAACACCATAACACATCTAAGGTAATTTTCTGGTATGCTTCTAAAATTATCATTTCCAAATCATAAAATTGGCTTTGCTTATAGACCTGCTGTTTGAAATAACGGTAGTTTTATTAAAAAATAAAACCTTTTTATGTTTACAAAAAGGGGGTGGATATGTCAAGGCATACGTGGAATGATTTAAATTTTTTTTTCCGAGTATCACTGTAATATTAGTGTACAGCTTATTATTTCTATGGATTCTCTTATTTGCAAAATAAACGCATTAATAAAAAATATAGAAAAACTCATTTTTAACCCAATATTACTACATATTTGAAAGTAGTTTTTAATTCTGATCTGATTTTTTTATAATAATTTTTAATTTTGTCAAAAATAAAGGTAATAGGTACTTTACCCTTAAGTTAATGCAAAAATTTGATATTTGCTTATTTCATCTTGGGTTTTAGACTGTTTGAAACTTTTTATGAAGAATAACTTTTTTTCATAAAATTAGCAACATAATAAATTTCCATATGATTCTAACTTAATAAATAGACACACTGTATGAAGATTATTTAAACAACATAGAAGGAAACTATTTTATTCTTTTAAATTCTACATTATAATTTTTTTATCGTATGGGGACTAGATTAATTGTTTTTTTTTCTTCTTGAAAATTTAATATCTATGACAATCCGTTTAGACTAGTGCTGAAGCCTTCAAAAATAGTAAAAAGTGAAAAAAAAAAACTATGGTAGGATGAAACCCATTGGAAAAGGAAGAGAATATAACAGAAATGAAAGGAAATAATTTACGGGCGAAGGGGAAGGGGGTGAGTTTTTAAGGGTAAAAAACGGGTTTCCTTGATTTCTGGAAAAAAACTATAAGTCTTATGGAAAAAAGTTAAATGGCAAAGTTGTAAGTAATAAAAAGACCTACAACTTTTGTGTTTACACTTCTGTCACATAACCTCAAAATTTGTGTGAAAAATTTAAATAACCAACTTTTTGGTTTTTTATTTTAATCTTTTACAAAAATTTTGTTTTTTCACGAAATTTGGTGGAAACTTACCTATTTATATCCCAAACACGTTGTAATTGTTTTGATTTGAAATATTTATTTTTTCACCTTATTTTTACTTAATATCGAAAAAGTAACCTAATTTTCAATCGAAAATTCTCACGTCAAAATATCTGCTTTTTTTAAAAACGTTGGTGGGCTTTTTCTTCGTTGAAATCTCTACTTTCTGATGGTGTGAAAAAAAATATACATTAGTAGCATCAATCAAGTTTATTCGTTTTTTTTGCATTTCCTGAGAAAACCCAACATATTAATGTATATTTTTTTTGACACCATCAGAAAGTAGAGATTTCAACGAAGAAAAAGCCCAGCAACGTTTTTAAAAAAGCAGATATTTTGAGGTGAGAATTTTCGATTGAAAATTAGGGTGTTTTTTCGATATTAAGTAAAAATAAGGTGAAAAAATTAATATTTCAAATCAAAAAAATTACAGCGTGTTTGGGACATAAATAGGTAAGTTTTCACCAAAGTTCGTGAAAAAAAAGATTTTTTGTAAAAGATAAAAATAAAAAACCAAAAAGTTGGTAATTTGAATTTTTCATATAAATTTTGAGGTTATGAGACAAAAGTGTAACTACAAAAGTTGAAGATCTTCTTATTACCTACAACTTTGACATTTAACTTTTTATCATAAGACTTGTAGTTTTTCCGTAAATCAAGGAAAACCGTTTTGTACCCTTAAAAACTCACTCCCTTTCCCTTCCCGACCTCAGATCGCCCGTAAATTATTTCCTTTCAATTCTCTTATATTCTCTTCCTTTTCCAATGGGTTTCATCCTACTACAATTTATTTGGTTTCAAAAATTATCGACCCTGGTTTAGTTGCTTTCCTTGTTTATATAATTTTTTTTACTATTCGACGATATGGTAATAACCTGAAAATTGTTACCTAATTTTAATAAAACATTTAACCTTTGGAAATTTTTGAAGTTTACTCAAACAACTTTTTTTAACTAATTTTTAACGTAAACGGATGTTATTGTATATTTTAAAGTAGTTTCAAGTCGGATTTGGTTTTTTTAGGCACTTAATTGCATGTAACTCTACAAGCGTGAAATGTCCATAAAGAAATATCATAAAATGTAGTTGACCCAAAACCGAGGTTATTAAATATTTATGCTCAATTAAATAAATTATTTTTTAAAATATACCTGGTGCACGAACGTAAAACTTCTAACTGGAGATTTTATTAACAATACTTTTCTAGCCAAAGAGACCATTAGCAGAGAGTACCTATAAATCTGATATCTCATGATCTTTTATTTAAGCAACTTTAATTAATAAAATGTCCACTAAAGCTGCGTCTAACTATGTCTAAGTATTATCATAATTACATCATCAACACTAAACAATACTATAATAGACTAAATTAAATAATCAAATGTATATTTGGATAATTAAAACTCTTACGTATTTGTCCACTTATTCCCAAAATTGTTGTTATAAACAATGCGCATTTGATACTAGCACGAATCATTTTTATTTTTATTTTTATCAAATGTATTTTATAAATATTAATTACTGCACATCATCCGATATAAAATGTTAATAACGCGAGTTCGCACTGTGCGAAATCACTGCCGATGTCAATTAACATTTACACTTCAACCTTCATGCTCGAATGTTTTACTGAAACTGATTTAAGACTCTAATATTTACCCAAACAAGTTTTTTTTTGGAAACTCCGCTACTTCAGGACACTGTATTAGTACTTACTTACCGTACACTATAACAATGTCAGAAAAAACTGCTAATGAGTTGTTCTGTTTAGAAAACGGGATTTTCCAAAAAAAATTTTTTGCTACTCTTTGGATGGCCAAAACACAACAGTAGACGGAAAATGTAATCAAATCTTTTTCAAACTGTGTTGATTAGGAAAATGTGTAATCACATAATGGATCGCCAAACATTTTTGATCATCGACCCCTACATAATTTTCTGTTAATTAAAATAAAACTATTAGATAATGTGTTGTACATTTATTTTATGATTTTAAACATTTATTAAATTAATGGTACATTGTGTAACAATTGTTTTATGAAAACTATATTAATGATGAAATTTAAATACCTTAATATTTATTAAATAATAAGTAATTATAAATAAGTAGAAACAATGCGTAAAGTAACTACAGATTTATTGCTTCTTAATCAATGAGATGGGCGTGCCTGGTGTTTTTTGCAAAGTTCGCTATATTGGGTTTAAAATTGGTCAATTGTTATCTTAAATCCCCTCGAAACTCTACATTTAATTTATTTCTGTACTTAATTAAGACTGAATTTACGTGACTGAAACCGGCTTCAACCATAAAGAAACTTAGAAATGCTAACATAATTGGCTGATCTATTTCGTAAAGTTTTACATATTTTTGCATTATATTTATATACATATTCAATTAGATATGTGTGATTTGCGTACTAAGAACTGTTTTATCTTCGACCCCCAATCGACCCTTCCAATTCGGATCGACCCTCGCTTTTGGGAGGTCTATATAGACCACTTTGGCGACCTCTGAATCACATAGTGATTCAAAGAACAAAGATATTAATAATGGACATACTTTTGTATGTGGAATTCGGAAGACATTAAAATTATTATCATAATATAAACTAACTAGGGTAAAACAACAAAACGACACGACATAATTTATGATCTAGCTGTGTGTTCAGGAAGGCCGTCTGGTTTGAATTAAAGCATAGATGAAGTTATTTTTCAATTAGATATCGATATTAAAAATTTGTGAAAACGATGATTCGCAGGGCATTTGATGAAACATGATTCTAAATTACAAACAATAATATCAAAAAAAACCCTTGCACTTACCAAATATATTACAAAATATCATATTCAATAATTTTTTACCCCCCTGCTAGCAACAGAATACGTACAGACAACTTAGCACTATTAGAGAGTAAAAACTATCGCAGTTAAAAAAAATAACTTAGATAAGATGCTGGTAAATAATAAAGGCTTAACTGAAAAAGCAAGTCAGGTGTTTATAGGATAAATTGTAGAGAACGTGAAGCTACCTATATTGGTCAACCAGGCAGAAGATTGAATGAACATATCAAATCAATTAGAAATAATATGAAAAGTACACGTACCTCACACTACCTAAAATATATTCATAATATAGAACCTTATTGAATAATAAACCCAAAGATTAGATTTATTGGAGATTTTTGAGATTAAAAAAACTTGAAGCTACACAAAAACCATGAATGAACAACAAAATCTTATTAACACTCCGTGTGTGGTTAAACTTTCGAAAATTACTTGATTCCTTTTCCTAAAGATACTTGCTATAAGATTATAAATAGATGACGAAACAATAGGAATTACTACAATATTTTCGTATTATGTAATGAACTTCGAAAAGCAATTTACTAGTTAAAATCCCTCCTGTTAAACATTCAATGCTTGTGAGTATAAAAATCAAAATCTACCTATTATTATATCAATCATAGTTTTAAGTAGTGTACCAAAACCATTTTCGACTTATAAATATCACTGAATATCACTTCGTACATAAAATTGTAAGATCTTGGGTTGAATAAGTTTCACTTTTTCTTTGTAAATTAAATTAAAGCAGGTTTTTCTAACCCGTTCTCAGAATTCTGTTAAAACGAACTCTTAGTATGGCGAAGAAAAAAATAAGAATAGTAGAAATTAAACAACAATAATACTTTCACAAAATTATTTAATTCACGACAATTGTTTAGCTATCACAGTAGTTTTTTCAGGTAATGGTACAATGTTATAGGATCTGTCACTTCAGATCCTCTTCAGACAAGGTACAATGTTCTGAGGGTTGAGTTTATATATTTGTTGCATTACAGCAGTGAGGGAAGGGAAGAATTAATATTACCAAATTTACAAGAAATTTTTTGACAATTTAAATAAAAAAATTATAGGTAGTTAATCGTACCAAATACACAAGAAATTTTGTGACAATTTTTTTTAGATTTATGTATCAATAAAAATAACCATAAACACCAATTTAAAATTTATAGAAAGCCATCACACACTGACACCATTATCCATGCTAAATCTTCACACCCCATTCAACATAAATTAGCTGCTTATCACTCAATGTTACATAGTCTCATAAACATTTCATTATATTCAGAAAATTTCCAATTAGAACTAAATTTAATAAAACAGATAGCTGTTGATAATGGTTATAATGCAGAATTAATTCATAAATTATTAAAACAGAAACTCTATAAAAAACTATGAACTTAATTTATCTCTTCATTGTACAACAAAAAACTCCCTTGAAAACTCTAACTTTTGTTGGAAAACCAGCTATATGCATTCAAAAACTTTTACGTAATTTAAATGTTAATGTAGTATTCAAAACGAACAATAGTTAAGGTATGTTTACTAAAAACAATAAAGACAAGACCAAGAAAGAAAACAAAAGTGTTGTATACAAATTAAAATGTGATTCTTGTGGTAAATTTTATATTGGCTTAGCTGGTAGAAACTTTAAAACTCGAATTAATGAACATTTGAAATCTTATCAGGATAAAAAACTCAATTCTAACTATTCAACCCACTTGTTAGAAACTAACCATTTATCCAACACGAATTTGGAATTTTACATGTATCCGATAAGTTTAAAATTAAATTTACTTACTAGAAGCGATGGAAATCAACAAATACAAATAATCATCTTTATTACTGTTAAATGATAAAGTAGACATTAACTTTTCACCACTACTTAATTTAAAATTTAAATACATTGTAAATTCATTATATTTTTTATCATAAATAATCTAGAATTATATTATATATATATATATTTAAATAATATTAATTAATTATATATAAAAATTTTAGTAATTCTACCTTTTAACTTACAACCCTCCGATGACCCTGACCTTGCAATATGTCATTTTTGGGGTCATTATGAGTAATTCTTGTAATATATATAGGGCGCGCTAGCGCCTCCTGCACACTTTTTTTTGTTTGAAAATTGAACATTTTCATTTCACTTGCTTCCACGTTTCACCTAACGTAACATAAACTAATCTAACCTAACCTAACTTAACAACCTTTTTTAACCCCTCCCCCTTACTTACAAATATGTCCTGTCATTCGTAATATTACGTGGATTCCTTCATAATTTTATACTTTTCTTATTCTCTTTTTATACTTTTTAATCACGAGCGCGCCACCATTTTCATATAGTTTTGTTCGCCATATTGCCCTTGACAACATATACCAAGGTGAAGGTCATCGGAGGGTTGTAACCTAAAAGGTAGAATACTATAATATTGTGAAGGAATCCAATGATATTACGAATGACAAGAGATATTTGGATGAAAGGGAGGGGGTGAAAAAAGGTTAGGTTAGGTTAGGTTAGGTTAGGTTAGGTTAGGTTAGGTTAGGTTAGGTTAGGTTAGGTTAGGTTAGGTTAGGTTAGGTTAGGTATGGTAAGAAGTGAGTTAGATGAGTAGAATTGCATGAAACGAGGAAGCAAGTGAATGAAAACGTTCAATTTTCAAACAAAAAAGTTTGACTGAGGCGCGAGCGCACCCTATATATTATATTACAATTACTCAGAATGACCCCAAAAATGAAATATTTCAAGGTAAGGGTCATCGGAGGGTTGTAAGTTAAAAGTTAAGTCCAAATTTTTTTCAAAGTTGTCACAAAATTTCCTGTACCTATATTTGGTAGTATTAATTATATATAATTTTTTTTTAAAATGTCAATAAATTTCTTGTAAATTAGGTAATATTAATTCTTCCCTTCCCCCACTACTATAATGCAACAAATATATAAACTCAATCCTCAGAACAATGTACCATTACCCGAAGAAGATACTGTGATAGCGAAACAATTGTCATGCATTAAATAATTTTGTGAAAGTATTATTGTTTTTTAATTTCTACTATGAATAACTTTCATCAAGTAAAGGCCGATACCATTACAAAAATAAGAATAATTATTTGATATATTTTTATGGATAAATTCCACAGGCGATTGATATAAGGCAACACTTTTAATACCGACAACCGCTTGCTGTAATTTATAATTTACGATAAAAAAATAACTAGCAACTGTATCTATACAAGTGACAAGTGACTAAAGGAGTACAGTTGATGTATGACAACTGTTAAAACTATTACGAGAACGAATGATTAAGAAGTGATACAAAATCATGCTGATATTAGTACAAAATCATCAATATTGGCAGTAGCAATCTAATCAATAAATGTTTGTGTAGTGAAACTGAATCAAGTTACGATGTTTATCTGAAAAGTAGTAGAGTACCTATCTAATGAGAGTCGCAATTCTTATTTAAAACTTAATTTAGAAATAATTTGACTCAATCCCCTCTAATTTAACGTCTCTCGCCCGTTTTCAAGGTCTATCGCTAAAGTCCACTGCATTTAATAAAAAACAAACTGTTGTTTTAAGCGATTATGCATGTTTATTGGCCATTGCAGTTGAAAAAAAATGAACCGTCACGGGACTCCTGGCAGATGTAAAACATCGAGTACCTAATATGCATGAAAGACAATATTACGACAGGAACTAAATATGGCATAATGAAAAAACCAAATATTACGAATTTTTCCAGAAAATTATAACTATTTATTTAATAAACATTTATTTTTATTAAATACAAAAATTGAAATTTCAAAAATTTATTTCAAGTTGCGACAACTCTATTCTTTTAATCAGTGACTTCAGTAATAGTTATATTCGATGTTGCCGCTGACAGCATTACTGTGATAATTGGTCGAGGATAACTGAAGTATGTTACAAAAGCATTGGACAAAACATTATCAAGACATCTAATAAATACAGCATCTATTGTTGTTGCATATCTGGTAGTAGGATCTCTTGGATTGTTGTTAATTTGCAATTGAAATTTTTTCTGGAGGAACGTAATTAATGGCATTGATTCATCTTTTGCAAAATTTACACTGAAATCTCCAGCTAAAACCAATGGTAGTTTATCTTTATTGGTTTTAAAAATTATTGAACCTCTGTGACTGTACGGAAATAATTTCTCATGTAAAAATGAAATATAATTCATTTTTTATTAGGTGAAATGTACACGACAATCATAAATTAATTCACTTCCATCTTCTAGTTTACTATAGTAAACGACACCGTCGAACCGAGTGGAAAGACAATCGCAGAGACGCTTGCGCATGGCGAGGCGTCGCGTCGCTACGGCATGACTGCCACGTTCGCCACGCCAACAATCCGGTTTACTCGCGCCTATAGATGATTCACATCAAAAAGAATTATAAACATGTAAAATAAAAATAAAAATAATGAATTCTAAATGGAAGTAAATTAATGTAAGCGTTTCTGCAATTCTCTACGACACGAAGATTAATTTAAATGGCGCGTCAGTTGAATTTAGATACTAAACTCCCATTTTGTCCCTTTATCAGTCTTAATATTCCGTCCGTACCCTAGGACAAAAGGAAGAAATGGGAACTGCATGTTGTACAAATACTATAATTGCCTATAGAACAAAGTAATGTAAACTAACGTAGAGAAAAAGCTATTCGGAATTCCACACGATTCTTTCAATCCAATCCACATAATTCGATAGCCTGGTATACACTGCAGGTACATTGGCTCGTCCACATCCCTTTCCAAAGGATGTTACACCAATTATTTCGTACATGCAATAAAAATCTTTACTACCTATTTTGTAGTGGTCCCCCAGAGTCACCCTAAAATATAAAGGATTAATAATTAATTTCTTTGTGTAGGTAGGTAGTTATTTATAATAGGAGGAAAGAGGGAGAAGGAGAGGGAGAGGGAGAGGGAGAGGGAGAGGGAGAGGGAGAAGGGAGGGAGAGGGAGAGGGAGAGGGAGAGGGAGAGGGAGAGGGAGAGAGAGGGAGAGGGAGAGGGAGAGGGAGAGGGAGAGGGAGAGGGAGAGGAGAGGAGAGGGAGAGGGAGAGGGAGAGGGAGAGGGAGAGGGAGAGGGAGAGGGAGAGGGAGAGGGAGAGGGAGAGGGAGAGGGAGAGGGAGAGGGAGAGGGAGAGGGAGAGGGAGAGGGAGAGGGAGAGGGAGAGGGAGAGGGAGAGGGAGAGGGAGAGGGGAGAGGGGAGAGGGAGAGGGAGAGGGAGAGGGAGAGGGAGAGGGAGAGGGAGAGGGAGAGGGAGAGGGAGAGGGAGAGGGAGAGGGAGAGGGAGAGGGAGAGGGAGAGGGAGAGGGAGAGGGAGAGGGAGAGGGAGAGGGAGAGGGAGAGGGAGAGGGAGAGGGAGAGGGAGAGGGAGAGGGAGATCTTGATCTGCTTAATAATTTTATTTACAATGAATCGACATTTATAACTGACACTATACAATAAATGCTTGATTAATGCGGTATATCGTCTTGTGATTCAAAATATTATGTAAAATGGTCATTTAGTGTCTTTAGTGATATGGCTACAATAAGTGTTTGCAACTATTTCATTAATAAATTTGTTATACGAATTTTAGGAGGCTTCAAGAAAATAGCACCTTTGGTGACGGTTTCCTAGTTTAAAAACTTACAGAAATATAAAAGTGTTTGTAGTTAGTCTAATACATAGAGGAAAATAAAAAAATCTTTACAGAAAGAATAACTGAACATGTTACACCTAATTACATCAATCTGTATAGCTTCAATTTAATCAAAATTATGGCTGCCAAACACTTTCTTAAATTTTCCAAATTGATAGAAGTCAGAAAGTTCAGTCAGTCGAATATGGGCGTTACATAACCATATGGGTTGTGTTTGGTAGTTAGAAATAGAAAAATGGAATTATTTGTAGATAATACTGTTGAGGTCCGAGTTGGATCCTTCACAATTGATGATAATAATAAATTCAAATTATTTTTGTGTAATGTCACAAAAAAGCTTTAATTGTCAGTCGACCATGTTTGAATATTCTTAACCTAACATTTGTCCATTTCATGGGTAGTATGCTACACGTACAATCTCGCCTAAAATTTACTAAACCGATTTCAATGGGTACAAAGATAGTATAGAGCCTGAGAATGGACATAGGCTACTTTTTAATGCGAAAAAAAGGGCTGGCAGGGGTTGAAATAGGAAATTTTATGCGGAAATTCCGTAGTTTTTAAAGATTTTTTAGGCTTTTGATTAGATATAAATAAATACGACATTCAATGTTTGTAAAAATTTTACCCTAAAGGGGATAAAATTAGCCGATGAAAGTTTTTCTGTAATGACGTCGTCCAAAAATCTTACGGCCCAGAAAATTAAAATATTAAGTGTAAAAAATTATAGAGGTTTTGTTTATTTGGATCAATAAAATTAGTTGAATACTAAGCTATATAAACTATTTTAAACTATAATTAAACTATATTAATCTATAATATTATAAATGCGAAAGTAACTCTGTCTGTCTGTGTGTTACGCAATCACGCCCAAACTACTGTACCGATTTAAATGAGAATTTGGTACAGAGATAGATAAGTAGATATAAAGCTAGAAGCTTGAAAACGCGGACGAAGTCGCGGGCATAGCTAGTGGTCCTATAAAGGTAAATCGAGGTCGCTGAACATGTTGGTGGTGGTATCGAATCGATTTCTTGATTAATTTTCGAGATATCAAACTATTAAGGTGCATGCACCTCCAAAAGAGTACACTTAGGTTATGGTATGATGTGGTCGCTATGAGTAAAATGCTTAGTGCTATGCACCACCAAGAGGGTTGTGCTTAGGTTAAACGGAACTGTTTTCAATTAAATGTTTTTTTTTTCACATTTTTGGTTCAATATCTCGAAAAATATAGTACCATTTTTTTCGTGTTTTTCACGGCCATTTAAATAATAAAACACATTAGTTTCATAAAATTTTCACTTTGACTTTGCGACTTTCGAACTTCGATATCTCGAAAACCAAGCGAGATATCGAAAAATTTGATTTTTAATTTTCGTTTTATTTTGGCTTAATTAGCCTAAAGAAGCCTCACATCGTGGCGCTCCAGAAATCGTACTCTTTTACAACCAAGATGTTTGTAAGGAGAGAAAATCGGATTCTCCCAACTTTTTTGATCATAGTGAAGTACCTATACTTTCAACTTCCGAAAAAGTGAAACGATTGTTAAGTAACTGCTGCTTTACAATTATGGTTAAATATATTTTTGAACGCTTTTTAAGAGCATTATTTCAAACTAATGTTTATTTATCGTCATTTTTCTGAGCTCACCTTGCAAGTGTCCTTGCCTTCAGTACGTGACCCCCAGCAAGTTTGTGTTTTATCATCAATACCTAAGTGGGCGAACGTTTTGCTGCAAGTTTCGTGTGAAAACGGCTCCAAGGTTACCTTCATGAGTTCGTTACTAATTTTTCTAGAAAATTCAGTGTAGCCCCAACCTGTGGCAATCGCTTTATCGCTACTTATTTTGGGATCTGTGTATAGACAAGCTGGTCGAACGTATTTGTTTAAATTAGCTGGCCTGTCCAATTTTAATAAGGCAATGTCGTGTTGTATTGAAGGTAGCGAATAGTTAGGGTGTCCAATGCGCTCGATTATGTTAAAATTTTGTGGTTGAGCATCTTCGTCACTTTTGGCAATGTTTAGGTCACCCAAACGAACATATTTAGCGTCACTAAAACAATTTTGTGATATTTTATTTATAAAGGACGACCGTAGCGAAGAAATTAAAAGGATAAGTGTCATCCCAACCCCAATAACACTACAACAATTCAATTTTTCTTAATATGTTGTTACTGGGATAAGATTTTTACTTACAGGGTGTCCCAGAATTCTAGGAAAAAAAAAACGTTTGAGATCAAATTTATTTAAGGGTGGGAGTAGTAGTTACTGTTGTCTTATCTGTCTGATACTTTCTTAAAAAAGCCTACACATCAAATTTTATTAAAATGGCATTAACCATCATCGTCATTTTAAAAATGTCTAATTTTTGTGGAAATTCATTGTTGGGGAAATTTTTTTTTGTTGCAGTTATGATTTTTTATAAAGAACAAAAAAAAATGCTAAAATATGTACCTTTCTAAAAATAATCAATTGAAATACCCTTCCAACCCTCCAAAAAGTTCTGAACAATTGTGTCTGAGGGTGGGGGTTGTTTTCACTTTTGCCGTTCTTTAAGACAATTAATATGCACATTAGAAATTGGTATTTTAATAAACATTTTCATTTACCAAATTGTATTGAAATCGTACTAGGGGTTGTTGATTAATTAAATATAAATTTTTTGTCGCCTTTAACACTCATGGGCTCTCAGTTTCGTATATTGTATAGATAAATGAAGTAAAATCGACTTATTTTGATCTCAAAAACCTGTGGTTGTCACAGAATTTGGGACACCCTGTATTTTGGGAATATATTTTAAATAGGTGTAATAAAAAAAACTATACAAAAACCCTAACAACTGCAACATGTTTATACTTTGGTTAAATGATTTGTGTACAAAATAATTTACTTACGAGTGTCCATCCGATAAGCAATGAGCTGCTGTTAAAACATACCATTCACTGATTAAACTGCCACCACATTTCCATACTTTTTTCCCATTTTCGTCAAAACCAATCAACGCCTAAAATAAAGTAATTTTGATGTTTAAATCCTTTGTATGTAGGTATCTAGGATAGTATATTATCAGGAGTACGTATTACCATAAACTATCAAATAAGGGCTGAAATAATAATTTAATTAATGAATGAGATTCATTTACACTAGATGATATACAGTCGACTCTCGATAATTATAATTTGAAACTTAAGGGACCAGAGATAAATTTCAAATTACCAAAAGTTCAAAATAACAAGAGTTTGATCAAAATTCGTGATTTATTATTTCTATATTAGTATTATGTATAGACAATTATTCACACATCTTTTTTTAATTGTCCGTTCTCCACAGCTTGAATCACACGCTTTTTCACTTTTGGAAAGACATTTGTTCTTTTTTGGATTCATTTTAATGGCACAAATTAAACATTAGCAAGACTCATTAACGTTTCAAAAAAGACTGGAATACGAACTTACCCATGTCTTATTTATGTAAACAATTGATAGTGCTGTACATGTACGTAAACAAGCGACAGGTCTGTGCATAATAAACACTTCAAATTATAGAGAGTATAGAAGCCCGGACCAATTTTTATTCAATTTATCGAGTTTTTTTTAAGAGACCGGAAAAAAATTCAAATTATCAAGAGATTCAAATTAACGTGTTTCAAATTATCGAGAGTCGGTTGTATTGTGATTTGCATCGATCGAGCTTTTCTATGATGCAGAACAATGGATTTCTTTCGAGAAAAAAGATGGATTAGGTCAGTCATTAAGTAGTCAAAAGTACACATTTTTCGTAAAAATTTTTAATGGCAATCCGAGTATGCCACAATGTAAAGTAGGTTTCAAGAAATAAAATATGGAAAATGAGCCTGGAAAAGTTTTCCGTTTTCTTTTTTGTCGATGTTTAAACACTGAAAATTGCAATTATGCCTACAGTTTTGCATTTATCTATGTTAGAAAGCGATGTGAGTCCAATTCCGAATGTTTCTCAATCAGGAAAGTTTTTTTCCTTAACTATAAATTATAAAACATGATATTTTTTCGTTGATGGTCGAAGCTAATATATGATTAAACTTATTAAAGATGCTGAAAATTGGAATTAAACACACTAGTTTCAAAAACTTTTTATTTCGAAGACACTACTACATTGTTTCGCCTAACATTGGCTTCGTCATGGGACGATTTAACAAACTTATTTATATAGGTATCTATGTACAGATAAAAACAATTCTTGGTTCAAAGGAGTAAAATGAGAAGGATCCAAGGCAATCAAGAAGATGAAATGGACAATTTAGAACCACTACCGCGCATTGAACAAAATCAGCAAGCCGCATAATTGTTATATAAATAATTTAATCATGTGCAACTCAGTACACGTGAAAGAAGTGAAACTTCTTTGGCGATCTCTATACCTTTATAACGAATAAGTGATGTTTGGTGAAAGGAAGAGTGAGGACGAGAATTTTCAGGATTTATGTTTTAAAAATGAAAACACATACATACATCAAGTTTTTTTCGCCTCCGTTTATTTTTCCAAGTACTTAAGAAACCGTAAACTATCAATAACTACAAGGAATTAAAATTAATACATGATAATACTCACTCTTAAATAAATATTAATTGTTGTTAAATAAACATTTACTGTAATACACTTACTGTAATATAACTGCTATGAGATGCCGGTCACTAACAGCTGACTGTAATACCAATATGCGCATGCGCGCCTTTCTATTGTCATAGCTTCGCGAGACAAATCGTTCCGAAATGTGTCGTTTCATGGCCTTGAGATTTTACTCTCAACGCGCCCAAAGAAGTTTCACTTCAAAATTTTTCCATAAACCAACACACACAGACTCAATAATACACGCTAATTCATTCAACCCTATGTCACACAAACTAGCCGTTTTTTACGTTTTTCTCCATAGATTAAGCAATGTACCTTTAAATTCTTATAATTATAACATAGAACTTAATAGAATCTATGCAATAGCACAAAATAACGGTTATTCACTCTTAATGGTAAATAATATTTCAAACGAAACACAACAGCAAAAAACTTAATAAAAACTATCCATTTTTAAAAAATAAAACGATAAAATACAATACCATCACTTACATAGGCAATATCTCTACAACTATTGGAAAATGTATCAAGCAAGTCAATAATAGTAAAATAGGTTTTAAAACTAACAACTCTTTAGGTAAATTAATACTAAATCACAAATGTAAAACTCCTAAAAAACTAAATTCAGAAGTTTATTGCTTAAATTGTTCAAACTGTAATAATGTGTAATGTGTATATTGGTTAGACCGGGAGGTCCTTCAAAACTAGATTTAAGGAACATTGGTCTAGCTTTATCAATAAAAAATGGACTCCACATATGCGGAACATGTAATCAATGAAAACGACGATTTTAATCCAGACTACAAAATTTTGCATATACAAAACAAAAGCACAAAATTAACTCTTCTAGAATCGCTGGAAATAAATAAATTGATTGCAAAAATTCTCCTGTGTTAAACATTTTTAATAATACTTAATTTACCCTTTCCCCTGTTTTACCTTGTAAAAATTATTGAAGTTTGTTAAGTCGTCACCTGACGAAGCCAATGTTTGGCGAAACAATATTGTAGTGTCTAAAAATAAAAAGTTTTTGAAACTAGTGTGTTTAATTCCAATTTTGAACATAATATTTTTTGTTTCTCAGTGTATGCCCTAAATACGATGTTTTACTTATTAATTATTTTTATAGTTTTTAACAGTTCTGTTTCTTTACCTACTCTATTGTAAACTTCGCTATTTTGCTATTCGAATTTTAAGTATTCTGCGATATACCCATGTCTCGAATGATTAATGGCAATTCTTGTACCTTCAGTGTTCATATTTCTTCGTCGTACAACATAATTGACCAGATATAACACCTGATATATCTAATTCTCAATTCAAGGTTTCATTTGGGATTCTGGGGGCCTGTTGTGCCGGAGCTAATTACTAGTTTAAAGTAGTAGATAATCGATCAGTTTTATGCACCAAAAATTTTTTGTACTATGTTGAATGTACGTAGTTTATACTTATTTAAAATGTTAGGTACTCTTTCTAGCAGCAAAGCTATTTTGGGTTGATTACATCCTGATTTATCTCCACAGTGGAAGAATTTTTTATTCCTTTAAACTGTTGCTTTTTGTTTATTACCTAATACCTCGTCAACTTACCATATGTGGAAATTCTCTTGGAGCTGCTTTCTCACCCCCTATAATTAACTCTTGTGCTTTTACAGCACATGTATCCACCTTCACTTTACTGTTTGTTAGAAGTACAACTGAATATTGTTCTTCAAAAACGTACTTTGAATATTCTTTACATTCTAAAACAAAACGTATTTTTGGTTAAGTAGGTATGCTCTATTTTTTTGTTTGAAATAACGTATAAAGAAAGCATTTTTTTACTTACTTTGTCTACTTTTTGACTCAACTACGTCGGCTTTATATGTAAAGTTTGTTTCTAGAAAAGATGATGTAGTTAAACTGTTTACTTCTGTCTTGGGAGTAGTTGTTTCATCGGGAAAAATTGTTAAAGGAGTTGTAATTATGGGAGTTGGGGTCATATTCTGAGGGCAGCAAACGATCAATTGCGTCCCTTGAAAACCGCAAATCTGCGGAAAAATCTGTTTTTGTTGAATGTCGTCCAAAGCTGTTGAGCAATTAATTAGCAACAGACATTTTCCAATTTGACCAGAGGTGTTCAATGTACAAGGATCATCTAAAATATACAAATCACACATTTATTGACAATCATGTTACAATAAAAAAATATAAAATTAATAGTTCATTACACAAAGTATCGCCAAACAGCACAACCTTGTCAAACATAAGGAAAACGCTAAGGTCTATTTTATGTAAGACGTATAATAAGTATATCTCATATACGTATATATAAATTCTCGTGTCACGGTGTTTGTAATTAAACTTCTCCCAAATGGCTCGACCGATTTTCTTGAAATTTTGTGTGCATATTGGTTAGGTCTGCGAATCGGCCAACATTTATTTTTTATCCCCCTAAATGTTAAGGGTGGTCCACCCCTATTTTTTTTTTTTTGACAAAATTTTTTGTTTTTATTTTTTTATGATTCGGCATTAAAAAATACATATTACCCATAAATTTCATCCTTCTAACACCAACCCCCATTTTTTAATAGCGATATTAGTACTGTAATAATCTTCAACTCTCAGTGGTCGATAACTGATCAATTATTATCAATCGATTAGTCATCCCCGCCAGGCATCTACTGATGTCACTACTCACCCAGCAAACAGCACGGAGTGGGGATGAGAATTAAGCACATTTTTTTAGAATGTTACAGGGTTTTCAAATATGTTCCAATAAATAAAAGAATGTTTTATTATAACATTTCAAAATGATTTGGCAATGTTCAAGAATGTTCCAGAATCTTGAAGATCATTTAAGAAAGTTCCAGTGTTAAAAAAAGTTAGGGTATGTTTTAAATCATTATGGGATGTTCTGGATAGTTCTATTCTAGAATGTTCCATCAAACGTGTAATATATTCTTACCCGGGCATATATATATATATATATTTCTATATTATATTGTATATAAGGTCTATAATAATAATAATAATATTTATTCTCTTTTCCCTTCGAATACATCCACATTACAAGTTGTACATATTCAAAAGGGGCCACAAAAGAAAATGCTTCTTGTCTGTGTGAGAAACTTAAATCTAACCTATGTATCTAATTACATATTCTCCTAATTATTGATTATTTAGACCTACTGACCTAACCTTATCCTATGTTATTTTTAAATGTATATGGTAACACGTTGTTTTTGGTTTTGGTCTATCGTTCTACTTCTTTTGTTCGTATCCATTTTTTTGTTTCTATTTTGAATTTTTTCTCGTCTTTGATTTCCTTCGCTTTGGCTGGAAGTTGATTAAAGTACTTAGCTCCAACGTAATCAAAGAATTTTTGTCCTATTTTTTTTTAACGGAATTTGCATTTTTTTGTCTCCTTGTCTTGTTTCATGTGATATCTTTTCACTGGTAGCTGTTTTCCTTTGGTGGTTTATGGCGTTCAGGATGAATATTTTATTAATTGTTAGTAGTGGATAAGTTTTGTACAGTTGTTTAGTAGAAAATCTGATGGGTAGTCCGTAGATTGCTTTTATTATCCTGTTTTGTAGGGTCTTCAGTTTTCTGCTTGCGCTGTGTGGGCAACCTCCCCATGCTATAATCCCATATGTTGCTATAGATAGAAATAGGCTGTGGTATATATTCAGGAGTTGATGTTGTGGTAGGAGATTTCGCAGTTTTTTTATTGTGTATGGTAGGTATTGTAACTTATTTGTGAGGTTTGTTATGTGTTTTTCCCAATTTAGGTGTTGGTCTATTGTGATTCCTAGGTATTTTACTGTTTCTTTTGATGTTATTTTTTTATTATTACCTTCTATTGTAAAATCTATTGTGTTTATGTTGGGTATTTAATTTGTGTGGCATCCAAATGTCACAAAGCAGGTTTTATCTATGTTTATTGTCAAGTAATTTTTTGCAAAACATTTCGTTAGATTTTCCATGTCTTTGGATATTTCTTGAACTACTTTGTCCCATGTTTCAGTTTGGTAGAACAGCGCAGTGTCATCTGCGTAGGCTATTACTATTCTATGCGTTTTTTGGTTGAACATGTCGTTCATGAAGAGAATAAAAAATAGTGGGCCCAATAAGAAAGTAATTTACAATTTTCAATTTAAAAGATACATAAAAAAACTGAATGATGGGCTGGTATTTGAGGAAATATGTTTAAAAATGAGGTTACAAGTTATAAACACTTGGTTAATACATAAAAAACGTAGAAAAACAACGAATAATGTTTCACCAAGATTTATTTTCGACACCTCCGCTGTTTCCCTATATATCTCCATAATTTTCTCTATTAAACCCTCTTCAATATTACTTTCTCTTAGCATATTAACCAATTCCTGCCTATGCCTATGCCTATCATATGCTTTCTTAAGGTTAACGAAAACCATAAACATTTTCTTTTTAACATCTAAATTAATTTGTGTGACATTCTTCAACAAAAAATTGCATCTACCCCATTTGTGTTTAAAACAAAATATCTTTTTCGATAATTATTTATAGTAGTATATATCTTATAGCCAGTGTCCTCTGTAATTCTTAACATATCTCTTCCACACTTTCTATAGATCGGAGCTATTACCCCATATTTCCACTCCCAGTGGTATTACACAGCTGTTCCACATAGCCTTAAATACCTTGTATAGCTTTTTCCCTACAAGGTCTTCCCCATAAACCCAATACGTATATATTAATTCTAATTTTTTTTACATGAAAAATGTAATTTATATTGTGTTAAAATTAAAACACAAAAACAGTTTCAGATAAATTAATTGTATTCACAATATCGATACTGTTTTTGTGTTGTAATTTTTACATTATGGATAAGTTTGAACATGTATTGGCTACTACCCTAAAAAAATTATATTGTATTTAATCATATACTTCGATTTAGTTCAGGAACTGTAGTAAATTTTGAAACAATTCTGGCTTATTTAAATTTTACATTATTGATGGGAAAATTTTATGTTTTCTTCTTTAGGTATTTAGTCCTGGACAGTTGATGGTACGTCTCACTATTTGGAAGGAGTTGATGTTGCATTTTGTACATTGTGGGAGTTCTTCTTCTTATATTAAGTGTCATGTGTTAAATTAGTATGGCCGATTCTTAATCTTTCTTCTTCCTTACGTTGGAGGTTTTTAACTGAGATTTTCTAAAAATGTCACTTCTGATCTGTCTTAATTTTTTTTGGGAGGATCGTTTTGCAATTTTCTGTTCCATGTTGTAATAATTTGTTTCTCAATAACTCGCTTAATTTCTGTTTTGGTAAAGGAGATTTTTTCAGGGTTTGTTTATGTCTGTATATGTAACACCTTTTTTTACTAACTTATCCGCTCTAATCATTACCGTGAATGCCTGAGTAAGATGGAATTAAAACTAGATTAATTTCTTTGCCTTGGTAACCAGCTTTTAAGAATTCATTAACAATGTGTTATATTTGTTGGTTGGTTTGTGGAGGATTTTGAAGGACTTTTAGTAGACTCAGAAAATAGGTTAGAATTAAGGAAGATTTTATTTTATTTATGTTTAGGTACTAGTTCAATGTTCTTTTTTCTATGGAATTAGCTTCACAAGAGAATAATAAGTCTGTTAGCGGTAGTTTAAAATATTTGTCTGTTTTTTCCATTACTATGGAGTCTTAGAACAGTACCTATGTTAAAATTTTTTGTGATTTTTGATATTGGTCACAGAACTGTATGAATAAATTTTTGATTATTGACGTTGTAACTGTGTCGTTTTTCAATATGTACTGTGTTAAGACAAGGTTGATTTTTAGTGATGGATTGGTCCATGGTGGGGATTTCTAACACAAAATTCCAAACAATGGGCTTAGATTAAGTAATTATTTTTGGTATATTTCCTTTTGTAGGAAATAAAACACAATTGTTTAAGAGTTTAACAAAAATATTTTTAATAAATCACGACGAATCACAAAGGCTTCATCAGGTGATGAAATGTACAAAAAAAGGAATAAGTAACAACTGTATATATGTTACGGTAAATGTACACTCTTGGGAAATGTACAATTTTACCGTAAAATGTGTACATTTCCCAAAAAGTTAGGTATATGTGAACTGAATATAATGTATATGTACATTTCCCGGCAAATGTGTACTCTTGCCTTCACGTTTTGGTAAATGTATACTCTTACCTTCATCTTTAAAGAAAAGTTAGAATACAAATAAATTAAAAATGTTGTTGCAGTAAAAAAATATTTATTTAAATAAACATAATAATAATTAGTGAGCGCAGTACAATAAATTTGGTTAAATGATCTTGATAATTTAAAATAAATTTAAATTCATTATCTGGTTGTGTCTGTAAATCTATAAGATCCACTTGACACCTAGAATTCATTTCACTCGTCAAAATTGGTTTTATCACAATTCCTTTTTTCTTGCCCTTTGCCTTTTTTTTGACATGCTTCACATAAAGATAAATATAACATAACTGCTTCAGTAATAACTAGCCGAAACGGTAGTTCGCGTACCATTACAAGTGCGCATGCGCACCACATTACTAGCACTTGCGATTTCGCATTTTGTATACTCACATTTACCAAAACGACATGGTCCTTGTGAATTCAATGTACATTTCCCTTCATTGAAATTGTAAATGTTAGTTGAATGCACATTACCCAAACTAGAAGGCAAATGTGCACATTTACCGGAAAATGTGTACATTTGTCGCAATATCTACTTTTACCGTAACATATACAAATCATTAAGAGGGGGGGGGGGAATATTTAATAGTGGTGAATTGTTTCTGTTTGGTCGTTGAGGATAAGTTTTTGATGATTATATTTATTGATTTCAAAGGATTCGAGAAGATTTAATTTGTATCCCTTATTTTCTTGGTGTAAAATTTGAAATTTAAAATTAGGTAGGTGCTGCTCTTCGATTAGGTGGTTGGCGTACGTAGATGTATTTTTGTTCTTGGTAAAGGCATCTGAATGTTCCTTTATCATTTCGGAAAACTTCCTTCCTGTTTGGCCTATAGTATACACTTTTTGGCAACTCCCACAATTCAGCAAATAAACTCCTGAACTCGATGTCTTATCAATTGGGTCTTTATTATTTTTAAGTAAATTTCCTTAAGTATTTTTAGATTTGAATGCGGTTTCGATGTTAAGTTTGAATCTTTTGAAATTTAAGCTTACCGAACTAAGTAAAATTAGAATAATTACCGGCTTCCTTTTGTAAAGGATAAATTAGATCGTAAAATGTTTTTCTTTAATTTATTTTTTAAAATGTTATCAACGATAGTAGTAGGGAATCCGTTATTTTGAGCTATGGTTTTGATTCGGCGAATTAAGTTCTGTATTAACGTTAAGTTAAAGCCTTTGTAAAGTGAAACGATTCGTCGTGATTTATTAAAAAAAATTTTTGTTAAACTCTTAAACAGTTGTGTTTTACTTCCTACGTTATAATGGATTTTAAACATATTAGTGTCTATTTAATTAAATGTTTCTTTTATATTAACTTAATTATTGTGAACACCCTAAATTAGTTTTTAAAACGACATTTACATAGTTAACGACCAACATACCCTTATATTCTACAATTCTAATTGCATCCTAATTAATTAAATTCATCATTACGGAAAAGAGTAGTGTACTTATTTTAAGGTGTGGGTGATTAAAATTCGAAATCTGTGGGATACTCATAATTAAGATATTAAATATTAATTAAACACTTAGTATAAAACTGATATTAAAATTCAATTATCAATTCATATGTGCAGATATGTACTTACAGTGTGCATCTTTAGAAAAAAATATTTAATAGCTGTATTTAGTGAAATTAGAAGCGCCAGCAGTAATGGATACTTGAGATGATTTGCACAGTTAGTGCATTAATTCTGATTTTATGAATGTTTCAGAAAAGCTTTTGCCAAATTTTGTTTTCTTGTAACATTCTCAATTTTAATACATTTTTGAGAGTTTGCATTTTTACTATTTTTAGCACTAATATGAATTAAGACACATCCATTCTTAGACTAAGACGGTTTATCACAATATACAAAATACCGAAAACAAACCAAAACATTCCTAACGTTGCATTTACAAATCCATGCATTCATGTTTCGATAAATATGCAGTTGGCATTTTTTTATGATGAGTGTACCTTTCACATTGTTTGTTTTATAAATGTAACTGAGGCATTAACGTTTAAAATTCTTATTGATTTTTTTTTTCTTATATTAATCGAAAGCGAAAACACATTGTCCATTAAAACATAAACGATGTGAATTTGACAATTTTGCGGTATCTATCTACTGCTTTTTCACCCTTCCAAAGCAATGAGACTAACAGGAAGATTAAACGGACCGCAAATAAAGTAGAAATACGTAAAAAAATTCAATATATGTTTAACTTTAAACTACAGCTATTTTTTTTATTTTATTTAAAAAATTAAGGGTACAAATGCTCACTCCCTCTCATTGTGAAACCGCCATATAAAATATTTTGTTTTTAACACTAAGTTTTAGTTTACACACCCTGTATAGTGAATATTAAATTTCAAATTTGTGCGAATGGTTTTTTTTATAGTAAATATTATTCAATAAACAAAACTATAAAAATTATAAATTAAACGGACTTACCTTCATATAAACAATTAATTGTCTTTAATAAAACTACACAGATAAGTGTTAAATACTTGAAAATTAACATTTTTAAAACTAACTTTTGAATGCTGTTTGTTTTCTTACGTTCAGAGTGAATATTGAACTAACTGGCTATAATAAATATCAACGAGTAGAAACGAATGTTGTTAGAGAATGGAAGGTAACTTACATACAGGTCAACAGAAATAATGTGGCCCCTCAGACTTCGAGCGAACGGCGCAAAAGATAGAAAGAAAGCGCATTCGGAAGGAAAAAGATGCATTTTACCGCTCGGTGTTTGTACCGTGTTTCAAATCGGGCCCGTATTGGACAAGTAAACTCACCCTTGGGTGTCTTAATGGTATTAGGAATATTTACACGAAAAGTGCTAATGCACTTTAAATGAAGCAGAATTCCCATTTTGTATTTTAAATATGTAATATTATTTGAATGGGGTTAATTTAGTACCCAGTATTGTTATTTCTACAATCACTTCTTCCTCAGAATACTGATTTTAGTAAGTAATTAAATTAAATAATTACAGTTGTAAACGCACATCAATCTGTAAATAATAAATAAATATTTCGAGGTATTCAGCTCAGCTATTATTGATATTAAAATATTTATAATAATAAACGAAACATTGACTAATTAAGTTTATAGAATAAATATGTATTCCTAAGTGTTTCTTTTATTTGTCCGCCTTCCTTTAAGGGTGTCTCACCAATTATGAAAAGTATTTGCTAAAAGTTGCACGATCTTTTATAAACTAAATAAAATTTAAAATTAGGTGAAAATCATCATTAATTCTCCCTATCGTTGAAGTTTCTGATTTAATGTTTTTTTTTTCTTATAATACGGGGCGAGTTTACATACAACTGTATGTGCTTCATCGAAGTACGAAGACTAAATGGACTGTCCCCACTACAATATCAGCTGTGTCCATCGCCCACCGGTGAGCGTTCAGATTGCAAGGGCCAAGCTATTTCTGTTGGCCTGTATATACAAATACACAACACGAAAGCATACTTATATGTACACACACGTATTTTTGTGTTGCGTTACATCTTGGAGAGAAGATTTACTTCGCATAATTATCATTGCATGTGTTTTTGCGATAATAGATTATATCAATTTTTAAAAACCAGGGTATAATAAAAAAAAATAAAATGGTACCTACCTATAGTAAGTGTTGTGCTGTTTTACTAATAATATCTACATTAGACTGCAACTATACGTCTATGGTTATTATTATCCAGTGTTAGAAATTAAAGTGTCATAATATGTATCTGCGTATGCAGTTTGTCATTTTGGTGATAACTTCAACAAAATTTTACTTTATACTGATAAGCTGTAAAAATGCATAAAAGCAATAAATTAGAGTAGCGAGTAATAAACAATAAATAATTATACAGTCTGTCCCATTTTAACTATAATCACAAATATATACCTACTCATTAAAGATGCAGGACATTTTAATGTACATATCTTAAATTGAAGGTATGCTGATAATACACTTTATTTCCCGTCCACATTTTCTTACCTGGTAATAACTTATTTTTAAGTCCATTTACCTATAGGTACTCTATAAAATATAAGATTGCATGCGTATGAAATAAAATCACTGTTGTCAGGAGCAATCTGTCATTTGCTCTTTTTAATGAACGAGAAAAGGAAAAAGTATGCGCTGTGTCACCTAATTTATTTGCGAAATAGGTCATTGGCGAGGAATAAAAAAAAAAACAGAGACGACTTGTAAATAGTAACGAGATTTTTAACTATTGTTTGAAAAGAGCTTGGAAATAATTTGCCTCAATCCCATCTAACCCAACTTATGCCACCCGTTTTGATGTTTCGTATTGTTACATAATTTACAATATCACGTATTTTTTCTCTGAACACTTTTATTTAATTAATTCATACACAACAATGATTCAATAACTATTTCGATAACAACAACAACTCAATAGCTATTTCGCTTTTTAATCGCTTTTCTTCACTTCGAACTTATCTCTGTCACTCTATGGTCACTCTCTTCTATCAAACGCTGTCAAACTGTCCAACGCTGTTCCTTATATAGTATTATGGACGTTTCTCGGTGATTCTCGAAACATCTAGCAACTCTCGAACCTTCTGGAACGCGTCATTGGTAACTTTCATTCAACTTTCGCAGTCGGCGAATGTCAACGTCACGTCCGTCACACTGCCCCCCTCTAGCGCTGATCGTCCCGATCAGTTTCTTCCACTGTGTATGGAGCCAACCGGTCGAGGTGTACAACTTTCATCTTCCATTTAGGGCCTCGTTGTATCCTGTAGACGACATCGTTTATCCGGGTAATCACTTTGTACGCGGGCCCCCCCAATTCCGTTGTAATTTAGGGCACCTTCCTTTCTTGCGAACTGGGTTATAGAGCCATACACAATCGCCCTCCCTGAATCCAGTGGAATTAGCTCGCTGATCGTAGCGGGTCTTCATTCGGTCACTTTCGAATTTTATTCTTGTTCTGACGGCTTTATGGATGGTGTTTAGCCGCTTGCATAGTTTAGACACATAATCGTCCGTGGACAGCGAAGAATCTTCAGGTCAGGGCCCAAAAATCAGATCAGCAGGTAGTCTCAGTTCTCTCCCGAATAATACACAGGAGGGGGTCTGTCCAGTAGTCTCGTGTATGGATGTCCTATAGGCCAGAAGGAATAAAGGAATGTGGCGATCCCAGTCGGTCTGATGATCGTTCACGAACATCCTCAGGTTGTTTTCTATAGTCGCATTAAATCGCTCTACCATGCCATCAGACCGAGGATGCAACAGAGTCGTTCTAGTTTCCTTATTCCCATCAATTCACACACTCGTTGGAATATTTCTGATTCAAAATTTCGGCCCTGGTCAGTGTGAATTTCCATAGGAACTCCATATCGGCTGATCCAATTGTTTATTATTGCCTCCGCCACGGTGGTTGCATCCTGGTTGGAGATTGCATAGGCTTCGGGCCACTTGCTGAAGTAATCCATTCCAACGAGGATGTAGCGGTTGTCATCTTCAGTTCGAGGAAAGGGACCAGCGATATCCATGGCTATTCTTTCGAATGGCACTCCGACGTTATACTGGTGCATTTTTCCTCGTGTTCTGGTTCTCGGGCCTTTGTTGGAAGCACATACTTCACATTTTCTACACCAGTCTTCCACATCCAATCTAGCATTCACCCAGTAATACCGTTCACGTAGTTTCTCTAAGGTCTTCTTTACCCCAAAATGTCCACCTCCAGTCCCAGCATGCAGCTCTTTTATTACTTCTTTCATCTTTTTCTTGGGCAACACAACTTGTAATCGCTTCTTGGTCCCGTATGAACTTTCCCAGATTCTTTTAAGGACTCCATTCTCGAGCTTTAAGGAATCCCATTGGGCCCAATAACATTTCGTCGTAGTACTCAGGGGGCTTACATCCGCCCACGTTGGTCGAGATTCTCCTGTCTCATTCCATTTCATGATGGGTCCAAGATCATCATCGGTTCGCTGTTCTTCAATCAACACTGTGTCTTCCCAATTTTCTTGTCTCTCCACGGTGGTATGTAGGCATGGAACTTGTTCTAACCCTTCTTTTCGTTCAACAGAAGAACAATGTTTGCAATTCCGGGGGCATGGTGTCTTGATAAGGCGTCGGCATAACCATGGTGTTTTCAATTTTGAAATTGTACTCTTGTAAACGCTGTAACCATCTGGCCACCTGTCCTTCAGGGTTTCGGAATTGCAGCAACCATTTAAGAGAAAAGTGGTCAGTTCTCAGCAGGAATTCTCGCCCATATAGATATTTGTGGAAATGTTCTATAGTTTTTACCGCGGCCAATAGTTCTCGGCGGGTCACACAATAGTTCTTCTCAGGCTTTGACAGTGTCTTGCTAATTTATGCGATTACTCTTACTTTACCATCTTGAACTTGGGAAAGAACCCCTCCAATACCCACATTGCTCGAAGCAGTGTCGACATGAATGGTTTTCCAAATTCGGGATAAGTCAAAATCGGAGTGTTACAAAACTTATTTTTCAGAACTTGGAAAGCTTCTTGACAGCTGTTCGTCCAATCAAAAGGCACTCCATTCTCGGTAAGTCTATGCAAGGGGCGAGCCACATCCGCAAATCCCTTTACGAATCTTCTGTAGTACGAACACAATCCTAAGAAACTCCTCAATTCGTGCTGATTCGTTGGTTGCGGCCAGTTGCGAACTGCCTCGGTCTTGTCAGGATCTGTACCAACGCCTTTACTTGATATGACGGCCTAGGTATTTCACTTCACTTCTAAACAACGCACACTTTTAGGATTTAATTTTAGTTTTGCTGCTGTGAATTTCTGAAGTACTCTGCTTAGATTAGCGAGATGGTCTTCAAACGTTCGCCCAAACACAATGACGTCATCCAAATAGACCAAGCAATCCTTGTAAAATGGTCTCCATTAATCTTTCAAAGGTAGCTGGAGCGTTGCATAGACCGAAGGGCATTACATTGAATTGCCAGAGATCGTTCCCGGTAGTAAACGCAGTCTTTTCTTTGTCTTCAGGATGCACTTCGACTTGCCAATATCCGCTCTTTAGGTCCAACGTCGAGAACCATTTAATTTCACTGGACAGACAATCTAACCCGTGTCGTCGATTCGTGGCAAAGGATAGCTGTCTTTATGTGTTACTTCGTTTAATCGTCGATAATCAACACAGAATCTCGTTGATCCGTCCTTCTTACGAACCAAAACGATAGGGGAGGTCCATGGACTTTTCGATGGTTCTATTATCCCTTTCTCGCGCATGTCTTTGATCAATGAATCGACTTCTTCTCGTTTGGCCCATGGTACTCGTCTGGGTGGCTGTTTGATAGGTCTTGCATTTTCTGTGTTGATTCGGTGGCAGGATAAATTGGTTCTTCCACAATCGCTGTCATCAATCGCAAAGACGTTCTTGAAATGTTCGAATTAGGTGTTCTAGCTTTCGAGTTTCATCTTCAGTAAGATGTTCAGTTGCCTTGTTGACAAAATTCTTGTAATGCTTCTGACAGCTTCTCGTTTTCTTCCCTCTGTTCTCTAATTTGGTCCAAATGATTTATGGTGATGGCTGGTTCTAATGTCCATATTGGTGTTCCTTTCGTAAGTTTTTGTTCAAAGCCTTTCAGATTGGCAGCTCTGATTGGAATCGTCGTCGAGTCGGTTTGTACCACAGTTCTTCCGACAAGGATAGCTTTCTGCCTCAATTCTTCGTTGTCTTGCTCTATGACTCCAGTCATTTCATAAGGGAACATTGTCTTCTATTGTAATTCGGGCAACAGCTTCGGAGTGTCCAGGTAAAACTTGATCTTCAGCAACGACGACCCGTAGTGTTCGTGATCAGTCCCATTTCTTTGTAGTGGCAGTTCTTGATTTCCTATTCGTAAACATTTTGTGCCCATGTCTAGTTGGATTCGGTGTCTTTCCATGAAGTCGAGTCCGAAAATTATGTCGTCGGTGATATCGGCCACCAGCACTTGTTGGTACAGGCTTGCGTCTCCAAGACCGATCACCACTTCGCATTCTCCATGAAACGATGTAGTTTCCCCTGTCGCAGTTGTTAAGACAGCATTTATGGTTAGCGGTCGAATTCTCCATTTACCGATTATTCGAGGGTTAATTATCGTTCTTGATGCGCCGGTATCCACTATCAGTTTTAATTTCCTGCCGTCCACAAAACCATCCACAGTAAGTGAATTATCGGTGGTTGTTTTCGATACGAAGATGATGATTGGGGCTTGGGGACGCAAAGCCGACTTTCGCCCCCTAAGGCCGGCTATTCTTAGTTTCCCTGCTTGCTTCCTTTGGCGGCTGACGTCTGTCTTCTTCCAGATGGACAGCCGCTGCTCAAGTGCCCCGTACCTCCGCAATTCCAGCAAGTTAATTCCCTCTTTCTTTTGGGACAATCGCGTGAAAGATGACCCTGTTTGTGGCAAGTCCAACAGCGTGGGCGCTCACTCATCTCTTCTTTCGGTTTTGGAGAAATAACTTCTTTAGCTATTTTTACAACTTCTTGTCGAAGTAACTCTCTGTCCTCATCAAAATTGAACCCAACCTGTCGAATTCTAACATGTCCTTTGGATGCTTGTTTGGCTGCTTCATATTCCAGTGCGTGCGACAAAGCTTCGCCTGCAGTTTTATGTCGAGACATGCGCAGGGCTTGCTGTATTTCGACATCTCGCACTCCATCGACAAACATTTGAGTGGACAGTTGGTCTGTAAAGTCTTGAGGGGCACTAGGATAAGCCAACCGCACAAGCCTTTCGACGTCCGCTTCGAATTGCTGGAGGCTTTCGCTGCTACGTTGATAATGACTTTTTAACTGCGCCTGGTACATTTGTTGTAGGTGTTTATCACCATAGCGCATCTCCAATCGATCCACCAGAATTTTAAAATCGTTTTGTTGCATTTCAGGTACACCTTCCAAAACGTCGAGAGCTTCCCCACGTAGCGCTATAATTAGGGCAGTGGCTTTCTCCATCTCATTCCACTCATTTGCCTTGGCAGCAGCGTCAAATTGGTTAAGATAGACTGACCAAGAAATCTTCCCATCAAATGTTGGTGGTTTTATTCTCGACATTCTTACACTTCCTTCTTCGCTTTTCTTTAGATTGGCCTTCATTTCGTCTAATTCCTTTTGAAACTTTTTGTGCACGGCCTTCAACTCTTCTTGCTTCTGCTCTTACTTCCTTTAAGTCTTCTTGAACTTCTACTCTAATTTCCTTTAACTCTTCTTGAACTTCTTTTAACTCTTCCTGAACTTCTACTCTTACTTCCTTTAACTCTTCTTGAGCTTCAACTCTCACTTCCTTCAACTATTCTTGAACTACTACTCTTACTTCCTTCAACTCTTCTTGAACTTTAACTCTTACTTTCTTTAACTCTTCTTTCAGTCCTTCTTGCTCAATTTTTATTGTTCTCAAATCTTCGATCAATTTATCTTGACCTGCCTTAATTTCTTCCTTCATTTCATCCTTGCCAGCTTTAATTTCTTCCTTCATTTCATCCTTGCCAGCTTTAATTTCTTCCTTCATTTCATCCTTGCCTGCTTTAATTTCTTCCTTCATTTCATCCTTGCCTGCTTTAATTTCTTCTTTCATTTCATCCTTGCCTGCTTTAATTTCTTCTTTCATTTCTTCCTGGCTTGCCTTCATTTCTTTAAGCATTTCCATCAAAATTCTCATCTGCTCCTCCATTTTTGCTGCTTGACTTCTTGTTACTGGCATAAATCCTTACTCCTGACACCAATTGTTACGTAAGTTACAATATGACGTATTTTTTCTCTAAACACTTTTTATTTAAATTAACTCCAACACAACAACGATTCAATAGCTGTCATCAATCGCAAAGACGTTCTTGTATGTTCGAATTAGGTGTTCTAGCTTTCGAGTTTCATCTTCAGTAAGATGTTCAGTTGCCTTGTTGACTAAATCTTGTAATGCTTCTGACAGCTTCTCGTTTTCTTCCCTCTGTTCTCTAATTTGGTCCAAATGATTTATGATTAACTATCGTTCTTGATGCGCCGGTATCCACTATCAGTTTTAATTTCCTGCCGTCCACAAAACCATCCACAGTAAGTGAATTACCAGTGGTTATTTTCGATACGAAGAATATGATTGGGGCTTGGGGACGCAAAGCCGGCTTTCGCCCCCTAAGGCCGACTATTCTTAGTTTCCCTGCTTGTTTCCTTCGGCGGCTGACGTCTGTCTTCTTCCAGATGGACAGCCGCTGCTCAAATGCCCCCTACGTCCGCAAGTCCAACATGTAACTTCTCGCTTCCTCTTGACACAATCGCGTGAAAGATGCCCCTGTTTGTCGCAAGTCCGACAGCGTGGGCGCTCACTCATCTCTTCTTTCGGTTTTGAAGACATGACTTCTTTAGCTATTTTTTGGATGCTTGTTTGGCTGCTTCATTATCCAGTGCGTGCGACAAAGCTTCGCCTGCAGTTTTATGTCGAGACATGCGCAGGGCTTGCTGTATTTCAACATCTCGCACACCATCGACAAACATTTGGGTGGACAGTTGGTCTGTAAGGTCTTGAGGGGCACTAGGATAAGCCAACCGCACAAGCCTTTCGACGTCTGCTTCGAATTGTTGAAGGCTTTCGCTGCTTCGTTGATAGCGACTTTTTAACTGAGCCTGACACATTTGTTGTAGGTGCATCACCGTAGCGCATCTCCAATTGGTGGTCAAATTTTAAGGCCGTTTGGAAAAAGTATGGAAGTTTAGGAATGCAAAATAATATATCGTAGGATTTATATTAACAAAAGCTTGTTTATCTGACATTGATATTGATATTGGTATTGATAATTGTATCTGTATCAACTCTCAATTACTTGAAAAGTAATGATTATATTACTAGTCTTACAAACGACTGAATAACCTGTCTTCTATATACCTATATTGTTTTGAAAGTTTTTCAACCTTATCCCGAACACTCCTTCCAAATATTCACGTAGGTATAATTTATACTGTTACGTAATTCACAATTATCACGTAATTTTTCTCTCAACACTTTTTATTTAAATTAACTCCAACACAACAACGATTCAATAACTATTTCGGTAATAACAACAATTCTATAACTATTTCGCTCGTCAATCGCTTTATCTTCTCTTCTCGCTTATATCTGTCGCTCTCTTCTATCAAATACTGTCAAACTATCCAACGCTGTTCCTTATATAGCCTTATGGACGTTTCTAGGCAACTGTCGAAACGTCCAGCAACTCTCGGACTTTCTGGAACGCGTCATAGGTTACTTCCACACAATTTTTGCAGTCGGCGCTTGTCAACGTCAGAATGACACATCTGTCAGACTGCCCCCCCTCTAGCGCTGATCGTCCCGATCTGTTTCTTCCACTGTGTATGGAGCCAACCGGTCGAGGCGTACAACTTTCATCTTCGATTTGGGGCCTCGTTGTATCCTGTAGACGACATCGTTTATACGGGTAATTACTTTGTGCGGGCCCTCCCAATTCCGTTGTAATTTAGGGCACCTTCCTTTCTTGCGAACTGGGTTATAGAGCCATACACGATCGCCCTCCCTGAATCCAGTGGAATTCGCTCGCTGATCGTAGCGGGTCTTCATCCGGTTACTTTCGAATTTAATTCTTGTTCTGACGGCTTTATGGATGGTGTTAAGCCGCTCGCGTAGTTTAGACACACAATTGTCCGTGGACAGCGGAAAATCTTCAGGTCGACCAAACATTAGATCAGCAGGTAGTCTCAGTTCTTTCCCGACTAGTACGCAGAAAGGTGTCTGTCCGGTGGTCTCGTGTATGGATGTCCTATAGGCCAGAAGTAATAAGGGAATATGGCGATCCCAGTCGGTCTGATGATCGTTCACGAACATCCTCAGGTTGTTTTCTATAGTCGCATTCAATCGCTCTACCATGCCATCAGACCGAGGATTCACCGGAGTCGTTCTAGTTTTCCTTATTCCCATCAATTCACACACTCGTTGGAATATTTCTGATTCAAAGTTTCGGCCCTGGTCAGTGTGAATCTCCATAGGAACTCCATATCGGCTGATCCAGTTGTTTATTATTGCCTCCGCCACGGTGGTTGCATCCTGGTTGGAGATTGCATAGGCTTCTGGCCACTTGCTGAAGTAATCCATCACAACGAGGATGTAGCGGTTGCCATCTTCAGTTCGGGGAAAGGGACCAGCGATATCCATGGCTATTCTTTCGAATGGCGCTCCGACGTTATACTGGTGCATCTTTCGTCGTGTCCTGGTTCTCGAACCTTTGTTAGAAGCACATACTTCGCATTTTCTGCACCAGTCTTCGACATCCAATCTAGCGTTCACCCAGTAATACCGTTCACGTATTTTCTCTTATGTCTTCTTCACTCCAAAATGTCCACCTCCAGTCCCAGCATGCAGCTCTTTTATTACTTCTTTCGTCTTCTTCTTTGGCAACACAACTTGTAATCGCTTCTTGGTCCCGTATGGACTTTCCCAGATTCTTTTAAGGACTCCATTCTCGAGCTTGAGGGAATCCCATTGAGCCCAATAACATTTCGTCGTAGTACTCAGGGGGCTTACATCCGCCCACGTTGGTCGAGATTCTCCTGCCTCCTTCCATTTCATGATGGGTCCAAGGTGATCATCGGTTCGCTGTTCTTCAATCAACACTGTATCTTCCCAATTCTCTTGTTTCTTCACGGTGGTATGTAGGCATGGAACTTGGTCTAACCCTTCTTTTCTTTCCACAGAAGAACAATGTTTGCAATTCCGTGGGCATGGTCGTCTTGATAAGGCGTCGGCATTACCATGGTGTTTTCCTGGCCGATGTTCAATTTTGAAATTGTACTCTTGTAAACGCTGTAACCATCTGGCCACCTGTCCTTCAGGGTTTCGGAATTGCAGCAACCATTTAAGAGAAGAGTGGTCAGTTCTCAGCAGGAATTCTCGCCCATATAGATATTTGTGGAAATGTTCTATAGTTTTCACCGCAGCCAATAGTTCTCGGCGGGTCACACAATAGTTCTTCTCGGGCTTTGACAGTGTCTTGCTAAAATATGCGATTACTCTTTCTTTGCCGTCTTGAACTTGAGAAAGAACCCCTCCAATACCCACATTGCTCGCATCGGTGTCGACTAGGAATGGTTTTCCAAATTCGGGGTAAGTCAAAACCGGGGTGTTAGACAACTTATTTTTAAGAACTTGAAAAGCTTCTTGATAGGTGTTCGTCCAATCAAAAGGCACTCCATTCTCGGTAAGTCTGTGCAAGGGGCGAGCCATATCCGCAAATCCCTTCACGAATCTTCTATAGTACGAACATAATCCTAAGAAACTCCTCAATTCATGCTGGTTCGTTGGTTGCGGCCATTTACGAACTGCCTCGGTCTTGTCAGGATCTGTACCAACGCCTTTACTTGATATGACATGACCTAGATATTTCACTTCAGTTCTAAACAACGCACACTTTTTGGGATTTAATTTTAGTTTTGCTGTTGTGAATTTCTGAAGTACTCTGCTTAGATTGGCGAGATGGTCTTCAAACGTTCGCCCAAACACAATGACGTCATCCAAATAGACCAAGCAGATTTCCCAATTCAATCCTTGTAAAATTGTCTCCATTAATCTTTCAAAGGTGCGTTGCATAGACCGAAGGGCATTACATTGAATTGCCAGAGACCGTTCCCAGTAGTAAACGCAGTCTTTTCCTTGTCTTCAGGATGTTCTTCGACTTGCCAATATCCGCTCTTTAGGTCCAACGTCGAGAACCATTTAATTTCACTGGACAGACAATCTAACGTGTCGTCGATTCGTGGCAAAGGATAGCTGTCTTTATGTGTTACTTCATTTAATCGTCGATAATCAACACAGAATCTCGTTGATCCGTCCTTCTTACGTACCAAAACGATAGGGGACGTCCATGGACTTTTCGATGGTTCTATTATCCCTTTCTCGCGCATGTCTTTGATCAATGAATCGACTTCTTCTCGTTTGGCCCATGGTACTCGTCTGGGTGGCTGTTTGATAGGTCTTGCATTTCCTGTGTTGATTCGGTGGCAGGATAAATTGGTTCTTCCACAATCGCTGTCATCAATCGCAAAGACGTTCTTGTATGTTCGAATTAGGTGTTCTAGCTTTCGAGTTTCATCTTCAGTAAGATGTTCAGTTGCCTTGTTGACTAAATCTTGTAATGCTTCTGACAGCTTCTCGTTTTCTTCCCTCTGTTCTCTAATTTGGTCCAAATGATTTATGGTGATGGCTGGTTCTAATTTCCCTATTGGTGTTCCTTTCGTAAGTTTTTGTTCAAAGCCTTTCAGATTGGCAGCTCTGATTGGAATCGTCGTCGAGCCGGTTTGTACCACAGTTCTTCCGACAAGGATAGCTTTCTGCCTCAATTCTTCGTTGTCTTGCTCTATGACTCCAGTCATTTCATAAGGGACATTGTCTTCTATTGTAATTCGGGCAACAGCTTCGGAGTGTCCAGGTAAAACTTGATCTTCAGCAACGACGACCCGTAGTGTTCGCTGATCAGTCCCATTTCTTTGTAGTGGCAGTTCTTGATTTCCTATTCGTAAACATTTTGTGCCCATGTCTAGTTGGATTCGGTGTCTTTCCATGAAGTCGAGTCCGAAAATTATGTCGTCGGTGATATCGGCCACCAGCACTTGTTGGTACAGGCTTGCGTCTCCAAGACCGATCACCACTTCGCATTCTCCATGAAACGATGTAGTTTCCCCTGTCGCAGTTGTTAAGACAGCATTTATGGTTAGCGGTCGAATTCTCCATTTACCGATTATTCGCGGGTTAATTATCGTTCTTGATGCGCCGGTATCCACTATCAGTTTTAATTTCCTGCCGTCCACAAAACCATCCACAGTAAGTGAATTATCGGTGGTTGATTTCGATACGGAGATGATGATTGGGGCTTGGGGACGCAAAGCCGACTTTCGCCCCGTAAGGCCGGCTATTCTTAGTTTCCCTGCTTGCTTCCTTTGGCGGCTGACGTCTGTCTTCTTCCAGATGGACAGCCGCTGCTCAAGTGCCCCGTACCTCCGCAATTCCAGCAAGTTAATTCCCTCTTTCTTTTGGGACAATCGCGTGAAAGATGACCCTGTTTGTGGCAAGTCCAACAGCGTGGGCGCTCACTCATCTCTTCATTCGGTTTTGGAGAAATTACTTCTTTAGCTATTTTTACAACTTCTTGTCGAAGTAACTCTCTGTCCTCATCAAAATTGAACCCAACCTGTCGAATTCTAACATGTCCTTTGGATGCTTGTTTGGCTGCTTCATATTCCAGTGCGTGCGACAAAGCTTCGCCTGCAGTTTTATGTCGAGACATGCGCAGGGCTTGCTGTATTTCGACATCTCGCACTCCATCGACAAACATTTGAGTGGACAGTTGGTCTGTAAAGTCTTGAGGGGCACTAGGATAAGCCAACCGCACAAGCCTTTCGACGTCCGCTTCGAATTGCTGGAGGCTTTCGCTGCTACGTTGATAATGACTTTTTAACTGCGCCTGGTACATTTGCTGTAGGTGTTTATCACCATAGCGCATCTCCAATCGATCCACCAGAATTTTAAAATCGTTTTGTTGCATTTCAGGTACACCTTGCAAAACGTCGAGAGCTTCCCCACGTAGCGCTATAATTAGGGCAGTGGCTTTCTCCATCTCATTCCACTCATTTGCCTTGGCAGCAGCGTCAAATTGGTTAAGATAGACTGACCAAGAAATCTTCCCATCAAATGTTGGTGGTTTTATTCTCGACATTCTTACACTTCCTTCTTCGCTTTTCTTTAGATTGGCCTTCATTTCGTCTAATTCCTTTTGAAACTTTTTGTGCACGGCCTTCAACTCTTCTTGCTTCTGCTATTACTTCCTTTAAGTCTTCTTGAACTTCTACTCTAATTTCCTTTAACTCTTCTTGAACTTCTTTTAACTCTTCCTGAACTTCTACTCTTACTTCCTTTAACTCTTCTTGAACATCAACTCTCACTTCCTTCAACTATTCTTGAACTACTACTCTTACTTCCTTCAACTCTTCTTGAACTTTAACTCTTACTTCCTTTAACTCTTCTTTCAGTCCTTCTTGCTCAATTTTTATTGTTCTCAAATCTTCGATCAATTTATCTTGACCTGCCTTAATTTCTTCCTTCATTTCATCCTTGCCAGCTTTAATTTCTTCCTTCATTTCATCCTTGCCAGCTTTAATTTCTTCCTTCATTTCATCCTTGCCTGCTTTAATTTCTTCCTTCATTTCATCCTTGCCTGCTTTAATTTCTTCTTTCATTTCATCCTTGCCTGCTTTAATTTCTTCTTTCATTTCTTCCTGGCTTGCCTTCATTTCTTTAAGCATTTCCATCAAAATTCTCATCTGCTCCTCCATTTTTGCTGCTTGACTTCTTGTTACTGGCATAAATCCTTACTCCTGACACCAATTGTTACGTAAGTTACAATATGACGTATTTTTTCTCTAAACACTTTTTATTTAAATTAACTCCAACACAACAACGATTCAATAGCTATTTCGGTAATAACAACAACTCTATAACTATTTCGCTCGTCAATCGCTTTATCTTCTCTTCTCGCTTATATCTGTCGCTCTCTTCTATCAAATACTGTCAAACTATCCAACGCTGTTCCTTATATAGCCTTATGGACGTTTCTAGGCAACTCTCGAAACGTCCAGCAACTCTCGGACTTTCTGGAACGCGTCATAGGTTACTTCCACATAATTTTCGCAGTCGGCGCTTGTCAACGTCAGAATGACACATCTGTCACAATACGTTTGCGTATGTGCGTGTAGACATTACGATCTTACGACAGTTAGTTCAAAGTTTTATCGTTTTTTATTATAGTCCACGGCATTTATCCAGCGGACTGTATAGGATGGCCCATAGTCGGTGGCCTATTACGCGTTTTTAAGAAATCAGGCTGCAGTTACACCTAATTTAATTTTTTAGAAAATTTTCAATTTTGTAGAACTTCTGATTATACTGAAAGTTGATACTTATACTTTCCTATTTTAAATGCTCCACCTCATTTTTTTTGCACCATTGTATTGTGACGGACGTGGATGAAGTTGACACGCGCCGACTGCGAAAGTTGAGTGAGTTACCTATGACGCGTTCCAGAAGGTTCGGGAGTTGCTGGAAGTTTCGAGAATCATCTAGCAACGTCCACAACACTATATAAGGAACAGTGTTGGACAGTTTGACAGTTTTTGATAGAACAGTAACAAATATAAGTTAGAAGTGAAGGAAAAGCGATTAAAAAGCGAAGTAGTTAGTGAATTATTGGTTTTTGGTGTTCAAATTAATTAATAAAAAGTGTTGGAAAAATACGTGATATATAAATTACGTAACAGTATTTTTTGTCTTTTTAAAGTAACGTGACTATCTGAAAACCCAACCGTTTTTGAAATAAAAAATTATCCTTATTTTAAATAAGTTCCTTAAGTGTAAAGGCGACTTTTACCACCAATACGAACAAACGATAATTAACCAAACTTTCAGCGTAACTTATGTAGGTAGTGATTTTTATAGATGTTTATACAGAGTGTTCATAAAATGTTTTTAAAGTTTGAGTTTACTTTTATACATATACCTACAGATTTAAAATTAAATTCTGATTCGATCGATTTATGTTTTTACACCTAGGTATCTAATATAATATTTTCATACATGACGTAAAATAATTTCATTACTAAAAAATGTAATCTGAGAATTTTATTTATTAGTCCACTGACGTTGACTTACTCTGTATAGCAGTGTTTATCTATATAGCTTTTGTTATTAAATTTATGGTCTAATATTTGACTCTTGCCTCTTTGAAGGAAATATTTTGAAGATGAAATTGGTAAAGGTGAAGGCGACATCCAAGTAGTTTTAAAATAAGATACACAAAAGTGACTGACAGAAGGCAGTTTTTTCATGTACATTTATTCAGTAACCCATTATATGCAAATAAATATGATTATCCTCGATGATAATGAAATAATGATAATGCCCCAATTTGAAGTGGATGAAACGTATTCAGTTTTCAAATTTAGTTGTGATAAAAGTCAGTCACTAATAGCCTTTGTGTTTATTATTAAAAATATTTAAATACAATGAACTAAATTAATATATCACAAATATATGAGAATAAAATCAGGTTCCCCAGACCACACTTTCTATCCAGCCAACGTAGTACGAAACTCTGGTGTAGATAGCGGGAATATTCACAAATCCACAGGATTTTCCCAAAGACGTAACTCCAATTATTTCGTACATGCAGTAAACGTTCGAACTACCGATTTGCAAAGGTCCTCCAGAGTCACCCTTCAATATAATGAGACGATCAATAATAATAAATAATAGGAAAGTTAAATTTATTATTAACAACATTGACAACATTTGAAGCAACATTTTCAGCCTTATTTGAAGGTGAAGTAAAGAAGAAAGCTTATTTTCATTTTCTTTGTAAAGTCAGAATTGGGACGACAAAGTGATAAAGTAAATATTTATCAAATAAAAGTTTCATTTTAATCTGATTAGTTAATAAAATGATAAAGTATGCGTATTTTTAATAGACACTAAGTTTATAAAATGAATTATCACAAAAGAGAACTAAAATTCATTCAATTTTTAACGTTTTATTCCTGTATGTTATGAGTATTAGGATATGGAAGTGAAACCTATTTTCTCTCCCCCCTCTCGGTCTTTCCCCCGAAGCTTTTTTCTACAACATGGTCAAAATTGAGTTTGGTTTAGTTGAATTGATATTCTAGCGAAAAAAAAATGTGAGCCGTCACGGGACGCCTGGCAGATGTGAACATCGAGTTTGCACAAGTAATATGCACAAACGACAATCAGCCTTATTAATAGTCAGTTAGTAGTGACTACTAGCAAGCTACTAAGAGCGTACTAAGAAAATCGTATTCATAGTGACATTTGGTAGACTACTAAACTTAGTAGCTACTAAGAAATTTAGTAGCGTGGTAGTCTATGTTTAAGCGGTACAAATACGATAAACATAACCTCGAGTGGTAGATTTTAAATTAATCTACGGCTTTTAAGAAGCGAGTTATCGGCACAAAATACAAAATTAAAAAGAATACCATAAGAATAAGATGGAAAATGGAAAGGATTTATAAAATTGAATTGAAATATTAAAAATCAAACTGGTATATGTCTTGTTAATTTATTTCAATGGGCAGTAATCCTTTAAAAATTATTACAATCGTTTTTTTTCTGAAATAATTACAAACTTTATTGAATTAACATCTTGTTTGTATATTTTAAAGTAAATTGCGTGAACAAGTAAAATTTTATTCTTAAGATAGTGGTAATAATGATTCGTAAATGAAAAATTGATGAATTTATTAGTCATTTATTCAGGCTAAAAATATAAGTAATTTTTATTTATTTAATTAATTTAATGCCAGAATAAGTACAAAATAAATCCGCACTGCTACTGAGGTGTCTAGATATCTCCTGTGGGTAGCATCCAGCTTAGTACACTTAAATTAAGTAAGTTAATTTATTTATTTATTTGTCAGTAAACACATCCCACTGAGAGAAATAAATCCTGTTTGTAGACCGGACAAAATAAAGGTTGTTAATATTAGAAGTTGATTTCTTCTTTCGAGAACTTCATTGCATTTTTATACAACTTTGGGTTGTTTAAATTGTCCTTTATCGATTAGGAAAGATTGTTATGTATTCTTCTTTGGGTATTTAGTCCTGGGCAGTTGATGATATATCCCATTATTTGGATGGGGTTGATGTTGCAGTTTGTACATTGTGGGGTAGTTATTCATTAGGTATATATGTGTTAAATATGTATAGCCAATTCTGAGTATTTCTTGTAATGTAACTTCTTAAATTGATAATTTTTTCGATATTAATTGTTATCGGAATGTTGAACGTAAATAACAGCTACACTACTACAAAAATAAGTAATAGAAAAAACACATAAACAATTCTTCCATGCACTGTATTGAATAATAAGTTAACTTAAAAGTAAGGTTAAGCCGTTAAACGTCAAAAATACCGATATTTACACATTCAGTAGGTCATTTGTCACAATTTCGCGCCGTTGTCAAATCGTTTCGACGCAAACCATTCTACAAGCTAGTAGCGTACTAACTGACGTCTATGAATACGATGCAGATAGTAGCGTCTTAGTAGCTACTACTTAGTAGACTACTTACATCCTACTAAACCGTTGACTATGAATAAGGCTGAATATTACGACAGGAACTAAATATGGCATAATGAAAAAACCAAATACTACGAATTTTTCCAGAAAATGATGACTATTTATTTAATAAACATTTATTTTTATTAAATACAAAAATTAAAAATTCAAAAATTTATTTCAAGTTGCGACAACAATTCTTTTAATCAGTGACTTCAGTAATAGTTATATTCGATATTGCCTCTGCCAGCATTACTGTGATAATTGGTCGAGAATAACTGAAGTATGTTACAAAAGTATTGGACATAACATTATCAAGACATCAATAATAAATACAGCATCTATTGTTGTTGTTGTTGCATATCTGGTAGTAGGTTCTCTTGGATTGTTGTTAATTTGCAATTGAAATTCTTTTTGGAGGAACGTAACTAATGGCATTGATTCATCTTTAGCAAAATTTACATTTAAATCTCCAGCTTAAATCAATGGTAGTTTATTTTTATTGGTTTTAAAAAATTTTTGAACCTCTGTGACTGTACGGAAATAATTTCTCATGTAAAAATGAAATATCATTCATTTTTTTATTAGGTGAAATGTACACAACAATCATAATTAATTCACTTCCATCTTCTAGTTTACTATAGTAAACGACACTGTCGAACCGAGTGGGAAGAGAATCGCACAGACGCTTGGGCATAGCGACGCATCGCCACGATCGCCACGTCAACAATCCGATTTACCCGCGCCTATAGATGTTTCACATCAAAAAAATTTCTCAAATAACATTAGCTAGGGAGGGGGCATATGGGAGTGTCTTTACACTCCATAACCTAACCCACATACCACAAATTGAATAAAACATTAATATGATACATAGTCATGAAATTGCCCCTTTAGCTGGCTTTTTTACGTTGACTGTAGCCCAGATGTAAAGAACCTAGTTAGTTGGAACTTAAAAGTACTTAATTTTTCATCTGTAAAAAAATCATCTGATTTTACATTAATTTATTTGTCCCTATTTACAGCTCTCACTAAAGAAGACATATTGACGTATTTTTCTAGATATTTTTTTATACAAATTCTGTATAATAAATAGACTGCTTTAAAGTAAATGAGATTAAAAAAAGAATAATACGAAGTTGTATGCAGTCTGCATAGCTAAAAAAATAATGATTTATATTAATTTCAATGTATAAAAGCTCTGTTTAAGTATTTTTTGTCTCATTTATTGTGCAAGCAGCCTATTCTTAAATTTATAATTTGTTTAATATTTTCTAGTTTATCAGAAATTCTAATTTTGTATTTGCATCTTCTTATTTTAAAATTTATTATTTAGGTACCAGGAATAAAGAAAAGATATCTTTTTTACCTTACAAGTATCCTTTTCTTCTGTCTGTGAACCCCAGCACACTTGAGTACGTTCTTGGATTCCATTGGGGAATTTTAGCTGTAAATTCCTATATGCTTGTCTACACCTATCGTAAGAAAACACTTCCAGAGCAACTTTTAATAGGTCTGGACTTATTTCCTTGGAATAACCAATTTTACCCCATCCAGTTGCCAGTGCTTTCCTCGATTTTATTTCAGGATCTGTATAAAGACAGGCAGGTCTAACATAAATGTTCAAAATGGCAGGTCTGTCCATCTTAAGTAGTGCTATATCGTTGTAAGATGTTGGCGGCCTGTAGTTTGGATGATAAAACTTTTCTTTTACATTTAGCAGTTGCGGTTGAGCATCGTCATCAGTTCTGTTAATATTGAGGTCACCCAAGAGGATATATCTGGGGTCACCGCTGAAAACATAATGTTGAAATAATAATTAAGTACATCGATTTGGAGTTGTGGGGGATGCTTAAGGGAGGTCTACTAAACGAAGAAAAAAAAAGGGTTGAAAAATGAAAATTCAGTATTTGTGGTATTAAGTTTATTAACATCAATATACCCTAACCTAACCTATCCTTACCTTTGTCACACACTTTCTGATATACATGAACTTCGAGTAAGCAATTTGTAGAAAAATAATAATAATGTCATCATGCACAATGTTTAGTGAACAATTTGTAAACACACATCTGTTTGTATGTTTAGTTTTCGTCTTTCCTCGAATTGTTTTTTGATGTCAATTTTTTTGGACTAGGTCAGGTTAGGTTAGGTGATGTTATTTTACATAATACCATAAATTTTCATTTTCACCTCTCTATATGTTATTAATAGATAAGGGATGACCGACGACTCAATTAATTTTTGTTCTATTCAGGAGACCTACCTTCAACACCCCAAGTCTACAGGGGGTGGGGGATGTTTTTTTTAAATACTTTAAATTTAATTTTTAGATACTTAATTTTAAAAATGTTAAAATTCTACTTTTTGTGAATATGTTACTACCAATTAATTGTAAATATTTAATGTAAAAATAAACTTACTATTCTCTTGAAAATAAGCAGTGAGAAGCTGTTAAAATAAACAATTCACTAATTAATGTTCCTCCACATTGCCAGGCTTTCACGCCATCCGCATCAAAACCGACAAGTGCCTGCAATAAAGAATAAAAATTAAAAATTTATTACTGTACGATTGTAATATTCTTTTATCAGACCGTGAAAATTGATTATGTAAAATTGCACAAGGACTTATCTGGGAATTGGGAAAGTAATAGTGGAAGGTTAGATAGACATAGGCAAGCCCAAAGTGTGTCGCGTTTTGGTGTCAGAAGGAATAGGAAGGAGAAAGGGTTCTAAACTATCAAGAAAAGACACCAAGATAGATAAATAAATCAATAAAATTGAACTAAAGTCACAAAGGACACTAAGACTAAGAAACAGAAGAATAAAATTAAAATGTGGGATGGGAAGTAAGAAGAAGTACAGGTCAACAGAAATAAGGTGGCCCCTCAGACTTCGAGAGAACGGTGCAAAAGATAGAAAGAAAGCGCATTCGGAAGGAAAAAGATGCATTTTACCGCTCGGTGTTTGTACCGTGTTTCAAATCAGGCCCGTATTGTACAAGTAAACTCGCCCCAGGGTGTCTTAATGGTATTAGTAATATTAAAACGAAAAGTGGTAATGCACTTTAAATGAATCAGAATTCCCATTTTGTATTTTAAATATGCAATATTATTTGAATGGGGTTAATTTAGTACCAACTATTGTTATTTCTACAATCACCTCTTCCTCAGTATACTGATTATACTAAGCAATTAAATTAAATAATTAAAGTTGTAAACGCACATTAATCTGTAAATAATAAATAAATAAATAAATATTTCGAGGTATTCAGTTCAGCTATTATAGACATTAAAATATTTATAATAATAAGAATAATAAACTAATAAACGAAACATTGACTAATTAAGTTTATAGAATAAATATGTATTCCTAAGTGTTTCTTTTATTTGTCCGCTTTCCTTTAAGAGTGCGTCACCAATTATGAAAAGTATTTGCTAAAAGTTGCACGATCTTTTAAAAACTAAATAAAATTTAAAATTAGGTGAAAATCATTATTAATTGTCCCTATCGTTGAAGTTTCTGATTTAATGTTTTTTTCTTATAATACGGGGCGAGTTTACATACAACGCTATGTGCTTCATCGAAATACGAAGACTAAATGGACTGTCCCCACTGCAATATCAGCTGTATCCATCGCGCACCAGTGGGCGTTCAGATTGCAAGGGCCAAGCTATTTCTGTTGGCCTGTAGGTGCGTTTATATATTTATTTAACTCTTGGTTTATTCTAAACTATTCTTAATATTTGGACTACTAATATTTCTGTTTTTTTTTTATTTAAGCACGTAACTAAATTAAATAAAATTGCAGTCAAATGCTTCAAATATATATTGTAAATCTCTACAAATGTTTCGGCATGTTATGCTTTTTTCAAGAGCAATCTTATTACTAAAATTAAATTTATTATACAGTGTTTATACGTATACCTAAAGTTTAAAGGGGAGGGATACAGTTATACATTCTTAAATCTATTAAAGGTGTATTTAAAAATTGTTGTTGGTCATTAACAACGTTTTCTTTTTTATAAATAGCTTTTTTGATTTCTAATTGTTCTAATAAATCTAAACGTTTTCCTTTTTTGGAATTGTGTAACAATTTTACATTTTCTGAATCTATATCATGTTTATTATTAATACAACGAGATGCTAAACAACTTGAGTGTTTTAAGTTGTGTAACGTTTTTTTTCTATGAAAAATCCCGTTACTGAAGTTTTATTTATTTCGATTCAGTTTGTGTTTGTCTTGGTTCAGTTTTGTTGATTATTTCTTAATGTTGATCGACCTTCCGTCTTATCATCAAGGCTAACAACATTCGCGCAGGACTAGGCGATCGATGGAGGGATCGATGAAATTTTCCGGTCGGTGCTCGAGGTCTTTCTCCTTGATCCTCGACACTGACGTGACGGGTGTGTGTGTTTTTCTCTTGGTGTTCTGTGCTTGGTTTTGCGTGAGAGTTTTTTTGTGATCCACTTACCTTTGCATTTTAATAGTTCATGTAAAATTCATTCAAATTAATTATTTCTTCTAAAATCTTTTTTGCTATTCACTCAATATTTATTTTTGATGTAACTTTGATTAATTTTTACGAAATTTCCCTTATTACCACGTGGTCTCTTTTTTAAATATCTTACTGTATATTTGTAATCTTTTGGGCCTTTGTGGCCAATTTTAAATCTTTTCATTTAATTAATTTTTCTCACTTTTTAATTTATATATTTTTAATAGTCAAAATTTTTTATGGTATCTGGGGCGTATTTTGAGTGCATGTTGGTTTAACGACGGACACCCCTACTCCTCCCTTTTTATCCGTTTATTTTTTTTTTAAGCATCTTCAATGCGAACAGCTTTTCAACATTTGTTTTAGGAAATTTTATCAGCACTTTTATTTGTGCCCTTATTTGTCAGCCCATTGAAATTTTCTTAGAATAGGTTCCAGTTGGATTAGGGGGCTGGGATTAAAGGGTAGGGGTGAAGACATCCTGAAAACTATTTTACAAAGGCAAATGGACAAAGCTCTGGTTTCCAACTAATCTCAATAACCTGTTAGAGGCCGATAAATTCCTGCAGGCGGCCCCCTGAAGATTAAAAGGTTGGTCCATGAAGCTATTTCGCTGATATCCTCTTGCCTCACAACACAGCACGAGAAGTCCCCGATTATATCCTGAAACCAACTTCCAGTCCCTACATTGGAGCAGGGAACCTTTCTTTTTGGTGGGCTACATATGTTATTGTAAGTTTTGTTGTTTTTGTTGTGTGTAATTTCTTGTTAATATACTCTTCAAGTTTTTTTTTGTTTTTTTTAAGAGAGCTTCGAGCTCTCTAAAGCTTCAGGATTCTGCAGGAAACACCGATGCACTACCCGGTGCCCAACAAAGTTGTCGTTTCATTTATTCTTTTCTTTGTTTGACAAAGTGGCGCCCGAGCACGTTTTCTTATTAATATTTCATGTTAATTAAATTAATTTAAAACAAACTATTAATAATTTCAAAACCCAAGTAATAGTTTTGTTAAATTGGCGCCCGAGCAGGGACCTGAAGAATCCTGATTGCAATTTTTTCTTGTATTTATTGTAACTGGTAAACAAAATTTTTTTTGTGATTAAATTTATATTTTGTACATTATTTTTGCATTTACTGCATTTAACCTTCTGTAATTTATCTCTGAGATCTGTTTTGTTAAAGTTTGAAAAACATTGTCTGTTTACTTGTTTAATATCTTTCAAATTTATTTGTACAGTTTCAAACTTGTGTAAAATTTTTGAAATTGAGTACAATTGCTTGGAAAAGAGAGCCAAGAGGTTTTTTTCATGTAAATTCAAGCCAAGTAAAATTGGCAAGTTATTTCGTAATTTGAGTATTTTACATGCTGAGTTGCATTTCAAAAAGATTATGTTAACTATTGATTGTAATTCAAATGCTCACTACCTTTTTTGTCTATTAGTATTTTAAATAGTCGACTAACTGATACGTCATCACTTATACTTCCTGTTAATTCTTCTTTATTGGTTAAGGTCGTGTCTACTCCACGTTTAATTTCTGCTTCAGGTTCCAGGAGTGATGTTCCTGTATTAGGGAATAATGTTGGTTTAGGAAACTTAGGACTTTCAAATTTTCTGGACAATTTTTGGTACATTCATTTTCGTTCAGATAACGAGACTTGTTCGGTTAAATCTGCTGATCCAGACGTCGCTGTTGTTCACGATCCAATAAATCTCTTTTCTTTTGGAGCAGCTCCTCTTCGTGTTTGTTTTCATACATTAGTTATGTCAGTGCCAAGGACTGTTGTTCTATCCCTTTCTTCTTCGATTCTCACACCTTGAGTGAGGGGTGCTATCAGCTCTCACTACATGTATGATGTTGGTCAGGAGTCCCTCTGTTCCCTTTTTAGACTCTTGTTTGCTTCATGCATGTGAGTAGATTCCAACCCTTTGTCTCCAACATGATTCCACTCATTTTTACCTTTTCTCGTGCTTTCCTTTGGTAGTGCATCTGTGAGTGCATGGGACAACCCCTTCGCGAGTTTTTTTTAGGGGCATGAATCGGCCAAAGGTTTTGGGTTCGTAGCGTATGCGTGCCTTAGGAGTAATCGGGCTCACAACTATATGAATGAGGTTCTGTCTCCTCTTCGAAGAGAGTTTCCTTTGTGTATGCGTATCTTACTTCCTTTCGTATTCATTATCATATTTTTCGATTCATAATTTGCCTATAACGATTCCTGGCTTCATTTCCCAAGTACCTCTGGAATTTACTACGTTTCACTTTCGTTTTTCGCCTCCTCAATCCTAATACTTTCAGGTCATTTTACTTCGGGCTGGAACCCCAACTGTACACTTTTTTACTGCTATTTGGCATTTCGTAGGAAATGGATATCAGTTTTTCAGGTCTTTCTTTCTTTCTTGCTTAGGTTCCCGAGGGGTCTTACCGTCCCTTTTCGGTCATGGAGTACCTGACTGCATACTGGAATAAAAGAAAAATTTTTCTGAATTTATTTTGGCCGTCCCCTTTTGTTGTTGTTTTCTCTTTACTGTTCCCTATGTAGCTCTACAAATGTCCTTTTTTGGCTCATGAATGCCACTCCTATTTTACGTATGGCTTTTAGCCAATTATTTTTTATTTTTTCGTTTTTAAAAAATTCTATGAATTCCATTTTGGATTAAGTTTCGTTTTATTCCCAAGTAGGAAAGTTTTTAGTTTACGTTTTCGACTCAAGTCGGGATAGTTCTTCCGTTATGTTTCATTCTAGCTTAGAATGCATTTTTTACAGCTAGGAATGTTGATTTATGTTTTTGAATTTTATTTTCACTTTCAAGTGATTTTTTCGTTTTTTGTTGGTGCTCGATGCACATGCCTTTTGAGTTTAGTTTACTGGTTTCGATTTGTTTATAGTTGATGCCTATTATTTGTGCTAGGTGCTCTTTGAGTGCGACTCTTGTTCGATATGAGGCGATATTGCCTTTTAGTTTGCAGATAGCTGCAGTTTTCGATTATTGAGTAATCGCTTGTGCTTTTGGTTAGGTGCAGATTATATTGATGCACTTGTTTTAGTGCAGTTTAGATTTTTGCATTTGTTTTGATGCAGTTGATTTGTTGTTGCACACTATTGGTGCAGTTTAGATGCATTTTCCCTATGCAGGGTGGTTTCTTATGCAGTTTTGATGCAGTTGTGCATTTTTGATGAATTTTTCTGTGCATTTTGGTTTTGCATATGATGCGTTGCAATGTTTGATTGCAGTTAGGTTTTTGCTCAATAATGAGTGCTATGATTTACGGATGCGGAATGTTTCGGTGTTTTCAGGTTTGAGTCCTGATATAGTGTTTTGGGCTTTGGGTCTATTATTGGCGTCTTAGAGTGTTGCATGTTAGATGCAGTTTTAGGCTTTAGGCCTTTTGTTGGTGCGTTTGCGTTTTGCATTTTAGATGCAGTTTTGGGCTTTAGGCCTTTTGTTGGTGGCTTTGCGTTTTGCATTTTAGATGCAGTTTTGGGCTTTGGGCCTGTCTTTGGCGTTTATGATTTTTGCATTTTAGATGCAGTTTAGGGCATTAGGCCTATTCTTAGTGTGAGTTTTGCATTTTAGATGCAGTGTTGGGCTGTGGGCCTATTTCTGATGTTTCAGAGTTTTGCATTTTAGATGCAGCGTTGGGCTGTGGGCCTATTTCTGGTGTTTCTGAGTTTAGCATTTTAGATGCGGTGTAGATTGCGATTTTTTTATGCTGAGAGAGCGAAGTTTCGAGAGTGCTGTATGCACATGAGATTCGCCTATGTGATTTTCGTAGTGTGATTTAGAGGTGATTAATCTCTTGAGTTTGCTTGCCAGGGTATGGTGCCCAATTTGCCGAGTGCAAAAATTATTTCGTGCGTTGGCTACGATTAACCTTTACGTCTGCTATAGGCGCTTACATAGTAAGTGCAGAAAATTGAATGCCGTTCTTTTTAATTTATTTTCGTTTGCCTTGGGCGCTTGATTATAAGTGCTATGCATATTAAATAAAGTTTTAGTTTTCGTTTTCCAATGCAGTAGCATTGTCTGGTCGAATTGACCTATAATTTTCGTTTAGTTAGGCAATTAGCCTCCATTTTTTATATTTAGTAATTATCTGTTTGAGTTTAAGTTCCTCGATTGTTTTGGATTAGATTCGTATTAGATTTTTGGTTCCCTTTCCTAGCTCTCGTACCTTTATTATGTTTTCCGTTTTTGATTTCTGGTAGGCTGGCTGTCAGCCCTCTTTTTCCTGGTAATAGGGGTTTGTAACGTTTTTTTTCTATGAAAAATCCCGTTACTGAAGTTTTATTTATTTCGATTCAGCTTGTGTTTGTCTTGGTTCAGTTTTGTTGATTATTTCTTAATGTTGATCGACCTTCCGTCTTATCATCAAGGCTAACAACATTCGCGCAGGACTAGGCGATCGATGGAGGGATCGATGAAATTTTCCGGTCGGTGCTCGAGGTCTTTCTCCTTGATCCTCGACACTGACGTGACGGGTGTGTGTGTTTTTCTCTTAGTGTTCTGTGCTTGGTTTTGCGTGAGAGTTTTTTTGTGATCCACTTACCTTTGCATTTTAATAGTTCATGTAAAATTCATTCAAATTAATTATTTCTTCTAAAATCTTTTTTGCTATTCACTCAATATTTATTTTTGATGTAACTTTGATTAATTTTTACGAAATTTCCCTTATTACCACGTGGTCTCTTTTTTAAATATCTTACTGTATATTTGTAATCTTTTGGGCCTTTGTGGCCAATTTTAAATCTTTTCATTTAATTATTTTTTCTCACTTTTTAATTTATATATTTTTAATAGTCAAAATTTTTTATGGTATCTGGGGTGTATTTTGAGTGCATGTTGGTTTAACGACGGACACCCCTACTCCTCCCTTTTTATCCGTTTATTTTTTTTTTAAGCATCTTCAATGCGAACAGCTTTTCAACATTTGTTTTAGGAAATTTTATCAGCACTTTTATTTGTGCCCTTATTTGTCAGCCCATTGAAATTTTCTTAGAATAGGTTCCAGTTGGATTAGGGGGCTGGGATTAAAGGGTAGGGGTGAAGACATCCTGAAAACTATTTTACAAAGGCAAATGGACAAAGCTCTGGTTTTCAACTAATCTCAATAACCTGTTAGAGGCCGATAAATTCCTGCAGGCGGCCCCCTGAAGATTAAAAGGTTGGTCCATGAAGCTATTTCGCTGATATCCTCTTGCCTCACAACACAGCACGAGAAGTCCCCGATTATACCCTGAAACCAGCTTCCAGTCCCTACATTGGAGCAGCAATATCTAATTTTTTAAGATTGTTAACAATTTTTGTTGTCTTTTTTCCACAATAATTTATAAATTTATATGTTCTTGGTTCTTTTATGATGAGATACATTTTTTTGGCTATTATTTTTTGTTCCTTTTTCTTTATTAGTTTATCTATGAAGGACTCATGTTACCATTGTTATAAGCTATTTGCTTTATGAACCTACTTCTTTTAAAAAATTGATTTTACTTAAAGTGTAATTAAACAATCTACGGATAAGGCTATGATACGTTGCTAATTCTATTTATAATGACAACAATTACATCTGTACAGGTAGGTTTTCTATATATATATCAAATTGTAGCTTATTTGATGTTTTTGTAATGTCTATGTCTAGAACATATTTTTGATTTGCATTTAAATCAGGGCTGCGTGGTCGATTATTTTGATCTTTATTTTATGATTAATAAAAATAAAAAATTATTACTTATATCTATGGTTAAAATACTTGAAATTTCTCACCATGTGCGGAAATTCTCGTGGGATTGCCTTCTCACCTCCAACAATTAATTCACCAGCTTTTGACGCACATTTATCCACTTTTATTGGTTTGGCATTTGGTAACAGAACAGGCGCAGGCTGCTCTTCATACACATATTTTGAATATTCCTGGCATTCTATCAAAAATTATCGAAACTAATGTAGAAATATTAAATACTTACACAACAATAATATTTTTCTGGCGAAATAAAATTAGTTTTGTGTTTACTGTGTTTTTATGGAGTTACAAGAAATTCGATTCCACTAGTAAATATTATTTCCAAATTAATAACTTTAAAATCCTTACTAATTTTGCTTACTTTCACGACTCTTCAACCCAACCACGTTTGCCTTATTAATAAGTTTTGAGGTGGTGGTGATGATCGTTCTAGGGGTAGTTGTGGTAGTAGTAGTAGTAGTACTAGTGGTTGTGACTCTAGGAGGTGCTGTGCCTTGTGGACAACAAACAATTGGTTGAGTTCCCTGATAACCACATTGTTGTGGATAAATTTGTTTTTGGGTCAGATCTTCTATTGCTTTTGGACAGTCTCTTAGTAAAAGACATTTACCTTGTTCTCCGTTGCTATCTAAGGTACAAATATCGTCTGAAAGATAAAATTTTTCCATATTAATTGAAACAGTATATTCGGACATAGGCTTATATGGCTTGATATGTTAATTACAGAGAATATTAAATGTATTAATATATTTGTTTTTAGAATTATCGAAAAACTATTGATTGGTGATAAACTTAAAATTGGGATTGATAAATAAATTAAAATGAAGCAATTCCGATGCTCTCACTTTAGGCCAAATTGGTCGATAGTTTGAATAAGCATCAAAGAACACAAAAACTATTTTAGATTAAAAAAAATTAAGCATGGGAAGAATACAACAGAACCTCTTTAACTGCTTTCAAATCGATGAAATTTATAATGTTTTTTTTATTTTCTAACGGACTACTGTCAAGAAAAGTAAGTACCTACAACATTTTTCTCAAAACATTTTTTCCTTTGTTAATTTTCTCGTCACAGGTCGTTGGAGAAAAATTATCCGGCATATGTGCAATTTTTACAATAAAGTATTTAGGTAATAGAATTGATTACGACTTTACTCACAAATAAAAGGGAGTAAATACGAAGGGTGCAGATTATATTATCAAGATGCTGCTCAAAATTTTATGAAAATATACGTAAGAGCCTGTACACACAATTGAATCCACGAAGGGTGGCACAAAAGGAGTAGCGGACGGGGTCGAAACAGAAAAACAAATTAGAACAAACGGCTGCGAATTTTAATTAGTTTATCTAGTTGCTAGGAATTGTATATCAACCGGATAAGTAATAGTCCGGTCAATTTAGACATTCGAAGCTACATAAATTCCCACCAAGCTGAAAATTAGTAAGATCGTTTAAAATATGATTTAAAATAAAATTTGAAAGTTTCCCATTTTTCCCCTGTATGGAAATTTTTTTATACAAGGTTAAAAGTAGAACGAACAAAATAGCTCAAACCCCAACGCCAAAACACGACACTTTAGTTGTCCGAAGCACTTTTCGGTAACAAAGTTACCTTCTTCAGGGACTGAAGTGAACTAAACCTAAAAGAGAACTTATCCTAATATATACTGAAAGTTGTTAAGGTTCAGTGAACATGGTTCAGCAGCAATGGTGATGATGTTCAATGGACCTTGACAAAAACAAAAGATGATAATTAAACTAAGCTAAATAGCGGCGATCCAGGGATAGGACCCTTGTCATTGTTAAGTAAAATTTGGTTATTTTTACAAATGTATAAACTTTCAAAACTATCTAGTAGACAATTATTCCTAACTTCCTTAACTAATTTAAGATTATTAATATTTATATTATGTTCTTCAGTAAGAATATGTTGGGCAACACTAGATTTTTCGGCTCTACCAAACCGTGCATGAGCTAAATGCTCCTTGAACCTAGTTTGGATCGAGCGTCTAGTTTGTCCAATATATTTTTTACTACAGTCATTACAGCTAATTTCATATATCCCCGACTTTTCTAAGAAAGGAATTTTATCCTTGGGGTTACCGAGGAGAGTTTGAAGGGAGTTACCACTTGAACTGTAGGCAATGCGAAAACCAAGTTTACGAAAAATGCCTTCGAATCCTCGAGTAAATCTTGGCTCGTATGGCATAGTAATAAACTTGGTCTTACTGGTGTCTGTTTGAAAAGTCGAAGATCTTGAAACAGAATTCTTAAATTTAATCTTATTAACTAATTTATCAATGATGTTACTATTGTAACCATTGTCAATCGCAATTTTCTTAATAAAAAAAAAATTGCGATTGACAATGGTTACAATAGTAACATCATTGATAAATTAGTTAATAAGATTAAATTTAAGAATTCTGTTTCAAGATCTTCGACTTTTCAAACAGACACCAGTAAGACCAAGTTTATTACTATGCCATACGAGCCAAGATTTACTCGAGGATTCGAAGGCATTTTTCGTAAACTTGGTTTTCGCATTGCCTACAGTTCAAGTGGTAACTCCCTTCAAACTCTCCTCGGTAACCCCAAGGATAAAATTCCTTTCTTAGAAAAGTCGGGGATATATGAAATTAGCTGTAATGACTGTAGTAAAAAATATATTGGACAAACTAGACGCTCGATCCAAACTAGGTTCAAGGAGCATTTAGCTCATGCACGGTTTGGTAGAGCCGAAAAATCTAGTGTTGCCCAACATATTCTTACTGAAGAACATAATATAAATATTAATAATCTTAAATTAGTTAAGGAAGTTAGGAATAATTGTCTACTAGATAGTTTTGAAAGTTTATACATTTGTAAAAATAACCAAATTTTACTTAACAATGACAAGGGTCCTATCCCTGAATCGCCGCTATTTAGCTTAGTTTAATTATCATCTTTTGTTTTTGTCAAGGTCCATTGAACATCATCACCATTGCTGCTGAACCATGTTCACTGAACCTTAACAACTTTCAGTATATATTAGGATAGGTTCTCTTTTAGGTTTAGTTCACTTCAGTCCCTGAAGAAGGTAACTTTGTTACCGAAAAGTGCTTCGGACAACTAAAGTGTCGTGTTTTGGCGTTGGGGTTTGAGCTATTTTGTTCGTTCTGCAACAACCGCCAAAGTTTTTCCAGTCTTCATAAGGTTAAAAGTAAAAAAAAATGAGTTTTTCGCGATTTTCAGCAAAACGGTAAGTTTTATCATAAAAATACTTCAGATAAAAATTGTAGATCATAAAATTATCTATAAAATATGTATCAGTATTTTTTTTCCTAAAAGCCACCGTTTCTGAGATATCAGATTAAATGAAACCCAGTCCCTTATTTTATACGCCAGTGTAACCTCGAGACAACATCTGTCTCCTGTTCAATTGTCTTAGGGTCTTATACCTGCTTTATGTCAGTGTGCCCAATAAATTAAATACTGTTAGTCTCAGGGTTGCCAGAATAGGGGACTTTCTTTTATTTTTTGGGGATATATTTTTCAGGGGAATTCTTCTGGGGAAAATTTTCCTCTACAATATTTTTTTTATTTGCACTAAATATTTTCTAGTTCTTGGGGATTTATTTGTCACATAGCTTATTTTGGGGTATTTTAGAGATGCATATTTTATAGATAATTTTATGATCTACAATTTTTGTCTGGGGTAATTTTATGATAAAACTTACCGTTTTGCTGAAAATCGCTAAAAACTCATTTTTTGACCTTCAACCTTGAATAAAATTTTTTCCATACAGGGGAAAGATGGGGAACTTTCAAATTATATTTTTAATCATATAAACAATCTCACTGATTTTCAGCTTGGTGGGAATTTATGTAGCTGTACTCTTATTTTTTGGTCTAAATTGACCGGACTATAAGTAGTACTTACAATATTTAGATACTGATAGTAATTTTCGTTTTTCTTCGTAAAACTGTATAAGTAATTGAGCATGCAGACAAAAATCACTTCAAAATCACTTCAAATATTTTTTACAATATTACATAGAAAATGTTCAATTTTCGGGCAGGGTCGAACTGGGGACCCGAATGTAAAAGGTAGACAAATTAGAGGGCGAACTGGATCCTTTGAAGGGCGAATTGGGTGTTCCTTTCTTAAAAGGGGTCGTTAATGAGAGACAATTATATTTTTAAATGTATGGTTTTCTATTCGACCTTTACATTCTGAAAATCTATAATCTAAAGAAAAAACACTAAACAAGTAGATTTTCACAATTTCTTTTTATTTTACATGTAACATTTTTCTCCAGTAGTAAATACTCGCATGTCTGACGAAACCTATGTTTGGCGAAACATGTTATACTTAAATAAAATAAAAAATTATGACTTGCTTGGTGTTTTTCTCCTGTATGGTTTTCTTTTTCAAAAAAATATCGATTGTGGGAGGCGGAAAAAGGAAACCCTTTACACACCGTAACCTAACCCACATATGCGAATCGCTTAAATCATAAACATAACGCGACCTCGGCTGAGTCTGAATTCAACCTTCATGTTTTTTTAACCTTCTCTTAAGTGATTCGGGTTTCCATTACCATTTCACCTTCACTCTGTAAATCTAGACCCTTTCGGTTCTAGTCCCATTCCCAAATACTTCTTTTTTAGTGTTGTAGAAAACTACTATCAGTCATTTTATTTCTTTTCCCCCTCCCACATATGGTCCCATTACATAGGTAGATACATAATTATTTTGTTTTAATTGATAAATTAAATTTTATTTAAATCGACTTATTAAGAGCATGTGGTAAATAAATGCTTCAAATTCGTCTCATTTTGCTGGATAAAGCATAAAGTTCAAATGTTAGTTAACTGAACTTTGTACCTAACCTCCAAAGCTAAAAACCGTACGCTTTTTAATGAATTTTTCACTTTAACTGAAATTTTAATCAACTAAAATAACAAATAAAACTATTAAAAAAGTACGTAATATTTCGACATCCTTTATAAACCGTCCACAATAAGGAAACAGCAAAAGTTTCTGAATAAGCCTGATAAAAGATTAAATCTCAAAAAATGTTTTTTTTTAATTGTGGGGTGTTTTTAAGAGAATTTAAAGAAGACAGGAAATTATAACATTTATTTGAATCGTAATATTGACGTGAGATTTTCAATGACTCCTCCGCCGTTATGTGACATTCGGAGGTGCCCCTTACTTCATTTATTAAATTTTATAAATTGTGAGAGCTGTTGTCGTATTCTTATCGACTCTATAGTCCTTTTCTACATTTGTGCATTTATTATGGGTAGATACTTCGTATGCTTAATTTTTAATTCGGAACCTACCTACCTATCTACGTGACTAAACTCACATAAATCTTAGGTATTTTCATGTCAATTTCTATTATTCATGTTTTATTTTGGGAATTTGTTTTTATTTTAAGCATGTAGTTACGTAATGGAAGATGTGCTTAGCATATTGTATACATATTATGTAGACAAGATAAATTCATATTGTTGTTTATGTTTATGTTTGTATGGGCGTAAAGTTGTTAAAAGTTCAGCAGAGCTGATGGCATTGAGAACGAATATACTCTACAATATAATAATGTATTATTTGGATGTTGTTGTTTGAATGTTTAGTATTCCTGGAAATCATTATCTTTCGTTAATTGGCTGTATCCGAAGCCTCGTTCACATGGACTTTTCGATTTGTTTAAACTGCAATATCGACGTAAACCATCTGAGATATCACAATGACACAAAAAGGTAAAAACTAATCTTATGTTGATCCCATGGCCACTGCATAAATATATCTACTTTAAATTTATGATAACATATTTGGTATTCTTCAAAATTAACACGTTTCATGTAAACACTGCTTCCATACGAAATAAAATTTGTTTCACATATTGAATAGTTTAGACCTTTACTTGATGAAAATCCATAATTAAAGAATCAAAACACTTATATATAATTTTCTTAGCAACATGTTTCACCTTAACTTAGGCTTCTTCAGACTATTAAGTATTTACTACTAACTATGAAAACTACTTCAGGTCCTTAAATAGCTACTGATAATATGGGGTGGTATTGGGTTAAAACAAATTCAGTAGAGGGGAGTTGTTACATTCTACTTGGTCATTTAAAATTATTACTAGTTTTTTATATCTATTTATTTCAAAGTTTTCTAATAACGTTAATTTTTGTCCTTTATTATTTATATTTAAAATCTCGAAATTTTCATTAAAACTATGTCCTTCTACTGTTACATGGTTCGCATATGTTGAATATGTTTTGATTTTTATATAACTATTTTTGTGTTCTATTATACGTTTTTTAAATGTTCTCCCTGTTTGACCAATGTAGACTTTAGGGCAAGACCCACAAATTAGCTTATAAACTCCTGACTTATTGTCTTTTTTTATTGTATCTTTGTTGTTTCTTACCAATTCTTCTAAAGAATAATTGATTTTATAAGCAATATTCAACCCAATGTTTCTTAAATACTAACAAATTTTATCAGTTAAATTACGGAAATAACTTATGCTATTATATTTTTTGGTTTTGCTTCCTTTAACCGGATATACTAATTTTAAACATCTATTTTGTTGTGTTTTTAATATTAATTGATCTATATTAGATAGATTATAACCGTTATTTAGTGAAATTTGTTTAATAATATTAAGTTTTTTTTCATAATTATTTTTCAACATTAGAACAGTTCAAAGTCTGTAGAGCATGCTATTATAAGCTGCTATTTTATATTGTCTTGGATGAAATGATATATTATGTATCGTTACATTGGTGAGTGATGGTTTATGGAAAATCGAGAATGTGATCTTGTTGTTAATTTTTATTAAATTCAAATCTAAAAAGTTAATTTGATTTATTAAGTTAAAGTGAAACATGTTGTTAAATTAATAAATAATTCGTGAAAATCATATGCAAGTTTTTTTTCTTTATAAAATTTGTTATCGATTATTCAAAAACATTTGTCCTCTCAGTATTTTTGGCAATAACTGCCATATTGAATGAGTAATGACGAATTATGTAGTTTATTATTCAGTTTTAAAATAAAATCATTTTCCGATAAATTTGGAAACACACAAGGCGTTATAAAACCATTTTAAACAAAGAACGATATGACTAAAATTTGTTAAAAATATTAAATATTTCGTTTTGCTCTGATTAAAATGTTTGAAGTGCTATGCACCACCGAAAAGTGCTATGCACTGAACTGTTTTCAATTAAATGATTTTTTTTTCACATTTTTGGTTCAATATTTCGAAAAACATAGTACCTGGAATTTTTTAACCTTTTTTTTCGTGTTTTTCACGACCAATTACATAAAAAAACGCATTTGTTTCATAAAAATTTTCACTTTGATTTTTTAACTTTCAAACTTCGATAACTCGAAAACCAAGCGAGATATCAAAAAATTTTATTCTTCATTTTCGGTTTATTTTGGCTTGGTTAGTCTAAAAAGTTGTCAAATCGTGGCGCCCCAGGAATCATACTCGAGCCAAATTTAGGGAGTCAATGTAATGTTCTTTATTGAGATTACTGCATTTATTTCATGTCAGCATTTCATAATTTATTTTATTATGATAATGGTACATTATTAGGTATTTCGTAATTTTAGGTTTTATTGCTTCTAGAAGTACATGTTTTTACATTTTAATACACCCTATGGAAGTGCTTATGTTTAAATCTTGCAAAAGTAAGTTAAAGTAATTGATGTTTCTAAAGATATATGTCATGTATAACATATTATCTACACAAGTTATTAATACAACTCGCAACAATGTACATTTCTCTGAATATATCACCAAACAGCATAAAATACTTGTATTCAGGATTATTAACCATCCCAGTTGATATAAAATGTAGTTAGACTCCATGTGAAATCAGAATAATAGTCATATATATGAGTAAAATGGGTTTAATTATATAAGTAAATTATATATAGGACCTAAAAAACACATATTAAAACAAATACAAACGTATTAATAAGAAAATGATAAATATCAAACGCCTGTAGGGAACATATTAAAGACACATTACTCTGTTGCTATTCCATATTCAATCTTATTCAATCAATAACTGTCCAATGTCAAGAATGAACTAACACATAGTGTAAAAACATACGTACTCCGTTTATAACTTTATTTTAGGGTATTGTAAAATACGTCTTTTGGATTTAAAAAATATATATATAGTTATAAAGTGAAATTCATGGAACTGGAAAATTAAAGGGTTTCAAGTGCTTTGCACTACCGGCAAGTGGTATTTACCACAAAGAGATTATGGTATGAAGTAGTCGCTATGATTAAAACGTTTGAAGTGCTATGCACCACAAAGAGGGATCTGCTTAGGTTACGGTATGGAGTGACAGCTATGATTAAAATGTTTAAAGTGCTATGCACCACCGAAAAGTGCTATGCACCATTGAGAGGTTATGATATGGAAGGGTCGCTATCATAAAAACCTTTGAAGTGCTATGCACCATCAAGAGGTTACGTTATGGGATAGTCGCTATCATAAAAATGTTTGAAGTGCTATGCACCACCAACAGGAAATGGTAGGGAAGGTCGCTATCATAAAAAGTTTCGAAGTGCTATGCACCACTAAAAAGTGCTATGCACCACCAAAAATAGCAACTATCCCTCCAAATTTGGAGGGGTTACACTAGTCAATTCCAATTATTGGCCACTATTTTCCGTCATCTATAGTATTCACCTTGAGCAGGTCATCTAAAACTGTAAATAATTTTTTTAAAAGAAACGATCAAATTAAAATTTTATAGCTTCTCCTCCTATCTCTTGAAGCAATAGTTAATCGTTCGCATTAATTCTTTGTTAATGTTTAATCGACAGAATATTAAATAAAGGAATTACTCTTATTAACTGCAATTATTTAAAAGTATTCCTCAGACTAAAGAAAAAAACAATTCCATGAAAACGTCGTGATGACTAAGCGGATGGAAAATAGCGGTGAATCATTTCAGTTGACCTACATATATCTACATCAATGGAGATAATTTTTATTTTTTAGACATGGTCTAAATGTTGCAAAAAAACAATGAAATATTTGTCTTTAATTGACAACTTAAGGTAAGAATTTCAGAATTGAACGAGGAGTTTAACGGTGCAAACATGAATTTTAATTGTTTTCTTTAATACGAGCTGTACATTAAAAAACATTTAACTGTTGAACTAAACCGAGGATGACACGTTGAATGTTTTAGATCGTTATTAAATATATTAATTGATTTCGCGGTAGGATAATTGTAAAACATCTTCAACAAAGTAAGAACACACACAAGATATTGTTTTACACTATTTTATTAGAAATTCTCTAACAATTGTTTCGACTGATTAGGTCATCATCTGAGAGTTATAACGAAACTAACTTATGATTAAAAAACTTTAAAAAACTTTTGGGTGTTTCATTCCCACCGATATTGGTGAGCGAGTTGTCCCCCCCCCCTCTCCCGACCTACACTCTTGTGCAAAGTCGGAGGGGTAGGGCGGAAGGCCCTCTTCGATCTCCTTCAGGAATAGTGGGAATGGGTGGGTGGTGATGTGGGGGAAAAAAGACGAGACGGACGAAATGAAGACAGAAGAGAAGTGAAAGATTACTCTACATGTGGAATAATGATTCAAAGAAACCACAGAAAAACTTGGACCAGAGTAGCCGGCCCCGGAATTGAATCGGTGACCTCCCGATTGTTAAGCAATGATCTAGACGCCTAGACCATGCCGCTCGGTAACAAGATTAAAAAGTCTTAAAGGTCTATTTATGCTTCCCCTCCTAATTAGCTTATGTCTGTGATAGATTTGAATATAAGACAATTTAGCCCTTCTATTAAATCATTGGTGATATTTAAATTTGAATTTAGCGCTTTTTGAATTTCAAGTTTTTCCAAATAGTTTGATTTGTATCTTTTATTTTCTAAGTGAATAACCGATAATTTATTAGATGTTATTAATAGAGTGTTTCAATGCAATACAATGTTGGTACAGACCAGTGGATAATTTGTTGTCGATAATTGATCTTTTATGTTCTTTTAGTCTAGTTTCAAAGTTACGGCCAGTTTGTCCTACATAAATCGCATTACAGTTATCGCAAGTAATTTTGTATACACCCGATTTCATTAATTTATCTGCCTTATAAATTTTATTGTTAATTAGCAATTTCTTTAGTGTTTCTATTGCTACTTATGGTATTAATTTTAATATTTCTTAACTTATTACATATTTTTGGACTAATATCTTTATAGAATGGTATGCGAAACCACTTTTCTTTTGTGTGGTGGTGAGACTGGTTAAAATGGTTAAGCATTTTTTTTTCTGTCTTTTGTACAATAATTTATCTATTAAGATTGAACTATAGCCAATGTTTATCGCTATTGTTTTAATTACATTAAATTCTCTATTAACCTTTTGAGTATTTAAGGGGTAATTAATGAATCTATGCAGTAGACTATGAAAAATGTTTTTTTTTGTTTTTTTTTTAGTTGTCATGCCCTTGCCGGGAATCGAACCCGGACCTCTGGCTTTACGCGCCACTGCTCTACCGTTAAACTACGAAAGATGACAACAGCAACAACGACGAACGTACTACTAAGTAGTCACAGAATCGTCGAAATTAATATATTATTATTATAATAATGCAAATGAAGAATTTTTTTTTTTTTTTTTATTTTAAATGAAAAGTAGATAATATTAGTCTTGATTAGAATAACACGGTATTATAGCATCCGAAAAGGTATTTTTCCTGAAAATATTAAAGTCTAATATTCATAATTTTCAGCTCTAAAAAATTTAGATAACCAATGGATTCTTCCTCCATAGTTAATTGAATTCTATTGTTAATAGAGTTTAATAATGTCAATAATATGGTTATGGATAATTGTAAAACATCTTCAATAAAGTAACAACACGCACAAAATGTGTAAAATAATTTAAAACCTTACTTAAGATCAAAAAGTGGGGTAACCATATTTGGTTTAATAAAGAGTGCTTTAAAAAAATATTACTCCACGATAAATGAAGATCAAGTAATTATCGTAAATTAAAATCAGATCCTACTCAAAAAAACCAAAATTCACTAAAACAGATCTTAAAACATAATACCAGAAAACAAATTGTTTCAGTTTATAGCTATGAATCCACAAACACCAATACTGTATGGGTTACCAAAAACCCACAAAAATAACGTACCTATGAGATAGGTGGTTTCATATATTAACTCTCCAACCTACAAGTTATGCAAATTTTTAAGTAAAGAAATACCTAATATGTTCAACTTTCACCCTAAACAGTCCGTTAATAATTCTTTAGAGTTGATTAGAAAAACAAAAAATTTGAAACTACCGTCAGGTTCAAAATTAGTTTATTTTGATGTGAAAAGTCTATTGAGGGCAATGATTAATAATTCAAAATTAGAGACATTACAAAAACAGGAGGTTATCTTGCTCATAAATACCTCTTTAGAACTTAACTTTTTCCGTTTCAATGATATGTTCCTAGAACAATTAAATTGTTTACCCATGGGTTCCCCGCTGCCTCCTCTGTTAGCGGAAATTTACGTGTATTATTTTGAAAGCAATTTGTTCAACAACAATAACCCGCTTATTAAATGTTTACCTGGCTAAGATATGTAGACGACGTGTTTTGTATTTTTGTAGGTTCAAATAGACAACTTAGTAATTTATTGACATTATTAAACTCTATTAATAATAAAATTCAATTCACTATGGAACAAGAATCCAATGGTTATCTAAATTTTTTAGACCTAAAAATTATGAATATTTATAATTCCCTAGACACTAATATTTTCAGGAAAAATACCATTTCGTATGCTATAATCCTACTGTGTTATTCTAATCAAGACTCTAATATTAAGTTATTTACTTTTCATAGTCTACTGCATAGATTAATTAAAACTTTAATAAAGAACTGAATGTAATTAAAACAATAGCAATAAACAATGGCTATAGTTCAATCTTAATAGATATATTATTGTACAAAAAACAGAAAAAGAGGATACTTAACCATTTTTACCAATCTCACCGTCACTACCACACAAAAGAAAAGTGGTCTCCCATTCCATTCTATAAAGATATTAGTCCAAAAATATGTAATAAGTTAAGAAATGTTAAAATTAATACAATAAGTAGCAATAGAAACACTTTAATGAAATTGCTAATTAACAATAAAATTGATAAGAGATAAATTAAAGAAATCGATTGTATGCAAAGTTACTTGCGATGACTGTGATGCGATTTATATAGGACAAACTGGCCGTAACTTTGAAACAAGACTAAAACAACATAAAAAAAAATTCGACAACAAATTATCCATTGGTCTGTCACAACATAGTATTACATTGAAACACTCTATTAATAATAATAAATGATCGGTTATTCACTTAGAAAATAAAGGATACAAATTAAACTATTTGGAAAAATTTCAAATTCAAAAAGCGCTAAATTCAAACTTAAATATCCCTAATGATTTAACCAGAAGGGCTAAATAGTCGTATATTCAAATTTATCACAGACATAAGCTAATTAGGAGGGGTAGAATAAATAGACCTTACTGTTTAATCTTAAGTTAGTTTTGTTACAACTCTCAGATGATGACCTAATCAGTCGAAGCAATTGTTAGAGAATTTCTAATAAAATAGTGTAAAACAATATATTGTGTGTGTTCTTACTTTATAGGTCATCATTAGTATGAAGAAGAAGAAATTTGAATTTTCAGTGTTAAGTTCACGAAGTTTCCTCGCATAAAATTCGCAAAAGTGACTTATTACGTAAAAAAATGCTACGACCTTTTTCAAAGTTTTCGGATAATTAGTTTAGTGAAAATGTCCCGTATCGTTATGTTTAAATTTTCGGTATGGTACGATTCCACCCCGCGGTCAACAAAATCACCAGGTAAATTTTGAATGATGGTACGATTCCGCTCCGAACTTTTGCAAGTAATACTATTCCGCCTTGATGGTACGAAGAAGCATCTAAGGTAAAGAAATATTTAAGTAATTGTCTAATTATCTTCAAAAATCATACCGTACTAGTGCATCCCTCATAATAACACGAAACTAAGCTGTACGAATGTAATGTGTTTCTTAATTAAGGTAGAACGAACAAAATAGCTCAAACCCCAACGCCAAAACACGACACTTTAGTTTTCCGAAGCACTTTTCGGTAACAAAATTACCTTCTTCAGTCACTGAACAACAACCGCCAAAGTTTTTCCAGTCTTCATTTAATTAAGGTAATTAAAATTAAATAATCTTAGACAATAGATAAATAAAGAGGTAATTTGAAATTTACCATATAAGAGTAGATAATTGAATATTATTTGTCAACAGTATATTAATTAGTTTGAACTTTGCAATTAGCAAATAAGTTATTAGGGGTTAAGTTATGTTAGGTTAGGTTGTTTTCATTTTGTTCAATTTTGTTCAATTGTAATAAAACATAATACGAAAAATCTTCTAAAATTTGTTTAAATGTTTACTTTACATCGTAATTATATAAAGCTTATATACTAACCTATGTATTTCTTCGGGGTTGAATCGTGCCATAGATTTTAATGACCACAAAGGATGGGGGCGGAATCGTACCATACCTTTTAACCGTGGGGCGGAATCGTGCCCTGCCCTTAAATTGTGGGAGCGTAAAGTATACTTATTTTCAAGTAAAAGAACACAAAACTTGTATATCCATTTTTATTTGTTTCAAAGATACACACTTATGAACATTATTTAATGATAATAATAAAAAATTAATTCGTAAAGTAAATAAAAAGTACTACATGATTTTTGTGAGATCCCACACAAAAAAGAAACGAATTTATTATGATAAACAAAGAGCTAGTAGACCTTTCAGTAATTACAAACCGCTAAAATAAAGTAAACCGAAATAGGCAAATTATTTTGATTACTGTGAAGATTGCTTTTTTGAATTAAATATTTGGTGCTGACAGTAGGTTATAGTAAGAAGTTGGCTTTGGTACAATCCTGCATTCAACAAGGAGGTAGACATGAAATATTATCATATTAAAAATATTATTAATTGACATTTTTGGAAATAAAATCATTTTTTATTTACTTAAAAAATGCATAGGCCTGTAACTTTGCCCTTTTTTTACTTGAAAAAAAAAGTGTAGGTACTATCTGCTAGAAAAATTTACAACATTTAACGATACGGAATACTTTGTAAAGAAAAGAATCGGTTATAGAAAAAGGATTGTTTATTTTAATGATTTCCTTAATTTTGAAATTCTCAAGTAGGTATCTAATATAAATTAATTTCCCATTTATAACAACTTTGGTCCAATCCAATTTCGGGGTTTAAGAGTCAGAAAAATTCAGTTACTTCTTTGATGTCGGCAACTTCTGTGTTTTATGGCTTAAAGGCTACTCAAATTTTTACCTAAGTCATTGTACAGTGTGAGTAAAGAGGCTGGAACTAGTTTATTTATTATTTTCATATGCATTATTCTCATCTTTATAAATACTTGTTGATTTTCGATATTTTTCTGTTATAGCATGGTGACATTATGGTCCATTATTTATATTGAAACCTGGATTTCTAACCTCACATTTATATAGTGACTGAAATTACGAATTCAATGATAAGGTAAAAGCCCCTATTATTGACATATTGTCTTGTTTTATTGATTATTTCATTAACTTTATAATTAAAACACTATAAATCATTCTTTTTATCAATTTTTACGCATTTTTGAATAGGAAGAAAATAAAATTTTATGCCTGGGTATAAATTATAAACTAAGAAAAAATTGTTTTTCTTTCAGCAGACCACTATAGCTAGTTTATTTAACATTTCTTAACGATTTTGCTAAGAGAGAGCGTATTTTTCCATATAATCTTGATACAAGTCTATCATGCAAAATTATTTGGGGTTATTTACAATCCAAATAATCTAAGGGCCATTATTTTTAACTGATAAATTTTAATTATAATTTAAAAATAGCGAGTGTCAATAGTAGGTACATGATAATGAACATGTGTCAACTAGCGACACCCTACAATTTTAAGTAACTTAACCATGACTTAACCTCCTTAACATGCACAGCGGATTTGTCCTGTCAATAAAGGGGTCTATGGTATCCCAATAGTTGGCCCTGATCCCATATCATCCCGTCAATAGTACCTGCACTCGAGTTGCTGATTTTAAATAAATATATTTGTTATTTAATTAACGATTGTTCAAGTATGATAATTAAAACACCTTAGTTAACTAACCAAAGTGTTCAATACAAAAAAAAACTTAGCTAGAATAATTTGAATACAGTTAAAATATTCAAACATTCACCGTTACTCTTACAGTGTCAATAATAGGGGCTTTTACCTTATATGATACAGTATGACATTTACATTGATACTTTTCAAGATAATCAAGTTACAGTTACAATATTGATAGTTAGTTGAATTGTTGTATCAGCATTAAATTCGTAATTTTAATCACTATCTAAATGTGAGGTTAGAAATCCGGGTTTCAATATAAAAAATGGGCCATAATGTCACCGTGCTATAACAGAAAACTATCGAAAATCGACAATTATCTAAAAATATGCACCTAAAAAAATAAAGAAATGTAGTAATTTTCATTTTATTAAATTATCTAATTCCAAACTTTTTACTCACTCTGTATGTAAAGATATCATCAAAACATCACTGATCACAAATTTTATGATTTGAAAAGAGAGCTCAAATTTGTCATTGTTTATTTTTTTAACATAAGGATGTAAAATTGTTTTCATTTATAATATATGTTAAAACATTAAAAAGTCGTCGTTTTCTTTTTTGAATTATCAAAATACAAATAATTATCAAAATACAAAGTACTTTGAATCATTTTATCCAGTTAAACTGCCTTAAAAAAGTATTTTACCTTAAGAAATAACGGCTCGAATTTTTGTTTTATGTAAATTGATTATTTTTATTAAACAGAAAGGTACCTAATTATAATTTTACAATGAAGCAGGACTCATTTTGTTAGGAATTAAAAGCACTATTATTTCTCTTGGTTTCATTAAGATCAGTTAGATACCTACATTTTGTTCTATAATAGTAATTTAAGTTTTGATGTCAAAAAAGATTTCCTGCTATAGTTTTTAAAATTCAATGGTTTTAAACCGTTACATTTATTTTGAAAATATTTGAGCTTATTTCATAACAAAAATTTGACTTTTTTCGAGTTGTTTGTGATCTCATGGAGGTGAGACATATACAGGAAAAAAGAAAATAAACAACTAAAGCTGCTTTTAAATGAAGCAAAACATTTTTCCTCAAATTTTCCGCATAAAATGTAGTTTTCACAAATGTTTCCTAATTTGTCTGCAAAATATCATGTAATTTGATATGTTTATAACATTTTTAATGGAGTATACAGGAAGTCTCACTGTTTGGAGATGTTTTGTTTTTTTTTTTTAATAAATTCGTTGTTTATTAAATTATGAAGTGAGTATACCCTTTATTTTGTAGGTAGGTACATAAAAAATTATTTTATTTGTAGTCTACGTTCAAAGCGATGTAGGTACATCTTAAAAAATAAATAAATAAACAGAAACTGCCTACCTATAATGATTATTTTTATTGTGAAGTAGTAAATATAACAAAATGTTTTATTCAATTTTAAATTCAAAAGTTTCTATTGTATTTTTTTTATTATAGGTACACTTACCAACTTAGAAAACACAATTACATACAGTAATAATAAAAAAAGACTTGCCTACATATCCGCAAAGATTTGGTGTTATTAGCACTGCAATGACAATCAACAGATATGAGAGCACATTAATAAACATATTAGATTTGTTGTTGAGCACTTAATGAGCCTATTAAATCGGCATTCATGGACACAACATTGTACTTCGAACACAGAAATACGAAAGAAACGAATGGCCTGAGAACTGGTTGCATCAACATGATACAGACATGATAATACTATGCTGAAACTTAATGAATTCTATATACATATATTGTAAGTACCTATTGGCTGATTTCATATTCATATATACAGTGTGTCACAAATACAAATAATTAATTACATAGCGACATAGCGAGTATGTTGCTGACACAATGTGAATACATATAACTTACATATAGAGGTCAAGAAATCGAGGAACATTAACAATTAATGTTTGTGCATCCAGAGTGTTACATATTTAACTTGTTAAACTTAAAATTTGTATTCAGAACCCAAAAACAAGAAAAAGTTTTCTATGAAGATATGTTTAGAAACACTTCGATAAGTTACTCCCTCCCTTTCAAAGAAGGGACCAAAATTTAATTTTTTTAGTTGTTTTTTTTATTTGGAAATTAAAAAAAGTTGTAATTAAGCTGATCGTGTTACTTGGTGAAAATTGATAAACAAAATATCAGCTAAACTTTTCTCAAATATTTACGTAAGTACGAATTTCATAATAAATTTGAGGGTTTGGGCTGCTTCCATTTAGGTTTTCACATCCTTCATGGATTAGTTTATTTATTAAATTTTATTATGAACCAACCACCTGAAATTACTAATAGTAGATTTAATTTATTAAAATATTAGTAATCATTGAACTGTGATATTGTTTATAATTTTAAATTTTACTACCACACCCTTTACTTTATTTTAGATTAAATTAAATCAAAAATGATTTTCACAATTTGAAAAGGGCCACAAATGGGTTGGCCGAATCGTTATTGATTATTAACACAGAAAAAAAATTTCAAAATTATTTTAATTGTACACAACAATTGTTTCACCAATACAATTGTTGTGTACAATTAAAATAATTTTGAAATTTTTTTTGCTGTGTTATTTATTTATTTGACATGGAGTTTCAACAAGTAAGGCCTTCTACCGTTAGTTATTGATTATATGTATTAATTTAATAAAATTTGAATGGAGAATCACTCAATTTTTTTTATTCATATAAAAAGATTGTGGCCTTTGAAAAATTTAGAAAAAATTATGACTCCTAATGTTTTCCATAAAACTGCTCGTTAAAACAAAGATTAAAATTCGCGGTCTACATTATTTGGAATAATAATAATTGGACGACCCTTTGTAATAATAGGACAATAGGAGATAATTAAAAAAAGTCCTATGGAAATGTTATTGTTAGAGGACAATGTCTACTAAAATTAATCTTTATATTTATTTTCTTTGAGAAAAAGATTAAAATCAAACATTGATCCTCATTATTAAATGATGTAAGAAAAACGTGCTGTCAAAAAAATAATAGATTAATTACTATAAATATTAAAAAATAACTAAATTAAACTTGTCTTAAAAAAACTTTTAAATACTGATTAATATTACTTTTGAGTTTAACTTTGCACAACGTCCAAATTATTTCTGCTAAAAAGCTAATAAATATAAATTTAAAATATAGTAATTTGAGAAAGGGAAGATGGTAAAAACTTGTGATGGAAAACCAGAACAAGTCGACAATTTTTGAATTCCAGAGAAGCAGATAACATACTTAGTAGGCTTACGACAAAGATTAGCTCAGGGTCAAATTATTTTAGCAGGAATGAATCAATTTTGTGCAATTAATTTGTAAATTTTGAAAAATACTAGTAAATGTGAAAAAACAGTTAGAATTTGGTACAAACGATTTTGAGTGATGTTGATTGTATTAATAGAAGAGTTGAGATCTGAACGGGTGTCCAGTACCATACAAGGTGTTGGTATTCTAACTTTTGGAGGATGGAAAAGAGTAGAAACATTAGAGGTGCCGAAAAAGGTGAATGAACAAAGGACGCTACTAAAATCAGTAATGAAAAGGCAGGACAGGATAATAGGACATCTTTTGAGACTAGAAGGGCTGGTTATTAGAGATATTAAAAGTAGGTACAGAAATAAACGAGAAAAATATGAACCTCGATTATATTACCATACCAACGTATACACATCTGGTAACTTTCGAACCGAACACAGGAATTGTACATTCTCTTATCGGCATTTTTTATTTATACTCCTATGCCGCCCTATGTGATTGCATATAACAGAATATCTGTATGTACGGTTCGTAAGTTACCTTATCTATATATACTTATATACCCACTTTTAAATTTTGTTAACAATGTGAGATCTTCTGATTAGTAAATGGATCACCTTCAACGAAATGCATTGATGTAAAAAATCCACTAACCTTGCGCTTTTAGTTGGAGATTTTTGTGAGGTAAATTTTTTAGTCCAATTCCAAAGCTCTTCATTGAAATCTTGTGTAGAACATGATGGTCTCATTTTGAGGAAATGCGAATGTTGGCTCAGAATAGTAAGAATAATTGTGAGAAGTTGCACGTCCAAAGAGTCATCGCACTGAAGACCTGCGTGTGAGGTGATGTTATATTTATACCAGTTAACTGTTTGTAGTTGTTGTGCCTGCATAATATAGTAGATAAACGACTAGAGAATAGTGATAGTGAATTCTAACAGAATGTTAATATGACAAGCAGACTGTCCACTGAAGAGGAACTTGGCTCAGCTTCATTTATTCATTAAGAAAAAGCTGTGAAACTACATTTATTTATCAAAAAAGTACTCAGAACTTTCTCAGGTAAATACTCCTATATTTATTGATAAATCACACCAACGTTTTGCCCACTGAGCTTCATTATAGGTGAAAGGTTGCTGCAATTTGTCTATAAATACAGGAATATTTACCTGAAAAAGTTCTGAATACTTTTTTCGAAAATATAGGTACTTCAGGGAGAATTCTTTCCAACATATTTATTTATGCATTTAATCAGTAGGTAATTTCGATAACACATAGGTATGATCAGTTCAATTTTCTGAAATTGACATTTTCAACGATGATATGATTTATAAAGTCTTCATTGATTGACCTAAAAGTTAGCTATTTAAATGAAGCTTTAATAATACTTATTTAACAATAGAGTTCTTCATGACGCATTTCATAAAACTCAAATTATTGGTTCAGCCACTCTAGTAAATGAATATTACGATACTCCTGTTTATTACGTTTTCTCCTTTCCTTCAAGATTTTCAAGACTTACATTGCTATATCTGATTGATTTATAAGAACGAATCTTTTTTAAATTGTCACTTCTTTTACTCTCTGGGCCCGAATGTAAATGTTTGCATTCCTTTATATCTCTACTCAGTCAGTACCTCCTTCCTCTTAAGTATTAATAGTGCTTTAGTATCGTCAAACTGAATGTATTGGCAACATCCTCACGTATATCAAGTTAGAGCGACGAAGTTATTTTTCTTATTTCTGAAATACACTATTAATAATAATTTGTCTCTAATTTTATTCCCTAATTTGTTACCAAACCCAAAAACTTTTCGTTCCAGACGTTTTGCCAAAATCAGCTGATATGCTTTAAGTACTTAATCAATAATTTCGAAGGCACGTGGAAGTGGCATCTGGGGTTGCAGTTATCTTCATTGGTGGCACCTGGAGTTAGATAATTAAATGAAGGTTTATTGCTAAATAAACAACAGAGTTTTCGATGATGCATTTCCTAAAACTCAAATTATAATTTTCAAACCAAAGAAAATTTGCAAATACAGCATATAGAAAATAAAGGATTTAAACTAAATATTCTGAAAGTCCTAGAAATTAATAAAGCAAATATTTCAGATAAGGACCATTTGTTAAACAAGCAGGTGGATACGTCCCATTCCATACTTTTCAACACATTTTGATAATTATAAGGGTTAATTACAAATTGTATTATAAGGTATAAATACAGACTACAACATACCTAAACCTATTCAAACTGTACCGCTTGATATTGGCAACTGTGTTGCCGAAACTATAGTAGCAATTTACAAAATAAGGTGATAAAAAACAAAGTTAGTGTTTTTATAATTACATTAGTGTTAGTTTGTTGATGGCACTATTTTCATGCCAAATGGTGATAACTGGTGATTTGGTTCGATGATAATGTGTCATTTAGTACATGGATGACGTAAGGAATCCAAAAAACTTATGCTACGTTTCATGGACCACTGAAACTATCATAGCTCATAAAATTCGGATCGGATCAACAACCACCAAATAAAATATCGATACTGTAATCATTTATGACTTTGCATTCAAGGGGTCACTGGTTCAATTCTAGGTCCTCTTGCCACGGTCCTAAATTTCCTGAAGTTTCCTTGGTTCCTATAAGCAAAAACTAAGGCAGTTGTAATATTCCACAGGCAAAGATAATGTTTTATTTCTCTTTTGTCTTCATTTCGTTCATCTCATATTTTTTTTTACTTAACGTTACCTACTCATTCCCATGATTCCTAAAAAAAAAATTAAGGGGTTCTTTCTCCCACTTTATACCAGAGTAGAATTGATTGGGACTGCATGACAACAAACATTACTGGAAATGATAGACTCCACAAATTGTTTTATAAATTGCCCGGGTATAACCAGTAAGTGAGTGCGTCACTTTCATTAATGCATTTAATGAAAGAAACACAGAGAAGCATATAAATTGTGATAACCTTTTCATACCACCATGTGTTATTTAGTAATCGTTATTTAATACGGAATTTCCATATCCATAATAGCAATAAGTAAGCACAATTTCTTGAAAGTATTCAATTAAATAATTACGTACCTAGAATGTTTGCTCGTATACATTAATAATTAAATAATTTTTAAATAAAATACCAAATTAAATGTTCTCTAAAACTCCATTTAAAAAAATCGACAATATGTTGAGGAATTCTCTATTCAATTTGTAATTACACTTGTCAATATATAAAACAAATAAACATGTTTATAAATAGTTTCGATTTTCCTCCCTTAAGGCCATACTATGTTTTCTATCCATTCCAGGTAATCAGCTGTCTTTGTATAAATGGACGGTGCGTTGGGAAAACCGCAAAATTTTCCGACTGAAGTGACTCCAATGATGTTGTACATACAATATGGCTGTTTGAGAACTGTCTGGAGAGGACCCCCGGAGTCTCCTTGGCACGTGTCCTTACCTCCTGCTAACACTCCGGCACATAACATAGTTCTTTCTAAACCATGTGCCATTGCAGGTGTTGGATTTTTGTAAAATTGCTGGCTGCACACTTCGTAAGAGATAATGCTCAGGTGCACCTTCATAAGATATTTACTGCCTTCAGCTGCACCTAAAATGAAACAACAAGTAAATCAAACTACTTTTCATTGTAATAATGTGTGGATATTTAAGAGAGTCGTTTATATGGTAATTTAAAAAAATCGTTTCCAATTTCCATAAGAGACATCTTCTACTACGAATATAATAAGATGTATTGGTATTTGAGAAGAATCCTCAAGTCACTAACCTCGAAGATAAATTCCATGAAAACTGTTTTAGATTATAAGACATGTTATGAGGACAAATTAAGATCACATGCTGAGAAAATTTGGATACAATATAAAGGCGTACCCTGGGATAAAAGTACAAGGACTGGCCGTAAAAAAAAGATAAATTATTAAAGCCCGGAAGGAAGGAAAAAAGGAAATGCTGATGTTAATTAGCATTAGGATGAAAAATAGAAAGAAAATGATGATGAGGATATTGAATTGGAGGAGGATGAAGATGAGGATGAGGAAGAGGACGATGAATTGAAAAGAGAAGATGAAGAAGGAGAAGGAGAAGGAGAAGAAGAAGAAGGAGAAGGAGAAGAAGAAGGAGAAGGAGAAGGAGAAGGAGAAGGAGAAGGAGAAGGAGAAGAGAAGGAGAAGGAGAAGGAGAAGGAGAAGGAGAAGGAGAAGGAGAAGGAGAAGGAGAAGGAGAAGGAGAAGGAGAAGGAGAAGGAGAAGGAGAAGGAGAAGGAGAAGGAGAAGGAGAAGGAGAAGGAGAAGGAGAAGGAGAAGGAGAAGGAGAAGGAGAAGGAGAAGGAGAAGGAGAAGGAGAAGGAGAAGGAGAAGGAGAAGGAGAAGGAGAAGGAGAAGGAGAAGGAGAAGGAGAAGGAGAAGGAGAAGGAGAAGGAGAAGGAGAAGGAGAAGGAGAAGGAGAAGGAGAAGGAGAAGGAGAAGGAGAAGGAGAAGGAGAAGGAGAAGGAGAAGGAGAAGGAGAAGGAGAAGGAGAAGGAGAAGGAGAAGGAGAAGGAGAAGGAGAAGGAGAAGGGGGTGATGAATTGGAATATGATGAAAATAAGGAATTGCAAGAGGATGAGAATAACGATAAGGATGAAGATGGGCAGATAACGAGAAAGAGAGGAAGCGGAAAGGAAGATGTTGTGGTTGCTGGAATGAAAATCCGTACCATATGGACAATAAAAGGAATGTCCACGCATTTTGAATTAACAGACATCTCAATATCCAACCTTATGCAAATTTAATCCCTTAAAGATGATGGATGCCCCGAAGAATTTTGATAACTGACGAGTTCATATAAACACTTTGTTTTCGTAACAAAAAATAACTTACTGTATGATTCTTTACCAAATCCGGTTGCGGTAAAAATATTGTCAACGTTATCCGTTTTTATGACACAAGCAGGTCGCACGTATTTTGTAATGACCACAGGATTATTAAGTCGCAATAACGCTATATCATTATATTTTGACGATGGTTTATATAAAGGATGACTGATTCCTTGGGCAATGTTTCTTATTTGCGTGCTGTCATCCATTACTGATATGTCTATTGTTCCAAGCAGTACCTTAGTAGGAGATCCGCTGCAATGCAAAGGAAAGAATTAATATAGGGATAGTTTTTATAAAAGCAAAATAAGAAGCATAAACCGTACACCAAATAGTACAATATACGCCATCTGAGGTTTTACAACGAAATCAAAGAGTTATGTGGAACTGAACTCTAATTTCCAAAGCTTTTCATAAGTTGATTAAATGTTTAATTAACGGTAAGATCGAATGTTTCAAAATATGTATTAACTCTTTAATAATATTTTATGTGAAATGGATTCCAGACTAAGGATCTGTAGTTCTCCGCTCAACTTTCAAATATATTAAATTAATAGATATATTTACATTTATATACTAGTAGATTACTCTAGGGTGGCATACTAAACATTCATGTCTTGCTGATAAGAGCTGAAGAAAGGCAGTTGCATGTCTGATATGAAACTGAACGTGTCGAGCACACACTAAGCCGCCCAACAATTCATTTTTAAAACAAAGGAACAATAAAAACACTTGGAGAAATTTCACTATAATTTGTTTAATTGTACTCTATGTACATTTCGCCTTCTTAGGGCATCATCAGGAGTATACATGTACTAAAGTTTAGAACAATGGTATCTGATTATTTACTAGTAACTTAGTCTACTATCTTAAGATCTAGGAGGGGGTTAGGGTAAAATTGTACTTGTTCACTGGCAAGGGTTTGTTTTGCAGATATTGCTTTTTTAATCTTAAGGGTTTCATAACGGTCTAGTATTTTGCCTGCAGGTAAGTGGTGTAATAAGTTAATATTGTCCTTACTACATGAATGGTTATTATTTATTAAATGTGAAGAAAGGCCAGAAGCGTGTTTATTATATTTTACGTTACGGACATGTTCATCGAAACGGGTACCTACTGCTTTTTTGGATTTTCCAATATAGATTGTGGGGCAGTCCGAGCAGGTAATTTGATAAACACCACTTTTAGTCGTAATATCTGAGCTTTTATTTAATTTGTTGTTTACTAGGAATTTGTTCAAGGTAGAATTATTGAAAAAGGCTGTTTTTATATTAAATTCTCTTAACTTAAAACTTATGCTTCTGCTAATATTACCATAAAAGGGAATTTTTCTCCAAATTGTCTCAGGTGTATTTAAATTATTGTTGGGGAAAATTAAGTTGATATTTTTTTTTTTTTTTAAAGCATCTTGTCTATCATCTTAGGGTTATACCCCTTATTGATGGCTATTTTTTTTATGATGGTTTAGTTCTTTATTATAAGTATCTGTATTTAAAGGGATGTTGACTAATCTATTTATCATAGCATGAAAACTAGCTAATTTTATGTTTTATTTCCCCGGGTGGGTTTTTGTGAAAGTATCTTTTCCATATATATCAAAATTAATTTTTTTGTTTATAATACTAAGATTGAGATCTAGGAAATTCAAAAGTTATTACCTATATTTTATGGTAAATTGTATATGTCAAGTTAAGAGAATTTAATATAACAACAGCTTTTTTCAATAATTTTACCTTAAACAAATTCCTAGTAAACAACAAATTAAATAGAAGGTGTTTATCAAATTACCAGCTCGGACTGCCACACAATCTATATTGGAGAATACAAAAGAGCAATAGGTACCCGTTTCGATGAACATCTCCGTAACGCAAAATATAATAAACACGCTTTTGGCCTTTCCAAACATTTAATATATAATACCTACCCATTCTTGTAGTAAGGACAATATTAACTTATTACACCACCTACCTGCAGGCAAAATACTAGACCGTTATGAAACCCTTGAGATTAAAAAAGCAATATCTGCAAAAAACCCCTGCCAATGAACAAGTACAATTTTACCCTAACCCCCTCCTATATCTTACTAGTATTTAAGCAGATACCATTGTTCTAAACTTTAGTACATGTATACTCCTGATGATGCTCTAAGAAGGCGAAAAGTACAATTAAATAAATTATAGTGAAATTTCTCCAAGTGTTTTTTTTTGTTCCTTTGTTGAATATGTTTCACCAAGTGCCAACGGCTAATAACAATTTTTTTGATAGTTATTATAGTTTTTTTTTTCAAACTTGCAAAATAGGTATGTTTCTGTAAGACGTTGTACAATTAAGTTTTATCTCAGATATAAATTAAAATGGCGAATACCGGAGGGCAGACATCACGGATGCCTGTCTTGATTATTGCAAATTTATTTGTCGTAGTTTTCGAGCGTTGATTACGTGTTTCTTCCTCCTCTTCTACGTAGACTGCAAAATTTTTAGGGGTCACGTTACTTTAACCGACTAGTACATACAATGAGGAGGCGTGGGTTGGAACAAATTCATTTACAATTCGGTGGTTCGCTTTTAGGAAAAACGCTTAGAAACATGGATTTTTATTTTAAGGTGCGAGTTTAAACTCGTCAACTTTAAAAATATTTGTTCCAATTTATGTATCTTTACTTTTGAAAGAAATAATTCACTCGTAAATTTATCGATAACTTTAGATATAGGTCATGAAACATAGTTACAATTCGATGCAGAATTTTAGAATGTGATAAAAACTAGGCGTTTCTATTTGAAACAATAAAATTGGTTAGTCGCTTATTTTTGGGTCATGAATCTACAATAAATAAACCCGCAATATAAAATAAAAATCGAGCGCTTTTCAAAAAATCAAGCCTCTCAATTTTAAATAAATCATCCCTGTATATTAATCTAATGAATTTTTAACATCAGTCTCCTCATCCATATCCGCCGTCCGGTAACAGTGCTTTGTCCACTAAGTGTGGGCTATGTATTTTACAATGATACGAACTTGCTAAATTGAACCCATAGCAAAACTAATGAGTGTTAAGGCAGGTAGTATGTATAAACAGAGTAATAAAAATTACTAAAACTTTTCGACATGGATTGTAATTTGAATTTGCTTGCTCTTATCATTAATTACGCCGTAGACGGTTTCGACAAATTACCTACCAACCGAAGTTGCTATATTGGTAGACTAATCACCACAGATGGTATTTATTGCGCTTTCTGTGATAAATAAGTTAATTAATTTAATGATTAATCATAATCTTTAATGACTGACGGCAGTAATGAACGCAAGATTGAGTGATCTACGTCACAGTTTAGAATTCATGAGGATAGTTGTTTTATTTCGTGACCTTTGGTACTAGTTTTTTTGTGATTTCTTTGGACTATTTAGACAAATAACGGAATAGTAATATTTTCTTCCTTTTCTTTACAGCCTTAATTTCTTTCTCCTTCCCAGCCACCATCCACCCATTTCCACTATTCCTTAAGAAAACGTCCAAGAGGAGAAATGAAAGGCCAACAATATTCTGTCTATAATACAGTGATGGTGAAAATAATCAAGTTCAGAATCGTCCCAATGGCAATGAATGGTATAATAATTAAAAATCATTGTTCAAAACATCATTGGTAGAAAATGATTTATGACAGACAGATATTTGAAATCTGATGAATAGATACGACATTTTTCCACTAATCACTTACTTGTCAGGCGAATTTAAACAATGGGCAGCGGTTAACACAAAATTTTCACTTATCAGTGATCCACCACACAACCATTTCATCAATCCTTGTACAGGGTCATTGTAGCCAACCGCAGCCTGTAAAAAACAAAGATAGGGTGAAATTTAGAATTATTAGATTGCACCCACGAATTTGCTAAATAAGTACTTTTAACTATAGCGTACCATATGTGGATATTCGGTGTCATGAGCTTTCTCTCCTCCAATGATTAAAGGAATATCGACTATGCCACAATGCGACACTTTTACTAATTTTGTTTGTCTGGAAAGTACCGGATTATCTTCGTAACTGTATACGAATTCTCCGTATTCTCTGCATTCTGCAAAATATAGAATCAGATTTAAGGTCAGGTGGCGTAATTGTGAACGATTTTGGAAGTTTGACTTTTGAAACTCGATGTATCTTAGATGAAGATTAAATTTAGGCGACTATATGATTAATTCAGGTCTTTGTTTGGTTTTAACTGAATTTCTGTTGTTAAATATACAAATTCGGATTATTTTTTGCAAAAAAACTTAAGTTTACATTTACCCCTTCACTTATTAACGCAATCGAAAACTTAGGGGTTAATGTGAACAATTATCTTGTTTGTACTGGATTTATAAAGGTTTTTAGTGGGGCAAAAGTGAAAAATTCGCTTTTAAACGTGAAGTCCAATGAAAATTATATTTATAAAGCCGTGTTCACAATTACCCCAAAAATTATTTATTATATAGAAATATTTTCACTGTTTAACATAAAATATTGCGACACCCTTCCTCTGCTGTTTAGCACGCTAAAGCATCCAACCGTCAAAAGTCAACACCACAGTCTATAATTCCCATTAGTTGGAATAATCAAGAGTCCTATTTCATCGAAATAAAGAGCCTGATTACAATTACCCCGCTTTTACAATTACCCCACCTGACCCTAACAATATTTATACGTAGGTAGCTTTATTTTGAGTTTTGAAACAAACGGGGAGTGTAAAAATTTTTTGTTTTTCACAAAATGACCCCAAATTAAGTATATAGGAAAAAGGAGATGGATGCCTTTACAGAAGAAATACGAGAGCCAAAGTCGTACGACCAACATATGTAGCGTGGCATCTTCTCTATCGACTATAGGAATTGTTGACGAAATATCTAGGAAACTGGAAAACGTTGGTGGTTATGTAGAACCACAAAAAAATTCAAATACCAACGACAAATTACTATATAAACGTCCAAAACACTTTTTGGTAACAAAGTGACCTTCGTCAGGGACAGAAGTGAACTAAAAACTAAACTTACACTAATAGTCTAGGACAGTGATTCCCAAAGTGTGCGTCGCGGCTCCCCGGCAATTTTCTTGAAATTTCCAATTTTTGCGCCAAAACAAAATTTAAAAAAATACTAAGTATCGGTTTACAATTTTTCTCTGCTAAATGGGTAATCGCTTTTGAAAAGAAAAGTCTTCCAATTTTTCAAGAAAGTCAGAAATTTAAAAAAAAGTCTGTTGTATTAAGGGCGCCGCGAAAAAATCCGATTATTTAGGGAGCCGCAAACCGAAAAAGATTGGAAACCTCTAGTCTAGGATAATTCATTTCAGCAAACACTTTTCAGTAACTCTAAGGATAAAATTCCTTATCTAGAAAAGCTGGGTAGGTATATAATCAGAAATATGTTGCACAAACAAGGCGCTTTGTTCATATTAGGTTTAAGCAGCATTTAGCACATGCTAGATTTAGTGGAACAGAAAAATTCTGTGATTCTTATCGAAAATCGTAGTCAATGTTAGCAACTTTTGACTATTTAAGGAAATTAAAAACAATTACCTACTGGATAGCTATAAAATTTTATTTATTTATAAACACAGAACAAACCTCTTAACATTGTCATTGAATACAATATTGTTTATAAGCCGAAACAATATTGTAAGAGATTCTTACCAATAAAAAATTGTAAAGCTTTTAAACAGTGTTTTATTGTGATTATTAAAAATGTTTTACAAATTTCCCACCGCGTCATCTTTAAATATTATTTTAGTGTCGTATTTTGAGCTATTTCGTTTTTTCTATAGAAAAAGTATTCGTGGGCATTTTATTCGCCTGGCGATCAGACTATGTGACTTTTATTTACAAATTGGGCAAATTGAAAAAAGGGGATATAAGAAAGAAAATTTAGAGAAAAAAGGTTTTTAATATAGGTGGGAAAAATAGATATGAAAGGGAGAGAAAAAAATGCTTGTGATGTTAAAAATCAACCAGGTGCAGATTGTGGAGAGGAAATGACAAGGTGATAACAAAGGAAAATAGTGAGAATAAGATGTAGGAGAATAGCGAGGGAGAATGATTTAAGAAAATGGAGGAATCCAGTTATACGGTAGGGTTGAAGTATTTTTTTGATGATATTGGTAAGGGGATCTGGTGCCTAGATATTTAGAAGGAGGAAGGAGTATAGTGTAATAGCTTTATTTAGAACAGGGAACGAATGCAGAGGGTGTAAATTTTAGTATAAGGAGGAGGACATGAAATGTAGGTTATGTGATAAAGAGGTAAAATACTTAGGGCATGTATTTGGAGGATGTGAGGGAAAAAGGTCGATGGAGGTGGGCTGAGCGTATTACGGGAAAAGTTGGGAAGAAAGAAGCAGAGATGGGGAGTTTTAAGGGATGCCCAGTGGGTTGTAAAGTCTTAAAAGGGATTATGAATATTTATATTGGGGAGTTCTGGGAAGAAGTTTGCGTCGGGAAGGGTTTAAAGAGGGTGAAAATGATCTTATACAATTTTTATGTTTATTTTAATGGGTACATTTGTTTTTCTGATTTTTGTAATTGTACTTTGTGAGCAGTGGCGGTTTTACTGTACGTGCATTTGTTCAGTGAACCACCTTAAAAATTGAACTACCTACACCATATAATCTTATCCTTTTAATATTTATGATATAATTGATAATTATCGTATAATATAGGTACTACCTTTTTTACTATTACCCTCATAGTTCATAATTACATACAAAACACCAACCCGTAACCCATAGAAAATATTTAAATTGTTGTCTTGTCGCTGACGAAATTACCTAACTTTTTCGGTTCAAGTTGGATCCTGGTTAAAAAGAGAGCAGTCGGACGCGTAAAATGGATGATAAAATACACCCAACATACAGCGTTTAGGTGCAGTGAACGAAAAGCATGTGTACGCTGCGCCGGCGCGGGTATCCAACAGTCTGTTCAAGTCTGCATTCGGTCGCCGCGGTCGACCAGGTGGAACTATAACACTCATACAGTAAAAAATGTTTACGAAAACGCAGAACATTTAATTTAAAGGATGCCTGGAATGTATTATAGACTCTGTAGAAAATGATTATCATAGATATAACCAAGCTGTAATGTTACTAGGCTATCTAAACAATGACCATTTTAAAAATTGGTTTACTTTTTTTGGTAAAATCATATGCCTGTGAAATTCTTTTTGATGATAACATGTTCTTCATTTTGAGAACCCCCTTCGTATTCGACCATGAGCCGCCACTGTTTGTGAGTATCAGAATTGACGGTTTTTATTAATTTTACTTTGCTTGTAGGTATATAACTATTTGTTAATAAAACTATTTCTTCTACTAAATACAGTTAAAACCGTATATAACGACATCGTTTAAAACAACATACCGGTTATATTGACCAAAATCAAAGGTCCCGGCTGCATGCTATATATTATAACATTACCGATTGTTACGACTATAAGTTTTTACGACCAAATATGAATAGTACCTTCGATGTCATTGTAACCGATTTTGACTGTATTTGTAAAGTACATTAAAAATTAGTGAATATGTTTAAATTAATAATTTTTAAAATCGTTTAAATTCACATTTCTCTCTGGTACAATTCTGATAGAAGTATCTAAAATAAATACCGGACCTAGAATACAAAATTGGACGATTTTTTCATTTCTACACTGTTTTCTTTTAAATTAATTTGTACCATAACACATCTTTTTTCAATCCAAACTTGGTAGTCTTACATCGAGCAGAAGGTTTCGAAAATGTAAGAAATTTTTGATAAATAAGCAGTGATTTTTTTTAAATGCGAAACCCCAAAAATAAGTTGCAAAATTCATTTTGTTTATAAATACATAAATAATAGAGGAAGATTTTATTTTCAATGGTCTTTAGGATTCCTGAGAAAATTCTGTAACGAACAGGTAAACTAACTCTTGTCTAATCCAAAAAATAAAAAATTTTTCGTATTTATACTTATTTTACATGTAGAAATAATTTTTGAAAATGCTCATAAAAACGTTAAAAGTATTTATTTTTTGTAACAATAATGCAATGCAACTTTACGCGCTTCATCAAAAAATTTGACAGAGATTAAATTTGTATGTCTCGTCAAAATGATACCATACCACTCACAGAACTTCTGCTCATACCACGACTTAGCATATTATTAAAAAACGTTTATTTTGCTTTAGTCAATTTATTTAAATATATTTATGGACTTACTGCTCTCAGCCTTCTCACCAACTGATTCAACTATCACTATTTCACCCATCGAAATAAACAGTAGCGTGACATAAAACGAAATGTAAAAACTCATTTTAAAATACCTCGTTACAAAATTATCAGTTGGTTTCACGGCAATTATTCGAAACCAATTTTCAAAAACGGTTTCAACGGTGTGCAGATTGTATGAAATGTGTTGTTATCAACATGTATGTCAAGTAACTGGCAACAAGTACCTATACCAAATTAATGGATTTCTATAGTACACCACTTTTACCCGTTTTATGGGTTATAGATGATGAAATCCAGATTAAAAGCAAATAATTAAATTACAAGTTGTGATCATGTAATATATTGTCCATCGCAAAATTCAGTGTAACAATAAATATTATTTAATGCAATAACTAATGGTATTGAAAGTAGAGTTTAGGCTTTCTCGGCTGGCGTCAACTAATGGAGTACATACCTAGTATTTTCCGGACTGGTTGGCCGTGGTATTATTTTGGAAATTTCTAGACGTTTTGTCTCCAACTACGGGAGACACCTTCAGTGGATAGGTTGATAAGTCCGTATGATCATACAATCTCCCGCCGTTGGAGACGAAACGTCTAGAAATTTCCAAAATAATCGACCACGGCCAACCAGCCCAGAAAATACTACTTCATTAACTAATAGTAAAAATCGGCCCTCTGTTTAGTTTATATAAAAAAATAATAGAATGCTTAAACTGAATCTTCTGTAAAACAATTTTTCGGACACTGGAGAGATGTCTTTCATAATATTCAGTCAGCCGTCATTCTGACACGAACCTGGGTCTATTATCCATTTTATAGCACATATTGATATTAAATTATCAATAATAGTATAGAAAAAGCACACAATTAAGCTACATAAAATGTACATAATGATCCAAATAAATATACATGGTGATCGTTTTCAGCCTACCTCATTGACTTATTTCCAGACTGAATTGGAATATCGTTTTGAAATATTGGTCGATTGGTTTTTAAGAAGTGGCCTATGCTAAAGTTTTTAAATATTTTCGATCTTTTATCACTTCCGGTTGTTAACGTCAACCTTGTTGTTTTAAATGGTATCCCCCGATGAAAGTTAGCTTGATTGCTGATATTTGCTGGGACATTTCTTGGTAACTGGATTTCTCAATTCTATTCTTTCAATTATGTCACCGTACCTATTAGACTAGTTTCGATAATTTTTGAAAAAATTATAGTAGGCAGTGGCGTAACTATACCATCTGCGGCCCGTGGCAAATTCTTTTGATGGGGCCCTATCAGTAAAAATCGTCACGTTGTACTCAGTTTAATTTTAATAAACTTCGAGATTTTCAGCGTACTCAATTACACGTTGTGTTTTATATGTCCCGCTAATGGCCATAGGCCTCCTCTCTTAGGCGAGAGGGAATGTTCTGTAGTCCCCACGCTAGCCCAATGCGTATTGCAAACTTCACATTCATCCATAGAACATAATCAGGCCTATTCTGTAACTCCAAATCGAATAGAGATGCTTGAAATCGAATAGAAGTGGTGGGGTAGAATAGAAATTGTACGGAATCGGTATTCTGTAACTCCTCGAATCGAAATGTAAAGTCGACCATCGAAATATGACATTTCGACTGCATGGAAGCTGTCGAAATCGTTATTTCAATGGTAGAAAGCTCTTCGCACATGCGCCTACTGCTTAAAGTGGTTCTTAAGGCAGTGTGAATTTCTCTACCTGCTAAGGGTTTCACTGGACATCTGGTTTACCCTTGGGTACGTCACTCTCAATTCTCGGTATTCAACACAAATTTGCTTTATTAGTTCGGTTAGGTTAAAATAACCAACTGTCAGATGGTTACTAAGGCCCATATTCGCATGAAAAATGCAGTGTTGCCGCGTTTTTCACCTAACGTCTTGTAGAAATCATAAATTTCGATTATCACGTCGTCTACTTTAGTTACAGAATACCAAAAATCGACGTTGAAAGACGCAGTAGAAGTGGGTACATTACGATCTCTCCACATCTCGATTCGATGCCTACATTTCTATTGAGTTACAGAATAGGCCTGAATATCTCAATGCATTCATCATCTATTCGCTAGCTTTTCGGTGAAGGAACAACATCGTGAGGAAACCTGCATACATTTACAATGAAATAAAAATAACAATTTAATTTCAATAAGTTACTTATTAAGAAAAATATTTTTTTCGAGCTTTCTGTTCCGCAAAAGTGTCTATAACATCATCAAAGTTAAAAGATCGGGCCATAGAATTTTCAATAAACCGAATAGCCAAGTTACATAACCTGTCTTGTCTCATAGAGTTTCTTAAATAGGTTTTTATCAATTTTAGTTTTGAAAATTATCGTTCAGCACTAGCTGTAGTCACAGGAATTGTAAGAAATAACATTAATGCAGTGCATACTTCAGGAAAGTTGCAGGACAAAATAATCTTTTATTATTAATAAATCAGCGAGGTCTCTAATACACGAAGATTTTTCTATTTCGCCTCTGAAAGTGGATCGAAAACTGAGAATTTCTCTGGCAAATGATTCAGATATGTCTTTTTTATATATCTCAACAATTTCTAGAGCTTTTTTTAATAGATCAGTGTCATTTAAAACTTTTAAAGTGGAAGGCTGCAAAACACTGAAATTCATTGATTGGAAGTAAACGCGATTTCAGTTGGTTTATAATGATGTCTAATACTCGATAAAATATGTTCACTTTGAACAAACTTTCCGAATCTTGGAGACGCTCATCTTCGCAAAGCTCATCAAAATGGCGTTTTACCTTTCTCTGACAAGTTTTAGAAAATTCAGGGATGATGGCCATTTTTCTGCTACACTATTGCTTCCATTTTTAAATTTTCAAATTCATGTCGATACCTTTCCAATTCTTCTAGACAAATTTTCAAACGTTTTAAGGCATTTGAAAGATCGGTGGCTTTGGACTGAAGTGCTTTAGAGGCTGCATCGATAGTAAGTAGGATTTTGCAATGGAAAACCAATAACATAATAAAATTGTAGTTTTCGATCTTCTTTTTGAGCGAAACAGCTTCATTTCTTTCATCTGATTTGCAATTTAACAGAATTGTTTTCGTTAGCGCTTTTTGGACTTCAACAAACCGAACTTTTAAAGCAATAATGGCATCATAACGTCCTGTCCATCTAGTAGGGTTTAATGTTTTTAATGTTATTAACTTGAATTTGTATTATGGTCTTTAGTTGTCTCACTTTGGATTTTAAGCAGAACTTATAAAAATATACTTTTCAAATAAAATAAAATACTCAGGTACAATGTAAAAAAATATTTTTGAGCTCGCGGCTTCTTGGGCCGGGGCCCTCTTGGGTCGGGGGTCCGTGGCATTTTGCCAGCCCTGTCACCCTATTGTTACGCCATTGGTAGTAGGATGAAACCCATTGGAAAAGGAAGAAAATATAACAGAAATGAAAGGCAAAATAATTTACGGGCGATTCTCAAGTTTAAATATCTGCTTTTTTAAAAACGTTGGTGGCTTTTTCTTCGTTGAAATCTCTACTTCCTGATGGTGTGAAAAAAAATTTACCTTACTATGGTAGGTTTTCTCAGGAAATTGAAAACAACGAAGGGAATTTTATCTAAAAAATGTGACCGCTGCTATTTTTTTCAGTAAAAAAGTTGATTTATTAAATTCTAATTACATTTATGTCATAGAAAATATCATAATATATAAATATACATGTAAATCGTACTATTGAATTCACATACTTCATACTGATTACGTTATTCATTATATGTTTAAAAACAATCTAGTTTGCTTTTTTTCGTGAAAAAACAAAATTTTTTGTAAAATATAAAAATAAAAAAACAATAAGTTGGTTATTTGAATTTTTCACATAAATTTTGAGGTTATGTGAAAAAGTGTGAACACAAAAATTGTAGATCTTTCTATTACCTACAACTTTGCCATTTAACATTTTTCCATAAGACTTGTAGTTTTTCCGGAAATCAAGGAAAACCGTTTTTTACTCTTAAAAACTCACCCCCTTCCCGACCTCAGATCGCCCGTAAATTATTTTTCCTTTCATTTCTGTTCTATTCTCTTGCTTTTCCGATGGGTTTCATCCTACGATAATTTTTTTTCACTTTTTACTATTTTTGAAGGCTTCAACACTGGTCTATATTATGTGAAAAATGATCCGATTGAATTGCTACTGATTTAATTTTGGTTCCAGGTCTGGTTAATGTTTATCTTTGGTTTTCTTAGATTATTTACGCTAAAGTTGGGACAGTAATAATATTTCCCAGTTAATATTTCACTTGTCGCTTGTTTACAATTTGAGTATTTCAACCTTCTCTCCCTAACCACCAACCAACCACCCACATGTACAGTTCACAAAGGAGGCTAAGCAGAAGAGCCAATCTACTCTCTGACTTATCGCTAGAGTACAGGTTAGGGGGATTGTCCAAAAGTTTCGCTATACAGAGTGTCTCAAAACCTTATGGATATGGAGCAACCACAGCTTCCTGGAATGAAAATAAGTCGATTTAAACACATTTATTTATTTATTTATTTGTTTGTCCGTAAGAAGGTGATAAAGGCGAGAAAAAAAATGAATTTCTTTTCGATTAATCAAAAATGATTTTAATAAAATTTGGTGCATAGAAATGTCTACTTTCTGAAGTATAAATCACTTTAGTACTAACGTATTAACGCCATCGCAGCTACAGATTTGGCGGTTTTTAAATGCCGCCAATCTACACATAACATTTTTGCGACAAATCATAAAATAAAGCATTTCATTTAAAATCAAAACACTTTTAAAATTCAGAACACTTTATTTAAAAACAAAATTGTCAATCGGATTTCGGTGGAAAATGGGTCGATATAGAGTTTAACATAGATTCAAAATAACAAAACCTAACCTAAGCTTTCCAACTGTCAGAATAAATTGTGCTACCATCTGCAATGTTAGTAGTAGTAGTAGTTTATTAACAAAAAGTTATATACAAGTAAAAAAAAATAAACATAAATCACCATCAATTCTGATACTTACAAAGAACAATTACAATAGTCACAAAAAACAAAACAAATTGCATCCATCAAAAATTACATATAAAGAACCATAAGGTCATTTCTACCTCCCTTTAAACCCGCTCCAATGCAAATCGCTTCCCAGTAATCCCCAATATAATTATTTAATTATTTTCTATAAAGGCTTTACAACCCAACTGGGTCTTTTCTTAAAACTCCCCTTCTCTGTTACTTCATTTTCACCGCTTCCTTCTTCACAAAATTTCCTTTAATACGCTCCTTACTTCCTTCCTCATTCAACTATTCCACATATTCTTCCATTGACCGTCTTCCTTAATCTCCCCCCTTTCCCTTCTCTTAAATATCCCGGCACCCTATCCCCTTGCCATTCTTACCATAGAAACTCCCTTATCAGAGTTTTGTTCTCTTTCTAGTTATTATTTGTTTCTCATATTTTTTATCTCTTTTAGTCTATTATTTTTAATAATACTTCCTTTTAACATTTCCTTACATTCATCTACTGTTTTATTCATATTACATTCACCCAAAACATGTGATATAGATTCCCTTTCCCTCCCACATATTCTGCACAACCTATCCTCCTCTTTCAACCAATACTTACATTCATTACACTCATTACCCATTCTAAATCTTGCATAAAGACTTATCTCCTTTCTATTTACCAAATATTCAGGAACCCAGTCGCTCTGCCACTCATCCCATAAAATTATGTTCAAACCTCTGGCGTACTCCGAATTATGAATACTTCTAAGATCCTCCCCCCTTATTTTATCTCTGCATCTTTCTCTCACCATCATTCCAACGTTTAGTCCCATATCAGCCCAATCTTTCATTTGCTCCTGACTCAGACTCAATTGCTTTAAAGTCTCCCTCCTTTCTTTATCGTATTTTATTTCTCTCCCTATGCTAAATATTCTTTTCCTCCAAACTTCTTTTCTTATATCACCCTCTTCCAGCTTTCTTAACTTCTCTTCGTACATTACAGTTCTTTTTCTTGTTTCTTCAACCATCTTCCCACATTTTGTATCTCTTCTAATTATATAATCAGGCGTACACCTATCTAAATTTAAAATCCACTTTATGTATTTCCTATATAATATCTCCACCTATTTTTTCTCTTTCCACCCCCATACTTCGACCCCATAGAGTATAATACTCCTAACCACAGCATTGAATAAACTTATTCTCTTATTGAAATCGTCCCTACATAGCTTTTTTCCTATATACCATATACGCCCCATTATCGCATTAGCTTTAGCTACCTGATTATCAATATGTACTTTATCTCTATTACTTTCCTCCAAAACGTACCCTAAATATGTATAAGTTTTAAGTTTTTCAATTACCTTTCCTTTCCAAATTACTTCCTTTTTTTTTCCTTACCCTTTCTTCCCCTAGTTTCCCCAAATTCCATATATTTAGTTTTTTCACTGTTTAACTGTAAACCCTTTCTGCCTAGAAATTTTTCCAGAACTTTCACCATGTCTTTTAGCGCTTCACTGCTTGTTGCCACCATTGCTATATCATCGGCATATGAAATTGTCCAGAATTTCTTTCTACCTACAACTAGCCCCCCTTCAACTACTTTACTTATTTCATTCTCTAAATCACTTAAATATATATTAAATAGCTGTGCACTAATTTTACAACCCTGCCTCACACCCTTCCCCAGACAGAATTTCCTTGACTCCCTTCCATCTACCCTTACGACTCCAGCTGTCTCTCCATATAACCCCATTATCCTACTTATTAATACTTCATCTATTCTACTGATTCTAAGCATATTTAACATTTCATCCCTTTTAACTGAGTCATATGCACCTTTTAGGTCTACAAATAAAACAAAAACTTTTCTTTTCATTTCTATATGCATTTGTATTGCATTTTTTAAAAGAAATATAGCATCTATGGCACCTCTTCCCTTTCTAAACCCAAACTGCATTTCACTTAAAATACCTCCTTCATTTACCTGCACTTCTAATCTATTCTTTATTATCTCCGCATAAATTTTATACCCTGTATCCATAATTGTAATCCCTCTGTAGTTTTCGACACTATCTTTTCCACCTCTTTTATATACAGGCACAATTGCTCCACATTTCCATTCGTATGGTATCTGATTCTTCCTCCAAAATTCATTCAGAATACTACTTAGTTTATCTAATATAATATCCCCTACTTCTATCCACGCCTCCCCTGGTATCCCATCCCTTCCAGATGCTCTTTTCCTTGACAGTGAATTTATCCCCTTTAAAACCTCATCCATTTTCAAATAATTATCCTTTCCCATATCATCATTGTTTCTGACTAAATGCGTGTATTCCAGATCAATCTTTTCCTCACTTCCTTCTAAACTTTTAATGAAGTGGTTATACCATTCTTCCTCGCTTATCTTATTACTTATTTCTGATCTTTTATTTCCCCTGTATGTATTAACAATTTTCCAATATTCATCTGTTCCATTTGCCATTCTGAACATTCTTATTATTTCCTCACTATATTCTTCCTTACATTTTTTAATTTGTTCTCTATACTCGTACCTTTTTCTTTTAAAAAAAATGTTCTTCACATTCGTCCCTCCTCCATCTACTCAAAGCTGCCTTGTATTCCTTCTTTTTAATCCAACAAGCTTTATTCCACCATTTTTCACTGGTTCTTCCTATCTTGATTTTTTTTTTTACCATGCTACTAGTTATCATTTCTTTCATATCTTTCCAACAATTCACTCCTTCAACATTTTCTTTAATATTACTTCTATAAACATCTATGGCCTCACGAGACCAGTCACATATTTCCTTACACTCCACCTTAGGTTTTAAGTACCTCTCCTTTCCTTTAAATTCCACCTCCAGCGGTAAATGATCAGACCCAATAAGTTCTCCAACTCTGAAACTTTCAATTCCGTTCCAAGCCCTCCCATTTACAAGTGCATAATCAATTACAGATTTTCCTTTACCAATAAAGGTGTATTCCCCTTCCTCATCCCCATTACTATCCCCATTTAAAATACACATTCCATTATTTCTACACCATTGTAAAAACATCTTTCCTTCTCTACTTATATATTCATCTTTCGAATTTCTCCTCTCCCTACCATCCACAACAGAAGCTCCTCTCTCCCTACCCACTCTAATATTAAAGTCCCCAATTACTAGTATGTTATCGTCTTTATAAACCTCACACTGCCTTTCTATTTGTTTAAACTTCTCTTCCTTCCCTTCATTTAGATAAACAAATATTACTATCCACCTTATTTCTTTTTTTTTTGACTTCTATGAATATTACACCTTTACTTATTTCCTCTACTTTTGCCTCAATCTTTTTGTCGATTCCCACAATCATCCCTCCCTTTGCCCTACCCTTATTGCTACATTTTTCTGCATTGTACATATTCCAATTAAACCTAGAACTTAAATTAATCTTAAGAGAAATTAAATCCTTACTCTCTAGCCACGTTTCACATAATAAAATTAAATCATACTCTTCTAAACAATTCCAAAACCATTTTTCTTTATTTTTTATACCTGCCACGTTCCATGTCAATATCTTTGTGTTTTTGCACTCATTTGCCCTGTCGCTTCCATTGTCATTCTTACCAAATGCTCCATACTTAAACCCTTCCTTCCATATTTTCTTTTCGAAACCACCTTTCTCCACGCTCATTCCAAAAGTAAATGGCATCTTCAGTTACCACTTTATTAAATCCCAATTTACAAATAATATTTTTTGCCTCGAGTTCCTTCATCTTGTGGTAACCAATGGTCATCTTTAATAATTCAAATATTTTACGCACGCTTATTTAAAAAAAAAAAAATGTAAATTACTTAATTTAATGAAATTTATCTGAATTGAAAATATTTTAAAATTGTAGTTTATTTAATTTAGTGAGATTTACCTGAATTGAATTTATTAAAAAAAAAAAATGTAAATTATTTAATTTAGTAAAATTTACCAGAATTGAAATTATTTTAAAATGTAAACAATTGAATAAAATTTCTAGTTATAAAAAAAAAAATAATACTAAACAGTGAAATTGAATTTGAAACAATTAGAATTATAAAAATGATAAACAAAATAATATTAATTTAAAATAATAAAATAATTATTTCAATAATATAAAACAATTGAAAAGAATTTCTATGGTTATAAAAGCAAATAATAAAAAGTGAAATTAAATTGGAAATAATTAACATTATAACATGAAAAAAAAAATAATAATAAAGATATTATTTAAAAATAATATAATAATAATCCTACCTGATAGGAAAAGTATATCCAAATTAGAACAAAATTTATAAACAAAGAAAATACACACACAAAATACAAAATAAAAACACAAAACAAATTTTAAACGCGGGTTTCAAAATCGGAATCTGAATGCCTTAAAAGTTACTTCGCAGCCCTTTTAAAAACTCCTATAACGCGTCATCAAAACAAATCGAACCATAGCACATATCAGAAACATTCCCACAGGAAATCGATCTACGAGCCAAGTAAAAAAAATAATTTACCTAAACTGGATTACTTCTCACGACAACTTAAGAGTTATTTATGGTTATTACACTCCATGTGTGAGAAACTCCAGAACATAACCAGAAAATAAGTAGACAAAACAAAAAAAAAAATATGGTTGTTTAGTCTACTTTACTCTTGTAAAATGCAGCCAAATATTCAGAAAGTTATCAGGAAATTTGATAAATAATTTTGTAATACCATGGTCGAAAAACTATATAAATTTAGTTTTTTTTTTTTTTTTTTTAAAGAAGCGTGCGTAAAATATTTGAATTATTAAAGATGACCATTGGTTACCACAGAGCGCCCCTTTGAAGTTTGGTTTGGAGATGCAGATGGTCATATGTCAGTGAGAAACCAATCTTCAATTTTGAGGTTCGCACGCGCACTAAAAAGCGTCACAGGGAGTGGAAATAAAACAAAATGTCGCGATCACTACACTTGAAATTCACTTACACAGTTTTTAAGAGGGAAAATCAATTGTTTTTGGAAAGTAGGAAGTAAGGTCTTAAGTTCTTTATGTTGTAGTTCCCTTTCCTTTCGTTGTTTTCGGGATCAGAGAGTGTATATACATTAGGATATGGATTAGCAGTGACCTTGTAAGGTCCAGAATATAAAGGGCAAAATTTATAAATGATCTTTTTGGAAGCATCGGAGATAGGGTTTTCCCGTAGAAGTACTAAATCACCAAGGGAGAAACAGTCTGGTTCTTTAATATCAGTAGGCAAAGGTCTGGAGTTCAATTTCGTTAATACGTCGTGTCGAATTTCTTGGACGGACTTGGGGGTAGTTGGAGGAAGAAAAGATGTAACGAGTCTATCTAAAGGGGTTAACTGGCTATTCCCAAACAGGATCTCATTTGGTGAGTAACCTGTACTCAAATGAGGAGTGTTGTTAAATAAATCCTCAATATTCTTTAGATGTGATACCCACCCTTTGTGAGAGGACCTACAGTATGTGCGGAAAAGCCTACCAAGTTCCTTCATTACTCGCTCAGTGAGATTGGATTGTGGATGACGAATAGAAGAAAAAGTAGGGGTAATACCATGTTGTTTCAACATGTTTTGCCAAGTACTTGAAGTGAACTGCGCTCCATGATCAGACAACACAGTCTTTGGGGTAATGGTTTTTGAGAAATCTTTTATCAGTTTATCTGCGGAGATCTTAGCCTTAGCTCTTTGGAGAGGATATAGACGGACAAATTTAGAAAAATAGTCAATTACAACGAAAATGTAGGAAGCTTTGGAACGACCTTCAGGGAGAGGACCAAAATAATCCACAGTGACTAATTCTCCGGGAAAAGTAGCAGAAATCTTCTGAGGATTACCAGTCAAATAACGAGGGGGATGTTTGTTTTTCTGACAAACATCACAGCAACGGAGTATATTATGTATGGTACGGCGCATTTTATGAAACCAAACACTTCGGTTCATAATCGAATAAAGTTTAGAAATTCCAAAATGTCCATATTGCTGATGGTATCCAGTGATGGTGTCAACTTTCAAAACTTCTGGTAGAACTAGTTTGGGAAATTGTTGTAGAGGATGGATGAAGACTAATAGATTGTCAAATAATTGAAGGTTTGATAATGTCTTTGTCTGAAGATGATCTAGGACAGTGCAATTACCTTGAAGTAAGAAAATCAATGGTTGAAGAAAAGAGTCGTTGACTTGATGTTCACGGATATTTTTAAAAGAATTACGTAAATTGTTGAGGTTGTCAAGTTCGAAAAATCCAGCTATATAATCAGAGGTAAGAGGTATTACTATGGGTTGGTTGTCGGAAGTTAAAGAAGTATCAACTAAACCAGGAGGGAAACGGGATAAAGTATCTGCAACGATGTTATCACGACCTCGGACATGTTCAATTTTAAAATCGAATTCGTTTAAGTACATCATCCACCTAGTTAAACGATCATTTAAAAGACGACATTGTTTCAGGAATTTCAAAGCATGATGGTCAGTTCGTATAATAAGTTTATGTCCTAGAATCATAATTCGAAATTTCTTTAGACCGAAAATGATGGCTTGGGTTTTATCAGGGTCAATAAGGACGCCCCTAGTTGTTAAAATGTGGCCGAGAAAATTTAACTTCTTGTTTAGGAAATTGTGATTTTTCTAAGTTGAGGGTCATGTTGGTTTCTTTTAATTTTGAAAACAGCTGTTCTAAATGGTTAAGATGTTCAGTGAAAGATGTAGATACAAAAAGCAAATCGTCGACATATTTGAAAACAAGAGATTGTAATTCAGGACCCAAAATGACATCCATGATAAGGGTAAATGAGCCAACAGCAGTTTTTAAACCAAAAGGAAGGACTTGAAAAGGGTATGACTTTTTTAAATGGACTGGTATCGTGTAATTGAATATGATGAAACTATTTATTGGTACTTCCAGGGTTTTTGTTGAAGATGATTTGGTATTTAACTAAAAATTGTAACAAATCTGATTTCTGGAATTCTGGTGTGTGATGAAGGGTCTCAACTTTTTGAACAAAATCCTCACGGGTATTCATATTGAAGCAAAGTCAAATGGAACAGAAATAGAAGAACACATCTCAAAGGTTTCAAAGTGTTGTTTACTGTTTCGTTGGAAGGATATTCTACAGAAGAATGTTGTAAAGACTGAGTAGGACTAAAAAAAATTGAAAAACTATCAGAAATACTATTAATGACAAGGGGATTAGTGGTGTAATCTATTTTAGTATGATTCAAATGAAGACAATAAATACCAAGGATAACTGGTTGAACTAAATTTTTGACTACCAGAAAAACACGACAAAATGACCTGGGTACACTAGGTTTATTGGCAAATGCCAGAACAATACGTTTCCAATCAATACTACCGTCAGGGTCCAAGTTGTGTCCAGTTGAAAGGGTTGGTTGATGTGGAGCACTATGTCTAAGAGTACTCTGATGAGTGGGTTGGAAATCAAACCTGAGTGGTTCACAGGAAGCGCCCCTGGACTCTTGTTAGTACTCATGCTGTTAGAAATGTAAAAACAACAGCAGTACGATTGTAAAGAACCAAACAAAATGTGAAAAATAAAATTTGATAACTCTTTTGTTCCTCAAAATGACCCAACCAAAGTACATTATCCTGGTCACGGCACCAAAATCTGTAGTGTAACTTACCTAGGCCAACGTGATCGTCAAAAACTTCTTACCCTTCGTTGTGTTGAAAAGCCAGGTCTTGCCAAAAATGACAAATTGTACTCTGGTACGGGTTTACCATTAGAGGAACAAGGTTAAATAAAAGACAATGAATTCATTCCTACTGTTTAATTCAAAATCAAAAAGAAATGTAAATTTGGAAATGAGAGTGTCAGACTCAGCCTGTGGCTAACGTGGAAAAAGAGCCTGACAGAGAAAACCACGATCTCAGCCACTCAATGATTAAAAACAAATTCAAATAAACATAAAAATCAAAACTATCAAATCCAATTGAATCACATATAAATCAAATATCCAATGTAAAAAAATAAATTCAGATAAAACACAAATAAATCAAAATATCAAATATAAAAAAATATATGTTCCAGTAAAACACATGAAAATCAAAATGTCAAATGTAAAAATCAATTCAAGTAAAACACAGGTAAATCAAATTTCAGTAAAATTGTAAATTAAAATATCAATGTAAAAATGAATTCAAGTAAAACACAGGTAAATCAAATTCCAGTAAAATTGTAAATTAAAATATCAATGTAAAAATGAATTCAAGTAAAACAGGTAAATCAAAATATTAAATTCAAATAAAATGGTAAATCCAAATATCAATGCAAAAATAAAATCAAGAAAAACACAAGTAAATCAAAATGTCAAATCCAAGTAAAATAGTAAATCAAAATATCCAGGTAAAAATATAAGTTCCAGTGTAACACATGTAAATAATAAAGAAAAATCCAATGCAAAAAAATAAAATCAAGTAGAACACATAAAAATCAAAATATCCAGTGCAAAAATAAAATCAGGTAAAACATGTAATTGCAGAGTAAAAACAACACAAAATAAAATGCACATAAAAAAAGTCAATCAATAAGAAAATTCAATAAAACACATATAAATCAGGGGACACAAATACACATAAAAGGGTAAAAACACATTAAGACAAAACCAAATAATGTATGTAAAATAATCAATAAGAAATTGTTGTAAAATATAATTAAAAATTTTCAAATAAAATGAAAGCAAAAACAACTTGGAAAAGAAATGAAATTTTGTAGTTTTCAGGTTCAACAAAAATGAAAAATATTTTTAAAAAAATAATTTTACTTAAAAAGTTTTTCAGGCTTGACATTAATATTTCATTTTTCAAATTATAATAATTTGTGTATATTTTCGAAAGGGGTTAAAACATTTTGTGGTTCAATCTAAGTATGAAATGCCTTGTTGCAAGTACTAATATTTTCTCCCGTGTGGACGTTGATGGGAGTATAACAGGGGCTTTTGTTATATTGATAGTTTTATCGATGATGCCTCGCTCAAACAGAAAGATGTCTAGGCTAGATAGAAAATGCAAACAAACATTTAGTCGTGTAGCCCGATGCGTTCCAACGATCATCGTTATCTGGATTGCTTCCTTAGGGACTCCAGACTCCTAAATTAACTAACAAATATGTTTTTGGTTTTGAAATGTGCTGCTGTTTGTAGGGATTGAATTTCAAATTGTGTCAAAATTTATCAAATATTCGGGAAATTGGGTTTTGTTTACATTTTGTGAATTTTTCATAAGTTTTTCTAAATTTTCTTACACAAATTATTTTTCATTTTTGTTGAACCTGAAAACTACAAAATTTCATTTCTTTTCCAAGTTGTTTTTGCTTTCATTTTATTTGAAAATTTTTAATTATATTTTACAACAATTTCTTATTGATTATTTTACATACATTATTTGGTTTTGTCTTAATGTGTTTTTACCCTTTTATGTGTATTTGTGTCCCCTGATTTATATGTGTTTTATTGAATTTTCTTATTGATTGACTTTTTTTATGTGCATTTTATTTTGTGTTGTTTTTACTCTGCAATTACATGTTTTACCTGATTTTATTTTTGCACTGGATATTTTGATTTTTATGTGTTCTACTTGATTTTATTTTTTTGCATTGGATTTTTTTTTATTATTTACATGTGTTACACTGGAACTTATATTTTTACCTGGATATTTTGATTTACTATTTTACTTGGATTTGACATTTTGATTTACTTGTGTTTTTCTTGATTTTATTTTTGCATTGATATTTGGATTTACCATTTTATTTGAATTTAATATTTTGATTTACCTGTTTTACTTGAATTCATTTTTACATTGATATTTTAATTTACAATTTTACTGGAATTTGATTTACCTGTGTTTTACTTGAATTCATTTTTACATTGATATTTTAATTTACAATTTTACTGAAATTTGATTTACCTGTGTTTTACTTGAATTGATTTTTACATTTGACATTTTGATTTTCATGTGTTTTACTGGAACATATATTTTTTTATATTTGATATTTTGATTTATTTGTGTTTTATCTGAATTTATTTTTTTACATTGGATATTTGATTTATATGTGATTCAATTGGATTTGATAGTTTTGATTTTTATGTTTATTTGAATTTGTTTTTAATCATTGAGTGGCTGAGATCGTGGTTTTCTCTGTCAGGCTCTTTTTCCACGTTAGCCACAGGCTGAGTCTGACACTCTCATTTCCAAATTTACATTTCTTTTTGATTTTGAATTAAACAGTAGGAATGAATTCATTGTCTTTTATTTAACCTTGTTCCTCTAATGGTAAACCCGTACCAGAGTACAATTTGTCATTTTTGGCAAGACCTGGCTTTTCAACACAACGAAGGGTAAGAAGTTTTTGACGATCACGTTGGCCTAGGTAAGTTACACTACAATCTTTTTCAAAACTTCTTTTTTATTTCTTCTTTCAATCCATGTACAATCATTATTTATATATACCTTCTCTTGCTTATACTTTAGCTTGCTCTTATTTTTCATTATCAGCTCCTTCTGTTCGTCGTTTTCCAGTTGCACACCTAACATATTATCATTTCCTCTTATCAACCACCATTTCTTGATTACAACTTTTACCCCTACATTTTCTAATAACCATATTTCTAATGCTTTCTTATCCTCTACTTTCATTCCCGTTACCACTATATTTTTCTTTTTTCTTTCTCTTTGTTTATCTTCAATTATCCATTTCAATTCTTTATTACTTTTTTCAACTTCACTGTAGTTGTCCCCATTGCATTGCTCTTGAGTTATGATACTACTGATCCTTTTTATTTCCTTTTGCATTAATTCCATACTTTCCTCCAATTTAATCATCTTTTCTATATTTATTATTTCTTCTTTGTGTTCGCATCCCTTCTCTAAATGTCTATCAAATTCCTGAAATTTTCCTCTCACTTCTTTCTCTAACTTTTTCATTTTATCCTTTAACCCCTTATTTTCTTCCTGTATTTCGAAAAGTTTTTTATTCAAGAATTCCCATCTCACTTTTTCTTCTTCATCCCTTCTTTCCTGTTTTTCAAAGCTTTCTTCCCATTTTTTCTTGAAATCACATTTCATTTCTTCCAAAACATTCATAACAGACTCAATCATTTTGCTTCCTTATTGCAATTTTCCAAATTTTTCTTTTTTAATCTACCTTCCTGCTGCTCCACGTCGTTGGCCTTTCTTTTCTTTGTTTCTTCTTCCTTCTTCTTATTTACCATCCAGTATTTTAATGTTCCACTCTTTTCTTCACCACTTATACTATCTCTATCCATCAGATTTCTACTGTTAAGGTAGAACCACAAGAAATGGCGCAAAAAGTTATCTGCGATAAGAACCAGACCTCGAGTCGACCTCTCGAAAGGCTAGCTCTTCTCAGAACTACTTTTCGCCTTAGCAACAGTCAAAAACCATAAAAAACTTAACTAACCAACGAAAGACAACTCAAATAAACTAACCTTGCACTTTTACTCTTTCCAGACTATCAAAAACTCTTATCAAAATGATTATCAGATCAATTGAACCCACTAATTTAACTATTTAAACATCTAGCACCTCTACACACAACCTCACGTTACGGGGTCAAGCCTTTGTTCTTAGTTATCTGTTAGTATCTGCAATGTTTTCAATAATTTTATCAAGAAGAGTATTGCCAGTTCTATTAGGAACAGTGACACCAAATGAATCTTTTGTTTCTCTACATATACCACCAAACACACAACAGGGTTGCTGTGTGCGAACAACAAGATTGCTCTTTATTGGCGCATTAGCGCAACTTCTGTTGAGGGTTGATTAATTACTAGGCCTGGACCGATACCGATACTCAGTATGGGGTATCGGCCGATGTTGGCAATTTTCCGAAAGTTCAGCTATAAATGTAACTGAAATCAGTTACTTGTGCTTTTGCTTCGTCTCGGTTATACTAGTCATCGTCAACCTGCACTTGTTGGAAAAATGAAGTTAAATATCCAAAACTGAGAACATTGGCAGTTCGTTACTTAGCCATACCAGCCGGATCGTTTTTTTTCAAAGCAAACCTTTTCTGAAACGGGACATTGGTATAGTGAAGCCAACTCGAACTTCGCTTACATCGGAACACGTTCATAAATTAATATTCCTCAAAAAAACATTTTTATTTGTTAAATATATAAATTTAAATTGAATCAAGAATGTTAAAAATAATTTTCGATACTTTCAGATAGGTATTGTATCGGTATCGGCCAACGGGGTATCGGAAGTATCGATATCGGTATCTGAAAGATGGTATCGGTGCAGTCCTATTAATTACTTTAATTTTTTTGTATAATATAACTTCATTTCGTATCTCTTATTAAAAGTCGATATCTACAACAGTTTTGGAGAAAAATAAAGCTTTTTGCATCGATGATTTCCAACAAGGATTCTTAATAAGTACAGTTCTCTTAAATAACTCGAAGGTGTATCGTGCTATTTGAATAAAGTTTGATACTGTAACGAATTTTCTAGTCAAAACTATTTATTTAAATAATTATTTATTTCACACTATTTATATAACACTTAAACACTAACTTAGAACTACTATTTATATGACAACAATTCTCTTATTTATATAACCAATTATTTATATCACTTTTGTCTATTATTTATCGTTTTGGATCGCGCACGGATGCTTTCTCACAACTACTGTCCTCTGGCCCAAAGACGATCACTTTATATACACATTTCGAATTTTCTGGATAATTCGAAAAAGAAATCCTGATGGTTCTCGAATGATGAATAATAATTAGAAAGTCGTCGATCATTCCAGAATTGGCTGTGTTACTTGTCGCTGGAGAAAGATTTACATCTTGTAAGTTGATAACGATAAAAGAGCCGTAGGCTGTGAATGTGTCATGTTAGTAGCGATAAGAGGTACATGCACACAATTGTAATCGCACACATGTACGGTGTCACTGGTCGCTACAATACGAAGACTACCCTAAGGAACTTCTGACATGCTTATCAAGTTAATGAAGATACAACTGAATTGAAAATTACCACCACCTTTAAATAAATTTTATTGTAGTGTATTTGTAAAGTCGTTTTGTTTTTAAAAGGGTTTTTCTAGAAAAGTACTTTTATTACGAGGAAAGAAAAAGTTTTTAACCTAACAAAATTTGATAATATTCAACAAACTACTGTTTATTTAACAACTTCGTTTACCAGATCTCAAACCTTATCATTTTTTTATTTGGAAACAATGAAAATGATTGAAATTACAATTAACAATATTGAATGCCTATTTGTGAAGAAACAGAATCCAAAATCTCTTTATTTTGAGAAAGCTTCATTTGAATTTGGTGTATCAGTTGGTAGTAGTGTTAGTTGCATTCCGGGATGCCTTTAGAATTCTACAATTAAATACAAAAAATTTTGGTCATTATTAGAGATCAACTATTTAGAACATGCGGAAGATACGGGTTTTTAGCAAGAAATAAAAAATGTAGGTAATAACAACACTTTTCTAAAAAAACTTGAAAAAAAGTCGACCCCACAAATACACTGCAATAAAAGTTATTTAAGGATGGGGGTAATTTTCAACCCATCTTCATTAACTTGATAAGCATATCAGAATTTAACACCTCCTTAGAGTAGTTTTCATATAAAATTTTATTCAAATAGCACAATGAATCTTCAAGTTATTTAAGAGAACAGTATCTACTTACTAAGAATTCTTGTCGGAAATCATCGATGCAAAAGAACTTTGTTTTTCTCCGAAACTGCAGATATTAATTTTGAATAAGAAATACGAAATAAGGATATGTCATATATCAAGTTAATAATCAAACCTCCTAGAAAGAAGAACAATTATAATAATAATAATAATAGTATTTATTCCTGTTGATGTACAATAATTATACATATAGGATGCGCCAGAAATACCTAAAATACAATATAACATTAATTATACAATATGAATTAAAAGATATTAAATGTGAGAGTATAAAAAATATTATTCTAATGAGGTTGCAAATAAAGACACGACCTTATTCTAACGAAGGTTATTATTCTAAAGAATCTCCTATGTCATAAAAGCACCTTTCGACAAGCCACTATTTTAGAGATTCCCTGAATTTGCTCATTTGCTGCGTTTTAAGTGTGTTTAGCAATTTGTTGTAGATGTTAATCCCCATATCTCTCAATAGTTTTTTTTCAGTCTCCTGTACCTAGTGTGTATGTCCGGCTTTCCCCTTGTGTTATAATTATGTATATCACTATTTTGTGGTATAAGGCTTTGGTTCTTATGAATTATTGCACTTATCTCTAAAATATATTGTCCAGTTAGGGTTAGTATTGTTACATAATTTACAATTTCACGTATTTTTCTTTCAACACTTTTTATTTCAAACACAACAACGATTCAATATCTATTTTGGTAACAACAACAACTCTATAACTATTTCGCTTGTCAATCGCTTTTCTTCTCTTCTCGCTTATATCTGAGCCTATCAAATACTGTCAAACTGTCCAACGCTGTTCCTTATATAGGATTATGGACGTTTCTAGGCAACTCTCGAAACGTCCAGCAACTCTCGGACTTTCTGGAACGCGTCGTAGGTTACTTCCACACAATTTTCGCAGTCGGCGCTTGTCAACGTCAGAATGACACATCTGTCACACTGCCCCCCCTCTAGCGCTGATCGTCCCGATCTGTTTCTTCCACTGTGTATGGAGCCAACCGGTCGAGGCGTACAACTTTCATCTTCGATTTGGGGCCTCGTTGTATCCTGTAGACGACATCGTTTATACGGGTAATTACTTTGTGAGGGCCCTCCCAATTCCGTTGTAATTTAGGGCACCTTCCTTTCTTGCGAACTGGGCTATAGAGCCATACACGATCGCCCTCCCTGAATCCAGTGGAATTCGCTCGCTGATCGTAGCGGGCCTTCATCCGGTCACTTTCGAATTTAATTCTTGTTCTGACGGCTTTATGAATGGTGTTAAGCCGCCCGCGTAGTTTAGACACATAATCGTCCGTGGACAGCGAAGAATCTTCAGGTCGACCAAACATCAGATCAGCAGGTAGTCTCAGTTCTTTCCCGAATAGCACGCAGGAAGGTGTCTGTCTGGTGGTCTCGTGTATGGATGTCCTATAGGCCAGAAGGAATAAGGGAATGTGGCGATCCCAGTCGGTCTGATGATCGTTCACGAACATCCTCAGGTTGTTTTCTATAGTCGCATTAAATCGCTCTACCATGCCATCAGACCGAGGATGCAACGGAGTCGTTCTAGTTTTCCTTATTCCCATCAATTCACACACTCGTTGGAATATTTCTGATTCAAAGTTTCGGCCCTGGTCAGTGTGAATCTCCATAGGAATTCCATATCGGCTGATCCAGTTGTTTATTATTGCCTCCGCCACGGTGGTTGCATCCTGGTTGGAGATTGCATAGGCTTCCGGCCACTTGCTGAAGTAATCCATCACAACGAGGATGTAGCGGTTGCCATCTTCAGTTCGGGGAAAGGGACCAGCGATATCCATGGCTATTCTTTCGAATGGCGCTCCGACGTTATACTGGTGCATTTTTCCTCGTGTCCTGGTTCTCGGACCTTTGTTAGAAGCACATACTTCGCATTTTCTGCACCAGTCTTCCACATCCAATCTAGCGTTCACCCAGTAATACCGTTCACGTATTCTCTCTAATACCTTCTTCACTCCAAAATGTCCACCTCCAGTCCCAGCATGCAGCTCTTTTATTACTTCTTTCGTCTTCTTCTTGGGCAACACAACATGTAATCGCTTCTTGGTCCCGTCCGGACTTTCCCAGATTCTTTTAAGGACTCCATTCTCGAGCTTTAGGGAATCCCATTGAGCCCAATAACATTTCGTCGTAGTACACAGGGGGCTTACATCCGCCCACGTTGGTCGAGATTCTCCTGCCTCCTATCATCGGTTCGCTGTTCCTCAATCAACACTGTAGCTTCCCAATTCTCTTGTTTCTTCACGGTGGTATGTAGGCATGGAACTTGTTCTAATCCTTCTTTTTGTTCCACAGAAGAACAATGTTTGCAATTCCGTGGGCATGGTCGTCTTGATAAGGCGTCGGCATTACCATGGTGTTTTCCTGGCCGATGTTCAATTTTGAAATTGTACTCTTGTAAACGCTGTAACCATGTGGCCACCTGTCCTTCAGGGTTTCGGAATTGCAGCAACCATTTAAGAGAAGAGTGGTCAGTTCTCAGCAGGAATTCTCGCCCATATAGATATTTGTGGTAATGTTCTATAGTTTTCACCGCAGCCAATAGTTCTCGGCGGGTCACACAATAGTTCTTCTCGGACTTTGACAGTGTCTTGCTTAAATATGCGATTACTCTTTCTTTGCCGTCTTGAACTTGAGAAACAACCCCTCCAATACCCACATTGCTCGCATCGGTGTCGACTATGAATGGTTTTCCAAATTCGGGATAAGTCAAAATCGGGGTCTTAGACAACTTATTTTTCAGAACTTGGAAAGCTTCTTGACAGGTGTTCGTCCAATCAAAAGGCACTCCATTCTCGGTAAGTCTGTGCAAGGGGCGAGCCATGCGACCATTTACGAACTGCCTCGGTTTTGTCAGGATCTGTACCAACGCCTTTACTTGATATGACATGGCCTAGATATTTCACTTCAGTTCTAAACAACGCACACTTTTTGGGATTTAATTTTAGTTTTGCTGCTGTGAATTTCTGAAGTACTCTGCTTAGATTGGCACACAATTCAGTCCTTGTAAAATGGTCTCCATTAATCTTTCAAAAGTAGCTGGTGCGTTGCATAGGCCGAAAGGCATTACATTGAATTGCCAGAGACCGTTTCCAGTAGTAAACGCAGTCTTTTCTTTGTTTTCAGGATGTACTTCGACTTGCTAATATCCGCTCTTAAGGTCCAACGTCGAGAACCATTTAATTTCGCTCGACAGACAATCTAACGTGTCATCGATTCGTGGCAAAGGATAGCTGTCTTTATGTGTTACTTCGTTCAATCGTCGATAATCAACACAGAATCTCGTTGATCCGTCCTTCTTACGTACCAAAACGATAGGGGAGGTCCATGGACTTTTCGATGGTTCTATTATCCCTTTCTCGCGCATGTCCTTAATCAATGAATCGACTTCTTCTCGTTTGGCCCATGGTACTCGTCTGGGTGGCTGTTTGATTGGTCTTGCATTTCCTGTGTTGATTCGGTGGTACGCTAAATTGGTTCTTCCATAATCGCTGTCATCAATCGCAAAGACGTTCTTGTTAGTTCGAATTATGTGTTCTAGCTTTCGGGTTTCTTCTTCAGTAAGATGTTCAGTTACCTTGTTGATTAATTCTTCTAATGCTCTCTTCTCTAATTTGGTCCAAATGATTGATGGTGGTGACTTATTCCAATGTCTCTATTGGTGTTCCTTTGGAAAGTTTTTGTTCAAAGTCTTTCAGATTGACAACTCTGATAGGAATCGTGGTCGAGCCGGTTTGTACCACAGTTCCTCCGACAAGGATAGCCTTCTGGCTCAAATCTTCGTTGTCTTGCTCTATGACTCCAGTAATTTCATAAGGGACATTGTCCTCTATTGTAATTCGGGCAACAGCTTCGGAGTGTCCCGGTAAAACTTGATCTTCAGCAACGACGACCCGTAGTGTTCGCTGATCAGTCCCATTTCTTTGTAGTGGCAGTTCTTGATCTCCTATTCGTTAACATTTTGTGCCCATGTCTAGCTGGATTCGGTGTCTCTCCATGAAGTCGAGTCCCATAATGATGTCGTTGGTGATATCGGCCACGAGCACTTGTTGGTACAGGCTTGCGTCTCCAAGACCGATCACCACTTCGCATTCTCCATGAAACGATGTTCTTTCCCCTGTCACAGTTGCTAAGACAGCATTTATGGTTAGCGGTCGAATTCTCCATTTACCGATTATTCGAGGGTTAACTATCGTTCTTGATGCGCCGGTATCCACTATCAGTTTTAATTTCCTGCCGTCCACAAAACCATCCACAGTAAGTGAATTGTCAGTGGTTGTTTTCGATACGGAGATGATGATTGGGGCTTGGGGACCCAAAGCCGACTTTCGCCTCGTAAGGCCGCTATTCTTAGTTTCCCTGCTTGCTTCCTTTGGCGGCTGACGTCTGTCTCCTTCCAGATGGACAGCCGCTGCTCAAGTGCCCCGTACCTCCGCAATTCCAGCAAGTAAATTCTCTCTTTCTGTTGGGACAATCTCGTGAAAGATGAGCCTGTTTGTGGCAAGTCCAACAGCGTGGGCGCTCACTCATCTCTTCTTTCGGTTTTGGAGACATTACTTCTCTAGCTATTTTTACAACTTCTTGTCGAAGTAACTCGTTGTCCTCATCAAAATTGAACCCAACCTGTCGAATTCTAACATGTCCTTTGGATGCTTGTTTGGCTGCTTCATATGCCAGTGCGTGCGACAAAGCTTCGCCTGCAGTTTTATGTCGAGACATGCGCAGGGCTTGCTGTATTTCGACATCTCGCACTCCATCGACAAACATTTGAGTGGACAGCTGATCTGTAAAGTCTTGAGGGGCACTAGGATAAGCCAACCGCACAAGCCTTTCGACGTCCGCTTCGAATTGCTGGAGGCTTTCGCTGCTACGTTGATAGCGACTTTTTAACTGAGCCTGGTACATTTGTTGTAGGTGTTTATCACCATAGCGCATCTCCAATCGGTCCACCAGAATTTTAAAATCGTTTTGTTGCATTTCTGGTATACCTTGCAAAACGTCGAGAGCTTCCCCACGTAGCGCTATGATTAGGGCAGCGGCTTTCTCCATCTCATTCCACTCATTTGCCTTGGCAGCAGCGTCAAATTGTTTAAGATAGACTGACCAAGAAATCTTCCCATCAAATGTTGGTGGTTTTATTCTCGACATTCTTACACTTCCATCTTCGCTTTTCTTTAGTATTGGGTATTCTTGAACGTTCAGATTGGCCTTCATTTCGTCTAATTCCTTTTGAAACTTTTTGTGCACGGCCTTCAACTCTTCTTGAACTTCTGCTCTTACTTCCTTTAAGTCTTCTTGAACTTCTACTCTAACTTCCTTTAACTCTTCTTGAACTTCTTTTAACTCTTCCTGAACTTCTACTCTTACTTCCTTTAACTCTTCTTGAACTTCAACTCTCACTTCCTTCAACTCTTCTTGAACTACTACTCTTACTTCCTTTAACTCTTCTTTCAGTCCTTCTTGCTCAATTTTTATTGTTCTCAAATCTTCGATCAATTTATCTTGACCTGCCTTAATTTCTTCCTTCATTTCATCCTTGCCAGCTTTAATTTCTTCCTTCATTTCATCCTTGCCTGCTTTAATTTCTTCCTTCATTTCATCCTTGCCTGCTTTAACTTCTTCTTTCATTTCTTCCTGACCTGCTTTCATTTCTTCCTGGCTTGCCTTCATTTCTTTAAGCATTTCCATCAAAATTCTCGTCTGCTCCTCCATTTTTGCTGCTTGACGTCTTGTTACTGGCATAAATCCTTACTCCTGACACCAATTGTTACGTAATTTACAATTTCACGTATTTTTCTTTCAACACTTTTTATTTCAAACACAACAACGATTCAATATCTATTTTGATAACAACAACAACTCTATAACTATTTCATAAATTGATAGAGAGTATAAAAACAACTTTGGGTACAAGTTTCACTAATTTATTGGTCAATACTCAATAATATTATTTCGACATTCACGTCATTTTCATTTATTAAATATGGTGTTTCACAATAAATGCGATAAAAACAGTATTTCTATTATAACTATTTCGCTTGTCAATCGCTTTTCTTCTCTTCTCGCTTATATCTGACGCTCTTCTATCAAATACTGTCAAACTGTCCAACGCTGTTCCTTATATAGGATTATGGACGTTTCTAGACAACTCTCGAAACGTCCAGCAACTCTCGGACTTTCTGGAACGCGTCATAGGTTACTTCCACACTATTTTCGTAGTCGGCGCTTGTCAACGTCAGAATGACACATCTGTCACAGTATGTTCAATTTTTGGAACAAGTCCTTACATGGGGTCATTTGGTTTACTCCTGCTAGGCATCTTACAATTTTTTTTGTGCTTTAAAAACCGCTGGCATCATTACAGAGGATCCCCAGTAACAGATTCCGTAGGATAGGCGGGAGTGTACTTGTGCGTAGTACACACAAAGTAGTTGTTTTGTTGTGAGTACTTGCTTAGGGTTTCTTATTAGGTAGTAAATAGTTGATAATTTTGAATTTAAGTTTTAGCAGTGAATTTTCCAGCTAAATGTTGAGTCAATGGTGACTTCCAGAAATTTTATGTATGGTATATGGTTGTAGCTCTAATATCTCATGATTATTGCCATTGTTAATAGTTGTTTGTTTTACATTTCTGCTTTGGATAGTATGAAAACTCATGTAATTTGTTTTACAACTATTCAAGTATAAGAAATTGCAAGTGAACCAATCATTGACCTCATGAAGAACCTCATTACATGATTTTTCGAGTGTATTATCGACCTTATCCGACACAATTAAAGAAGTATCATCAGCGTATAGCGTTGCAGAAGCTTTACCTTTTAGGCAAATCAAAATCGTTTCTGAACAGCAGGAATAAGACAGGACCTAGTACTGATCCCTGTGGTACGCCTAAACTTATTGTCTTTTCTTCAGATATACATTATGTCGTCCACTTAGAGTCTTTATGTGGTACTACCACTGCAATGCATCTGTCAGTTACAAAGGATTCTATCCATTGTTTTGTGACACCTCTAATACCTAGTTTATCAATTTTATATAGCAATCTGTGATGTCTCACGCAATCAAAAGCGCGGCTGTGGTTACAAAATATTCCAATTGGATTCTCGTTATTTTCTAGCTGGTCCACTTACTCTGTTACAAATTTGTTTATTGCCATTTCGGTTGATTTTTTAGTTTAAAAACCGTACTGCATTTTATTAAATATTTGATGTTTATTGAGAAAATGTTCTAAACGATGAAGGTAGCAATATTCGAAGATTTTACTAAAACTTTGTGACAGTGTGATAGGTCTGTAGTTCCCCATATTTGTTTTATCAGTTTTTTTATAGCAAGATCACCTTGCTTGTTTTTAGTTTTCCGGGAAATTTCCCTGTTAGGAATGATAAATTTACAATATGACAGATTGGTTTTTTATGTCGTCTATAACTTGTCTAATTAGCCATGGCGATATTTCATTTGCACCGGTCCGGTTGTTCTTTATTTTCCGCCTAAATAGTTGCAGGAGTTCTTCCTCCGAGAAAGGACTTAGAAATAAACTTGTTGGATGATTTTTCTCAGATTCTACATATCGGTATCCTTGTTTTATATTGGTACTTATTTGTTTAGGTTTTTCAATAAAGTAATCCCCAAAGTTGTCGGCAATCTCTTCTATATCTAAGGGTGGGAGCGGTTTATATACTTATCGTAGTTTAAGAAAAGTGATTTAAACATCAGAATGTCGTATCCTTACAGATATTTCTATGTACCAAATTTTATTAAAATCCTTTTCTGATTAATCAAAGAAAAACGATTTTTTTTCACTTTTGCCACCCACCCACGGATAAACGAAGCAATTTGGAATTCCTTCTTTTAGTTAAATATTAACTATTTAATATAATAATGTGTCATTTATTTATTTAGTATCGAATGGTTTATTATTTTTTTATTTACGCATTCATTAATTAATACAAATGTTTATTTGTTTTAAATAATTTAATAAAAACTGTGTAGTGCAGTAGATTTCTTCAACAGCTTGAATGTTACATGGATTGCATATATTGAATCTCTATAACCCACGATAAAATGAACGCTTCACTATTATCTTTAACTTACTTAATATTTGTCGTACGTAAGTACAATATTAATACAAAATCCAAATTACATTAAAACTTATCAACTAAGTAATTCCCGGAAGTTTATTTTATTTTTCATATTTTCTTCTATAAAGAAACATGAAACAGTAAACTAAAAAACTAGAAACAATTTGATGGTGTTTTAATTTATAATATACAGTATATTTCGTTTATAATGACGATGGAAGGATCATTAAATTCCGTCGCTATATCCGGAAGTCGCTAAATAAAAAGAAAGAGAAAGAATGAAAGAAGGAAATTAGGCAAGAAAAGTACCCAGTAACTGATTGTTAGATTTAACTTTATCAACATTAATATTTATAAACAATTACTACAACTGCTGACTGACTGCTATCTGTGAATGTAAACAAAAGATAAAAGTTTTGTGTTTAGACTAAGTCGCTATATGAGAGTATAAGATTTCTAGCATCTTGTAATTAATAGTTCATTAAAATTAGTCGCTAAAACCGAAATCGACGTTACATCCGAAGTCGTTACAGCCAAATTTTCTTCTTAAATTACTCCCTAAATTCAAGGAACTTATGTGTTGTGTCGTTATTACCAAAAGGTCGTTACAACCGAAATCGTTATAAATGAAATCCACCGTAGGTACATACTGATATAAATGCCCTGAATTTATATTTCTTTTTTTAATCAAGAGTGTGTTAGGATAAATTAAAACATGTACCTAAAGGGTCTCTATAAAAATAATATAATTTATTATAAAAGGAACAATGTGGGAGGTATGAATTTTCGGTTTCACAATTTTTGTTTCTTCTTAAATGTAGAAAATGCCTCACAAAAATTACAAAAAATACATGTCGGAATGCTTCACTTCGTGTAAAAGCAATTGTGATGTAGCATCCGAGAAAAATAACACCCTTACTTATCTATTTTTGCATTCTCCTATAGTGAGAGTTTTAACCCATCAATCTTAATAACTTACATTATCGACAATGCTGAAGAAGAAGCTACTGTAAATAAAATATAATGCTGTAAAAAGAAAACAATCTCACTAATTAAATTTTGCAAGAACAATTCGAATATCGTATGAATATTATCGTATTGTAACGAATTTTCTAGTCAAAGATATTTATTTCAATAATTATTTACTTAACACTATTTATATAACACTTAACACTAATTTAGAACTACTATTTATATTAGAACAATTCACTTATTTATATAACAATTAATTTATACCAATTTTGTCTATTATTCATCGTTTTGGTTAGCGCACGGATGCTTTCTCACAACTACTGTCCTTCGGTCCGAAGATGATCACTTTAAATACACCTTTCGGACTTTCTAGATAATTTGAAGAAGAAATCCTGAGTGTTCCTGAATGATTCTTAACAAAAATGAAATTGAAAATAACAACAAGCAATAAAATAACTAAAACAATCTGATATCTAAATTTTCGTGTTTTTTATTATCCCTCCAATTTATATATTTTTTTTTTATTTTTTGACGAGTTCCTGTTTAGTCGCATTCTTCGGATAATATTGTTCCACATTATTTTCATTGTCATTGCCAAAGAAGATTAGAAAACCGTATGTAAGTTGAAGGGATTATGGAAAATAAGAAAATTTGGATTATTTTAGTTATTTTATTGTTTTTGTAATTTACAATTTCATATTTCTTTTGTTAAAAATCGAAATAAAAACAATATTTCTGTAAATATGACTTTTCATTATGAACATCCTGTATTAAATAGGCCTTTCAAATAAAATATAATTAAAATTTTTTTCCTGTTAACATACAGCGTCCTTGTAAATATTTGTACTTTTTTAAAATTCGCACCTTAATTATAAACACCTGTTAAGATATAACTTTAAAACTTGGCTAAATCGATCAACATTTTCTTAAATTTAGTTTTTTTGCTTTAAAAATGCCTAACACAAATTTGCTATTTTTGGGGTTACATTTTCTATCGTATTTGGCCGTACAAGGGGGCTGCATTAAAAATATGCACATTATTTAGTATTAGCTGGGGGGAGGGAGGAAGTAGTTACCTTTAAACTCTATAACCTAATTATACTCATCAATGCCAAAAGGTGAATAATGTTCTCCAATTCCTTTTTTTTTGTTTACAGCAATGTGAAGAAGGTTTTATTTTTGTTAGATATGAAAGATTTAGGTCAACCCCCGAAAAATATTTCAGTCCAACAAGTATTAACCTTTAAAGTTTCAAGTAGGCAATTACCTATCTAAAACAAAACTGATTTGACTTGTAAAGAATTTGCAGTCAGGTAATTATTAATAATACTTGAATAAATGATAATACAAAAATGAATCCTTTTTTTATTTTTCAAAGTGTTTATTTAAAAAACTCTACAATTGTTTCGGCATATTATTCCCTTTTCAGTATATTGTTTTTACGAAACAATTGTAGTGTTTTTTTATTAAACACTTTGAAACACAAAAAGCAATTAATTTTTGTATTTTCATTTAAACTAATTTGGTTTAAAAAAATGTTTTATTTTCTAGAAAGAATCGGTTTTTATTGACAAAATGAAAATATTGTAAACAACCAGTTGATACGGTGGGCCATTGACCAAATGACCAAATGACCAAATGACAAAAATGGCCACTGATTTATTTATTATAGTCTAGGTATTGTTACTGGATTAAAAACAACGTTGCTAAGGTTGTATTAAAAATATATAGAAGGTTAATTAATCTGGGGTTATCACTGCCTTCACCTCGACATCCTGAACCATTAAACAATACAATTTTTATAGTTTTTCCGTCACATTGTCCAACTCTGCGGTGACATGTGAGAGAGACCACGTTTTAAATTTCCAAAAACGAAATTTGTTTACGAGAAAAAGGTTATCTATGTTTTTGATTTTTTAAATTAAACATAGGTATAAACAACCAATTATCATATTTATTTTGATTCAAACGGAAAAAAAGGTAACAAAAAGTTTGTATTTGTGTACCAAGATGTTTCATTATTTATAAGTTTTAAGTATTCTTTTTTACGAGAAAAAAGTTATCTATGTTTGTGCTTTTTTAAATTAAACATAAGTATAAACAACCAAATATCATATTTATTTTGATTCAAGTGGAAAAAAGGTAACAAAAAGTTTGTACTTCTGCACCATGATGTTTCATTATTTGTAAGTTTTAAGTATTCTTTTTTAAACAGACAAATATCGCCTTAATTTTACGATAAAAATTTATACATACAATACATTTCGCAATGTTTTAATAATTGTTATATTATTTAACCTTATGACCCAAAAGAGCGACATTGCATAATTTTAAGATTACAAGGAATTTACCGTAATTATAAATACAATTATCGCAATCGTCAACTTCTACATTTCTTTAAATGGGCTTAACTTCTTTAACAATAGATCTATTATCATTTCAGATGATTTCAATAAAAATAAACACAATGTTTCACTGTATGTTTATTTATTTCCTTACCTACAATATATGTAATTACAAACAGTAGCCAATTTATTGTAAAGAAATAAATATTTTGGGATGCATTCGTGCTAACTAGCAGTGTTTATTGACATCATAACTAATACTAATACTTTTATTGTAAACAATAACAAAACTAGCTAAAACGTAGGATCACAGACTACTCAGCAATGAATTACGGTAAAAAGTTGTATCATTGTTGTATGTAGGTATTGATAGTATTTATTTTTCAAAACAAAAAAGAAGTTGAACGTTTATTTCCTAAATTAATGAGTTTTGAAAGGGTCGTAATAGTAGTAGTTGATGATAATAATAATAATAATAATAAATAATAATTGTAATAACTGTCAGATTGGTATAAATATATTCGAATCAACATATAAATCAATTACAGTGAATCTAATGATCATCACTCACAGAAATATAAATATAATAATATATATGTTTGATAAGAATTTACCCAAAGGGGAGATGAAGGCGTGCGTGCGCAATATAAACATAGTTTGGCTGGCTGGCGACTATATAATGGCTAGGTAATGACGGAATTGCACTCTCGACCAATGAAGTAATGATTACATGAAACAATAAAGAAACACTTACCGATCTGTTGACAAGATCGTGAGGTAATTAAGTACTCACCGGGGTTCCTCGGAACCCCTGCCCCTCTGGAACACTTGCGAAGTGTATCCCCAGGCTAACGGTTATCACATGGCACTCGGTTATCAGTTGTTGATGGATTGTATCTGTAATCATGAGTTTACGCTCCCGCGCCTCCAGACGTTGATCACACTGGATCATACAGTCTAGAAGCCAACAGGGTAGGTCAAACCTAACCCCGTGTCGCTATAAGCACCATGTCCACCCCAAGCAAGACAAGTACGTACTATAGGCATCACCAGAGATATCTGCGTCTCTCCTGAACACTACTGGGGTTAGCAGAAACCGTGGCACTTGCCACAAAACCAAGAGCTCCTAAAACCACCATGGCAATTACATTATATAACGTGTTAACACAAACAGACATTTCTCGAGAATTGTGCACAATACAAATACATATATATCAAATATATAGGTACCAAAATATAACCACTGTGATCACATTAATAAACCAATAATTTGCTAAGCAATTTATCTACGCATAATAAACGCATATGCAACGCAAAACAACGCAACGCATCGCAACGCATAGCTCGCTAGCGCAACACATCGTCAGAAGACGACCACACACTTTTACTTCTCACACTATACTGTGTATATTACCCTTATATATTTCTGTAAGTATCAAATTACTTCTTTGGTCTTTCGTCCCTCTCAAAACTAGACAGAATATAAACAAAATATATGGGAATGCCAGTCGCCAGCCTATCGACGTAAATAGGTTATTCAAAAGGGAAGTAAGTATTGAGAATTCGAATATTATAGAGTATAGTTTTGATATAATAATTCCTAATTAATATTTCGTACCTTACATTCGGCCAACCTGAATTCGTCACGTCCTCGTGATGCTAGGGCTCCTAATCCAAATCGGGAAGAGGAACTCCATCATCTCCACTCTCACTGGAAGTATCATCGGACACACCTTGTGGAGGTATCCAAGGTTTCATACGGTCAACCGCAACCACATTGGTATAACTTCCGGTTTGGCGTCGCACTGAACCGGGCATGTCTTTCACACGATATCTGTCATTTGGTAACACTTCGTCTATAATCATTGGTCCATCAAAAGGAGGAGTCAATTTCTTACTCAAACCGTCACCAGGTGCTCTCATTTGAATTAAAACCAAATCTCCCTTTTTGTAAACATGTGGAGCTTTCCTCTTTTTGTCGAAACGTTGTTTTTGTTTGTCTTGTTCAAACTGAATTTTCTCGGATGCATCTGAACGTAATTTGTGAAGATCTAGTCTAATTTCATCGATTATTTCAGTAAGTAACACTGAATCTGATTTTGACCTAGGATTGTATCCCATTAATAGTTGTGTAGGTGTTTTTCTGCTGATTTTGTGCACTGTATTATTAATTGCAAATTGTACTTGTGGGACAACTCGATCCCAAGTATTTTCTGTAGTAGATGTAGTTGAAAGTGCTGATTTGATTGTTCTATTTAATCGTTCCACTTGTCCATTAGCCCTCGGAGTCGCAACTGCATTTTGGATGTGTGTAATATTATAATTTCTGCAAAATTTATTGAAATTTCTAGATGTAAATGCTGTTCCACGGTCTGTAATAATTCTTGTAGGTACACCGTATATGTTAAATAATTCCTCCAAAAATGTTGTGACGTATTTGGTTTCAGTTGATCTGACGGGTTTTAATAAGACGTATTTTGTAAAAGCATCTATAGCTACAAGTAAATGTACGTTTTTCTTCGGTGTTCTTTGGAATGGTCCTAGATGGTCAAGATGAACTGTGTGGAATGGAATTGCTTCTTTAGTTATGGGGTGTAGAAATCCTTTTCTTCGACCAGCAGGTATTTTCTTGTATAAACAAGGAACACAACAAGAAATATATTTTTCAACATATTCTTTCATTCGTGGGAACCAGTAAGTTTGACACAACTTATCCAAAGTTTTCTCAACTGAGAAATGTCCCATCTCATCATGAACAGATCTCAAGACTCGTTGTCTCATTCCACAAGGGACTACCCATTGGATTCCGCGAACTGTAATTCTGTATACTCTGTTGTTTCGAAGGGCATAATCTTTATAAATTTTCTTTTCGTAATCGGTTGTGGGCGGATTTGATAGAATGTCCTTTATCATCGCAATTTTCTGGTCAATTAATTGGGCAGATAATACCCAATCAGCAGGTTCAATCCTTAGTACAAATCGTTCGTCTGGTGGTAGTTCAGTTTGGGACGGATTCCTACTGAGTGCATCGGCATGCGCCAATCGTTTTCCAGGTCGGTATTCGACAGTGAAGTTAAATTCTTGCAACTGTAACCACCAACGCGCTATTCTGGGTATCAAGTCGCGTTTAGTAGAGGCTGTCTTAAGTGCGTTACAGTCCGTCACGATTTTAAATTGTATACCTAGTAAATAACCTCGAAATTTTTGGGTTGTTTCGACAACTGCTAGAGTTTCCAATTCGAATGAATGATAGTTTTTCTCTGCATTGTTAGTTTGTCTGCTGTAGTAGCTGATGGGATGTAGTAAATTGTTATGCTTTTGAAGTAATACACCGGCTACTCCTAATTTACTAGCGTCTGTATGAATTTCAGTTTCTGCTGATGAATCATAGATTTGAAGAACGGGTTTATTTATAAGAATTTCCTTCAACTTTTTGAATGCATTTTCTTCAGTCTCGGACCAAGACCATACGGTGTTCTTTTTTGTCAAATTTGTTAATGGATGTGCTATGACTGCAAAGTTCTGAATGAATCGGCGAAAATAACTCGTTAAACCAATAAATTGTCTAACCTGATGTACGTTATTTGGTCTAGGGAATTCACTAACGGCTTTAGTCTTAATATCTCCTGGTCGAATTCCTTGTTCGGAGATTTCGTAGCCAAGGTATGTTATTTCTTTTGCCAAGAACATACATTTGCTTAAATTGAGTGTTATTCCTTCCTTTTCGAATACTTGCAAAATTGTCTCTAAATTTTCCAGGTTTTGTTCTTCGGTTTTAGTAGCAATAAGTGTATCATCTAAATACACAGCTGCTATATGTTTATATGGACCCAAAATTTTGTTCATTAGTCTCACAAAAACAGCTGGAGCATTACATAATCCGAAAGGAACTCTGTTAAATTCATATTGAGCTTCCGGTGTGACAAAAGATGTTAGATGTTTTGATTTTTCATTGATCGGAATTTGATGGTAACCTGAGGTTAAGTCCAAACTTGTAAAGAATTTGCATCCAATTAATTTATCAATTTGATCGTCTATCCTCGGTAACGGATATCTATCTTTGATGGTTAAGCGATTTAATTTTCGAAAACCAACACACATTCGTTCTTGGCCATTTTTCTTCTTCACTAATAATATCGGAGATGCATAAGGTGATTCACTCTCTCTAATTATATTGTTTTCTAGGAGTTCGTCAATAATAGTTCGTACCTTTGCTTTTTCAGTCTCTGACATACGATATGGTCTGTAAGTAAACGGTTTGTCTTCAGATAGTTGAATGTTCATTTCCATTGATTTGGATAATCCTAATTCGCTCATATTTTGCGCAAAACAGTTTCGATATTTGTTCAATAGTTTCACTAGTTTTGATTTAATTTCCGGTGAAATCGGTCCAGTTTGTATCTCTTCATCTTTAAAGGGTACGAAATGCTCTATATGTGTTTTTAAAACTGTGACTTCTCCATTGTTTTCTTCACATCTAAACGCTCTGGCTATGGGACGTTTTCCAGTAAAATGTATATCCTTTTCAGAGATATTTATCACTGGAAGTATCGCAGTTTCACCAGGCTTAATGTTTATCACTGTGCGCAGTACCAAATATTCCTCTCCATATTTCTTTCTGAAATCGGACTCAATTAGGAAATCTCCTGCAACTCTATCCTTATTTTTAATTTCTATAAGTCCAATGTGCTTTTCTGGTAGAACTACATCTTTTACTACTACTAATTCTATTTTATTTTTCTTAGGTTCCGGTTCTAATTTCGGTAGTTCATCAGTAGGACGAAGAATACGCAGGGTATTGTTGTCTTTCATAACAAATACAGTTGATTTTTCTGTAAACGGTTGTCCAATTAAAACAGGTATTTCTTGTACTGAATTTGGAACAACTTGCGCTTCTGTTTCCTCTGTAACTTCATCAATTGTTATCTTACAACACACAGAACCTAAGGTAGAAACTACACCAGCACCGTATCCTCTAATTGTTGTTTTATTTTGACGATCGATATTTAAATTAAGTCTATGTGCTTCACTTTCTGTAATGGTGTTACAAGCTGATCCGAAATCTATGTATGCTTTTGTTGGAGTTTGATTTATGGTGATGGTTTTGAAATATTTACTATTGCTGTCGAGACCTAGTCACAAAGTTGTCTTAGTAGGACAATTTGGGGCGATATGACCTTCTTTTCGGCATTTAAAGCATTTTAATGTAGTTCGTTTTTCTTGTGGCTTATACTGATCCTTACCTCGTGTGCAGTTTCCGCGAGAATGTCCAGCTTTACCGCATTTGTAACATGTTCTGTTAAATTGATGATTCTTCCTACCTTTTGTAAATTGTTGATATTTGGATGTCGATGGTTGGTTTTTACGATACTCAGTATCATCACATGATTTTAGGAACTGCAACAATGCTGCCGGGTTTGCATAATTACCTGCACGCGCACTCACTCTAACATGATCACAAGTAATTCCCTTAATTATGCACGACACTGCTTTTTCACCGTAAATTTCGCACGAATTCAATAATGCAACTTTTTCGTAGTAATATTTTATGTAAGATTCTCCCGGAGTTTTATGACGAAACAGCATCTCCTCCAGAGTTGTACAAAAATCACTTCGGGATGGGAACGCAATTTTTAACTCAGTCTTCCACTGATCCCAGGTGTAATTTATCGTCGGTAGACTACTGTACCAAGTCTTGGCTAGTCCTTTTAATTTTGAAACTGCATGATAAATAGTCGTTTCATTACTCCATCCATGTATCGAACGTAATTCGTCCACTTGAGCACACCATCGTTCAACACATTGTGTTTTGTCCTCAGGATCAAACCAGGTAACCAAATTATCTCTAACAGTCGATACAAGATTTGGTCTTACATTATTGGTATGTTCGATTTGCGTTTGCATTGTCTCGGTAAGTCGTCTCACGATTACAGCTAGATCCGATATTTGAGAGGTTGTAGTAGAATCATCGCTAGATCCTCGTAATGATTTTGCAGGACTTTGGGAGATCTCATTATCCGATGAGTCGCTAGATAACTCCTGAATACGTCGTCTTCGATTTATTTGGGTATTTGATGAATTTGATTCCATTTTATTTTTATTTCTTTTTCTAACTATTACTCAACACTAGGTATATTGAAAGGGTCGTAATTTAAAAGCACAAATTAATGTTAAATACACTAATAATTAACACTATAAACTATAAGTAAATGTTATACACTACAAAAGTCAGTTTTATAAACGAATAAACACAAATAATAATACAATAAAACACGCACGAACACGTACCGTTTGCATTCATCAACCGAAGTAGAAGAACTGTTTTCTATTTTTCTTTAAATGTGTATCGAATCCACTTATTAAGTCTCAAATCTTGCAGCAAAGGAATATTTTTTTTTGTTTTGTTTGTTTACTCACAAATAGCTACAAAGTCACGTTCGACAGAGCGAACAGGGCGTAGAAATTAACCCTCGAGCATCTAGACCCTCCAGATAAAAATTGATGCATACCATATGGTTGTATATACTCTATGTATACATATAAAGCATTCGATAGATCTGTATGTATGGATCTATATAATTTTTTTTTTAGTTATATACATTCCCTTTTTCTTTGTTTTAAATAAAATTTTAACTAATAGATTAAGCACGCAACGCTTCATGTCAACCCCACACCTGAATTGAAAGGGTCGTAATAGTAGTAGTTGATGATAATAATAATAATAATAATAAATAATAATTGTAATAACTGTCAGATTGGTATAAATACATTCGAATCAACATATAAATCAATTACAGTGAATCTAATGATCATCACTCACAGAAATATAAATATAATAATATATATGTTTGATAAGAATTTACCCAAAGGGGAGATGAAGGCGTGCGTGCGCAATATAAACATAGTTTGGCTGGCTGGCGACTATATAATGGCTAGGTAATGACGGAAGTGCACTCTCGACCAATGAAGTAATGATTACATGAAACAATAAAGAAACACCTACCGATCTGTTGACAAGATCGTGAGGTAATTAAGTACTCACCGGGGTTCCTCGGAACCCCTGCCCCTCTGGAACACTTGCGAAGTGTATCCCCAGGCTAACGGTTATCACATGGCACTCGGTTATCAGTTGTTGATGGATTGTATCTGTAATCATGAGTTTACGCTATCGCGCCTCCAGACGTTGATCACACTGGATCATACAGTCTAGAAGCCAACAGGGTAGGTCAAACCTAACCCCGTGTCGCTATAAGCACCATGTCCACCCCAAGCAAGACAAGTACGTACTATAGGCATCACCAGAGATATCTGCGTCTCTCCTGAACACTACTGGGGTTAGCAGAAACCGTGGCACTTGCCACAAAACCAAGAGCTCCTAAAATCACCATGGCAATTACATTATATAACGTGTTAACACAAACAGACATTTCTCGAGAATTGTGCACAATACAAATACATATATATCAAATATATAGGTACCAAAATATAACCACTGTGATCACATTAATAAATCAATAATTTGCTAAGCAATTTATCTACGCATAATAAACGCATATGCAACGCAAAACAACGCAACGCATCGCAACGCATAGCTCGCTAGCGCAACACATCGTCAGAAGACGACCACACACTTTTACTTCTCACACTATACTGTGTATATTACCCTTATATATTTCTGTAAGTATCAAATTACTTCTTTGGTCTTTCGTCCCTCTCAAAACTAGACAGAATATAAACAAAATATATGGGAATGCCAGTCGCCAGCCTATCGACGTAAATAGGTTATTCAAAAGGGAAGTAAGTATTGAGAATTCGAATATTATAGAGTATAGTTTTGATATAATAATTCCTAATTAATATTTCGTACCTTACAGTTTTCGGGTAGGTTAATATTATAACTCACCTTTAAGTAAATAAATTTGATGCAATAAAATGTTAGGTGTTTCATTTAAAATAAGGAAGTTGATATTAACTTCTGGTATACTCGGAAGTGCTACAAAATTGAAAATAAAAGTATTGTTACGAGTACTTGCCTCTGTCTCTTTCTATTCCCCCTCCATGGTAGCGTTAAACGTTTAACGCAACCTTGTTAAAAGTCGCATTAGAAATTTCACTTCAAAAATACATACATTAAACTTACAAAATAACCCAAGCCCACCCAAAAACGCTTCCTTACGCCACAGTAGGGACTGCCGCTGGTTTCCGGGCATTTTAGGGGATTTTCTTATAGATATTTATGAGGCAAAATGATCCCAAGTAAGAACTTCCTGGACCAACTTTATAAATATTTATGTGGGATTTTTACAAGTCCCTTCTATTTAATGTTTGCATGTAAAAACCCTGAATTTGGGTTTTGCCACATCATTCCATGTACACTGTTTAAATAGCACCCCTGTCTTCTTATTTCTCATATACATAATGTTACGAGTACTTGCCAATTAAGTTGGTGTGAGCATAATTAACGAACATCTTTAAGGAATATTCTCGGCTTTCCTGAAACATCTAAAAAACACCAGCAACGATCAATGGGAAAACAATTGGATTACTAGACGGCTGTAGAATTCCCTAGAAAAAGGCTGAACAGACTATATAAAGGCGAGACACTCACACCGAGTTAGTTGACAGTGAACAGCTGATGTTTGGAAGCGAAGCGATCGATAGGCGAATTACCAGGCGAAAGAAGTCATAGTGTCTATAGTATAGCGAGTATTTATAGTAGATAGAAATAAATTGCGTAGACTTGTTTATAACCGTAGTGTAGTCAAATTAACATTAGTAATTAAATAAATTCGTTGTTTTGTTTTGTTAATTGTGTTTTCCGTGACTGAACACGTCACAGTATTTAAAAAATGAAACAAGTAGAAAATTTCACCAATTTAATAAGAACCTGACTTGTTTCGGTCACATGACCATCATCAAAGGTAAGAGTAAGATCTATATACCAAAAGCTTAAAACTAATACACTTAATTTATACCTTACAACATAAAATGAGAGGGGAGTCCACAAAAATTAATTCTACTAGTTGGTTGTTGACCAAATCCACATTTTGTGCTTAAGCTTTTTTAATTTCATACGTTTCGAGGAGAGACAATTTCTTGCTTTTACTGACACAACTGTGGAGAACAATAACATTATCTACCTATATCTAGGTGATGATTTAAAGATGTAAAGAGACACAATGATCGGACAAAACAGTTTTTTTTATCTTTTTTATCTATACTATTTAGATGCTCTTTTATTCTAACATTGATAGCTCTACCAGTTTGTCCTATACAACAGGCACTACTTTTGTTACAGCGTATTTTATATATACCACTTTTTTCTAAAATATCTACCTTTGGTTGAAGAAGACGGGTTGATTCGGGTTGGAGGTCGCTTGAAACATTCGAATCTTTCATATACGGAAAAATACCCAATCGTACTACCAAAGAATCATCACGTTACCAATTTAATCATTGAAAACGAACATGTTCTTAATTTACACAGCGGTATTCAAGCTACGCTTAACGCAGTACGATCAAATTACTGGCCCATTAATTGTAAAAGTATTGTAGCGACCAGTGACACAGTACGTGTGTGCGATAACAATTTGTGGCATGTACTTGTTATCGCCAACATGCTTACGGCACACGGTACTTTTCGTGTTATCAACTTACAAGATGTAAATCATTCTCCGGCGACAAGTAACAAGTTCAATTCTGGAATAATCGAGGACTTTCTAATTATTACTCATCATTCGAGAATCGTCAGAAAGTTCTAAAGGTGTATATATAGTGATCATCTTTGGACCGAGAGACAGTTAGTTGAAGAATGCATCAGTGCGCGAATTAAAACCGATAATAGACAAAGTGATATAAATAAATTGTTATATATATAAGTGAATTGTTGTGATATAAATGGTAGTTCTAAGTTAGTGTTTAAGTGTTATAAATAGTATTACATAAATAATTGTTTAAATAAATACTTTGACTAGAAAATTCGTTACAATTGGTGTCAGAAGTGGGATGCAAAGGGACGGGGTAATAGAACCATCCACTAGCCCCTGGACATCGCCGGTAGTTCTGGTCAAGAAAAAGGATGGCTCGACACGCTTCTGTGTAGACTACCGCCAATTAAACAATGTTACGAAAAAAGACAGCTACCCCGTACCACGAATAGATGACACTCTGGATGCACTGTCAGGGTCGACGATATTTTCCACCATACACCTCAAGAGCGGATACTGGCAAGTGGCTTTGGACAGAGATGCCAAAGAGAAGACGGCGTTTTCCATTGGAACGGGGCTGTGGCAGTTCAAGGTGATGCCGTTCGGGTTGTGCAACGCACCAGCCACCTTTGAGCGACTGATGGAAACAGTCTTGGTTGGCTTAATTGGAAAGACTTGTCTGGTATACCTCGACGACATCATCGTAGTCGGAAAGGACTTCAACGACCATCTGAAAAACTTGGAGGAAGTTTTCCGAAGACATCGTGATGTCCACCTAAAACTGAGCCCCAAGAAATGTCAGCTATTCCAAGAGACCGTCAACTACCTGGGGCATGTAGTATCCGGAGACGGCGTTTCAGTCGACCCACAGAAAATCAGAGCCGTGCAAGAGTGGCCTGTACCTGCTGACGTCCATCAAGTCAGAAGCTTCCTTGGGCTCTGCACCTACTATAGACGTTTTGTTCCCGGATTTGCTAAAATTGCTAAGCCTCTGACTCGACTCACAGAAGAGAGTAGACCATTTTGTTGGGAGCAAGACTGCCAAGCTGCCTTTGAACAACTTAAGAAAACCCTCTCGTCTACACCTATGTTGAGCTATCCCCTACCAACTGGAAAGCTTGTCCTGGACACCGACGCTAGTAACATTGGAATTGGCGCGGTCCTGTCACAAATACAGAATGGTGAAGAAAAAGTGATCGGCTACTTAAGCAGAACTCTATCCAAACCAGAACGGAATTACTGCGTAACCAGGCGCGAATTGTTAGCTGTAGTAAAAAGCGTGGAGCATTCTACAAATACCTCTACGGAAGAAAGTTTTTGCTACGAACCGACCATGCCGCGTTGAAATGGCTGCTGAATTTTAAGAACCCCGAGGGCCAAGTAGCCAGATGGATAGAGAAGCTGCAAGAGTACGACTTTGACATAGAACACCGAGCGGGAAGTAGCCATAAAAACGCCGACGCCTTATCCAGAAGACCTTGCCTGGATAATTGTAAACACTGTCAACGCGTCGAAGAACACGAAGAGGTCAGGAGGATAACTATCCTGGACGAGCAGTGGCAGCCCGACAACATTAAGGCAGAACAACATTCCGACGTGCTCTTAAAACCGTTCCTGGATTGGAAGAAAGAAGGCAGAAGACCAACCTAGCAGGAAGTGGCTGCCAAGTCAACAGAAGTAAAATCTTTGTGGCCTCAATGGGATTCCATTAAAGAAGAAGATGGTCTCCTACAGCGCGTGGTCGAGAACCAAGATGGCACCGAAAGCAGACGTCAGCTAGTGATTCCGAGAAGCTTGGTAAAGGAGGTCCTGCAGTGCCTCCATGACGACCCTTCAGGAGGACATTTTGGTGTAAAGAAGACCCTTGGCAAAGTACGAGAACGATTTTTCTGGGTCAACTGCAAGAACAACGTGGAAGACTGGTGCAGAAAGTGCACGACGTGCGCTGCCAGTAAGGGACCTCAGAAGCGACAGCGTGCTCCGATGCGGCAGTATAACGTCGGCAGCCCATTCGAGAGAATTGCCATAGACGTTGCCGGACCATTCCCAGAATCTGAAGATGGAAACAAGTACATCGTAGTGGCAATGGACTACTTTACGAAATGGGTTGAAGCGTACGCCCTTCCAACTACAGTGGCGGAAACGCTCGTGAAAGAGTTGATTAGCCGATTCGGAGTACCACTGGAGCTGCATTCCGACCAAGGACGAAATGTCGAGTCAGCCATATTGCAGGACATTTGTAAGATATTGGGCATTCATAAGACTCGAACTACAGCCCTACATCCCCAATCAGACGGCAGAACGAATGAACAGGACCATTAACAAGTACCTGTCCAAAATGGTCTCCAATCATCAGCGAGACTGGGATCGTTATCTGTCATTGTTCCTTTTGGCATACCGATCTTCCATACATGAAACCACTGGACAAACACCAGCAAGGGTACTGTTTGGCCGAGAGTTGCGACTACCATGCGACTTAAAGTTCGGGTGCAAACCTGGCGAAGACGTGGCTGGAGAAGATTACGTCAGTGAACTTCGAAGACGATTAGACGACATCCATGACGAGATACGTTCCCATATGCAAATAGCCAGTGACCGAATGAAGGACGCATATGACATTAAGGCCACTGATGGAGGATTCCATGAAGAAGATTTGGTGTGGCTTTATAATCCGAAGCGTCAAAGGGGTCTTTCGCCGAAGCTGCAACAAGATTGGGAAGGCCCGTACAAAGTTATCAAACGAATCAATGACGTAATCTACCGAATTAGACGTACTCCCAATGGAAAACCAAGAGTAGTCCACTTCAACCGACTGGCTCCATATGCTGGGGACAACCACGAGGAAGCTCGAGTTAGAGTTGTGCAGGCTCGATCGCCAGAGCCCCAGTACGACGAATTTATGGCCGAACAGAGCTTACACCGTAAAGCCCGATTTGGAGTCACCACCGAAGTTCAGCAGGACTTATTCGCCGTCCCGAAGGAATACTCGCTGGCCCATTGTGTGGCAAGGGATTTGGACATGAGCCGTGGGATTGCCACGGTCTTTCGGAAAAAGTTTGGGCGACTACCAATGTTACTCGACCAGGCCAAAGATGGAAGAAAAGTATTGCAGTTACTCGATGGGACCCAATCCATCTTCTATCTAGTCACCAAAAGCAAGTCGTCGGAGAAGCCTACCTACCACTCCTTATGGGACTCCCTTATAGAACTAAGAGAGCAATTGCTGCACGCTAACATCCTGAAGCTAGCAATACCGAGGATCGGATGTGGACTCGATGGGCTGGATTGGAGGGTGGTCAGAAACATGCTGGAGGTTTTGTTCCGATACACTGGTATAGAAATCTTGGTGTGCGCCGGAAATCCACGACGAGGACCGTCACCATTGAAGACCGTTGACTGCCATTTCCACTTGACAACCGGATGCCGAAGCGGATCCACCTGCAAGTACCGGCATGATCCTCTGAAGGAACGGCAGAATGTGATCCGGGACGAATCACCCTTAAGGAGGGGGTAGTGTAGCGACCAGTGACACTGTATGTGTGCGATAACAATTTGTGGCATGTACTTGTTATCGCCAACATGCTTACGGCACACGGTACTTTTCGTGTTATCAACATTTCAAGATGTAAATCATTCTCCGGCGACAAGTAACAAGTTCAATTCTGGAATAATCGAGGACTTTCTAATTATTACTCATCATTCGAGAATCGTCAGGATTTCCTTTTCGAATTGTCTAGAAAGTTCTAAAGGTGTATATATAGGAAGGGCCAAATTAGTTGAAGAAAGCATCAGTGCGCGAATTAAAACCGATAATAGACAAAGTGATATAAATAAATTGTTATATAAATAAGTGAATTGTTGTGATATAAATGGTAGTTCTAAGTTAGTGTTTAAGTGTTATAAATAGTGTTACATAAATAATTGTTTAAATAAATACTTTGACTAGAAAATTCGTTACAGTATGATAAAAACAATTGTACGCCGATGTGTCACGTGTTACCGAGCAAAGCCAATTGAAAATTCCTATTTTATGAGCAATCTTCCACGTTTGTCGAGTTATTCCCACACGACCGTTCTCGAACACAGGGCTTGATTATTGTGGACCGTTCTTTGTAAAGGAGAAAAAATACCAAATCGCAGTAAAATAAAAGTTTACGCATGCATTTTCGTATGCTTCGTAACGAGGGCTGTACATATAGAGCTGGCCACAGACTTGACCACTGACGCATTTATTGGATGTCTACGTAGGTTTTTTGCACGTCGCGGACGCGCTGTTCATTTATATTCAGACAATGCCACAAATTTTGTCGGGGCTAAGAATGAAATTGAGAATTTATTTAAAAGCATTCAATCACAAGAGACGATGCAGTATTTAGCCAACAAGGGCATAACTTGGCACTTTTCACCTCCCAAGTCACCTCACTTCGGTGGACTTTGGGAAGCCGCACTGAAATCCTTTAAACACCACTTTATTAGAACAGTAGGTGACACTTTATTCACATTTGAAGAGCTGGTGACATACGCGACTGAAATTGGAGCAGTCTTAAACTCCCGGCCCATTACCCCTTTATCCAATGATCCAAATGATATACGTGCCCTTACTCCTGCCCATTTCCTTATCGGAGATTCATTCACAACATTACCTGACCTTTCTTTGCAAACACCAGTTGGCCGTTTATCCAGCTGGCAACACATTCGGATAGTCCGCCAACATTTTTGGAAGCGCTGGCACAAAGAGTACCTGAATCAACTCACTATGCGATGAAAATGGCAACATCCAACATCTGAAAACATCAAAATAGGTACCATGGTACTTCTAAAGGAGGACAATATCTCTCCACTTCAGTGGCCTCTTGGGCGAACTGTGGAAGTGTTCCCCGGAACCGATGGAAGGGTTCGCGTAATGTCCATAAAAACAAAATCAGGGGTGTGTAAACGTTGCGTAAGACGAGTGGCTCCTTTGCCTATTGACTAACTATTCAACGGTAATTGCGTAGAACTACTATTAAAACAAGTGAGGTGTGCGTATTAGTTGAACGCAGGTGCGTTCAAGGTGGGCGGCATGTTCCGAACTGAACAGTATGTGTAGAATAGTTTCTTTTTGTCATTAAGAACTAATATTAATTTTAAATCTTCGTTGATATACTTTTTTGCAAGTACATGTACATACACTAGATAATATTTCATTTAAATCAAATTTTCATTTTGTGTCTTTTTTTTGCTAACTTTAAATGTTAAAACTAGATTTGGATATAATCTTAACTGCAGCCAGTTTAAGAACTTGTTTTGTTATTGGTTCCAGATGTTCACAAAATTCATTTTCGCTACCTGACCTTCTGAGAACCCTAGGATGTAAGCTTTCACTAACAGTCCTTTCCAGTGGTAATATTTCCTTCCATACACCCCCCAAAACATTCAAACCCACAGTCTATAAGTTTTTGTAAATATGAAAGAGAGTCGAATTCTGACCCCAATAGAGAGCAGTCGATGTAATCTGTACATATACAAAATTAAAATAAACATTCAAAAATATCGGATTGCGTCTGATTAATTTTAGTAGCAATGCAATAATACCAAGGTGGTAATAATCATTTCTTAGTATTTTGCCAAAGTACACAATACAGTTACATTAAATTAATAATCATAATAAAACGCTGTTTTAAAGTTTTACAATTTTTTTATTGGTAAGAATATCTTACAATATTGTTTCGGCTTATAAGGCCATTATCAAAGAGTTGCTTAGAAACTAAACTAAATCTAAAAGAACATCAATATTTATACCATTGGGGTGGGGGTAATAAACAATTACGTACTAGCTAGGAATATAGGACTGTTATGCCCTTCAAATTGCTCGTTAATGATGTTTTTATTCTGACATATAGCCTTTTCAATTTCTAGTTTTTCTAAAAGATTTAATCTTTTACTTTTATTGATAAAATGTAAAATTTTATAATTTTCTTCATTAAACGAATGGTCATTTGTAACGCAATGTTGGGAGAAGCCTGTAGAAAGTTTTTTGTCTACAATTTATTTTTTATGTTCTTTAAGCCTGGTTTTAAAGGATTTTCCAGTTTGCCCTATGTAAATGGCATCACATTCAGTACAATGGAATTCATACACACCAGAATTAGCCAGTTTATCTTTGTTTACAATTTTATTATTAACTAAAATATTACCTAAATTGGTTTTATTGGAACTAATACTATTTATACCTAATTTACCCAATCTTTTACATATTGCTACACTAATATTGCCGAAGTGATTAATAAAAGCCCAATTTTTTACTTTTTCAACATTTTTACCACTATATATCTGATTGATGGTACGTTTTTTGAGTTTTTTATTTACAATTTTATCTACTAAATTCTCATTATAACCGTTGCTGGATGCTAAGGTTTTTATTATGTTAGTTCTTTTTTATAATTATCTTCTTTAAGTGGAATGGAAACAAGTCTGTGTATTAGAGAGTTAAACGTAGATATTTTAATATTGTAATTTTGATTTGAGGAGGCTGGGATAATAACATCTAAAAATGTATCTTTTCTATATATATTAAAATCTAATTTATTATTAATACGTGTGACTGAGAGATCTAAAAAGTTCAAAATATTGTTCTATTCAATTTCAAGTGTAAAGTTTATTTTATTATTGATGGAACTTAAATGTGTTAAAAAAATTTGAAGCTGTCTTTTGGTGCCTGTCCAAATACAAAATATGTCGTCGACATATCTTATCCACTTGAACACTTTACTTATTAAAGGGTTTGCCATATTAAACCACTATATATCCATGCAGATTTCAGCTAATAGTGGAGATAGCGGGGACCCCATGGGGAGTCCATCTTTCTGTTTGTAGAATTTATCGTTAAACGAGAAATAATTTTGTTTCAAGCAAACATCAATTAGTGAAATCCAAAATAGATTATCTTGTAAATTATTATGGAGAATATTCTTCAAATCATTAGCAGGAATGGATGTAAATAAACTTTTAATATCGAACGAAACTAATAAACTATTACTAGGAATAATGCAATCTTTTAAAATATCTACAAAGTTATAAGAATTTTTAATCGAAAACTGAGGTCTTTCACATAATTTATACGTAGGGGCATTTATGTATGACACCACAGGTCTTAGCGGAATGTTATCTTTATGCGTTTTTAGTAGCCCGTATAAGATGGGCGTTTGAGGATTCATATTATTAATAAGATGATATTTTGTGTTCGGATCAAACAAAGATAAACAGGCCAATTCTGGTGTGTTTGAACTCCATTGTACTGAATGTGATGCCATTTACATAGGGCAAACTGGAAAATCTTTTAAAACCAGGCTTAAAGAACATAAAAAATCAATTGTAGACAAAAAACTTTGTACAGGCTTCTCCCAACATTGCGTAACAAATAACCATTCGTTTAATGAAGAAAATAATAAAATTTTACATTGTATCAATAAAAGTAAAAGATGAAATATTTTAGAAAAACTAGAAATTCAAAAAGCTATATGTCAGAATAAAAACATCACTAATAAGCAATGTGAAGGGCATAATAGTTGTATTGATTTAAGCGATGCCACACAAAATACCGAAAGGTAGAGTTGACACCCAACACTTTTCTGTTTTTTCTCCAAAACTGAGGTATTTGTAAATGAAAAATTCGGACCCAACAGTAATACTATATTTACACTTAATTTAAAAACGATACAAGATTAGAACAGGATATAAGAAATGTTTGCGTTCGGTGAATGTTGAAATGCTAATCCTCAAAAGTCCCTTTTATCAGGAAGACATCACAAGTATACCTCCCTACTAACTGGTTTGAGCCGGTGACGTCATTCAGAGATCAGGGTAAAACCCATCATTACAATACATATCTACAGATATAATTGCAGATGTACTTTCAACTTCAGGTAAATTTTCGGTTGTTGAAATATATATACAGGGTCTTAACATTCTGCCCCCTCTTGAAAGCCAGAGGGGTTTCAACGAATAAAATATATAAAATTCACTTCACTGTAATGTCTCTATATATAATGGGTAACACACAAAGGTTTTTTGTAGCACGTTTTACTACCCCATATTGCGTTTTAATTGTTGCAACTCGCGGCACATTATCAGATCCGCACTTCACTTCTATTACCCTACCAAGTACCCATTTTAATGGTGGTAAATGTTCCTCGCGAACGAGTACCATGGAGTCCCTTTTTAAAAGAACTGGCACGTTCTGTTTTCATTTGGTTCTGCATTGTAGTTCAGCCACGTATTCCTTGTTCCAGCGTTTCCAGAAATGTTGGGCGAGGGCCTGCGTACGCTGGAATCGAGACAATCTGTTTTCGGGAATTTCTGTGACATCTGGATCGGGTAACGACGATAGTTGTCTCCCGATTAAAAAATGTCCAGGGGCTAGAGGGGTCGGGATCGGTTGATAAAGGACACAGAGGACGACTATTGAGGATTGATTCAATTTGCGTCAAAATTGTGTTAAACTGTTCGAAAGTAACATTTGCATTACCTAGTATACGTTTTAAATGGGATTTGATTGATTTTACTCCCGCTTCCCATAATCCTCCAAAGTGAGGCGAGCGAGGAGGAATATTAAGCCAAGTTATGTTTTGAGGTTTAAGGGTTTCTGCAATTGCCTTATTTGCTGTTTTAAGAAATTCAAATAATTCTTTTAATTGCAAATTAGCGCCTACGAAAGTCGTAGCATTATCAGAGTATATTTTCTGAGGGCACCCACGTCTGGATAGAAAACAACGTAATGACGCTAAAAATGATTCACTTGTCAGGTCAGAAACCACCTCAATATGCATAGCTTTTGTACTAAAACAAACAAATAGACAAATGTATGCTTTGATTAATTTAGCGTTTCTAGTCATTCTGTCTTTTATAAGAAATGGGCCAGCGTAGTCAACGCCACAATTGACAAAAGGTGGAGTAGGTTCTATTCGCACGCTGGGTAAATTTCCCATTTGATAATTGACTTGCCTTGGCTTGGTTTTATAACATGTTATGCATTTATGAGTAATTTCTTTTGTCAAGTTCCGTCCTGACAGAGGCCACCAATTCTCTCTTACTGATGATAATAACTGGTTAGGAGGACAGTGTAATAAACGTTCATGTTCATGCCTCAATATTAATTTTGTTAAAGTGTGTCTTGCTGGTAATAGTATTTGAAATTTTTTGTTATAATTGAGATTTGAATTCTGCAATCTGCCCCCAACGCGTACTAAGCCTTCACTGTCTATGAAAGGATTTAACGATAATAGTTTGCTTTTGGAATTAATGTTTTTACCTGCCCTTAACTGTCGAACTTCTTCTTTGAAGTCCTCCGATTGAGAGATTTTTATAAGGTACCGGAGTGCATATTCTAGTTCTGCTGTTGAAAGGGGTGCTTTACATCTATGTGTTGCTACATTTCGACAATTATTGATAAACCTCAAACAATAGGCAAATGATCTTTTTAATTTATTTAAACTTGAAAATTTTAAGAATAGTGGAAAAGGATTAATAAATGCCGCCGCATTAACCATAATTGCCTTTTTACGTGTTTCAGGTAACTCGCAGTTAGGCATACGGGAGAATGTAGATTCACATTTGGGCCAAGCCGATTGATTTTGACATAACCATGATGGTCCTTGCCACCACAAGGTGCAATTAATTAAGTCCTGTGCATTTACTCCGCGAGAAATCAAATCCGCGGGGTTGTCTTCCGATCGAACATGTCTCCAGTCTCTGAAATCGGTATTACCCTGAATCTCAGCCACGCGATTGGCTACAAAAACTTTCCATTGATTGGGAGAGCCCTTTATCCACGAAAGAGCGATAGTTGAGTCGCACCAATAATAATAATTATTGATATTTAATTTTATTGATTCCCTAACTGTCTTGATGAGTTTTGAAGCGTTTCGCACCTTAAGGGCGCTACCCTAGATTTGGCACAAAGTAAGTGAACTTCGGCTATGCCATTACCATGGACTGATTTCAAATAAACACATGCTCCGTACGCTCTCTCAGACGCATCCGAAAACCCGTGTAATTCATAACGACCTGCATTTTTGCAAACTGCATGACGAGGTAATTTAATGGAATTTAAATGAATTAAATTGTTTTTGAATTTATTCCAGCTAGAATTCAACTCACTGGGAATTGATTCGTCCCAGGATAACCTTAGTTGCCACAATTTTTGAATAATTAATTTTGCTACTACGACTATTGGACCGATTAATCCTAGGGGATCAAAAATTTTTGCTGTAGTGGATAGAATAGTTCGTTTCGATACACGTTCATTGACTTCAATGTTACCGTCAAAACACAATGAATCTGTTTTTGAACACCACACAATGCCTAACGTTTTTTGTTGTTTACCGCTACAAATAGTATGATTATTTTCGGATTTTAATGATTCTAATATTTCTAGACTATTTGATGACCACTTTCTCAATTCGAACTTGCCTTGTTTCAATATAGCAGTTATTTCTTCCTGTAACTGTTTGATTTCTGCCAAACTATTGGCACCTGTTAATAAGTCATCAACATAAAAATCGTTCTTAATAATTTCGCAAGAATTTGGAAAATTTGTTTTATTTAAATTCGCTAGCTCATGTAAACATCTAATGGCTAAGAAAGGCGCCGAAGCAGTGCCATACGTTACTGTGTTTAATTTGAAACATTGTAATTCATCGAATGGATTATTTCTAAAAAATATCATTTGCATTTTCCTATCGAGTTCGTTAATGAGTATTTACCGATACATTTTAGTTATGTCAGCCTTTAACACGTATTGATATTTTCTAAATCTTAACAATATTGCAATAAGGTTATTTTGAATAGTTGGCCCAACCATCTGACATTCATTGAGTGATAGACCACTATCAGATTTGGCTGAGCCGTCAAAAACTACCCTAATTTTTGTGGTGAGACTATTGTCCTTAATAATGGCATGATGTGGTAAATAATACTTAATATTTGTATCTGTGGGATCGTCAATACATGGGCTCATGTGATCCAATAATTTGTATTCATTTATGAAATCAACATACTCCTTTTTTAAATCTAAATTGTTTTGTAGTCTGCGCTCTAAACCAAAAAATCTTTTAAGTGCCATAGAACGTGAATTGCCTAACTGTAAGATGTTTTCATTAAAGGGTATTCTTACCACGAATCTACCTTCTTCGTTACGTGTTAAATTTTGTTAAAAATGTTTTTCACACTGGATTTCTTCTTGAGAAAATTTACGTTTGTCGTTATAGCCTTCCTCTAACAGCCAAAATTTTTCTATTTGATGCGAAATGTGGTTGTTAAAGTCTGTTTGAATATTAAAACTAGCGCAACTAATGGTTTTATGTAAATGATGATTAGGAGTGTTGATTGGACCTGCTATAATCCAACCAAGTTTTGTTTTATGTAAAGTGGGTTGATTTTTACCTAACTGAATTTGGCCTGTACACATTAGTTCCCAGAAAAGCTGGGATCCTATAAGCCTGTCCACATTTCTCGAACTATTAAAATGTGGGTCGGCAAGTTTTAGATTGCTGGGTACGTTAATTATGGATTTGTTAAATGAATTAGTTGGTAATGACTCTGTTATTTTATCTAACACTAAACACCACGCTACGTTGACATAGTTATTTAAACGAGATTTTAATTGTACTTTAGTTTTTTATTGAATGTTGGAAATTGACTGATTGATACCTACAATCGAAGATTGAATGCTATGTTTGGTTAAACCTTAACGGTTGCACAAGTCGTCGGTTATAAAATGGGACTGTGATCCAGAATCCAAGAGGACTCTGCACTCATGAAAATTGTTTTTAACGTCCTTAACATAAACGCATGCAGTCGACAATCAAATTTGAGAGTTAACATTGTTATCAAAGGAGCAGTTTGTTAATAATGTATCTGAATTTGCACTAGTTATAGACGTGGTTTCAATTATTCGTTTGTCACTACCGCCGCATGAGTTATTTTCGGTGACAATATGCAGTAATGTATTATGTCTTTTTTTGCAAGATTTACAAGAAGCATTAGATTTACATAGGTTTGTAAAATGACCCTTTCTAAGACAGTTCAAGCATAAATGTAATCTTTTGGCTTCAATAATCCGATTGTCTGTTGATAAGGATAGAAAATCTTTGCAATTATAGATAGAATGATTAATGTTGTTGCACATCGGACACACACTTTTATTACTTGTTGTAACGTAAACATTTGAACGGTTAAAATCTGACTTGGGTTTAACATATGACGATTTATTTTCGCATTTGTTTAGATTAAGTTTCCAAAAGATCGCATCTTGATTTTAAAAACTCGTTTAAATTTGACATTTTTGGAACCTTATTCGTTGAATTAATTTCTTCCCACTGACGTCTTGTGCGGGGGTCTAATTTTTTAACAATCAAATGTATTAATAAGGTGTCCCAATGATCTACGGGTTCATCAAGCGATTTAAGGGCACGCAAATTCTTTGAAACGCTGTTAAAAAGTTGTCTGATGCTAAAACTACTTTCTTTAGTGATTGATGGCAATTCAAAAAGTGCATTCACATGATTGTAAATGATAAGGCGTTTGTTTTCGAAACGTTCCCTGAGTAGATTCCAAGCAATTGTGTAATTGGTTTCAGATGTTTCTAACGATTGAATGAACTCTGCCTCTTCGTTCGTTAGAGATGATTTTAAATAGTAAAATTTTTGTATATCACTCAATGTATTATTTTCGTGAATTAATGATTTGAAACAATCATAAAACTCAAGCCAATGCTCGTAAGAACCATTAAATTTTGGTAAATCTATAGTTGGAAGTCTAACTCCCTGTGTATTATTAGTAGGTGATAGTACTGAACTATTGAGAGAGGTGGTTTCCTCATTTTTTTCAATTGGATGTTTATAAAATTTTGACTTAATTTGATTTGCGAGAGCTACAGCTGTAAAATACAATTCTTCAAATGTATCTCGCTCTAGCTCTTCTACTGCTAAACTTTCTTCAGAGTTTTCTGTAGTAAGTTCTATTTCTTCTTGTATAAGATTGAATTTATCATATAAGGGTAATACATTGTTTAAACGAAACTGTAATTTTGATATAACATTTTCGCAAAGGTTATTGCTATCAATTTTATCAAGAAATGATTGAAATCTTGTGACTTGGCCTTTAATATTCCCTCTCTGTAACGTTAACCTTTGTTGAGCCATAATAAGGCGATAAGTGAATAAATTTGACACAAATTGAATACAAAAAAAATGGGTAAAATAGACTTACAGGAAAGTGGAACTGGACTTTGTAGTTTGTCGACGATCACTCTTATTGAATGGAATCGGACGTATAGTTGTCGGCAGTCACCCCTTAGAATCTTGTAGTTTTTCTTCGTTTTGATGGTTTTTTGTTCTTACTGTTGATATCCGGCTCGAAGGACCATGTATTGATTTAAGCGATGCCACACAAAATACCGAAAGGTAGAGTTGACACCCAACACTTTTCTGTTTTTTTTTTTTCAACAGTATTTCAACTTCCGGTAAAATTTCGGTTGTTGAAATATATATACAGGGTCTTAACAATAGTCCTATATTCCTAGCTAGTATGTCATTGTTTGTTACCCCCACCCCAATGATATAAATATTGATGTTCTTTTAGATTTAGTTTAGTTTCTAAGCAACTCTTTGATAATGGCCTTATAAGCCGAAACAATATTGTAAGAGATTCTTACCAATAAAAAATTAAAAACAATGTTTTATTGTGATTATTAAAAATGTTTTACAAATTTCCCATCGCGTCATCTTTAAATAAGTATTACATTAAATTTGTTAAAAATATGTTTAAATTTAGAACTAAAACTATTTATGAATCTAACAGATGCAAACATTTAATTTTTTGTAGGAGAGATAGAACCATTTTTATAAAGAAGTTGCGATGATATCTTCCTTTGTTTTTTGTTGAGAAGTTTTTCTATGATCTCAGGGTTGAAGCCATTGTTCAAAGCATGGCATTTTATAGTATTATGTAAGTTCTTTTTTGAACTCAAATGTAGCTAAAGGCGTTTTTAACAATCTGTTCAGAAGTGAATGAAAAACAGCCAATTTACTAGTATTTAGAGAATGGTTAGAATCAGCGGGAATAGTAGTGTCTGTATGTGTAGACTTTCTGTAGATTTTAAAAGTTAATTTTTGGATTGAATTAGTAACAGTAAGATCCAAAAAGTTTATGCTATAATGGACCTCTTTTTCAACTGTAAATTGGATATCCTTATCAATAGTATTTAGGAAAATTGAGAAATTATGTAACTGTCTCTATGTACCTGTCTAGATGCAGAACATATCATCCACATAACGTTTAAACACAAATACATTCTTAATTAGATTATTGTTTGAAGTGAATAAACATTCTTCGAAATAGGATAAATAGATTTCGGCTAATAGGCAGTACGTAATTCTGTTTGCAGGTAGTACTTGTTATTGAACATAAAGTAGTTTTGATTGATGCATAATTTTTTTTAATTAAATTGGTGAAATTTTCTACTTGTTTTATTTTTTAAATATTTTTACATTCAGCGTGTTTCACAATAGTTGCACCCCCAAAGTATTAAGTTCAATATAATTGAAAATATTTTTAAAATGTATTTCAGACGTTGTAACTACTACCCAATTTTTTAAAAATTTCCCTATCAATAGTTTTTCATAAATTTCTAATAGGCAACCAACAGGTGTTTTAGGTGTTTAGGTGTTTTTTTAATTATTGTTATTAAACATTAATTTACGCCATTATTTATTAAATCTTAATTCGTTTCTTCTCAGCACCTTTCAAGTGACAAAATTTCAAAAAATCTGCTGTCTCACAAATTCATAAACACAAAAGGAAAAGGCATAATCATTGTTTAAATTACCTGAAGAAAAAGTTTCTACATTTTTTTCTCACAGAGTAACTTCGGTCCGAATTTATGTACTGTGACGTGTTCAGTCACAGAAAACACAATTAACAAAACAAAACAACGAATTTATTTAATTACTAAAGTTAATTTGACTACACTACAGTTATGAACAAGTCCGCACAATTTATTTCACTAAAAGTCTATTTTCCCGTTCGCGTCTACTATAAATACTCGCTATACTATAGACACTATGACTTCTTTCGCCTGGTAATTCGCCTATCGATCGCTTCGCTTCCAAACATCAGCTGTTACTGTCAACTAACTCGGTGTGAGTGTCTCGTCCGCCTTTTATAGTCTTCTCAGCCTTTTTCTAGGGTATTTTACAGCCGTCTAGTAATCCAATTGTTTTCCCATTGATCTTTGCTGGTGTTTTCTAGATGTGTCAGGAAAGCCGAGAATATTCCTTATGTAATCAGGGAAGATGTTCATTAATTATGCTCACACCAACTTAATTGGCAAGTACTCGTAACACTGCCCCCTTCTTAGAATTGATCGTCCCGATCAATGTCTTGACCTTTGTAGGGCGCCAAGCGGTCCAAGTGTACAACTTTCATCTTGGCCTTTGGTCCTCTCTGAATACGGTAGACCACGTCATTCAGCCTTCTGACCACATTGTAAGGTCCTTCCCAGGCTCGCTGTAGCTTCGGTGAGCGCCCTTTTCGACGGACAGGATTGTAAAGCCACACCTGGTCCCCTTCTCTGAATCCTGTGCTGTTGGCTCTCCGGTCGTACCTGGTCTTCATGCGGTCACTCCCTACTTGGATTTTGTTACGAACGGCTCTATGGATGGTATCGAGTCGTTCCTCTAGCTGCTGTGCGTAGTCGGTAGCCGAAGGTCGCCGATCTTCTGGGTGTCCAAACCGGATGTCCATAGGTAACTTCAGCTCTCTTCCAAATAAAATGCTGGCTGGTGTTCTGCCGGTGGTCTCATGAACCACACTTCGATAGGCCAACAGGAACAAAGGTATGTGCTGGTCCCAGTCTGTCTGGTGATCGTTGACAACCATTTTCAAATTGGTTTCCAGCGTCGCGTTAAACCGTTCGACCATTCCGTCAGATTGTGGATGTAATGGAGTAGTCCTAGTTTTTTGTACTCCTAGCAGCTCACAGACTTCCCGGAATACCGTGGATTCGAAGTTCCGTCCCTGGTCAGAGTGGATCTCCATCGGAACTCCATACCGACTGATCCATTGGTTCACCAGCATTCCAGCGACCGTAGTAGCTCCTTGGTTTGGGATTGCGTACACTTCGGGCCATTTGCTAAAATAGTCCATCACTACTAAGATGTACTTATTGCCAGCAGCTGTTGTTGGGAATGGTCCTGCTACGTCCAGAGCTATTCTCTCAAATGGGGCACCAACATTGTACTGTTTCATTCGCTCTCGGCTTCGAGTCTGAGGTCCCTTGGCTGACGCACACGTTGGGCACTTCCTACACCAATTTTCGACGTCTCTTCTACACTTTAGCCAATAAAATCGCTCTCGCACCTTCTCCAACGTCTTTGTTACTCCGAAGTGTCCTCCACCAACACCTCCATGGACTTGATGTCGAATTTTAGTTCCGTCAGGGCTTTCCCACACTCGTTTTAGTACCCCATTCTCGATGATGAGCGAATCCCATAAGGCCCAATAGCTCTTCGTGATGGTACTCGTACTACTAACATCTGCCCAAGTAGGTCGTGCTGTTCCTGCCTTTTTCCATCGCAGTATCGGTTTAATGTCTTCGTCGTTATCTTGGTCTTTCGCCAGGTCTTCGTTCTGCCAGTGTTCTTCAGGTTCCACAATCGTCTGACAGATCCTTGCCAAGTTGACTGGTTCCTTCTTGCCATGCAATGTTTGCAGTTCTTCGAGCATGGTCTTTGCGAGAGGGCATCAGCGTTACCATGCTGTTTTCCAGCACGATGCTCGATGTTGAAGCCGTATACTTGTAGCCGCTGTAACCATCGAGCCAGTTGTCCCTCTGGGTTTTTAAATTTCAGCAGCCATTTCAGGGACGCATGGTCTGTCCTTAACAGGAATTTTCGTCCGTAGAGATACTTATGGAAAAGTTCGAGAGGTTTGACGACTGCCAGCAATTCTCTACGGGTCACGCAATAGTTTCGCTCCGGCTTTGACAGTGCCTTACTGAAATAGCCAATGACTTTTTCTTTTCCATCCTGCATCTGCGACAGTACACCACCAATTCCTACATTGCTGGCATCCGTATCGACAATGAAGTCTGTGTCGAACTGTGGGTACGTCAGTATTGGGGCTTGAGAAAGGGTAGACTTCAGTGTTTCAAAGGCTTGCTGACATCGTTCTGACCATTGGAAAGGGACACCATCCTCTATTAACTTGTGGAGCGGTCGAGCTATATCTGCAAATCCCTTTACGAATCGTCGGTAATAGGAACACAGCCCCAAAAAGCTTCTCAAGTCGTGTTGGTTCTTCGGGACAGGCCAACTTCTCACAGCTTCAGTCTTGTCAGGATCAGTTCTTATTCCTTCTGAGGTGATAACGTGGCCAAGATATTTCACCTCCTTACAAAACAGATGGCATTTCTTGGGACTGAGTTTCAACTTGGCTGCTGAAAGCTTCTTGATCACTTCTTCGACATTCTGGAGGTGGTCTTCGAATGTCTTTCCCAGTACTATCACGTCGTCTAGGTACACCAGACAAACTTTCCAATTGAGCCCTTGTAGCACATTTTCCATAAGTCGCTCGAAGCTCGCGGAAGCGTTACATAGTCCAAATGGCATAACGTTAAAGTTCCACAGCCCGTAACCAGTCGTAAATGCGGTTTTCTGCTTGTCTTGTGGATCCAGTTCAACTTGCCAGTATCCACTCTTCAAATCTAACGTTGAAAACCATTTGGTACCAACCAAGTTGTCAAGGGTGTCGTCGATTCTGGGTAAGGGATAGCTGTTCTTTAAGGTTACGTCGTTGAGCTTCCTGTAGTCAACGCAGAACCTGGTCGATCCATCCTTCTTCCTAACCAACACTATCGGAGAAGCCCAAGCACTTTGTGATGGTTCGATTACCCCCTGCTCTTCCATGTTCTTCACCAGGTTGTTGACTTCTTCTTGCTTAACCCGTGGAACTCTTCTAGATGGTTGTTTAATAGGACGAGCTGATCCCTTGTCTATACGGTGGTATGTCAGATTCGTTCTCCCAAAGTCGTTGTCAGAGAGGGCGAAGACGTTTCGATACTTGTTGAGCAGTTCTTCGAACTTTCTAATTTGTTCGGTGTTAAGGTTTATGGCCGAACGCTGCACTAAGTCTCGAACAACGGTTGGAAGCGCTTCGCTCTCTGCCATTGAGGATTTAGCTTCGACTTCGCATTGGAGGATGGACACCACGGGTTCAAGGACTCCTACTTCCATTCCTTAACACACTTTCTGTTCGAAGTCCTTCAAATTGACCACTCTGACAGAGGCGTTCGGCGTCCCAGTTCGAATTAGTGTTCGTCCTATCAGTATGGCTTTTTGTGTCAAATCCGGGTTTTTGGCTTCTACTATTCCCACCAAACCATCCGCACCTTCGCCGTCGATGTTTATTTTGAGAACTACCTCGGATCTAGCAGGTAGTAATCGGTCTTCTGCTACGATGACCTTTCGAAGACCGTACTCTTTGGTGGGGTTTGTCATCACCAACTCTTCCTTGCCGATGAGTAAAATGCCGGAGCCCAAATCCAGATTAATTTTGTTTCGTTCAAGAAGATCCAATCCGATGATCACGTCGTCGGCGACATCGGCTACTAGTGCCCTGTGTCGAAGGCATACTTCTCCCAGTCTCAATTCGATGTCGCATTCTCCTCTAATCGGCGCTGTTTCTCCGGTAACCGTGGTCAAACGTAGCTTCCTCTGAAGGGGACGGATTCTCCACTCGTTAACGATGTTCGGCCGGATTATGGTCTTTGAAGCTCCCGTATCGACCACCATTCTAACCTTCTTGTTGTTGATGTGACCTTCGACGAATGAGGACTTGCTTCCGTTTAGTTGGGAAACGACGATTTCTGCTGGGGCTTGGTGGGGAGAAGCCAACTTGCGCCCCTCAAAGTTGGCTGATCTTAGTTTCCCGACTGCTGTCGGTCCGCACGGCGTTCATCGGCCGGGCAGTCTTGCCGTAAATGTCCGTGCCTTCCACATTCCCAGCACCTTGGTCTTTCTTTGTTTTGGCCACAGTCTCGGGAAAAGTGACCGACCTTCCCGCATTCCCAACATTTGGCCGATTCTCTCTTGTCGTTGATGGTAGTCTTCTTGACAGTTTCGACGCATTCTTTAATCAGCCTCGTAACTTCATTCTTGTATTCGTCGTCTTCAACAGCTGTTTGGCGTACACGCACGTGGCCCTTGGAAGCTTGAATTGCAGCTTCGAATTCTAAGGCGTGCGCCAGTGCGTCACTCGCAGTCTTATGGCGGGCCAAACGGAGAACTTGCTGTAAGTCGGTGTCCCTCACGCCATCGACGAATGTTTGGACTGCTAGCTGGTCTGCGAAGTCCTGCGGAGCGGTAGGATAGGCCAATCTAACTAGACGTTCCACATCGGCCTCGAACTCCTGTAGATTTTCTGATGTCCTCTGATTGCGACACTTTAGTTGGGTTTGGTACACTTGTTGTAAATGTTTGTCGCCATATCTCATTTCAAGTCGCTATAACAGCGCAGAGAAGTCTCGTTGTTGGCGCTCTGGAATACCTTGAAGGACATCCAATGCTTCTCCTCGTAGGGCTATGACCAGCGCCGTTGCTTTCTCAAAATCGTTCCTGTTGTTTGCTTCTGCCGCTGCCTCGTACTGTCGTTTGTATACCGACCAGCAAACTTTTCCGTCGAAAGTCGGTGGTTTAATTCTAATCGTTTTCGCAGTGTCTTCGGACTTTACTTCACTAGCCGGTCTAGTGTTCTCGAACTTCTGTCTCATCTTCTCTACTTCCTTTTGTACTTCTTGTTTCAACTCATCTCTTAGCTTTTCTTGTCGTATCTCCAATTCGTGTCGTACTTCCTGTAATTCTTCTTTTAATCCTTCTTGCTCAATTTTTATTGTCCTTATATCTTCGACCAATTTCTCTTGAACTGCCTTAATTTCTTCTTTGCTTGCTTTGATTTCTTCCTTCATTTCTTCTTGCGCTAATTTCATTTCGTCCTGTCCAGCTTCCATCTTATTCTTCAATTCTTCCTGTCCAGCTTCCATTTTATTCTTCAATTCTTCCTTCATTTCTTCCTGGCCTGCCTTCATTGCCTTCATCATTTCCATTAAAGCCTTTATGTGTTCTTCCATTATTGCCAATTGTTTTCTTGTTACTGGCATAAGGCTTCAAAATTCTTCTTCTCTTCGGACCTCTTCTACGATCTGTCGCACTAACTTTCTTCGGGAATCTTCAATTCCCTTACTATCGCACTCCTGACACCAAATGTGACGTGTTCAGTCACAGAAAACACAATTAACAAAACAAAACAACGAATTTATTTAATTACTTAAGTTAATTTGACTACACTACAGTTATATAGAAGTCGACACAATTTATTTCACTAAAATTCTATTTTCCCGTTCGCGTCTACTATAAATACTCGCTATACTATAGACACTATGACTTCTTTCGCCTGGTAATTCGCCTATCGATCGCTTCGCTTCCAAACATCAGCTGTTACTGTCAACTAACTCGGTGTGAGTGTCTCGTCCGCCTTTTATAGTCTTCTCAGCCTTTTTCTAGGGTATTTTACAGCCGTCTAGTAATCCAATTGTTTTCCCATTGATCTTTGCTGGTGTTTTCTAGATGTGTCAGGAAAGCCGAGAATATTCCTTATGTAATCAGGGAAGATGATCATTAATTATGCTCACACCAACTTAATTGACAAGTACTCGTAATAGTACTTTTATTCATTTTTGCAGATTCACCGTTATCATTCAATTTGAGTTAGGCACCAAACCCATCATGGATAAAAACAGTAGCGGATTTACCAGCAGGCTGAATAGGCTAGAGCCTAGGGCGGCAAATTTTAGGGGCGGCAAACTGCTCAAAAATTTTTTTGTCTTACAAGAATAAAAAAAAATTATTATCTTAAACACGAAAAAAAAAACGAGGCTCAAAAAATCAACAAGAATTACAATATTTTACTGCTATACAGTATACTGAATACACTAACGTCTGTATATGAAAAATTACTAAACGCTTATATAAAATATACTATTGTGATTTTGAATTTTTAAAATATTCCAATAGCGTTTAAGTATTACATTTTAAATTTAGTATTTTTACCTTCCTATTTTTTAAATTAATTATTGCCATAATTTTTTCTTTAGGTACACGCACACTATTCAATTAATGTGTAATATGTTTCACCACTTATATATATCTATTTGAAGAGAAATGGGATCCGAAAAAAAATTGCTTAAACATAACAATAACAAATATTATATGTAGATATATATGTAGAAAATTATTATTCTTCTATTGATATTTCTGATGATATTAACAACCTGTTTGAGTGTAGAATAAAAATTTAATAAATTTACACGTAAAAAATTGCATTTTGTTGCACAGAATTTCATAAATATTATACATTTATTAGAATGATGATAATTAAAAAAAACAATTATGATAATATTGTAATGAATAAAAGCTCTAAATATCCTTTCAACGAAAGTTCTTCTTAACATTCTTACATTTTTAATCCTAATGAATTCGTATCAATATTTGTTGATTAGTCTGATAAAAATATAATACAATCATAAAGTTACAATTTCATTGTCAAAAAATAGATTGTGAATTAAGGTATAGAATTGCAGATGTCAGTAGGGGCGGCAAATTTTGAATAGCCTACGGGCGGCAAATGTGTAAATCCGCCACTGGATAAAGAATTTGATGATGGAATTAACCACATAATTATATGGTCTAGAAAAGGGTTGTGTTAATGTCGTTAAATACATCGTATCTATAACAACTTTAACATTTCCTTAAAAAATATGACACCTTCTTTCAATTATCATTATAGGAGTAAAAAAAGGAACATTTTACATGATGTCCAAATAACTTTTGTAAATGTGTAATGACATTTTCGCCCATTTAAATATTTAACTTGACCAACTGAGGTGCCAATTGCAAAACAACAATTACGACACCTAATTTGGTACCAATCCAATTTGAACGCTCACTTACTCAGTGAGCATTTTTAGAATCTATTTGTATACGATTGTTGAAATATTTATTTAGTTATACAAAATATAGATTACAATACCTAATGCAAAACATCAATTTTACTTTTTAGTGTAAATTACATACTTTTTTATTAGATTTTACGATTAATGATATTAATACACAATAACGACATTTAAACTATTCAGAAAATACACATTTTGAATTTTGTATTTCAAATTAATGCATTTTTTAGAACAATTTTATATTTAATAATTTAAATTTTATATTTTGTATCGTAACAACAATTTTTCACATCTCTATCTGCAATAATGCGTAATAAGAATAGAAGATTGTACTACGACAAGTACACAACATATTTTGATTATTATACAAATACTAAGCTTGTGATTATACAATAGTTTTTATAGATAATGCCCAACACTGACCTAGAGACCGTGTAACAGTTGTACATGAACCATTTAGCCCATAAGTTTTTAAAATAAATTAATATATTAAAATAGTTTGTTATGATGCATTTCTAACTTTATCAACTTCAGTAATTATAATTTAAAAAGTATTATTCTCTGATAATATACTTATATGAGTCTATATGTTGTCGGCTATATTTTAAAGTAAAAACAGTATGATAAAGGGTAAATCTGACTCGTAGAGGTTGTTAAATATCTCATGAACCATGAGCTCAGTGACAAAAACTCTGGCCAATTATTTTATTTCCACCATTCAACATTTTAAATACATTGGTCGCCAATATGGACAGTTTATCTTCAGATATTGTTACAAAGGGATTTCTAAAGCAATTATGTTTCGTCCTCCTTTAAGTAATTAATTTTTTGTTTTATTTAACTTATTTACATATTTCATTTTGTACGTTAAAGTAATATTATAATTTACAATCATTATTAAATTAATTATTATAATTGAAACATACCAGTTAATCAGCTAATTACCAGACTAACAAACTCGTTTTAATTTTACAGTAGATCTAAAAGAACAGGTAGGTCGGTGCGACTAATAGTCTCCGCAATTGGTTCACCGACTTGTAAGGTAGCCAACCGGTTGACAAATGAATTCAACAACCTCCCAATTAAACCACCTAGTTTTTCAGTTAAGAATTCAATTGAATTCATAAACAAAGTCAAAGATATTAAGCTAAAAGACAGTGAGGTTATTGTTTCATGCGATGTTTGTTCCCTTTTCCAAGTGTGCCAGTTCCGCTTACTTTGACATATTTAGAGGATTTACTTAAAGAAAATGGATTCTCCGATGACATTGTAGCTGAGTACATTACTCTGACTTCAATGTACATGCGGAAAAAATTATTTTCAAATAAACGGTGGCTTCTACGTGCAGAAAGAAGGAACAGCTATGGGGAATTCCTTATCACCCTCCATAGCCGATCTATTCATGAGTCGTTTTGAAAGTGACCTTAGCCACCTAAATTTTTTTCCTCGAATATGGCTTAGATACGTGGACGACATTTTCGCTATCTTCAATTTGAGCTCCAGAAGTCTTGAAGACTTTCTTGATGTTTTAAATTCACGTTTTCCTTCGGTCAAAATTACTGTTGAATTGAAGAAAGATGGCAAGCTACCATTTTTAGATGCGCTGGTTATAAGAAATGGGAATTCTTTAGGGGATTCAAAGGCATTTTTGGAAAACTTCGTTTTCGCATTGCCTACAGTTCAAGTGGTAACTCCCATCAAACTCTTTTCGGTAACCCCAAGGATAAAATTCATTTCTTAGAAAAGTCGGGGATATATGAAATTAGCTGTAATGACTGTAGTAAAAAAAATATATTGGACAAACTAGACGCTCGATCCAAACTAGGTTCAAGGAGCATTTAGCTCATGCACGGTTTGGTAGAGCCGAAAAATCTAGTGTTGCCCAACATATTCTTACTGAAGAACATAATATTAATATTAATAATCTTAAATGAACGAGTTAATTAATAAAAGTATTAAAAAATTATGTGATATTGAATTACGTAACAATACTATAATTGGAAACAAAATACTGTTGACATTTTAATCCTTATAATAGGTTTAAAAAAAGCCGTTTCCTAAAATGAAATTCTTATTTTCATTTTGAATAATAGATTAGCTGTAGGTATCAAATACGTTTTTCTAAAAACTGTTTCATTTTAATACTAATTTATTCATTTCATGCATAACCTTTGTAGAAAAGCCTTTACATTCACGACTTGTTTATAAAACGAACTTATTCTTTATTACTTATAATTACTACATGTTGCGTTACTGAACAAGACACGGTGGTGCCAAAAGGCAAAAAAATGCATTATTTTAGCGTCGATCATTATGAACTGATTTTTATTAACATTATACTGTTATGTTCCTCATTAAATATGTTAGGGTTAGTTGAAATTGCTCTGATTCTAATTACTTAACATATATAAAAAGGAATGGTCAGCGTTATATTAGGTAATATTTATACACCCCCATACTTTTAGCCCTATAATATTGTGGGTTAGGTTACGGTATGTAAAGGTTCTTTCATCCCCAAAGCCGACATTGTTTACAAAATTATTTTTATCTGGAATTGACATTTCATTCACTTCCCAGAAGAAAACATATTTGATTTACATATTTTTCTAAAAAAAAAATAAAAACACGTTGATCGTAACGAGGAGGCGCTTTTGACCACAGCTGATTTTTTCGCGTAATGATATAAAATACAGTTGAATCCGGATATAATGACCACCCTTATAATGAGTAACTAATTTTGATATATATATGATATTATCTTAATTGGTCAATAAATTCGTAGATGGAGTTAGTCATAAATAGTTTTTGTAACAGACTTGGTATTGACATTCTATTAGCTAGTAGCATTTTAACTGACATCTATTAATATGCAACACTTAGTAGCGTCTTAGTAGCTACTACTTACAACTAGGAGGCTACTTACATGCTACTAAATCGTTGATTATTAATAAGGTTGAGTATATTTATTTGTCGTATTTTTCGAACATTGATTATATTACGTCTTCCTTCCTCCGAATGCGTTCTCTTATTACTTCTTCTACACAGACTGTAAAGTTATCAGAAGCCACGTTACTTTAATCGACTAGTACATTATTGGGAAAGTTTAATCGAAATCTCCCTCTGTACTATTCGAAGTTAACTTTCTTAGTGCCTATTTTATTTTTTAGATAACGAACGAACTTCTTAATTTATGACTGAGAATGTGCAACAAGTACCTATCATTTCTATTTCCGTTTGTAATGAACGCATGAATACCATTACGCGAAGAGTAAGTAAGTAAGTCGTTGGAACAATGGCCGATAATGTCAATTAAACCACAAAATTTTCCGCGCAAGTCAATGAAGTGGACACTTGTGACCCAGTTTTATTATCAGTACACGTCCGTAAATACCACAACACAGCTCAAGATATTGTTGTCACATTAACAAGTTACAAGACTATTGTGGTATGCCATATGAAGGTGCATGTGCAATTTGATTAAGTTCAAAACAGAATTGCTTTATTAATTTATTCTATTATTTGCCGTATAAATAATAGGTTTACATAATTATTACTATCTTGATAATATCTAAGTGGCTACTGATTTTAAATTCGTACTTTAAAATTTCGCAATCTATTTCAAATTAAAATATTTAAAGAATTTGGTTTGCTGTTATACGCCCATCATGAATGATTTCTATAGTTATATTTTTAGAGAACAGTGTAGTAAAATGGTACCAAATGTTGGTTTTTATTAACAACAGGCGCATCCAATTATTAATAGTATAGTGACAATTAATAATAATCAATCAGAATTTAATTTATTATTTATTATACGTATAAACACCCGACGTTTCGCTGTTGGTATGCAGCTTTTTTTGGTATTAACAAAATTTAGATAAATATCAATAGGAAATAGAGCTTTTAATTGATCTTTTAGAGTTTTTAATTCTTTCGCATTTTTATAGTAGGATATAGATGAAAAGCCTTAGGCTTTCACGGTCGGCGTTATCAGAAGAAATTATGATATCCGGGTTTGTTGGCCGTGGTCTAGGATTGTTTCTTCTTCGGTGAGAACACCGATGAAGTTCAGTCTCAGTACAACCGCAGTGATGGACTTTACGCCCACGCTACGTTCCCTGAGGATGTCAACAACAGTTGGCGAAACGTCGGATAAGAAACTTCATCGGTGTTCTCAGCGAAGGAGAAATAATCCTAAACCACGGCCAACAAGCCCGGATGTCATAACTTCTTCGGGGATATAGGTTTTGATGTTCAAAATTTAACAAAATAATTTTTCTGCTTTTTAGTTTTGCGGGAGAATAGTTAGTTTTATATATATGGTATAAGGTCATATCTGCTGATGTAGTTCTTCCCCAAGTCGTGTGTTTACTTATATATTAAAGTTATGTATACTTACCTATAACCCCTCATATCCTGTTTGATTATTAATTTTCAGAAGACTTACGGGGAAGAAATACGTATTATTAAAAGTATAGTTTCTAAGTGAATGTAATGTTCATATTCAAAATTCATTATCGAAAGATATCAAACCATAATTTTGGAACATGTAGACACTTTTATAACTTTTCCACATCATTACCAGTTTTTGTAGAAGCTGTCACGAAGTCAGTTAATCAAGATGAATAAAAAAAACAAAAACAACTATTTATCTGTCACAATTTTATTATTAAAAATAGTGACTGTAGTTTCGGTACCACGTGTACCATTATCAAGTGAATACACAGAATGACGAACAAGAATACCGGGGAGTTATTTAAACAGTGTACATAGTGTAACGAATTTTCTAGTCAAAGTATTTATTTAAACGATTATTTATGTAACACTATTTATGACACTTAAACACTAACTTAGAACTACCATTTATATCACAACAATTCACTTATTTATATTACAATTTATTTATATCACTGTCTATTATCGGTTTTAATTCGCGCACTGATGCTTTCTTCAACTAACTGTTTTTCGGTCCAAAGATGATCACTATATATACACCTTTCGAACTTTCTAGACAGGAACTCGAAGAAATCCTGAGTATTCCCGAATGATGAGTAATAATTAGAAAGTCCTCGATTATTCCAGAATTGAACTTGTAACTTGTCGCCGGAGAATGACTTACATCTTGTAAGTTGATAACACGAAAAGTACCGTGTGCAGTGTTTACGCCGTAAGCATGTTAGCGATAACAGGTACATGCCACAAATTGTTATCGCACACACGTACTGTGTCACTGGTCGCTACACTACCCCCTCCTTAAGGGTGATTCGTCCCGGATCACATTCTGCCGTTCCTTCAGAGGATCATGCCGGTACTTGCAGGTGGATCCGCTTCGGCATCCGGTTGTCAAGTGGAAATGGCAGTCAACGGTCTTCAATGGTGACGGTCCTCGTCGTGGATTTCCGGCGCACACCAAGATTTCTATACCAGTGTATCGGAACAAAACCTCCAGCATGTTTCTGACCACCCTCCAATCCAGCCCATCGAGTCCACATCCGATCCTCGGTATTGCTAGCTTCAGGATGTTAGCGTGTAGCAATTGCTCTCTTAGTTCTATAAGGGAGTCCCATAAGGAGTGGTAGGTAGGCTTCTCCGACGACTTGCTTTTGGTGACTAGATAAAAGATGGATTGGGTCCCATCGAGTAACTGCAATACTTTTCTTCCATCTTTGGCCTGGTCGAGTAACATCGGTAGTCGCACAAACTTCTTCCGAAAGACCGTGGCAATCCCACGGCTCATGTCCAAATCCCTTGCCACACAATGGGCCAGCGAGTATTCCTTCGGGACGGCGAATAAGTCCTGCTGAACTTCGGTGGTGACTTCAAATCGGGCTTTACGGTGTAAGCTCTGTTCGGCCATAAATTCTTCGTACTGGGGCTCTGGCGATCGAGCCTGCACAACTCTAACTCGAGCTTCCTCGTGTTTGTCCCCAGCATATGGAGCCAGTCGGTTGAAGTGGACTACTCTTGGTTTTCCATTGGGAGTACGTCTAATTCGGTAGATAACGGTCCCAGTCTCGCTGATGTTTGGAGACCATTTTAGACAGGTACTTGTTGATGGTCCTGTTCATTCGTTCTACCATGCCGTCTGATTGGGGGTGTAGCGCTGTAGTACGAGTTTTGTGAATGCCCAATATCTTACAGATGTCCTGGAATATGGCTGACTCGAAATTCCGTCCTTGGTCGGAATGCAGCTCCAGTGGTGCTTCGAATCGGCTGATTAACTCTTTCACGAGCGTTTCCGCCACTGTAGTTGCCGTCTGGTTTGGAAGGGCGTACGCTTCAACCCATTTCGTAAAGTAGTCCATTGCCACTACGATGTACTTATTCCCATCTTCAGATTCTGGGAATGGTCCGGCAACATCTATGGCAATTCTCTCAAATGGGCTGCAGACGTTATACTGCCGCATCGGAGCACGCTGTCGCTTCTGAGATCCCTTACTGGCGGCGCACGTCGTACACTTTCTGCACCAATCTTCCACGTCCTTCTTGCAGTTGACCCAGTAAAATTGTTCTCGTACTTTACCAAGGGTCTTCTTTACACCAAAATGCCCTCCTGAAGGGTCGTCATGGAGGCATTGCAGGACTTCCTTTACCAAACTTCTCGGTATCACTAGCTGACGTCTGCTTTCGGTGCCATCGTGGTTCTCGATCACGCGCTGTAGGAGACCATCTTCTTCTTTAATGGAATCCCATTGAGCCCACAAAGATTTTACTTCTGTTGACTTGGCAGCCACTTCCTGCCAGGTTGGTCTTCTGCCTTCTTTCTTCCAATCCAGGAACGGTTTTAAGAGCACTTCGGACTGTTGTTCTACCTTAATGTTGTCGGGCTGCCACTGCTCGTCCAGGATAGTTATCCTCCTGACCTCTTCGTGTTCTTCGACGCGTTGACAGTGTTTACAATTATCCAGGCAAGGCCTTCTGGATAAGGCGTTGGCGTTTTTATGGCTACTTCCCGCTCGATGTTCTATGTCAAAGTCGTACTCTTGCAGCTTCTCTATCCATCTGGCTACTTGGCCCTCGGGGTTCTTAAAATTCAGCAGCCATTTCAACGCGGCATGGTCGGTTCGTAGCAAAAACTTTCTTCCGTAGAGGTATTTGTAGAAGTGCTCCACACTTTTTACTACGGCTAGAAATTCCCGTCTGGTTACGCAGTAATTCCGTTCTGGTTTGGATAAAAGTTCTGCTTAAGTATCCGATCACTTTTTCTTCACCATTCTGTATTTGTGACAGGACCGCCCCAAATTTCCCTAATGTTGCTAGCGTCGGTGTCCAGGGCAAACTTTCCAGTTGGTAGGGGATAGCTCAATACAGGTGTAGACGAGAGGGTTTTCTTTAGTTCTTCAAAGACAGCTTGGTAGTCTTGCTCCCAACAAAATGATCTACTCTCTTCTGTGAGTCGAGTCAGAGGCTTAGCAATTTTAGCAAATCCGGGAACAAAACGTCTATAGTAGGTGCAGAGCCCAAGGAAGCTTCTGAATTGATGGACGTCAGAAGGTACAGGCCACTCTTGCACGGCTCTGATTTTCTGTGAGTCGACTGAAACGCCGTCTCCGGATACTACATGCCCCAGATAGTTGACGGTCTCTTGGAATAGCTGACATTTCTTGGGGCTCAGTTTTAGGTGGACATCACGAAGTCTTCGGAAAACTTCCTCCAAATTTTTCAGATGGTCGTTGAAGTCCTTCCCGACTACGATGATGTCGTCGAGGTATACCAGGCAAGTCTTCCCAATTAAGCCGACCAAGACTGTTTCCATCAGTCGCTCAAAGGTAGCTGGTGCGTTGCACAACCCGAACGGCATCACCTTGAACTGCCACAGCCCCGTTCCAATGGAAAACGCTGTCTTCTCTTTGGCATCCCTGTCCAAAGCCACTTGCCAGTATCCGCTCTTGAGGTGTATGGTGGAAAATATCGTCGACCCTGACAGTGTATCCAGGGTGTCATCTATTCGTGGTAAGGGGAAGCTGCCTTTTTTCGTAACATTGTTTAATTGGCGGTAGTCCACACAGAAGCGTGTCGAGCCATCCTTTTTCTTGACGAGGACTACCGGCAATGTCCAAGGGCTAGTAGAAGGTTCTATTACTCCATCCCTTCGCATTTCACTTATGATGTTTTCCGCCTCTTCTCTCTTGGCCAGTGGTAGTCTCCTGGGTCGCTGACGGATGGGTTGGGCTTCGCCAGTATGTATTTTGTGCAGGACGGCGTTAGTTCGTCCCTTTTTGCCACCTTCTACTTCAAAGACGTCTTGGTATTCTTTTAGTTATCCTTTTATTTGATGTCGTTGGTTAGGATTACATTTGTCACCCGCTTCTTGGCACAATTTAGACAAAGCTTCTGGTAGGCGTTGTGAGTCTTCCGTTCTTGTTTCTAGCTTTCGGACTTGAGATGTTACGGTATCCTGAGTAGTTAGCCTGAACTCTTCTCCGTTTAAGGTCACGATTTTTCTTTGGAAACTCATGCAAAAGTCGTGTTTCCAAAGCACGTCCTAGCCCAGAATGGCGTTGTCTTCAATTTCGGCCACAAGCACGCAGTGTCGGAAGGAGGCCTTTCCTATGCGGATGTTGACGTAGCTTTCACCATGGACAATTCCCAATTTCCCGGTGGCCGTGCGTAGCTTCCATTGGGTCGGTTGAAGCTTGCTTGTTATCACATTGGCTCGTATAATCGTCCTGCTTGCTCCGGTATCCAATAGGAACGAACACCGTTTCCCATTTATACGTCCCGTAAGAAAAAGGCTGTCAGCTCTATCTTTCATTGTTTTCGTCAGTGCGACTAGACTTGGGGCTTCTTGCTTCGGGATCGACGTTTGCCCCGCTGGCGCCGCGCCAATCCGGACTTATTCGGGTACGCGGGGCTTCTCTTCTTGAGAGGCAGACCTCTCCCTCTTGCAACTGCTACTCACGTGGCCCAACTTCCAACAGTTCGAACACCTGACTTGTTTGGGCTTCCTTTCAATTTTAGTCGTTACCCGGCGGATCATCTCTTCCAGTCTATCCAGTCTATCGTCCCGATCGGCTGACTCTTCTTTTAATTCCCGCACTCGACATTGTCGTTGTGACGCCTGTTTGACGACGTCGTATTCCAGTGCACGGGCCAATGTGTCTACCAACGTCCTCGGCCGGTCCAGTCGAAGTCGCTGTTGTATTTCGTCGTCCTTTAGTCCGTCAATAAACGCGTCGACGGCCAATCTTTCCAGAGTATCATCGGCCGTACCCCGATAGGCGAGCCGTGGATTCGAAGTTCCGTCCCTGGTCAGAGTGGATCTCCATCGGTACTCCATACCGACTGATCCATTGGTTCACCAGCATTCCAGCGACCGTAGTAGCTTCTTGGTTTGGGATTGCGTACACTTCGGGCTTTCCTAAAATAGTCCATCACTACCAAGATGTACTTATTGCCAGCAGTTGTTGTTGGGAATGGTCCTGCTACGTCCAGAGCTATTCTCTCAAATGGGGCACCAACACTGTACCGTTTCATTCGCTCTCGGCTTCGAGTCTGAGGTCCCTTGGCTCACGCACACGTTGGATACTTCCTACACCAATTTTCGACGTCTCTTCTACACTTTAGCCAATAAAATCGCTCTCGCACCTTCTCCAACGTCTTTGTTACTCCGAAGTGTCCTCCACCAACACCTCCGTGGACTTCTGTCAGCACCTCGTTGACTCTGTTCTTCGGGAGAACTACTTGATGTCGAATTTTAGTTCCGTCAAGGCTTTCCCACACTCGCTTTAGTACCCCATTCCCGATGATGAGCGAATCCCATATAGCCAGTAGCTCTTCGTGATGGTACTCGTACTACTAACATCTGCCCAGGTAGGTCGTGCTGTTCCTGCCTTTTTCCACCGCAGTATCGGTTTAATGTCTTCGTCGTTATCTTGGTCTTTCGTCAGGTCTTCGTTCTGCCAGTGTTCTTCAGGTTCCACCATCGTCTGACAGATCTTAGCCAAGTTGACTGGTTCCTTCTTTTTGGCGGCCATGCAATGTTTGCAGTTCTTCGAGCATGGTCTTCGCGAGAGGGCATCAGCCTTACCATGTTGTTTTCCAGCACGATGCTCGATGCTGAAGTCGTATACTTGTAGCCGCTGTAACCATCGAGCCAGTTGTCCCTCTGGATTTTTAAATTTCAGCAGTCATTTCAGGGACGCATGGTCTGTTCTTAACAGGAATTTTCGTCCGTAGAGATACTTATGGAAATGTTCGAGAGTTTTGACGACTGCCATCAATTTTCTACGGGTCACGCAATAGTTTCGCTCCGGCTTTGACAGTGCCTTACTGAAGTAGCCAATGACTTTTTCTTTTCCTTCCTGCATCTGCGACAGTACACCACCAATTCCTACATTGCTGGCATCCGTATCGACAATGAAGTCTGTGTCGAACTGTGGGTACGTCAGTATTGGGGCTTGAGAAAGGGTAGACTTCAGTGTTTCAAAAGCTTGCTGACATCGTTCTGGCCATTGGAAAGGGACACCATCCTCTGTTAACTTGTGGAGCGGTCGAGCTATATCTGCAAATCCCTTTACGAATCGTCGGTAATAGGAACACAGCCCCCAAAAGCTTCTCAAGTCGTGTTGGTTCTTCGGGACAGGCCAACTTCTCACAGCTTCAGTCTTGTCAGGATCAGTTCTTATTCCTTCTGAGGTGATAACGTGGCCAAGATATTTCACCTCCTTACAGAACAGATGGCATTTCTTGGGACTGAGTTTCAACTTGGCTGCTGAAAGCTTCTTGATCACTTCTTCGACATTCTGGAGGTGGTCTTCGAATGCCTTTCCCAGTACTATAACGTCATCCAAGTACACCAGACAAACCTTCTAATTGAGTCCTTGTAGCACATTTTCCATAAGTCGCTCGAAGGTGGCGGGAGCGTTACATAGTCCAAATGGCATAACGTTAAAGTGCCACGGCCCATAACCAGTCTAGAATGCGGTCTTCTGCTTGTCTTGTGGATCCAGTTCCACTTGCCAGTATCCACTCGTCAAATCTAACGTTGAAAACCCTTTGGCACCAACCAAGCTGTCAAGGGTGTCGTCGATTCTGGGAAAGGGATAGCTGTCCTTTAAGGTTACGTCGTTGAGCTTCCTGTAGTCAACGCAGAACCTGGTCGATCCATCCTTCTTCCTAACCAACACTATCGGAGAAGCCCAAGCACTTTGCGATGGTTCGATTATCCCCTGTTCTTCCATGTTCTTCACCAGGTTGTTGACTTCTTCTTGCTTAGCCCATGGAACTCTTCTAGATCGTTGTTTAATAGGACGAGCTGATCTCGTGTCTATACGGTGGTATGTCAGATTCGTTCTCCCAAAGTCGTTGTCAGAGAGGGCGAAGACGTTTCGATACTTGCTGAGCAGTTCTTCGAACTTTCTAATTTGTTCGCTGTTAAGGTTTGTGGCCGAACGCTGCACTAAGTCTCGAAGAACGGTTGGAAGCGGTTCGCTCTCTGTCATTGAGGATTCAGCTTCGACTTCGCATTGGAGGATGGACACCACGGGTTCAAGGACTCCTACTTCCATTCCTTTACACACTTTCTGGTCGAAGTCCTTCAAACTGACCACTCTGACAGATGCGTTTGGCGTCCCAGTTCGAATTAGTGTTCGTCCTATCAGTTCGGCTTTCTGTGTCAAATCCGGGTTTTTGGCTTCTACTATTCCCACCAAACCATCCGCACCTTCGCCGTCGATGTTTATTGTGAGAACTACCTCGGATCTAGCAGGTAGTAATCGGTCTTCTGCTACGATGACCTTTCGAAGACCGTACTCTTTGGTGGGGTTTGTCATCACCAACCCTTCCTTGCCGATGAGTAAAATGCCGGAGCCCAAATCCAGATTAATTTTGTTTCGTTCAAGAAGATCCAATCCGATGATCACGTCGTCGGCGACATCGGCTACCAGTGCCCTGTGTCGAAGGCATACTTCTCCCAGTCTCAATTCGATGTCGCATTCTCCTCTAATCGGCGCTGTTTCTCCGGTAACCGTGGTCAAACGTAGCTTCCTCTGCAGGGGACGGATTCTCCACTCGTTAACGATGTTCGGCCGGATTATGGTCTTTGAAGCTCCCGTATCGACCACCATTCTAACCTTCTTGTTGTTGATGTGACCTTTGACGAATAAGGACTTGCTTCCATTCAGTTGGGAAACGACGATTTCGGTTGGGGCTTGGTGGGGAGAAGCCAACTTGCGCCCCTCAAAGTTGGCTGATCTTAGTTTCCCGACTGCTGTCGGTCCGCACGGCGTTCATCGGCCGGGCAGTCTCGCTGTAAATGCCCGTGCCTACCACATCCCCAGCACCTTGGTCTTCCTTTGCTTTGGTCACAGTCTCGGGAAAAGTGACCGACCTTCCCGCATTCCCAACATTTGGCCGATTCTCTCTTGTCGTTGATGGTAGTCCTCTTGACAGTTTCGACGCATTCTTTGATCAGTCTTGTGACTTCATCCTTGTATTCGTCGTGTTCAACAGCTGTTTGGCGTACACGCACGTGGCCCTTGGAAGCTTGTTTTGCAGCTTCGTATTCTAAGGCGTGCGCCAGTGCGTCACTCGCAGTCTTGTGGCGGGCCAAACGGAGAACTTGCTGTAAGTCGGTGTCCCTCACGCCATCGACGAATGTTTGGACTGCTAGCTGGTCTGCGAAGTCCTGCGGAGCGGTAGGATAGGCCAATCTAACTAGACGTTCCACATCGGCCTCGAACTCCTGTAGATTTTCTGATGTCTTCTGATTGCGACACTTCAGTTGAGTCTGGTACACTTGTTGCAAATGTTGGTCACCATATCTCATTTCAAGTCGCTCTAGCAGCGCAGAGAAGTCCCGTTGTTGGCGCTCTGGAATACCTTGAAGGACGTCCAATGCTTCTCCTCGCCGAGCTATGACCAGCGCCGTTGCTTTCTCAAAATCGTTCCAGTTGTTTGCTTCTGCCGCTGCCTCGTACTGTCGTTTGTATACAGACCAGCAAACTTTTCCGTGGAAAGTCGGTGGTTTAATTCTGATCGTCCTCGCAGTGTCTTCGGACTTTACTTCACTGGCCGGTTTTGTGTTCTCGAACCTCTGTCTCATCTTCTCTACTTCCTTTTGCACTTCTTCTTTCAACTGATCTCTTAGTTTCTCTTGTGTCGTCTCCAATTCTTGTCGTACTTCCTTTAATTCTTCTTGCACTTCTACTCTGACTTCCTTTAACTCTTCTTGCACTTCGGTTCTGACTTCCTTCAACTGTTCTTTCAATCCTTCCTACTCAATTTTTATTGCTCTCATATCTTCGATCAATTTTTCTTGACCTGCCTTAATTTCTACTTGGCCCGCCTTCATTTCTTCTTGTGCTAATTTCATTTCTTCCTGTCCAGCTTCCATTTTATTCTTCAATTCTTCCTTCATCTCTTCCTGGCCTGCCTTCATTTCTTCCTGGCCTGCCTTCATTGCCTTCATCATTTCCATTAAAGCCTTTATTTGTTCTTCCATTATTGCTGATTGTTTTCTTGTTACTGGCATAAGGCTTCAAAATTCTTCTTCTCTTCGGACCTCTTCTACGATCTGTCGCACTAACTTTCTTCGGGAATCTTCAATTCCCTTACTATCCCACTCCTGACACCAAATGTGACGTGTTCGGTCACAGAAAACACAATTAACAAAACAAAACAACGAATTTATTCAATTACTAAATTTTATTTGACTACACTACAGTTATGAACAAGTCCGCACAATTTATTTCACTGAAAGTCCCTTATACCGCTCGCTTCTACTATAAACACTGCTTGTCGCTCGGTATACCGTAGACACTATGACTTCTATCGCCTGTTGTTCGCCTGTATCGCCTATCGATCGCTTCGCTTCCAAACATCAGCTGTTCATTGTCAACTAACTCGGTGTGAGTGTCTCGTCCGCCTTTTATAGTCTTCTCAGCCTTTTTCTAGGATATTCTACAGCCGTCTAGTAATCCAATTGTTTTCCTATTGATCTTTGCTGGTGTTTTCTAGATATTTCAGGAAAGCCGAGAATATTCCTTATGTATTCAGGGAAGATGTTCGTTAATTATGCTCACACCAACTTAATTGGCAAGTACTCGTAACAACAACTTATACACTTCATCTTTCTTAAATTTATCAATGTGTTAAATATTATCTAAACTAATGAAAACAAAATGAATTTTAATAACGAAAGCCCGGGCGTCACATTGTCAATCAAAGAAGTATAATTAAATGCTGCGGGCAGAGGAGTGGGAGTTCTTGAAAATCCTGAAACTTTTGAAGGCTTGAAGCTCTCATAAAAAAAATAAAAGAGCACTTCAAGAGTATATCTAAAAAATTGCATACAACAAGAACTTACACAATAAGCCAAGCCCACCCAAAAACGCAGAGACTGCCGCTGGTTTACGGGAATTTTAGGGGTTTTTTCTTAAAGATATTTATGAGGCAAAATAATCCCGGAGAAGAACTTCAGGGACCAACTTTATAGATATTTAGGAAGGCCGCATGCAGGTTTTTATCGGCTCCTAACTTGTTGAGACAGTTTGGAAATTAGTCTCATAGCCTCAGGGTGTCTTCACCCCTACCCGTAATCCCAGCCTCCTAGTCTAGCCGAAACCAACTCTAAAAATTCTGGGTGGGTTGATTAAAGAACGAGAACAAGTTTTTATCAAAATTTCACCTAAAAATGGAAAGATATTAATAGAAAAAAAAAATTTTTGTTTGAAGGCATTGAAGCAGCTAATTTATGGGAGAAGGGGCTAAAATAGGAGTAAGGAATAGTAACTTTCCTTTTAGCCCCTACAAATTATTCATGCTGTTGATCAAAGCCTTTAATTGAATACACCAGAATCACTGGAAATACACAAGCTAATAAAACTAATAATAATAACCTACTTAACGATCTACAAGATTTTTATAAGTCCCTTCTATTTAATGTTTGCATGTAAAAACCCTGAATTTGGTTTTTGCCACATCATCCCATGTACACTGTTTAAATAGCACCCCTGTCTTCTTATTTCTCATTTTGTGTATTCACTTGATAATGATATGTGTAGTACCGAAATATATACATAAGTAGTATTTGTTCTTTTTATTTGTAATGTAACGAATTTTCTAGTCAAACTATTTATTTAAACAATTATTTATTTAACACTATTTATAACATTTAAACACTAACTTAGAACTACCATTTATATCACAACAATTCACTTATTTATATTACAATTTATTTATGTCACTTTGTCTATTATCGGTTTCAATTCGCGCACTGATGCTTTCTTTAATTAACTAACTGTGTTTCGGTCCAAAGATGATCACTATATATACACCTTTCGAACTTTCTAGACAGGAACTCGAAGAAATCCTGAGTATTCCCGAATGATGAGTAATAATTAGAAAGTCCTCGATTATTCCAGAATTGAACTTGTTACTTGTCGCCGGAGAATGATTTACATCTTGTAAGTTGATAACACGAAAAGTACCGTGTGCGGTGTAAGCATGTTAGTGATAAGAAGTACATGCCACAAATTGTTATCGCACACACGTACTGTGTCACTGGTCGCTACAGTAACTATCAAATTATCTGTCGCAGAGAACTGATGAAAATGGAGATTTTTTCAAATCCTTTAGGTTTTAGGTAGATGATCAAAACCCTGAAGCATTTGAGGGCTTGAAGCTCTCATAAAAAGAAAAACAAAAAATACTTCAAGAGTAGGTATATTAAAAATATATATATAGTGCGTGGAGTCCCTCCGCGCGGAAGAAGTAAAACTTCGTAATGTGGAAATGAAAATAGGAAGGGGTAGAAATTGATTTTTAGTGAACTCATATTGTTTCTTTAAGACAAACTTTATTAACATTGCTTACAATTCACAATTGATCGCATCTTTTAATTATAATTTCAGCTAATTTCACGACGCTCACACTGTTTACTTCGCTGCAAAGCAAGAATACCACGTGCATGTGCTGATCTACCGACTCACTCTCTTTCTCTCTCCTACTTTCTACCTTTGTGTATCTTTCTTTCTTTCTCTCTCTTGCGTTGGAATATTGGACGCTACTCGTTGCTTACGCTCGCACTGGCCTGTAACAGGTATACTACGCGCATGAGTTTGAGTGCCACGCATTCACTCTCGCTCTCTGCCACGCATTCATCTGCTCGCTCTGTCTCTTTCTATTCCCCCTCCATGGTAGCGTTAAACGTTTAACGCAACCTTGTTGAAAGTCGCATTAGAAATTTCACTTCAAAAATACATACATTAAACTTACAAAATAACCCAAGCCCACCCAAAAACGCTTCCTTACGCCACAGTAGGGACTGCCGCTGGTTTCCGGGCATTTTAGGGGATTTTCTTATAGATATTTATGAGGCAAAATGATCCCAAGGAAGAACTTCCTAGACCAACTTTATAAATATTTATGTGGGATTTTTAGTCCCTTCTATTTAATGTTTGCATGTAAAAACCCTGAATTTGGGTTTTGCCACATCATTCCATGTACACTGTTTAAATAGCACCCCTGTCTTCTTATTTCTCATATACATAATGTTACGAGTACTTGCCAATTAAGTTGGTGTGAGCATAATTAACGAACATCTTTAAGGAATATTCTCGGCTTTCCTGAAACATCTAAAAAACACCAGCAAAGATCAATGGGAAAACAATTGGATTACTAGACGGCTGTAGAATTCCCTAGAAATAGGCTGAAAAGACTATAAAAAGGGGAGACGCTCACACCGAGTTAGTTGACAGTGAACAGCTGATGTTTGGAAGCGAAGCGATCGATAGGCGAACAACAGGCGATAGATAGATAGTGTCTGCATTATAGCGAGTGTTTACACCAGAGGCGAGCGGGAAAAGAGACTTTTTAGTGAAATAAATTGTGTAGACTTCTTTATAACTGTAGTGTAGTCAAATTAACTTTAGTAATGAAATAAATTCGATGTTTTGTTTTGCTAATTGGGTTTTCCGTGACTGAACACGTCACAATAAGTAGTTTTTGTTCTTTTTATTTGTAACAATCAGATTATCTGTCGCAGAGAACTGATGAAAGTGGAGATTTTTTCAAATCTTTTAGGTTTTAGGTAGATGATCAATTCATAGAAAATACTAAAATAACAACTTTATGAAGTTGATCTTTGATCTAAATTTATTATTGTTGTTACCTATGGTTCTACGACATTTTGTCATACAACAGTTCATCACGCAACATATTATCTTGGCGACACCTGATCATACGATATTTCATTAGACGATACTTCATCAGTTTCGATTCATCACATACATCTCATCGCGTCACACCATAACCTAACCTAATCTAACCTTTTGGTGGTGTAGAACACTTTTTGGTGGTGCATAGCATGGAAAACTGTATTATCGAAATATCGTGTGATGAAATGTCCTGTGATGGCGTGTCGAGTCACTGTTAATTATTATATTTCGAATCGTCGCAACTTAAACTTTCCATAATCAAATTTTCAACAGTGCATTTAACACTTTAACAGATTCATAACATTTAAAAGAAATGAACATATTAAAAAAATAAATGATTTTAATATATAAACAATACTTATAATTTTATTTTTTCACTAAAAACAGTTAAGAGATTGGATCAAATCACATACTTTGTTAGGGAAATCAGCCCACAGAGTTGTTTTTTTAACATCATCCGTGAATTGACCATTTATCCTAATTGAATAAATATCCATTTTCATCTTTTTACTGGGACATAATATAATGCCGAGTCAGAGTGCGATGCGTCCACTTTATTAAAGTAATTAATCAGGGCGTCTTCGATTTCCTCCGTTTTTAATTGAATCACACGCCTTCAAAAATTTTCTTTAACTCCGGTAGAAAATGGTGGTAGCTTTAAATGACATAAGATGACTATAAATGTTTGCAACTTTCCCTGCTTGAAGTCGCAACTTCTGACGGAACATTCGTTTTAATTTTTTCTATATCTCTTTTGGCAATGACATTATGGATCAACTTAAACAGAGATTAAACGAAGAGTGTGAGTTAATTTCGCAACAGGAACTCGCTAAGGTAACGAGCCATTAAGAACATTATAAAAACATATTTAAGTGGAAGGAATAAAAGAAAACACAAAAATTAGAGATTTCTGTTTATTTTGGATATTTTAGTGTTTGTTATTTTCAGTTTCGTTTGTTTTGTTAAAAATAAAAAAAACGGTATTTCCTTAAATTTTACTTTTTTATTATGAACACCCTGTCTTAACTTGCCCATCGAAACAAAATAAAACAATATTTTATCCTGTTATTACAAATATTTGTATTTCTTAAAAATTCGCACTTAAATTATAAATACTCTGTATATTATTTGATTTGAAACTTGGTATTAAGGCAGTGGCGGCTCGTGGTCGAATACGAAAGGGGTTCACAAAATGAAGAACATGTAACCATCAAAAAGAATTTCACAGCGAGGCATATGATTTTACCAAAAAAGTAAACCAATTTTTAAAATGGTCATTGTTTAGATAGCCCAGTAACATTTCAGCTTGGTTATTTCTATGATAATCATTTCCTACAGTCTATAATATATTCCAGGCATCTTTTAAATGTTCTGCGTTTTCGTAAAAATTTTTTACTGTTTGAGTGTTATAGTTCCACCTGGTCGGCCGCGGCGGCCGAAAGCAGACTTGAACAGACTGTTGGATACCCGCGCCGCCGCAGCGTACACATGCTTTTCGTTCACTGCACCTAAACGCTGTATGTTGAGTGTATTTTATCTTCCATTTCACGCGTCCGACTGCTCTCTTTTTAACACACAGAGTACCGCTCTCGCGATATGTTCAGGACCCAACTTGAACCGAAAAAGTTAGGTAATTTCGTCAGCGACAAGACAACAATTTAAATATTTTCTATGGGTTACGGGTTGGTGTTTTGTATGTAATTATGAACTATGAGGGTAATGGTAAAAAAGGTAGTACCTATATTATACGATAATTATCAATTATATTATAAATATTAAAAGGATAAAATTATTAGGTGTAGGTAGTTCAATTTTTAAGGGGGTTCACTGAACAAATGCACCTACAGTAAAACTGCCACTGTATTAAGGGTTTTGAAACATGATTAAATCGATTGGACAATTAGTTTTTTCTTTAAAAATGCGTAATATGAATTTTCCATTTTTGGAGCTCTTTAGGTGCAACAGTTTAAAAAAAAAATGAAATCGGATATTCCATTGAAAAATACGGGGTTTTCAAGTACGTATAAAAATGAAACACCGTTTATGTTGAGAAAATGATACACATGAAGTTGGATATCTTTCAGTCTAATGCTGTATTACTACGAGAGCTTCCACTGAAGTGGCAATCCGCTTACTGTTTTCCTGGGAACACGGCATTATTAGATTATACAGCTTGTGCTCAACTTCATAAATACCTGCCAGAATCTGCTATTGTTTCAATTTGTTCCTCAATGCTCTACTTATTATACCGTGAACCAATCCTTTAAGCTTTCATGGTATAATAACTTACTTCCTTTAATATTCGCCTTTGACCCGGTTCTAAAAACAAAACGCTCCTTGTGTCATAAAAATTACCTTATGTACCCTTTACGGTTGTTTTATTCGCAGATATTAAATTATAGTCTAACATTCGTGTGTTAATTACATAACTAGTTTTCTCAAAACGGCGCACCTTAACTGATGTGAATTGCAGTTTAAAATCTAATGACCCCAGTACTGAATAAATTCAGTTTTCAAGGGCTCCATAACGGCTAAAGTGTCAAACCTATTCTCGTTAAGTGGTTCATAACTTAAGCGGCTTTTTTCATTTGTTTTAATTGAAATATCCATCCGCACCTTGTTTCTTGTTTATCCTTTTGTTGAACGAGTGAAAGTTGATGTGAATTTTATGTTCGACATGCCTCTGACTTGCAACTCGTCTATCATCACCCCTCCCTGACCTTATGGCAAGCAACCAGATACCAATTGCATATCCATGTACTTATGTATATTCAGTATATTGTATATACGAGTACAATACAACGTTTCTAATAATCCAATTATTTCTTGGGTGTATTAAAATAAGTGACACATTGTTACATAAATGTATAAAATTACCAACCTCGTGACATTGTAGATGGCTAAATGCAGAGTTAATGTCAATCAATATAGCCAATTAATAATGTAAGTGACAATTAGTGGTCAGTTAAAAGTATTAAATTTTTTTGAAAATAAGACAATGAGGACATTAATATATCCAGTAATGTCCAAACACATATTTTTAACTAAAGTTGTCTTTAAAGTAAGTAAAGAGGATCAGAGGTAGATACAATGAAATAAAAACTTTTAAAGGAAAATAATAATAGGAGAGAAAAAGAAGAAAGTGAAAATCACTTGTGTAAAAAACCCGTTTGGTAAGAAGAAAATGTTCAACTATTTAGAATATATTTAAAATTCTCGTTAAGTGGTTGAATTTTTTTTAATTATTTTCAAAGCTTTTCTTGTTTTCATTTATTCGTTTTGCAGAACGAAGCTTTGAAAATAATAAAAACAATTCAACATATGCTGAACACCTCCATAACGAGAAACATACTTTTAATGAGAATTTCAGTCCTACATACCGCTAACAAAAGCAAGAAATTAAATTTATTAGAAAGCATGGAGACAAATAAATTAAACAAGAAAGGATTGATTCTGAACGATCGATTAGAAATAAACAACTCACCATTACTAAAAATATTTTTTAATTTTTGAATATTTTAATTCTAATTTTAATATAATTTTAACAAATAATGTTTAAAAACCTTTCATTTTATAATTTTTTGACTGCTTAGGGTATATGAGGTATATTTTAGGATAAATCTAAAGTTTTTTAAAAATTATATTAAATAACTAACAAAAATTTTCGTATGTAAACATTTTGTATAATATAAGGCAATTGTCTTTAGTTTTAATTTAAATATTTCTACCACCTGAAGAAGCCTCAGTGTGGCGAAATAATTATTATTGTGGATTATTTTAAAATAAAAAATTTTTGTAACCAAAATTGTGTTTTACTAAGTTTTATTATGGAGTTTACAACAAGTGAAAGCCTCATCTATATTAGTATGGATAGAAGATGGAAAAACTGGAGAAATAAATGAAAATCTAAAAAGGTATGAGGTAGAAACTCGAAATATGTGAAATAATACAAAAAAAAATACACCAAAAATTACAGAAACACCAGATTATTTAAACCAGGACAAAAAGAAAAGAAACGAATGGCCAGATTCAGACTAGACTCCAAAACGAGAGAAAATGAGCATAAGAAGTCTGAGAAGAATATACTATACAAGCTGCGGAAAGAAGATAAAGAAATCCTACAACATAAATTTGAAAGATGCCTGTGGATTTACAAAACTTGAAGGAATGAAATGGTAGAAAAAGGAAGCCTACAAAAAATACAGCAGTGAAACCAACCCAGGTATGTGTGATCGGCAAAACGTACCCTACGTTGTTTAAAGACTACACTGGCTATGAACATATATCGGGAGAAATTGTGTTGTGGTATAAATTAAATAAAAGACACGAAAACTTCAAAAATATCTAACTTTATTAAAACTGTAACGCATAATGTCAGAAAAGTTCCAGTAAGTTTAATAATAAACAAAACAAATAAAAATGTCAGACTCAACCTAGAGCTTTCGTGGGGAAAGGGCATGGTAGAAAAATCCATGTTTTTAGCTCTGCAAATCTAAGATGTGTACCAGAAAATAAGAATAGCAATAACTATTTCGATGTTCAGTGACAATCTTCCTTGTACAAACCTCGTACATACTACCTCACATGCCCTTTCAAACATTATAAATAACTGAAGAATGTTTGGGTTAGTTATCCAGCATTGCCAAAAAGTACCGAGGTCCCATACGGGGCGCAACCTGGCTATTAATTGAAAAAGGACATGACCTGGGCGAAACATAATATTCAAATTCAAAGCCGAAATTTTAGTGAATACTCTCACATTTGGTATCCTGCACGGAAGAAAAATGTTGGTAGATTCAACATGTCAAATAACATTCTATACGCACTTGGTACATCGGCAAAGAACGTATAAGCAAAACAAAAACCACAAAATAATTATTTTACCTACATCCCTGGCAAAACAAAATTTAAATCAAATAAAATACAACAAATCAAAGATGATTCCGCAAATTATTATGGATTTTTCAGGATAAACAAAATTATTTCAGATTATAAATTATTAATCAATATTTTTATAAATGGTTAAAATCATCAATTCCAATGTTAAAAATGTAGGTATGCAAATAGAGCAATCATCCCCCTGTAAACAGCCTTCTACAATAAATAACAAAATAAGAGGATTTTAACCCTTAAAAACTACACTTTCTTTTGTCTTTATACACATCACTTTCATATCGATCTACGCACCACAACGACTCGATATGGATATCGAATCCCTTTGTTTTCATCGAGATTTCAGAACTACCACGACATCGCATTGCTCTATCCACTACTTTGTAGATTTCCAGTTATGGGAACCAAAACAGAGGTCTATTAAGAAGTATTGGGGAGTACTGAAAGAAATAATAAATTGTTAAATTCGAAAGTAGATGACGTTAGACCCTGATTACTACAATATGAAGCATCATAATGATCATAGGAAAAAAAAATAAAAATGATGAAGGAACAGCGTTACACAGGGAAACAGAAAAACAGAACACATCGAAAGCCGAAAAAAAATTAAGTACGAGGGTAAAAAGAAAACCATGCCAAAACTATTACAATTAATTTTTCCTACATATAGGTATCATAATTTGTTAATGACGCTTATTACCTATTATTATTATTATAGTTAATTACTTATGGCCTAGCTTACAAACCACTTAACAAAAATAGGATTGACACTCGGGACCTTACCTTTATTGAGCCCTTAAAAACTGAATTTGTTCACCAATGAGGTTATCAAATTTTCCATCAGACAAAAGAATACTAGTTATGCATTAATTCCGGACTACAATTTAGTATCTCCAAATAAAACAAATGCCAAAAGGGGCATATTGTTTTTATAACCGAGTCAAAGACAAATATTAAAAGGAGATATGTTCTTTTATCGTAAACGCTTCGAGGACTGTTTCATGGTATAATGAGTGATTAAAAAAAATGGCAGATTTTGCCAGATACTCCTGAAGTTGTCTGCAACTAAGAATCTGATACCAGTGCTCCCACGAGAACATTAGGTGAGTCGTCGCACTAGCAGAAGTCTTCGTGGGAACACAGCATTACACTGACAAACATCTAACTTCATTCGTATCAGTCTTCCGTTTCTTCAACATATGTCCGTGAAGATTAGAAACAAACATCTGTATATATAGGTCATAGAATCGAATAATAAATTTAGAACACTGATAATATTTTCTTTTGTCCCTTTAAGGTCAGGTTAGGTTAGATTAGCGTTTTATACAAGTTTGCACGGTTTTAATTGAAATTAATAAAGTTACAAAAACTAATTAAGTGTTTAATATGTTTAAATTTAATTTAATGATGTAAATTCTATTATTGTCCGTACATGTCAAATTAAAGATGACATATGGCTGTTAGTGACACTAAATTCTCGCCAAGTTCTTTGTGTTTACACTCTCTATTAACATTTTAATTTTTTTTTAAGAATAAAAACGTATTAGATTTTCACAAATTATTAATAAATTTAGCAACATGTTTCGCCTTAACTTAGGCTTCTTCAGGCTATTAAGTATTTACTACTAACTATGAAAACTACTTCAGGTCCTTAAATAGCTACTGATAATAGGGGGTGTTATTGGGTTATAACAAATTCAGTAGAGGGGAGTTGCTACATTATACTTGGTCATTTAAAATTATTCCTTGTTTTTTATATCTGTTTATTTCCAAGGTTTCTAATAACGTTAATTTTTGTTCTTAATTATTTATATGTAAAATCGCAAAATTTTCATTAAAACTATGTCCTACAGTTACATGGTTTGCATATGTTGGATCTATTTTGTTTTATACATAACTATTTTTGTGTTCTATTATACGGTTTTTAAATGTTCTACCTGTTTGACCAATGTAGACTTTAGGGCAAGATCCACAAGTTAGCTTATAAACTCCTGACTTATTGTCCTTTTTTTTATTGTATCTTTGTTGTTTTTAATCAATTTTTCTAAAAAGTAATTGGTTTTATAAGCAATATTCAACCCAATGTTTCTTAAATACGAAGAAATTTTATCAGTTAAATTACCTAAATAACTTATGCTATTATATTGTTTGGTTATGCTTTCATTAACCGGATATACTAATTTTAAACCTCTATTTTTTTGTGTTTTTAGTAATAACTGATCTATAGTAGATGGATTATAATCGTTATTTGGTGATTTTTTTTTTAATAGTATTAAGTTCTTTTTCATAATAATTTTTCGACAATAGAACATTTAAAATACAAGCTGCTATTTTATATGGTCTTGGATGAAATGATGTATTATGTATCGTACCATCGGTGAGTGATGGTTTATGGAAAATCGAGAATGTGATCTTGTTGTTAATTTTTATTAAATTTAAATCTAAAAAGTTAATTTGGTTGTTTCTTTCTGCTTCTACTGTAAATTTTATATTAAGGTGTAAATTATTAATTAATAATAACAAAAACAAACATGTTGCTAAATTAATAAATAATTTGTGAAAATCATATACAAGTGTGTTTATTCTTTAATAATGGATTTTCATCAAGTAAAAGTAGAAAATATTCAATATTAATTTTTTTTGCTGAAAATTTGATCACAAGTAGTTATCTTTTTCTTTTAACCTAACCTAACCTCAAGGGACATACTCCTCAGCCTTTTTTCGACTAATATTACATTAAATTTATGAAAAAGATACCTATAACCAAAATAATTGTATATCTGTGTTATTTATTATTTGCAATTTAATTTTATAGAAACCTCTAACTTCGCAATAAAAATAACAAACGTCATACGCGCAACTTATTATTTATTCCTGAAGGTTAGATGCGTTTCAAGTATTATTATTATCACTTCCTTGCAATTGCGGTCAAGGGAATGATACAAACCTGGCATTTTTATTTGTGTACGTACCTGTTTGCAACAAGTTGTTTTGTTCACTTAATAAATAGCGCTTCAGTATGAGATTTGAATTCATGATTAGACCAAGAATTTTTGGAGCAAGTAACATCCTTACATAGTCCTTTTAAAGTAGGCTTTACTAGTAAAACTAGGTCGGTAATAAACAATATACGTATGGTGCCATTTAAATGCAAATTAAATTAAATTATTCAATTGATATGCAAACTAGTTGTACCTAGGTAAATGGTGCAAATAAAAAATGGAATAAGTACAAGAATTACTATAAGTAGCTGTGTATATTGTATATATGATTTATTAAAGGACAAATTTACCTACTCGTAGAATAATTTGAATTGTGATAGGTAATAACTCTGTATTAGGTAATTCAGCAAATAATCCATATTTGCAAATGATAACAAATAGCATCCTTGTCCTAAATTTATTATTTGTTCCCATAATCTCCTTACATTATACAGAAAAATGCATTGAAAATTGATACAGTACATAGAATAAGCCTTTAGTAATTCTTCCAGTGACGTGTATATTTTTGATTTGGTTTGTCCCATCACTTGCTTTATTCTGGAGTTAATATAAGGAGGAACTAAGGGCTGAAATACTCGAAAGGAACCTAATTATTTTAATTTAGCTTAACCGGTGGACAAGTATTTTTGCGAATTTTTTATAGAAAAAATGGATTAAAAATTAAAAACAGAAGGAAATGTATTTAAATTTTTTATTACCTTCTGCGCGGCGATCGCAATACAGTTCTTGTAGTAGTAATAAAAAAAGGAGTAACTACGAGAATTATATCGTTATTAGCATATATAAATTATGTATAAAAGGACAAATTTAGCTAAACTAGAAACTAAGAAAAACAATTTAGGTCATTTACTGTTTCAGCATTTTTCTAAAAAATAATTCGTATAGATGTGAATTTTGTGCTTTCCTTTAAACAACTCTGTACCATCAGCTTGTCTGGTATTTTCAATATGCCTAAGGTATTTACATAAGATGCACAGTTTGATATTTGTATTGTCCATATATAAAAACGAATACCTACTTTGGAAAAAATGTAATTTTTTAATTTTTTTATAGATGTTAAGCGAACTGTAGAAGGAACATGTCGTAAAATCTTACAATGAATCCTGTCAGGCATTTATTTAGCATAAAACATTTTCTGAAGGACGTGTACGGTAGTAAAGAACAGCTAACAAGTTCTTTATAGTAATTCAATAAATTTCAACATTTTTCATTTCTATTTTGGTACATATGCTGACAAACTTTATCCATAGATATACACATAGATAAAGTAAGGTTATACTTGTAGGTATACAGAAATTCTTGTAGATATTGGTATATTTTAGGTGAAGTTGTAGCAGTTTCTTGTGTCAGTAAACACGGCGTTATGCTGAGTTATACGGTTTTAAACGTTGTTTATGATATTAAACGCCGCTAATAAGACAATAAGAGGTAAAGTTGTAGCATATGGTATGGGGAGTGTATCTTAGTACATACGGTGTATGTTATGTACATGGCAGATAAGATTCTAATCGGCAGAAATTATTCGGTATGAAGAACGAAAGTGGGGTCCGAGACATTGTTGCCAACTGAAGTTTCTTTAACTTTAACGCCATAAAAATCAACAAAAAAGGTTATAACTTAAGCATAGGAAGTCAACTAAAAAAACTGATACCACTCGTGGTTTTGATCTTTGGTAAAAAAGCACTCTCTCTTCCATTTTCTTGAAATGCACGTAGTTCATTATTTTCATATTTTTAAAGTTGGTATTACCGTGTGCTAAGCTCAGCTGTTATTTTTTTACCTCTGCTCTGCACGTGGCTGGGCATCATTGCCTCTAATTGCGGTCTGTGTAAAAAACGTATGAATAAATAGAGTTTGTTAAGGAAACAAATTATTAATAAGAAAACTTTGCCGACGGTTGTTTTTTTAAAGTCACCACAAAAGTGAACGACAACGAACGACACAAATGTTGACGGAAAAAAATGCATTCATTAATAGTTACCTAACCCAACCAAATCATAATTTTCAGTAAACCTGTGAAAAGAATGTGTGCTGGGACTTATAGTAGAAGTGACACTTCAACTGACAAGTGGAAAAACGAAAACATCAAGTAAAAATTTTGTTGCGATTCGTTTTTCCACTTGTCCGTTGCGATTCGTTTTTCAACTTGTCCGTAGCGATTCGTTTTCCCACTTGTCCGTTAGCTTTCGGTTTTCCACTTGTCCGTTGCGATTCGTTTTTCCACTTGTCCGTTGCGATTCGTTTTTCTACTTGTCCGTTGCGATTCGTTCTAACTGACTTGTCCGTTGATCGACATTTTCGTTCTTGCCACTTTGTTGCGTTTCACTTTCGTTTTTCCACTTGTCCGTTGCGATTACGTTTTTTTTTACTTGTCCGTTCCGATTCGTTTCCACTTGTCCGTTGGTTCGTTAACTACTTGTCCGTTGCGATTCGTTCTGCCACTTTTTCGTTACCTTCGTTTTTCCACTTGTCCGTTGCGATTCGTTTTTCCACTTGTTCGTTGCCTTCGTTTTTCCACTTGTCCGTTGCGATTCGTTTTACTACTTGTCCGTTGCCTTTCGTTTTCACTTGTCCGTTGCGATTCGTTTTTCACTTGTCCGTTGGTTCGTTTTTCCACTTGTCCGTTGCGATTCGTTTTTCACTTGTCCGTTGCGATTCGTTTTTCACTTGTCCGTTGCGATTCGTTTTTCTACTTTCGTTTTTCCACTTGTCCGTGCGATTCGTTTTCCACTTGTTCGTTGCCTTTCGTTTTTCCACTTGTCCGTTGCGATTCGTTTTTCTACTTGTCCGTTGCGCATTCGTTTTTCCCACTTGTCCGTTGCGAGTCGTTTTTCTACTTGTCCGTTGCCTTTCGTTTGTCTACTTGTCCGTTGCTTTCGGTTTTCCACTTGTCCGTTGCGATTCGTTTTTCCACTTGTCCGTTGCGATTCGTTTTTCCACTTGTCCGTTGCGATTAGTTTAACTACTTGTCCGTTACGATTCGTTCTGCCACTTTTTCGTTACCTTTCGTTTTTCCACTTGTCCGTTGCGATTCGTTTTACCACTTGTTCGTTGCCTTTCGTTTTTCCACTTGTCCGTTGCGATTCGTTTTTCCACTTGTCCGTTGCTTCGTTAAACTACTTGTCCGTTGCGATTCGTTCTGCCACTTTTTCGTTACCTTTCGTTTTTCCACTTGTCCGTTGCGATTCGTTTTCCACTTGTTCGTTGCCTTTCGTTTTTCCACTTGTCCGTTGCGATCGTTTTTCACTTGTCCGTTGCCTTTCGTTTTCACTTGCCTTTCGTTTTTCACTTGTCGTTACGTTTTTCTACTTTCGTTCCTTTCGTTTTCACTTGCCTTTCGTTTTCCACTTGTCGTTGCTTCGTTTTTCCACTTGTCCGTTGCGATTAGTTTTTCTACTTGTCCGTTACGATTCGTTTAACTACTTGTCCGTTGCGACTCGTTCTGCCACTTTTTCGTTACCTTTCGTTTTTCCACTTGTCCGTTGCGATTCGTTTTTCCACTTGTCCGTTGCGATTTGTTTAACTACTTGTCCGCTGCGATTCGTTCTGCCACTTGTCCGTTACGATTCGTTTAACTACTTGTCCGTCACGATTCGTTCTGCCACTTTTTCGTTACCTTTCGTTTTTCCACTTGTCCGTTGCGATTCGTTTTCCCACTTGTCCGTTGCTTTGGGTTTTCTACTTGTCCGTTGCGATTCGTTTTTCCACTTTCCGTTCTTCGTTTTTCCACTTGTCCGTTGCGATTCGTTTACACTTGTCCGTTCATTCGTTTGCTACTTGTCCGTTGCGATAGAATAACTTTACGTTATGTTTTTCACTTTATTTAGCATAAAACATTTTCCCTGAAGGACGTGTACGGTATAAAGAACAGCTAACAATTCTTTATAGTATTCATAATTTCAACATTTTTCATTTCTATTTTGGTACATATGCTGACAAACCTTTTATCCATTGTTCCATAGAAAAGTAAGGTTATACTTGTCGGTATACAAATTCTTGTAGTTTGGTATTTTTCGTGAAGTTTCAGTTTCCCTTGTGTCGTAAACACGTCGTTTTTCTAGTTGCCCGGGTTTTCGTTGTTTATGATACTTAAACGCCGCTATTAAGACAATGGGTAAAGTTGTAGATTGGTTGGGGCAGTTATCTTAGTACATATGGGTTTTTATGTCCATGGCGATTATTTTTCTAATGTCCGTTATTCGGTATAAGAACGAAAGTGTCCGATGCATTTTTTCCCCAAACTGATTTCTTTACCTTTCGCCATAAATCCGGTTATAACTTTAGCATTGTACTTTCAACTTAACTTTTTCCACTTGTCCGTTTTGATCTTTGTAAAACACTTGTCCTTCCATTTTCTTGAATGCACGTAGTTCATTTTTTCTATTTTTAAAGTTGGTATTACGTTTGCAAACTCAGCCTGTTATTTTTTTCAACTTCTCCGTTGCGGGCATCGTTCTCACTTGCCGGTTGTGAAAAACGTATGTAATCAGTTTGTTGGCAATTCGTTATAAAAAATTTTGCCGCGGTTGTTTTTTTTAAGTCACCATTCGTTTTTCCACTTGTCCGTTGCGATTCGTTTACAACTTGTCCGTTGCGAAAATTTCGTTTTTCCCCACTTGTCGTTGCTTTCGTTTTCCACTTGTCGTGTGCTGGGATTCGTTTTTCAACTTGTCCGTTGCAAAACATTCGAGTCTAATTTTCGTTGCATTCGTTTTTCCACTTGTCCGTTGCGATTCGTTTTTCACTTGTCCGTTAGCGTTTCGTTTTCCCCACTTGTTCGTTGCCTTTCGTTTTTCCACTTGTCCGTTGCGATTCGTTTTTCACTTGTCCGTTGCGATTCGTTTTCACTTGTCCGTTGCGTTCGTTTTTCCACTTGTCCGTTGCGATTCGTTTTTCTACTTGTCCGTTGCTTTCGTTCGCTACTTTGTTCGTTGCCTTTCGTTTTTCCACTTGTCCGTTGCGATTCGTTTTTCCACTTGTCCGTTGCCTTTCGTTTTCTACTTGTCCGTTACGATTCGTTTTTCCACTTGTCCGTTGCGATTCGTTTTTCCACTTGTCCGTTGCGATTCGTTTTCCACTTGTTCGTTGCCTTTCGTTTTTCCACTTGTCCGTTGCGATTCGTTTTTCCACTTGTCCGTTGCGATTCGTTTTCTACTTGTCCGTTGCGATTCGTTTGCCACTTTTTTCGTTGCCTTTCGTTTTTCCACTTGTCCGTTGCGATTCGTTTTTCCACTTGTTCGTTGCCTTTCGTTTTTCACTTGTTCGTTGCCTTTCGTTTTTCCACTTGTCGTTGGAGTCGTTTTTCTACTTGTCCGTTGCGATTCGTTTTACACTTGTTCGTTGCCTTTCGTTTTTCCACTTGTCCGTTGCGATTCGTTTTTCTACTTGTCCGTTGCCTTTCGTTTTTCCACTTTTCGTTCGATTCGTTTTTCCACTTGTCCGTTGCGATTCGTTTTTCACTTGTCCGTTGCGATTCGTTTTCTACTTGTCCGTTGCGATTCGTTTTCCACTTGTTCGTTGCGTTTTCGTTTTTCCACTTGTCCGTTGCGATTCGTTCTGCCACTTTTTCGTTGCCTTTCGTTTTTCCACTTGTCCGTTGCGATTCGTTTTTCAACTTGTCCGTTGCGATTCGTTTTTCCACTTGTCCGTTGCGATTCGTTTTTCCACTTGTCCGTTGCTGTTTTTCACTTGTCCGTTGGATTCGTTTCCACTTTTTCGTTCCTTTCGTTTTTCCACTTGTCCGTTGCGATTCGTTTTCCACTTGTCCGTTGCTTCGTCATTGTCGTTTTTTCACTTGTCCGTTGCGATTCGTTTACTACTTGTCCGTTGCGATTCGTTTTCCACTTTCCGTTGCCTTTCGTTTTTCCACTTGTCCGTTGCGATTCGTTTTTCCACTTGTTCGTTGCACTTTCGTTTTTCCACTTGTTCGTTGCCTTTCGTTTTTCCACTTGTCCGTTGCGAGTCGTTTTTCTACTTGTCCGTTGCCTTTCGTTTGTCTACTTGTCGTTGCCTTTCGTTTTCCACTTGTCCAGTTGCGATTCGTTTTTCCACTTGTCCGTTGCGATTCGTTTTATCCACTTGTTCGTTGCCTTTCGTTTTTCCACTTGTCCGTTGCGATTCGTTTTTCTACTTGTCCGTTGCCTTTCGTTCTGTCTCACTTGTTCGTTGCCTTTCGTTTTTCCACTTGTCCGTTGCGATTCGTTTTTCCACTTGTCGTTGCGATTCGTTTGTCCACTTGTTCGTTGCCTTTCGTTTTTCCACTTGTCCGTTGCGATTCGTTTTTCCACTTGTCCGTTGCCTTTCGTTTTCACTTTCGTCTCTTTTTCAGCCTTTCGTTCTTTCCACTTGTCCGTTGCGATTCGTTTTTCCACTTGTCCGTTGCGTTCGTTTTACACTTGTCCGTTGCATTCGTTTTTCCACTTGTCCGTTGCGATCGTTTTTCCACTTGTCCGTTGCGATTCGTTTTCACTTGTCCGTTGCATTCGTTTTTCACTTGTCCTTGCGATTCGTTTTTCCACTTGTCCGTTGCGATTCGTTTGTCTACTTTGTTCGTTCTTTGCCACTTGTCCGTTGCGATCGTTCTCCACTTTTTCGTTCCTTTCGTTTTTACTTTCCGTTCGATTCGTTTTTCCACTTGTCCGTTGCGATTCGTTTACACTTGTCCGTGCATTCGTTCTCCACTTGTCCGTTGCTTTCGTTTTCCACTTGTCCGTTGCGATTCGTTTTACTACTTGTCCGTTGCGATTCGTTTTCCACTTGTCGTTGCGATTCGTTTTTCTACTTGTCCGTTGCGATTCGTTTGTCCACTTGTTCGTTGCCTTTCGTTTTTCCACTTGTCCGTTGCGAGTCGTTTTTCTACTTGTTCCGTTGCCGTTTTCGTTTTTCCACTTGTGCGTTGCGAGTCGTTTTTCTACTTGTCCGTTGCCTTTCGTTTGTCTTCTCGTCCGTTGCGATTCGTTTTTTCCACTTGTCCGTTGCGATTCGTTTAACTACTTGTCCGCTGCGATTCGTTCTGCCACTTTTTCGTTACCTTTCGTTTTTCTACTTGTCCGTTGCGATTCGTTTTACCACTTGTTCGTTGCCTTTCGTTTTTCTTGTCCGTTGCGTCGTTTTTCACTTGTCCGTTGCGAGTCGTTTTTTCTACTTGTTAGTTGCCTTTCGTTTGTCTATTTGTTCGTTGCCTTTCGTTTTTCCACTTGTGCGTTGCGAGTCGTTTTTCTACTTGTCCGTTGCCTTTCGTTTGTCTTCTCGTCCGTTGCGATTCGTTTTTCCACTTGTCCGTTGCGATTCGTTTAACTACTTGTCCGCTGCGATTCGTTCTGCCACTTTTTCGTTACCTTTCGTTTTTCTCACTTGTCCGTTGCGATTCGTTTTACCACTTGTTCGTTGCCTTTCGTTTTTCCACTTGTCCGTTGCGAGTCGTTTTTCTACTTGTTCGTTGCCTTTCGTTTGTCTACTTGTCCGTTGCGATCGTTTTTCACTTGTCCGTTGCCTTTTTTGCTACTTGTCCGTTGCCTTTCATTTGTCTTCTCGTCCGTTGCGATTCGTTTTTCCACTTGTCCGTTGCGATTCGTTTAACTACTTGTCCGCTGCGATTCGTTCTGCCACTTTTTCGTTACCTTTCGTTTTTCCACTTGTCCGTTGCGATTCGTTTTCCCTACTTGTTCGTTGCCTTTCGTTTTCCACTTGTCCGTTGCGAATCGTTTTTCACTTGTGTTGCCTTTGCGATTCTGTCTATTTCCACTTGCCGTTGCGATTCGTTTTTCTACTTGTCCGTTGCGATTCGTTTTTCCACTTGTCCGTTGCCTTTCGTTTTTCCACTTGTCCGTTGCGATTCGTTTTTCCACTTGTCCGTTGCGATTCGTTTTCCCTACTTGTCCGTTGCGATTCGTTCTGCCACTTTTTCGTTACCTTTCGTTTTTCCACTTGTCCGTTGCGATTCCCGTTTTTTTACCACTTGTTCGTTGCCTTTCGTTTTTCCACTTGTCCGTTGCGAGTCGTTTTTCTACTTGTCCGTTGCCTTTCGTTTGTCTACTTTGTTCGTTGCCTTTCGTTTTTCCACTTGTCCGTTGCGATTCGTTTTTCACTTGTCCGTTGCGATTCGTTTCCTGCCTACTTTTTCCTTGTCCGTTGCATTTCTATTTTCCACTTGTCCGTTGCGATTCGTTTAACTACTTGTCCGCTGCGATTCGTTCTGCCACTTTTTCGTTACCTTTCGTTTTTCACTTGTCCGTTGCGATTCGTTTTACCACTTGTTCGTTGCCTTTCGTTTTTCCACTTGTCCGTTGCGAGTCGTTTTTCTACTTGTTCGTTGCCTTTCGTTTGTCTACTTGTCCGTTGCAAAGTCGTTTTTCTATTTGTCCTTTGCTTTCGTTTTTCCACTTGTCCGTTGCGATTCGTTTTTCCACTTGTCCGTTGCGATTCGTTTAACTACTTGTCCGCTGCGATTCGTTCTGCCACTTTTTCGTTACCTTTCGTTTTTCCACTTGTCCGTTCCCGATTTCGTTTTTTTTTTACTTGTCCGTTCCCTTTTTTTCCGTTTGTTTTTTACTTGTCCGTTGCGAATCGTTTTTCAATTTGTCCTTTGCGATTCGTTTTTCCACTTGTCCGTTGCGATTCGTTTTTCCACTTGTCCGTTGCGATTCGTTTAACTACTTCTCCGCTGCGATTCGTTCTGCCACTTTTTCGTTACCTTTCGTTTTTCCACTTGTCCGTTGCGATTCGTTTTACCACTTGTTCGTTGCCTTTCATTTTTCCACTTGTCCGTTGCGATTAGTTCTGCCACTTTTTCGTTACCTTTCGTTTTTCCACTTGTCCGTTGCGATTTGTTGTTCCACTTGTCAGTTGCGATTCGTTTTACCACTTGTTCGTTGCCTTTCGTTTTTCCACTTGTCCGTTGCGAGTCGTTTTTCTACTTATCCGTTGCCTTTCGTTTGTCTACTTGTCCGTTGCGATTCGTTTTTCAACTTGTCCGTTGCGATTCGTTTTTTCACTTGTCCGTTGCGATTCGTTCCGCCACTTTTTCGTTGCCTTTCATTTCATATTGAGGGGGTTGAAAAAAAAATGTAATCCGCCAATTTGTGAAGGCGGCCATCATGGATTTACAATGATACTGAATATACATACATAACTGTATTTTTATCAGAATTAAAAGTGTGTAGTAAATTTCAGATCAATCGGTCAACAGGAAGGAGGTAAAATTTTAAGGATTAAATATTAAATACCACCATAGTAGACGCTTTGTTAAACAAAATGACCCCAAAAAAATAATAAGTTCAATTTACCCCATCATAAAAGACAACAGAAAATATAAAACTAACCGAGTAATACAGTTTCCACATTACTAAATAAAAATAATTACACTGTTACATACATAACCAATAACAATTTAAGTAAGTACATTAAAAATAATAAGGAAAAAAAGGACAAATTACAAAAAACAGAAGTATATAAATTAATTGAATATCTTGTAACATGTTTTATATTGGAAAACTAGTAGAAATTTTGGCATAAGAATTAAACAACATGTAACATGTAACATGTTTTATATTGGAAAACTAGTAGAAATTTTGGCATAAGAATTAAACAACGTAAAAGATCATTCTTGAATAATAAAACGGACTCAAATTATGCTAACCATTTAATAACAAATAGTCGCGATTTTTATTAAGAATTTAACTGTAAGTATAAATTGTTGGCTTTAGAAATTTTAGAAATTCACAAATTAAAAAATAGCAGTCTATTACTTAAAGAACAAACTGAATTAAGCCAAGCTCCTTTACTGAATATGTTCCCTGCTTCCCCTCCCTTAACAAAATAGTACATAAGGAAATATGTTATCACTTTAATTAAATCTGTTGAAAATTTTAAACTTGTGTTTTTATTCATCAAAATGATTAAATTTGGTGATCCAACAACAAACAGGGCAGCTAAATAAAACCTTTTAAAAATGTCAGTTTCTTTGCTAAGTTCTTTAGCAATGATACCAAATTCAAATTGCTTAAAACATCAGTGAGACAATAGGGTAGTTGACTGATATTGATTATTATATATTTACTAGCTGTTGCCCGCGACTTCGTCCGCGTCAATTTCTGTTAATATGATCGCGATTAAGAAGTTTTTAAAAGAATATATTTTTAAAAAAATTTGTCTAAAAAATTAAAAAAAAATTTAGGGGTGGACCACATTTAGGGGGATGAAAAATAGATGTTGTCCGATTGGCAGACCTAACCGACATGCACACAAAATTTCACAAAAATCGGTAGAGCCATTTCGGAGGAGTTTAATTACAAACACCGTGACACGAGAATTTTATATATTAGATTTAGATAATATGTTAATATACGTAATACGATAACAGAATTCGGAATCAAATTTCATATTGGTAAAAAAATTAAAAAGTTATCACATTAAAGTTTTTTCTATCTCTTTCTTGCAAAACGATGTTTTGCGTGTAACTTATACGGCGGTACAAGACTGTGACGTCACAATTCAGTATTTCCCTCTCTGTCTAATTGGGATTTCTAAACGTTCCTATCATTTTTATTTTTTTATATATTAAAATACTATTTGTATGAGGCTATTTGTAGGATAAAAAAGCTTCAATTTATATAATCAAAAAAAAAATAGTCATCTACCCAAATAGTTATATTATCAACTATAATTATGATAAATTATAGGCTGTTAAAACACTAATTATTATTTGAATAGTTTTTCACAAATGTATTTTTTCCTTCAATAAATCTAACCATATACAGAAATGACTCCACGTAACAAAACCTTTAAACATATAAACGATCCCAGGTCTCAGCGTTATTAGATGTTAACACATCGAAATTATTAAACGTATGGAATGTTTAGCCTTGTAGTGTATATTTACACTTAATTATAATTTCAGATTTTGCTTTGAATTTGTATCAAAATTGAAGGTTCTTGTAAGCATTTTGGACTTTTGAACAGCAAAAATTATTATTTTCTTACTTTGAAATTACAATACCTGGGTTGAGACAACCATGATTTATTGTTCAATAATGTTCAAATGTAGGTGAAATTTTGTACATTTTGGTATAAATCGGCAACGTCGCAAGGGAATTTTGCCCGGGGCGTTTTTTTGAGTAGGTAAGGTTTAAATGCAACAAACTTCAGTAAAAAAAATATATTTAAACATACCACCGAGCGCAAATCCCAGCGCCATTAAATGCAACGCATCCACATTTTTATGAAGAAATACCCTTCGTTGCAGTGTTTATTTACACTTAATTTTAACGTGGATATGCTTGCACTGTTCCCTGAATTTGTGCCAAAAAAAGTGCTATCCTCAGTAGAAGAAATCTATTTCCATTTTGGACTACGAAACTGCAAAAATTATCTTGTTTCCTTATTTTGTAATTTCAATACCCGGACGGAGAAAACAATAATTAAAATATTGCTCGAATTCCAGCAAACATGACTAAAAAATCTGTCAATTATATGGACGACCAGACGCTCAAGGAGATTTTACTAGAAATGTCTAGTCAATCTACGTTCGGTGTTGAGACTGAATTCTAGTAAAATTGACTTGATTAGAAAACATTTTTTACACTTCTTATGACTAATTTTACTAAACTATTCTCATTCTAGTATTTTTTTTCTTTACGACACGATAAAGAAAAAAAGTCTAGACTTATTTAGCTTGATTATTCTAATACTAATTATTATAAAGAATGAAAAATTGTTTTATACCACCAAGTACATTTTATGAGAATTCTAGTATTATTTACTAGAAAAATTTTGCTTGACTCATCAAGTAATAAAACTCCATTCGGGTTGAGAGAACCAAGTTGAATTACTCAAAAATATATTTGGTAATGTTTTAGTTTAAATTGGCAACGTTGCGAAACGTATTATCCCTCACAAGGTGATATTGCCGAAGGCGTTTTTCTAAAGCCCTATAAATAGCCTACGCACTGTAAGGTTTAAATGCGTTTGCCACGTACATAACGCATTTAAAAGTTATGTGTATGCATGTAATAAATAACGGCGTGTTTGGCCGCGGCGCGCCGCATCGCATCGCCCATCGGACGCGCCACATAGAAGGCTTGGCATTCAATCAGATCTCATTAAATGGGACGCATTTTTTACGTTCACAAAACAGCTCCGAGGGTCAATGAAGGTGGTGGCTGAATGTTAAGAAAGACCGACGCAGTTATTACGCTAAATATATGTATACCATCAATATAACAGGTTTCTCGAATCCATTTCAACTCAACATTCACCATACATTATTAACTACATTATATACGTACTAAAACTTACTCTTCTACCTTACTTAATAAGTATATCATTTCTCCTCTGTTTATCTGTTTCTCACCTCAATTAAATGAGAGCAAACTTAATAGCAACCGATCTTTTAGCGAATGTAAAAAAAACTCGCAAAGTGGAATGAATGTCTCACCCACAAATATGTAATCCTCTAAATTAAAGTAGTATTAAAATAAAAAATTAAAAACATTTTCATTTAACATTTAACAAAACGCAAAATTAAAAATATTCTAAACAGAGTAATAAATAAACTATGGGATGAAATTTTAAATCAAGGCAACTAATACTATCCAAGAGGTACCTATACAATTGGTTTTTTATTATTAAAGTTTGATATTTCTTAAAGTTAGGTTGAGGAACTATAAAATCTAATTCTCTCTAGTTATACCAAGGGTCGCCAAACTTTTATGATCATCGACCCCTATATAATTTTTCGAAATCTCCATCGCCCCTCAAAAAAGGAATTTTCTGTTAATTAAAATAAAACTTTATTAGATAATGTGTTGTACATTTATTTTATGATTTTAAACATTTATTAAATTAATAGTACATTGTGTAACAATAGTTTTATGAAAAATATATTAACAATGAAATTTAAATAACTTAATATTTATTAAATAATAAGTCATTACAAATAAGTAGAAATAATAAGGAAAGTAACTACAGATTTATTGCCTCTTAATCAATGAGATGGGCGTGCCTGGTGTTCTTTTTGCAAGGTTCGCTATATTGGGTTCAAAATCAGTCAATTTTAATCTTAAATCCCCTCGAAACCCCACATTTAATTTATTTCTGTACTTAGTTAAGATTGAATTTACGTGACTGAAACCGGCTTCAACTATATAGGAACTTGGAAGTGCTAGCATAAATGGCTGAGCCATTTCGTAAAGTTTTACATATTTTTGCATTATATTTATACATATTCAATAAGATATGTGTGATTTGCGTATTAAGAACTATTTTTTCTTCGACCCCCAATCGACCCTTCCGATTCGGGTCGACCCCCGCTTTTGTTAAATATACCCCTGGGGGTCTATATAGACCACTTTGGCGACCTCTGAGTTATACTATTATTAAAACAAAAAAGAATTTCCACATCCACAGACCAAATAACTTAAGTCCCCAAACAACAAGTAGATATAAATAAAATCAATATAATGTATAAAATTGCAGGGATTTTTTGATGAATCCTCACTTTTGTCCGTGACCACTTTAACAAAACTATTACTTATTGGTTTGAAATTGATAATAGTTAGTTATAAAAAATGAATTTAAGAAAATTTAGAAAAACAAAATATGCTCGAGCGTCACTTTGTCAAAACAAAGAAAAAGTTATAATGCTCCGGGTAGAGCAGTGGTGGTTCCTGAAGGACCCTGATGCAGTGAGAGCTCGAAGCTCTCATAAAAAAACACACAAAAAAACTTGAAGAGTATATTAATAAAATTACAGAAAAAAAAACAATTAAAAACAATACCAGCCCACAAAAGAATTACCATGCGCCAGTGATGGGACGCTAGCTGGTGTTAGGGTCACGTTGGGGACTTCTCACTAAGGTCAGGAGACCAGCCAATCTATTTGCTACTATAGTGAACAAGTTTTGCAAAGTTGATAAAAGCCGTCTGCAGGATTTTTTCGGCCCATATGAGATTGATCAGGTGGGCTGGGGATCCCTTAGCCTGGATAGTTACCACCAGATGTTATCTTCACCCCGACCCGTAGTCCCAGTCTCGCAGTCCTTCAGGATCCTACTATACGATGGGAGGGCTGGCAAAATGACAAGGAATGAAAATTCTTCAAATGCTAAAAACAAATTTAGATTAAAAAAATTAAAATTTATAGGGCATTGAAGATGCTTAATAAAAAAAATAGGAAAAACAAAGGAAGGATTAGGGACGTCCGTCGTCAAACTCAAATTTCACACGAACAACGTACACCCAGATACCATAAAAAATTGAAATTATTAACAAATATATTAAAAACAGGAGAGGAAAATGAAAAATATGACTAAATTATAAGGTTTGCCACAAGGGGCTAAAAGATTGCCAAGAAATCTTGTGAAATCTAAAAATGCCTCGTGGCAACAAAAACATTTTGATCCAAAAAAAATTATTAAAATTAATTAAGTATAAAAAAAGTTGACTGAATAGCAAAAATGAAATTTAAAGGAAAAATTAATCTTAATGAATTTACATAGTTTATTTAAAATGAAAGGGTAACTGGTTTACAAAAACTTTCACACAACCTGAGGCACATAACACCAACAGAAAAACACACACACACGTCCCGTCGGTGCCGAGGATCGAGGAAATAAGACCTCGAGCATCGACCGGAAAAATTTAACGATCCTTCCATTGATCGCGTAGTCCTGCGCAAAAGTTGTTAGCCTTGGTGATAAGACGGAATGTCGATCAACATTCAGAAGAAATGAATAAAACTGAACTAAGACAAACACAAACTGAATAGAAATAAGTAAAGCTTTAGTAACGGGATTTTACATAGAAAAAAAAAACGTTACACCACTTACTTTCACCCGCTCGCGGTAGTGATGGTACTTAGGTAACCCTTACCTTCTTCTCGCTAATAAGTGAGTTTGGTCTTGGTTGGTTGGAATAGGGTGGGCATGGATAACAAAACTGTGGATTAAGATAAATCTATCTTTGTCTAAAACAATATTTTTCCTATAAAGATGTCGAAAGTGCTCTAAACGGCCATATAATGAATCAAAAAGTGATGGCGATGTATTATAATTTTCTCAGATGTATCAAAAGTTGCTGGAATTTTACGAGAATGTTCCAGTGTTCAAAAATAAAATCAAAATGACACATCGAGTAAAAAAGTGTCTTATTCCAGAATTATTTGAAATGTTCAAAAATATTCATAAATGTTTCATAACGTTACAGAGTGATATAAAACTTTTAAGTTTGATCTGGAATATTCTCCATTATTCTAGAATGATTTGAAATTATCAAGAACGTTCCAGAATGGTCCAGAGTATTCAAAAACGTTAGAAAATATTTTGAATTAGGTACTACAAGATGATCTGTATTTTTTTGCGAACATTATAGGATGTTCAAGAATATTCAACATTTTCCGGAAATGATCTAAAATCTATCCTAAAACTTTTAAAAATATTTTAAAACGCTCCAAAATATTAGAAAAGAACGTTTCTGAATTCTATCGAATGTCATTTATCGAATTTTTCAGTTAATAAAATTTAATTTTTAACTACTTAAAATTTTTCTAGAAACTAGAATTTTTTAGGAAACTTCGAAATTCCCGGCAGTGCTGTAAATGCAATTTGTAAATATTATAAATAAACAGAAACAGTGAAAAGATAAAGGAATAAATACTTACTTACATGAAATTTTCTAAAAAATGCAAGGTACAATGAGACAGAACAAGATACAAAATTACATGACATAATATAGTTAATAAAAAATATAAAAACTGAATTGTAGATTATGTATATATATCCTACGTATTACATAATTAAATTAGTTCAGTCAGAGACTCAATATTTAGTTAGTTGAATTTTTAACATTAAGTAAAATTATAAATAAAAATAAAGACAACAAAATCGATATCAGGAGCTTATAGGCTGGACTGCGGAGATTGCGGAAGCCCTACATAGGACATGCGGGAAAATTATTTCAAGAAAGGATAAATGAACATCAAAAAACATGTACATTGAAAAAGTCGTATTCCACAATTGCAGAACATCAACCGAAAATCATATTTTTGGCAAAAATTTTGAAATTTTAAATTGCAATGATAAGGAATTAAATTAAGGATTAGAAATCAATAATCATAATCGAATTAATATAATTTTATACGATTAACTAGAAGAAATCAATACCTCCATCTGAAATTTAAATTTATAAACATTAAAATTGTCTCCCCGCCACAAATATACGTATAGCTACTTGAAATGTGATACTGGATGATTAGAAAAACCGTCATAAATACTTTTCACTAAGAAATAAAAAATGTAGGTAGTAATAGTACCCTTTCAGAAAAAAAAAACATTCATTTAAAAGTGGGGGTAGTTTTTCTTTAATCATATCATAGTAAATTGGACAAGCTTTAAAATTAGTAACTACATCCCCTGAAAGGTTTACATATCAAATTTTATTCAAATCGTACTAACCATCATAGTCATTTCAAAAACTTTTACATTCAAAAAATTTTTATTAGAAATTATCGATGTAAGAAACATTTTTTTCTCAAAAAATATAGCAAATATGATTTTTTTTATAAGGGACATAAATTAAGATAAGATAGGTATATTATTTTCTAAAAAAAATTGTTAAGTAGGTACCCATTTAATCTATTATATTTGATTGAGTCTACTGATACTTGATTGAAATTCATGTTCACTACTTTAAATAAAACGCTTATATTAAATTTCAATTGTTGTTTATTGCACTTGACAATTGTTTCGCCAAACTTTGGCTTCTTCGGAAGTAACAAATAACTTCCGAAGAAGCCAAAGTTTGGCGAAACAATTGTCAAGTGCAATAAACAACAATTGAAACCCATTTAATCCTCCAAAAAGTCGTAAATAATTGTATCTGAAGATAGGAGTGGTTCTTAGCCTTGTCGTCCTTTACAAAGATTAATATGCACATCAGAAGGCGGTATTCTCATAAAATTTCCATGTATCAAAAATACTACGCGTTTTTTGAGTAATTGAGAAAAAATTTTTTTTTTTTATTGCTTTTAGTGTCCTCTCAAAGGCAAACGAAGCCATTTGGTATAAAAATAAATGCGGTTAAATCAACTTATTTTGATCCTAGGAATCTATACTTGTTCTACCTTTAACGAATTTTGGAACACCCTGTATAATAAAGACTGAGAAGTTTTCTTTCAAACACCAATATTTTCTTTATCTAAAAATTTTTACTAAGACATTGATAATTTTGGAAAACGAATTTGAAGAGTGATTTTTTAACAAATCACCCTTGAATTAAAAAGTTAATTTAAAAAAGTTCGTCTTGGTGGCGTTACATTAAAACCGCAGAACTCTTTTGTAAATGTCTTTAAATAGTACTCAGCTTTGTAGGTAAGTACTTGTTTTCTTTTCTATTCTAAGAAAAAAAGCTCCTTATTGTCAGGCAAAACAGGACAATATTCGATTATTAGAAAGGAGACACTGTCGTGAATTGCTGTCGACATAAATTTTTCTAATTGATCAATGACAGATTCGCAAATATAGTTAGCGACTTAAATACCGTTAAGTAAGATGATCGTGCAAATCTTTCGAATAAATAAACCAAAGAAATTAAACAGGAGATGGTACAGGTGTTGAAGAGAACTAGTTTCTATTTCATATGCAAATATTGCACCTGAGTGGAAAGTCGAAGAAGAAACAGTTCAGACAAGTTATTACAAGTTCCACGAACCTTTCTTCTATTTATATACGTGATGGCAAATCTTTATTGTTAATTTTTTCTCGGAATCTCATAAAATATATGTGCATTATCGTTTTCCTAGAACTTATAGAAATTCCGTTGTTGGCATGGAGGAAATTCACATTATTTAAAATATTCTGATTCTGAATAGGTACTTACGTTAAAAGTAATATTTTTTTATAATTAAATATAAATATAAAACGAAAGAACTTTATCGTAAAGTAATCCTAGCTGACCCAGCTAACTCGACCTACATATGTACCGAAAACCAATGTTAATTTTACACACCACTCTCTCTATACTCTTGGTAACTCACATTGTGTTTTACATACAAGTACCGTTAGGTGCACGTGAATAATATAATGTTACGAAAGGTAAGGACAACACGAAGGGCGTAAATCAAGTTAGTTTAGGTTAAGTTGGATCTTGTAAAGTTATGTTCTAATGCTTTGCTACTGTCATTTTTGTTCACAGAAATGTTGATCTAATGATAAACAACGACGATTGATGTAGGTAAGGTTGGGTTAGGTTATGTGAAGTTATGAATTTTGAATATGATTCCGTTCATTTCTGTGTTCACATGAATGTGGATGTAACTGCATCGCCCTGCTTTAAGATACAGGTACTTAAGGTTAGACTAGGTTGAGTTAGATTATGTTAGGTTTTTACTTGTGCCCCTCAAGTACCACGAGAAACACATATAATTCAGGTAGGTTAAATTAAGTTAGATAAGATTAAATCACATTAGGTCAGATCAGGTCAGGTCAGGTTAGGTTAGGTTATGAATTTTGAATATGGTCCCGCATATCTTTATGTTCACAACAATAAAAGTGTGATAGTTTCGCCCCTTTTCCATAATAAACACGGACTATCAGGTAGGTGAGGTTGAATTAGGTTGGGTTAGGTAAGATTAGCTTGGGTTATGATGGTAAAGTCTTGTCCGTTTCATTCACATACAGGATTTGACTTACTCGGTAGATATTATAAGTCATCTTAATCAACTTAATCTTAAGCTGCAAGGCAAAAATGATGTTGCTACAACTCAATTTATTAATACCTATTAACTCTTTCAAAAAAAATTAGATACTTTGGCGAAAACCAATAGAAAAAGAAAACTTGTCTTACTTTGAAATCTATTGCTTAAATAAGATATTAAAATTATATTCAAAAAATTGCATAAGCTTCAGATATTCATCCAAATATTGAGGACTTTACAACAAACTATGTCAAAAATCTTTTAAAAAATAATATTAAACTGTGATTTAGTTTATTACAACTTTTATTTTAGTTTATTTTTTTAATATAAAACATTTGTAGTTTCAGTGTTAAAAAAATTAAATGTGTGTAATAATATACAATAAAATATTTTTAGTTGATTTGTAAAGGAAAACACATACATATTTGATTTTGACTAAAGATAAAGGTGATAAAGATTACCAATCAGGTATTTATAAATTAAATTGTGGTTCTTGCGATAAAATTTATATAGAGAAAACAAAAAGAAATTTCAAAAAAGAAATAAACGAACATTATAGGTAATTTAAACTTAAAAAACCAGATTCCAACTATGCAAAGTACCTAATTTTATAAAATCATCATTTCAATACAAAATATGTTAGTTTACATACAGAAACAAACAATAATAAGTTATCATTATTGGAAACAATAGAAATAAATAAATTCATAAAAACAGATTTACTGTTAAACGATCAATTAGATTTCAATAATTCCCCATTACTCAATTTGTTCCCCCTCCCCTCTCAAAGTCCTAACCCAAAATAGCATAAATTAGATCAGTTTTCGTTAGCAGTTTAAATAAGTAATTATCTACTTCTGATATATGTTCTATAGTGTAGCGAAACAATTATTAAGTTACAATAAATTAGTTAAAATTAAATATGTGTTTTCCTTTACAAGTGACTATTAATTTTCATCAAGTAAACCAAGACATGATTAATTATATTTTTAGTTGAGTTAAAAACAAAACATATTGAGTTTAATAAATGCACAATACAATCGTACTTTTTTTAACAGTAAAAACATGCAGCCACTGACTTATAATAGTCACAGTGATGCAACTGGAAGTTTTTTTATAGTTCCACAAAAACCAGCGACGATTCTAAGAGGTCATTTTGAAATATAGAATTAATTTAGATTATGTTAGGTCAATAGTCCGGTCAAATTAGACCAAAAAAATAAGAGTAAAGCTACATAAATTCCCACCAAGCTGAAAATCAGTGAGATTGTTTAAAATATGATTAAAAATAATATTTGAAAGTTCCCCATCTTTCCCCTGTATGGAAAAAAAATATTCAAGGTTAAAGGTCAAAAAAATGAGTTTTTCGCGATTTTAAGCAAAACGGTAACTTTTATCATAAAATTACCCCAGACAAAAATTGTAGATCATACAATTATCTATAAAATATGTATTTTAAAATACCCCAAAATAAGCTATGTGACACATAAATCCCCAAGAACTAGAAAATATTTAGTACAAATAGAAAAAGATTGTAGAGGAAAATTTTTCCCCAGAAGAATTCCCCTGAAAAATATATCCCCAAAAAATACCCGAAAGGAAAAAAAATCCCCTATTTTTTGGGGACAATCCCGTAATCTGACAACCCTGAGACTAACAGTATTTCATTTATTCGGCACACTGACATAAAGCAAGTATAAGACCCTAGCCACGCATACAATTTAACAGGAGACAGATGTTGTCTCGAGGTTACAGTGGCGTATAAAATAAGGGACTGGGTTCCATTTTACCTGATATCTCAGAAACGGTGGCACTTAGGAAAAAAATATTCCTACATATTTTATAGATAATTTTATGATCTACAATTTTTGTCTGGGGTAACTTTATGATAAAACATACTGTTTTGCTAAAAATCGCGAAAAACTCATTTTTTTGACCTTTAACCTTGAATAAATTTTTTCCATACAGGGGAAAGATGGGGAACTTTCAGATTTTATTTTTAATCATATTTTAAACAATCTTACTGATTTTCAGCTTGGTGGGAATTTATGTAGCTTCGAATGTCTAAATTGACCGGACTACAAGTCAGGTTATGTTGGTTTTGATGCTGTTATTTGTATCTATATATTTTAATTATACTGACAATTCGTGATTTTCAGGAATACCAATATAATTGTTCTGCTTCAGTTCTACGACGATTCAATCGAATAAGGTTGGATTAGTTTCGATTATGTTAAGTCAGGTTAGGGTAGGTGAGGTTATTTTAAGTTAGGACGGTTAAGATGCTATTGTTTAAATTTATTTGGTACGTATTTGGAGAAAATATACAGAATTTTGACACTTTTTCCGGAATTTGTACCATAAGATATTGGTTCTGTGCAAATTAAATAAAACGTTTTATAGGTTTTGATGATAAAAATATGATTTTTTTGACAGTTACACAAAATATTCAAAAACGTTAATAAATGTTTCATAACGTTACAGAGTGATATATAAAACTTTTAAATCTGATCTGGAATATTCTCCATTTTTCTGGAATGATTTGAAATGAGCAAGAACGTTCCAGATTCTTCGAAATCAATCTAGAATGGTTCAGAATATTCAAAAACGATATAGAATGCTTTGAATTACTACAAGATGATCTGGAATGTTCCTAAAATCTAAAATGTACCCTAAAACGTTTAAAAATATTTTAAAACGTTCAAAAATACTTATTAGAAAATGAATCAGAACGTTTCCGAATTCCATGGAATGTCATTTATCAAATTTTTCAATTAATAAAATATAATTTTTAATTACCTAAAATTTTCTAGAAACTAGAATTTTTTAGAAAACATCAAAATTGCCGTCCGGCCGGTGTTGGAAAATGCAGTTCGTAAATATTATAAATAAATAGAAACAGAGAAAAGATAAAGGTATAAATATTTACTTACTTAAAACTTTTCTAAATAAAAAAAAAAGCGGCCTAGTGCGAGTTGGACTCACCCATGAAGGGTTCCGTAGCAGCAAATTACATAATATAAACGTTTTTGTAGTTCGTTGTAACTTTGATCGATGTTTTAATAATAGTGTATTTTTTTTATTAAGTTGTTGATAAGTAAACGTTATAATTAGGTACCTAAATGATGGGATTTACATCTAACTATATGCGAGCCCAATGCCCATATAGGCTTGTGATAGCTAAACAAGCTAATATATATTCCAGTTTGACAAGAAATATTTCCAAAAATATTATCAATTTGTGTGCTCGGGTAAAGCGCAGTCGGGAATCTTCCCCCCGCGCGCTCCTTACCCGCTACCGATCAAGCCACGCCTTGTGCGAATTATAATTATTATTTACTTAGACAGCTATTACAGATTTATTATTAGAAAATAATGGTTCACGGTTTATACATAAGGTTTATGTTTATGAAATTAAATGTTTTTTTTAAATTATTTTTATATTTGAGTTGATTAAATGAAAGGTAAATTGCCGTTTACGATTTATGACTTATTAAAAAAAACTACTTACTTACAAGATCTCGTTTGCATCAAGTTTGCATGGTAATGTACATCATATATTTTTTTTTAGTTTTTTCATTTTCTTATTTTAGAAGTTACAGGGGGGGCACACATTTTACCACTTTGGAAGTGTCTCGCGCAAAATATTCAGTTTAGAAAATAATGATATTAGAAACCTCAATATCATTTTTGAAGACGTATCCATAGATACCCCACACGTATGGGCTTGATGAAAACAAATTTTTGAGTTTCAGTTCGAAGTATGGGAACCCCCTTAATTTATTGTTTTTTTTCTATGTTTGTGTGAAAATCTTAATGCGGTTCACAGAATACATCTACTTACCAAGTTTCAACAGTATAGATCTTATGGTTTCGGAAAAAAGTGGCTGTGACATACGGATGGACAGACAGACAGACAGACAGACAGACAGACAGACATACAGACATGACGAATCTATAAGGGTTCCGTTTTTTGACATTTGGCTACGGAACCCTAAAAACACGCAGACTCAATACTTAGTTTTAGTTGAATTTCTAACATTAAGTAACATTATAATTAAGAATAAAGACAAAAAAAATAAAAATCGATATCAGGAGCTTTTAGGCTGGACTGCCGAGATTGCGGAAGCCCTACATAGGACATGCGGGAAAATCATTTCAAGAAAGAATAAATAAATGAACATCAATACACAAAGGTGGCTTATTTTTGGATGCTTAAGTGGGTTCATTTTAATGAAAAATGAACCAATTTTTGATAGGAGAGGTTTCCTTTTTAGGCTATTATTATCAGTAAGCATCCTAATTAAATTGGAATACATATTCTAACAATAAGTGTCAAATTCATAATGAATGGTAACCATGCATGGTAAGTAGGTGCTCATTTCATAGTGTTAATAATGTATCGAAAATTGCGGAAACAAGTGGCAACCACCTGTTTGGTAAGGTATTTGTAATTGTGTACATATTAAATACGGCAGAATGCTAAAGGAGTAAGTAAGTGGCGGGTATACATTACGTGTGTGTACTCGTGATTTTCCATTCATGTCCGTTATCGTACGTGCGTATTTGTGCACAAATGGAAGTCCATAAACCTCGAAGCGAACCATTAAATTCCTGAGAGAATTGTTGTTTAATTTTCTTGGACCGTTTAAAACTGAAGAACTACACATAATGCACTTTGGGCCCAGGGTTCAACAGACTTTTAGAATTTTTTAATTGTGGAACTGTTTCGTTAAACGTGTTGAAAATGTACAAACATTTACCTGTGCAGGTATCTAATTTCCAGTGTTGTATTATTGTAAACCGGTACAATATTATGTAGACATTGTAACAGTTATTGTTTTACACCAAAAGAAACTTACTATTGATAATTATTTTTTCTATCGACTGTTTTATTAGCAAGCAATTGACAAGTTGCGAGCAAAAGTTAAAACAAGTAGAGAAATGTCCGGCTCGAAGGACCATCGGAAAGAAAGTTAAAACGTCATACTAATTATGTATCTGTAACAGTTTATACGAAAGATTTGGTTCCTGAACGTAGTGTCCATTAGACATTGTAACTAATCGATTAACTAATCAGTAATTCAATTAATAAACGGACACAGAATTGGCTCTTGAAAAGGCGAAACTATTTTGCATATCTTCTAACGCTTATCAGATTTATAATATCGCGGAAGTAGATTTAGAAACTGTGAAATTTATCTGGTTGCTAAGTTTGAATCGCTTGAAAAACCGCGTCACCGTTTGAAGTTGTCTTCTTTAATATAAACTTCTTTCACTTGACTACACTACTCCAAAGCGTCAGATCAGTCTGGTAGATAATTTTCTCGTTTTCTGACACTGACCGACATTTTTTAAGGTTGTCTGTGCGACTGCGGACGCTTTGCAAAGTCCTTTCATCGCGAAGAAAAAGCTTACACGCTTCAACTGGTTCGTATTGTAATTGCGGAATGCGAATTTTTATTTTTATTTTGTTATAACGACAAAAAGCTTATAACGTACTCAAATCGAATAAAACGATGGCTAAATAAACAAAAAAGTACTCAGCGGCACGTATTATTAGTATATAATAGTGGCAGCTGGTTGACGTGACTAAATAAGGAAGAATTATGTAAAGTCTACAGTGAGCGGAACTGTTTGACTTTTTGGTTAAAAGAGGACAGAAAGATTGATAAAAAAGTATGTTTTACTTAAAGTTATTTATTATAACTATTAGTTGTCGCCACTTCCAGGCTTACAAGTGTTTTTAGTTGATATATTCCAATTAAACTAGCCTTCATCTCAAGTTTGTTTCCTGTTTTTGTCTTTAGACTAAATTTGCTGCATGCGAGTAGGTATCTACTCATGAAGGATTCCTAATGTACAATTGATATAAAACAAAAACAGATGCACGTAATATATTAATTCGCTAAAAAGTAACTGGTATCGTATAAAATCAATGTTGGTTGACAAATTGCTTTGAGTCATGGACGGCAAGTTATTTGCGACAAACGGTTAGGTAAAAATCAAAATAAAACACGTTGGTTATAGTTACAAAACTTTTTATTTGTTAACACACAATAATTATTTCAACTCACAGTTTTCTCTGTCTCTAAATATTTAGAAGAGGGGAGTGACAAACTTCTAATTGATCATTTAAGGCTAAACCTTTTTCATATAATTTGTTAATTTCTATTTTTTCTAACAGATTTAATTTTCTGCTTTTATTTTCTAAATGAAGAATTTAGAAATCTTCATTAAAATTGTGTTTAAATTCTAGATGTTCTACGTATGTAGATTTAGGATTTTTGTAAACCATGCTAAGTGTTCTTTTATTATTTCTTTGAAAGTCCTACCTGTTTGGCCTTCGTGACCTTTATCACAATCAGTACATTTTAATAAATACACTCCTGATTTACAAAAAAAGCTTTACCTTTAATTCATCAATTAGAAGTTTGCCGCTCCTTTCTTCTAAATATTTAGATATACTATCTTATTGTAAAATATCCCCCCTGCCTACCCTTTGTTTGTAAGTTAGTATATATAGGACGCTGTAGGTATGTTTATACTAAGTTTATATATCTTCACCTGAAGAAGACTCTGTGAGTTGAAATAATTATTGTATGTTAACAAATAAAAAGTTTTGTAACTATAAACAATGTCTTTTATTTTGATTTTAATTAAAATGGAGTTACAAGAGTTAAAGCCTCATCTATACAATACAAACAGTTAGGTGATATTAATTTAATTGAGGTTTAACGAAAATATGTTTCTGTAAAAAAATATTTTTTGGAAACCACCAATTCCAGACATGAGTCTCTGTCACTTCACTGTTTATCAAAACTTGCCGGACAGTTCTGATTAAAATAGGATATTTCTGAACTGAAAGAAAAGAAGAATTTTCAAAACGTTGTTTCTGTTAGTTATCTAATAATAATAAGATGTAGCAAAATATGGTACCAGTTCACGAAAAATTTAGAAAACATGCATTTGCAATACTTTTTTGATAGTTTAACGATCATTAATTCCTATGGGACACTTCTTAAGCTGATTATACAGGGTTGCTCATTAGTGTGTCAAAGGTCAATATAGCCTTTATTAAATCAGATTGGAGAATTTTTTTTATGAGAATGATACAGTATCAAAAGACGCATATTTTAAAAATAGTTTGACATATACAGGGTGAATCACTAAATCGGAGCACGTTCCAAGATATTTTTTTTAAATGAAACACCCTGTATATTCTTTGTTTTTCATAATCTACTTAAAATTGTCTTTTCAATGATACAAAGATTTTTGGGTTTGGATGTTGCATTGTTGAGTTAATAATGAAAATGTAAAAAAATTGGTTGCAACAGGGTTTGGCTTTTTAGTTCAATGCACGAGTATTACGATTAGTTGAGATGAAATATGTAGTAGTTATGCTGCCAACGGAAGTACTAAACCCAAAAAATAATAAAATCATAATTTTATTATACAGGGTGTTTTTTACGGTGCAGTCAATTGAGCAACCTTCAAGAGCGGTTTCTCCATTTTTTCAAATGGAACACCCTGTATATTATTGAATTTTTGGAATGGTGCGTTAATTCTGATTAATGTTTCTTTATAATATTTTATACCTAAACCTCGTAATTTCAGAGAGAGAAAAATAATAGATATCATGACTACTGTATCTCCTTTCATCAAGAACTGTTTTTTGGAGCCCGATTTCGAGACTAGAAGGACATTTTGCGAATGGGGATTGGAAACTGAAAGGATAACACCTAACTTTTTCTAAAAAGTGTTATTTACCGACGAATCTACATTTACTCAGAGTGGTATCCCGAACCGTCATAATCTTCATCATTATGCAACTGAAAACCCAAAAATACTGAGATCGGTTGATAAGCAGAGACAATGAACAGTAAATGTTTGGGGTGGTATTATGGGAAACTTTTTAATTGGACCACATTTCTTTCATAAACGTTTAAATGGTGCACAATATTTGTATTTCTTGCAACATGATTTACCTCGGCTTCTGCAAAACGTTCCTCCTGTTTTAAGGGAAAATATGTGGTTCCAACACGATAGTGCTCCAGCACATTTTGCGTTAACTGTCAGAGGATTCATGAATCAACAATTCGGAGATAGATGGATAGGTCGCGGGGGTCCTATCAGTTGGCCACCTAGATCGCCAGATTTGACGAAACTCGATTTTTTTCTATGGAGCCACATAAAAAATATTGTATACAAGACTCCTCCAACTATAGCAGACGACATGAGGCAACGTATAATCTATGCGTTTTAAACAGTTTCCGTTGAGATGTTACAAAGAGTGCATAGATCCTTTCTGTCAAGGGTGCAAATGTGTTCTAATCACAATGGAGGACACTTTGAACATTTACTTTAAATAGTAAACGATATTAAACTTTGACCATCTATTTATTTATTTACGTTTTAATATTTAGATGTAAATCACTTTGAAACGTAGATGTACACTTTTTGAAACTTTCTGGATCATTCAAGAAATAAGTAGAAGTTTCTCGAACATTCTAAGTCGATAATAACAGTTTGCGCTCATTTTAGAATTTTTTAGATCATTTCAGAAATTTTGAGGTCTTTCCGGAGGTTCTTATGACTTAAAAAAGGACAGAAATATTTCTTTTCACCTTTCTGCCACCTACAACCACCCACTTCCACCTACCGTGACCAAACTTCCTTACTCACAACTGGAGACCAAGGGGTATTTACCACCCCAACAGGAAGTTAATTGGAGTAGGTAGAGATAGAGAAAACCCTGTCTTTACGTACGAACATTAGCATTTTATATATGTAATACAATATTTAGATTGTAGGAAACACCCGAATACGAAGAATTGGAAGTTTTCTTCTGTCAATATACTGATCATTAACACCTACTCTCTTCAAATTTAGACTAAAAAAATATCTGAAGTCGTTGTTTGTTAAAACCTATAGAGCACTGTTTTAAAACTAATGAAATCAATGTTCATCATCAAAGCTGAAGATTACGGCTCTTATATTTAAAAGTTTCTTTTGAAAACTTTTATGTATATTATAAAACGTATTCGTTTATTATATATAACGTATTCGTTAGCCCACTTTGATAACTAAATGCAAATATATTTGGAGGTCAGACAATTTGTGTGTCACCATACATATACTGGTCGAATTATTGCAATTTTAATTAGTTGGTATTATATGCACGTACGTACCTACTACATACTTATACACACATATTTATGTTCTTGAAAACTTGCATATGTGTAGATCCTATCTATCGTTAAGGACAGAGGGACACACTTGTGTATGGGCGTGTTATTTATACTTAAGGTGCGACTTTGCTTTACTCATGCCACTTTTGACATAGTAATTTAGTAGTTGCAGGTAAGTTAGAGAGCGTTTTAGTTTCAACGTGAAAATGCAGCAATTATAGCAAAATGACTAATTGTGTCTAGATGTAAGAGCCAGTTATGAACTGTGTACAGACCCTTAATAACTCTTCTAGTGCCTACAAGGAAAAGGAACTAATATTATATTACTTGCTTTTATTTACAAGGAATCCGATTTAGGTACGAATGCAGGGCCGTAGCTAGGGGGGGCATTGTGGGGCAATGCTCTACCTTGAAATCACAATGCCCTACTTTAAAAATACCAAAAACTAAGATAAATTATTATAATTAAATTGTTAATTTATTATAATTAAATTGCATAGTTTGAGATAAAAAGAAATTGTAGCGATAGGTAGGTATCTGAACTTTTCCGAACATACCACACTTTGTGACATTTATTTCATATTATAATAATTCTTTGTTCTGTGTATAGACGGCAATTAAAGCGCCATCACATGAAGCGATGGGTCTATTTAATTATATCTGTAATGCAGAGAGGATTCCCCGCAGCATATATTGCAATCTATGGTACAGAGAATCCCTTTTTAAACTAAAATAAACATAAACTAGAGATTTTTTATGATTGTTTGTAGTTTGGTTAAGTGAAGTGTACGGTAAAGTGTTTTAGTCAAAAATCAATACAATTGGTATTTTTATTGCTATAAATTGAAGATTCATCGATTTCGCGAAGTATACCTACACGGGTTTTTTTGGAGAAAAACGAGGAGTTGAAGAGCAAATTGACCATAAAGAACCTCAATGCTCAAAACAGGTGGAAGCACAAAATACAATCGCTACTTCTAGTTCCATAGCAGCAGGTCGGTCAACACATGTTGGTAATGTTAGCTATGGTATTCCTTCTGATATTGCACAAAGTTTGCAGAAAAAATATGATCTAAATGGTATTTTCGGTCGTATCTATTTACTCGTATCACACCACCCAACAATTAATTATTACCTCACTCTCACTCAGACGTGGATCTCTACATCCAAATTTGGAAGTTCAACCATCTTGTTCACTTGTTCTTCATCATTCAAGATTTAATACTTCTTAGATAAATGTCATGCTCTGTCACAGAAATTATTTATCTACGAATAGCTATTGAATGTACATCACCTAGAAGTCAGTGATATACATGGTGATTGATTTAGGAGCCCGTGCTTCAAGGGCAGATCAATTATGATCAATTTTTACTTCCGCCCTACCTGTAACCAATGCTGCCCTACCTCAAATTCGACTCTAGCTACAGCCCTGTACGAATGTCGTGAAGGAATGGGTACTAGCGTTACAATTGTAATTGTAAGAAAATACTAACGATTAACTGTCCAATCAGGACACCTGCAAGTCAACTTACCAATCGATGTGGGCTGCTACTTTAGTTTATTAAGAAGAACCTGTGCTCTGATTCGCAAACTATTTCTTAATAATATTTTAATACGAGCATTAGTCTCGGATTGACTTAACTACAAAATGGCGCTATTAAAACTATCTCTGGGGTTTGGAAGCATGTCATCATGAATCATAGACTACTAAAGAGAGGGAACTCGCAATCTTTAACGCCAAGGTGATGCCCTTTTCAAGCCTCTTGGCCCAAAAGCGTTTTCAGTAGCGCAATATAGGTATAGTAATTTATAGCAAAAATTAATTGATATTTGTAAAGTTATGCACAAATATTAATAATAATTTTACAAAACGAAACAATTTTTTATAAAAACACCTACTACAACTTAACTGTTATTTGAAACAAAAATAAAAACTTTATTCTTTTTTCAAACCTATTGTATTTAAATATCAATAGTATTTGTTTCTACTTGCTTACAATATTCTTTAGTTTTTTACTGCTAAATGTGACGCCGCCAATGGAAAATAGTGTTCAGCAACTGCTTCTTACATTATTCTAAGTTGTTTGTTTCTTTTTTAAAAGAAATTTATTCCAACAACAAAAAAAATATCAAGCATTTTGATTCTCTTTAGTAAATAACCATTCTGTTTAACAAAAACTCAAATTAATTAAACGCGACTTTTCATAAAATTTCCAACAATTGCAACACACCCTTTGGCACCAAAAAAATGGCATCCGTATCAATTTTGACATAAAAACACGACGCAGGCACAGTACACGAGTGCTCTAGTTTAAGATGTCAATTTCATTATTGTGAAATTTATCAGCTGCGGTTGACAATGAATGCAGTATTTGTAAATGATCTACAATTACTCTTTATATACAGGGGTTTTCAAGTTGATGGGCTATAAGAAGTAAATGAATTAGTAGAAGGAATTCAATTCTGAAACTTGGGCTCAGCTTGTAATTGTTTATGTCACCAACTTTGTTATTTTAAATGGAATGGTATATTTTTTACGCTGAATTCGAATAAAATATGTAATTTCCCTAAGGTGAGTTTGATAACCAACTTGTACACCTATGACGATCGGTTTCTGAGTTAATTTAATTTATAAAAAAAAAAAAAAATCGCTACCGCAACCCAAATTAAAAAGAAATCATAGCTTCTACAAAATACGACTCAGACTGTTGAAGTGTTTACTAGTAATAGCTGAATATTAGTGCTAACGCCTTGACAAAATTGAACTAAATAATTTATACAGGGTGTTCAAAATAAAGTTATAAAGTTTAAGAACTTCAAACACGAATAACTTCGTTTTTTAAAAGTGGTACCTACCATATTTTATTTTTTCAATCGATTCCTTTTTTATCCACTTTCGATTCAGATAGATAGTCCCTACTGTTTCATTTGAAAAATTTTGACTAATTTAGAATTTTTAAAATATAGATTATTTCATTTATTTTGGCTTAATAAAAGTGTGCCTTGGACAATTGACAACTAACGACATTCAAAGCAAAATACAGTAAAACCTTTTTTATCGCTTAATTTCTGTTGGCGAGATGTTCGAGGCAAATGTTTATAAATAATACTTCAATTGAAATTTCCGTTTTTTATTATTTTTTGTAACAGTAATTAATCGAAAATGCGATTTTTGGTTTCATTTTGCATTGATTGCCGTTAGTTGTCATTTTTCCAAGGCACACCTTTTTATGCGAAAAATATTAAAATTGGCTATTTTAAGTAATAATTCAAAATTACTTGAAAATTTTCAAATAAAACAATAGGAAATATCAATATAGATCGAAAGAGGATAAAAAAAGGAGTCGATTGAAAAAATAAAAATTTGGGTTTAGGTTTTTTTTGAAGTTTTTAAACTTTAGAATTTTATTTTGAACGCCCTGTATAAAATTTATTCAAGTTTCAAACGTTGTCAAAAATTTTTTAGCTATTACTAGTAAGAAATTTAACAATTTAACACTGTGAGTCGTATATTGCGGAAGTTATGATTTTTTATAATTTGGGTTGTGGTAGCGATTTTTTTTTCTATAAATTAAATTAACTCAGAAACCGATCGTCATAAGTGTACAAGTTGGTTATCAAACTTACCTTAAAATTACACGTTTTATTCGAATTCAGCGTAAAACATATACCATTCCATTTAAAATAAGAAAGTTGGTGTCGACTTCCGGTATAACCGAATGTAAATTGAACTTGAAAATCAGAAGCCATTTTGCAATCACATTGAGTGTAGGTTAGTTAGGTTAGGTTAGGATGTGGAAATCGCAGAGTGAAGGAATGGAAAGGAACTAAGGATGAAAGCTGAGGCTATGACGGTAAAGATTTTCCAGTATTCGAGGCATTAGTGAATTTTTAAAAATGTAATGGCTGTTTGTTGATTTGTAAATTTATAGTTAATTTATTGTTCTGATGTCTAATAAATATCCGAAAAAAGATGGTCAATTTTTAAGATGTTTAGTCCAAAACGTTCAAGACGTTTTGACAAATTTGGAAAGAAATCATTCTTGAATTTTTAGGTAGGTACCTACGTATAAAATGTGGTGCATAAAACAGTTATTTGACGCAGAATTCAAAAGATAGTTCTATCTGTAAAAAATAAAGTCTGTGGTAATAGCTTATCTTTGAAACACCTTGTATAAATGATACCTTAAGAAAACCTACATCTAAAACTAAAGATCGACCGTTGTCCGAGTGCTTCTCCCAAATAAAAATGGCCTGAACTTACAACTCACGTGTTCTGATTGTACATTGAATGAATTATGACATAAATCCAAAAAATATACTCAATGTACTAATCACATTTATACGTAGATAATTTCCTTTATCTCAAAGAGTTTAGTATTTGGGATAACACCCACCAGGGGGAGTGATACCTCGATGGAAAGCCCATGAGTAGCGAAACATGTTGGTGGAGGTCCGGAGGTGAGCAAACCTACCGTTCAAAAGTTGTGAGTTACGCCCTTCCTCCCTTGATTTTATATGGAATAGGACATATGTAGTCTTAAATGGCAATTGTAAGCTCTACGCTTTCACCTCAGCTCAATGGCGCAGTGGATAGTGCCAAGCTAGCAGAACTGTAGGCTGCGAGTTCAAATCCCAGTGCTAACTGACTATTTACCATACTTACCAATGCATACAATACAGATATGTTGAGATACGCTAGTAATGAGTGTGTTCTCGTTACAGATGGCGTGGAATTTGTTAAAAATTGAAAGAATATTTTTTTGTTCGGTTGGTTCAGGTTATAATAGTGTGACAGATGTGTCATTCTGACGTTCACAAGCGCCGACTGCGAAAATTGTGTGGAAGTAACCTATGACGCGTTCCAGAAAGTCCGAGAGTTGCTGGACGTTTCGAGAGTTGCCTAGAAACGTCCATAAGACTACCAACATTCGATGGGAAGGTCTCTTGGTCAGTGTATCTTAAACAATACGACGCTGTTGCCAAAGCAAATGAATGGAATGAAATGGAAAAAGCCACTGCCCTGATCATAGCGCTACGTGGGGAAGCTCTCGACGTTCAACAAGGTATACCAGAAATGCAACAAAACGATTTTAAAATTCTGGTGGACCGATTGGAGATGCGCTACGGTGATAAACATCTACAACAAATGTATCAGGCTCAATTAAAAAGTCGATATCAACGTAGCAGTGAAAGCCTTCAAACAATTCGAAGCGGACGTCGAAAGGCTTGTACGGTTGGCTTATCCTAGTGCCCCTCAAGACTTTACAGACCAGCTGTCCACCCAAATGTTTGTCGATGGAGTGCGAGATGTCGAAATACAGCAAGCCCTGCGCATGTCTCGACCTCAAACTGCGGGCGAAGCCTTGTCGCACGCGCTGGAATATGAAGCAGCCAAACAGGCGTCCATAGGACATGCTAGAATCCGGCAGGCTGGGTGCAATTTTGATGACGACAACGAGATATTTCGACAAGAAGTTGTGAAAATAGTCAAAGACGTCATGTCTTCGAAACCGAAGGAAGGGTTGAGTGAGCGCCCACGCTGTTGGAGTTGCGACAAATATGGGCATCATTCACGCGATTGTGCCAAACGAATACGAGAAATTACATGTTGGAATTGCGGTCGTACGGGACACTTGAGCAGCGGCTGTCCGTCTGGAAGAAGACAGACGTCAGCTGTCGAAGGAAGCAAACAAGAATATAATTTCAAATGTTGGACTTGCGACAAATATGGGCATCTTTCACGCAATTGGTGTCAGGAGTAAGGATTTATGCCAGTAACAAGAAGTCAAGTGGCCAAAATGGAGGAGCAAATGAAGTTTTTGATAGAAGAAAGTCACAGAGATAAGTTCGAAGTGAAGAAAAGCGATTAAAAAGCGAGATAGCTATTGAGTTGTTGTTGTTATCGAAATATTTATTGAAAAGTTGTGTTAGAATTGATTTAATAAAGAGTGTTGAGAGAAATGAAGGCAGGCCAGGAAGAAATGAAGCAAGAAATGAAGGCAGGCCAGGAAGAAATGAAGGCAAGCCAGGAAGAAATGAAGGCAGGCCAGGAAGAAATGAAGGCAAGCCAGGAAGAAATGAAGGCAGGCCAGAAAGAAATGAAGGAAGAAATTAAAGCATGTCAAGAAGAAATTAAGGCAGGTCAAGAGAAATTAATAGAAGATATGAGAACAATGAAAATTGAGCAAGAAGGATTGAAAGAACAGTTAAAAGAAGTAAGAGTGGAAGTTCAAGACGTACAAGAAGAGTTGAAGGACGTAAGAGTGGAAGTTCAAGAAGAAATAAAGGAAGTAAGAGTAGAAGTTCAAGAAGAGTTAAAGGCCGTACACAAAAAGTTTCAACAAGGGTTAGACGATATGAAGGCCAATCTGAACGTTCAAGAGTATCCAAAACTAAACAAAAGCGAAGAAGGAAGTGTAAGAATGTCGAGGATAAAACCACCAACATTCGATGGGAATGTCTCTTGGTCAGTGTATCTTAAACAATTCGACGCTGCTGCCAAAGCAAATGAATGGAATGAAATGGAAAAAGCCACTGCCCTGATCATAGCGCTACGTGGGGAAGCTCTCGACGTTCTGCAAGGTATACCAGAAATGCAACAAAACGATTTTAAAATTCTGGTGGACCGATTGGAGATGCGCTACGGTGATAAACATCTACAACAAATGTATCAGGCTCAATTAAAAAGTCGATATCAATGTAGCAGTGAAAGCCTTCAACAATTCGAAGCGGACGTCGAAAGGCTTGTGCGGTTGGCTTATCCTAGTGCCCCTCAAGACTTTACAGACCAGCTGTCCACCCAAATGTTTGTCGATGGAGTGCGAGATGTCGAAATACAGCAAGCTCTGCGCATGTCTCGACATAAAACTGCAGGCGAAGCATTGTCGCATACGCTGGAATATGAAGCAGCCAAACAAGCATCCAAAGGACATGTTAGAATCCGGCAGGCTTGGTTGAATTTTGAAGAAGATGGCGAGATTTTTCGGCAAGAAATGGTAAAAATAGCTAAAGAAGTCATGTCTTCAAAACCGAAAGAAGAGATGAGTGAGCGCCCACGCTGTTGGACTTGCGACAAACAGGGGCATCTTTCACGCGATTGTGTCAAGAGAAAACGAGAAGTTACGTGTTGGAATTGTGGACGTAGGGGGCACTTGAGCAGCGGCTGTCCATCTGGAAGAAGACAGGCGTCAGCCGCCGAAGAAAACAAGCAGGGAAACTAAGAATAGCCGGCCTTACGGGGCGAAAGCCGGCTTTGCGTCCCCAAGCCCCAATCATCATCTCCGTATCGAAAACAACCACTGGTAATTCACTTACTGTGGATGGTTTCGTGGACGGCAGGAAATTAAAACTGATAGTGGATACCGGCGCATCAAGAACGATAGTTAACCCTCGAATAATCGGTAAATGGAGGATTCGACCGCTAACCATAAATGCTGTCTTAACAACTGCGACAGGGGAAACAACATCGTTTCATGGAGAATGCGAAGTGGTGATCGGTCTTGGAGACGCAAGCCTCTACCAACAAGTGCTGGTGGCCGATATCACCGACGACATAATTTTGGGACTCGACTTCATGGAAAGACACCGAATCCAGCTAGACATGGGCACAAAATGTTTACGAATAGGAGATCAAGAACTGCCACTACAAAGAAATGGGACTGACCAGCGAACACTACGGGTCGTCGTTGCTGAAGACCAAATTTTACCTGGACACTCTGAAGCTGTTGCCCGAATTACAATAGAGGACAATGTCCCTTATGAAATTACTGGAGTCATAGAGCAAGACAACGAAGAATTGAGGCATAAGGCCATCCTTGTCGGAAGAACTGTGGTACAAACCGGCTCGACCACGATTCCAGTCAGAGTTGCCAATCTGAAAGGCTTTGAACAAAAACTTACGAAAGGAACACCAATAGGGACATTAGAACCAGTTACCACCATCAATCATTTGGACCAAATTAGGGAACAGAGGGAAGAAAACAAGAAGCTGCCAGAAGCATTACAAGAATTAATCAACCAGGCAACTGAACATCTTACTGAAGACTAGAACATCTAATCAGAACGTATCAGAACGTCTTTGCGACTGACGACACCGATTATGGAAGAACCAATTTAGCGTACCACCGAATCAACACAGGAAATGCAAGACCTATTAAACAACCACCCAGACGAGTACCATGGGCCAAACGAGAAGAAGTCGATTCATTAATCAAAGACATGCGCGAGAAAGGGATAATAGAACCATCGAAAAGTCCATGGACTTCCCCTATCGTTTTGGTACATATGAAGGACGGATCAACGAGATTCTATGTTGATTATCGACGATTGAATGAAGTAACACATAAAGACAGCTATCCTTTGCCACGAATCGACGACACGTTAGATTGTCTGTCGAGCGAAATTAAATGGTTCTCGACGTTGGACCTAAAGAGTGGATATTGGCAAGTCGAAGTCCATCCTGAAGACAAAGAAAAGACTGCGTTTACTACTGGGAACGGTCTCTGGCAATTTAATGTAATGCCCTTCGGTCTATGCAACGCACCAGCAACCTTTGAAAGATTAATGGAGACTATTTTACAAGGATTGAATTGGGAAATCTGCTTGGTCTATTTGGATGACGTCATTGTGTTTGGGCGAACGTTTGAAGACCATCTCGCCAATCTAAGCAGAGTACTTCAGAAATTCACAGCAGCAAAACTAAAATTAAATCCCAAAAAGTGTGCGTTGTTTAGAACTGAAGTGAAATACCTAGGCCATGTCATATCAAGTAAAGGCGTTGGTACAGATCCTGACAAGACCGAGGCAGTTCGCAACTGGCCGCAACCAACGAATCAGCACGAATTGAGGAGTTTCTTAGGATTGTGTTCGTACTAAGAAGATTCGTAAAGGGATTTGCGGATGTGGCTCGCCCCTTGCATAGACTTACCGAGAATGGAGTGCCTTTTGATTGGACGAACAGCTGTCAAGAAGCTTTCCAAGTTCTGAAAAATAAGTTGTGTAACACTCCGATTTTGACTTATCCCGAATTTGGAAAACCATTCATGTCAACACTGCTTCGAGCAATGTGGGTATTGGAGGGGTTCTTTCCCAAGTTCAAAATGGTAAAGTAAGAGTAATCGCATAAATTAGCAAGATACTGTCAAAGCCCGAGAAGAACTATTGTGTGACCCGCCGAGAACTATTGGCCGCGGTGAAAACTGTAGAACATTTCCACAAATATCTATATGGGCGAGAATTCCTGCTGAGAACCGACCACTCTTCTCTTAAATGGTTGCTGTAATTCCGAAACCCTGAAGGACAGGTGGCCAGATGGTTACAGCGTTTACAAGAATACAATTTCAAAATTGAACATCGGCCAGGAAAACACCATGGTAATGCCGACGCCTTATCAAGACGACCATGCCCACGGAATTGCAAACATTGTTCTTCTGTGGAACGAAAAGAAGGGTTAGAACAAATTCCATGCCTACATACCACCGTGGAGAGACAAGAGAATTGGGAAGACACAGTGTTGATGGAGGAACAGCGAACCGATGATGACCTAGGACCCATCATGAAATTGAAGGAGGCAGGAGAATCTCGACCAACGTGGGCGGACGTAAGCCCCCTGAGTACCACTACGAAATGTTATTGGGCCCAATGGGATTCACTAAAGCTCGAGAATGGAGTCCTTAAAAGAATCTGGGAAAGTCCAGACGGGGCCAAGATGCGCCTACAAGTTGTGTTGCCCAAGAAGAAGACGAAAGAAGTAATAAAAGAGCTGCATGCTGAGACTGGAGGTGGACATTTTGGAGTGAAGAAGACATTAGAGAAAATACGTGAACGGTATTACTGGGTGAACGCTAGATTGGATGTGGAAGACTGGTGTAGAAAATGTGAAGTATGTGCTTCCAACAAAGGTCCGAGAACCAGGACACGAGGAAAGATGCACCAGTATAACGTCGGAGCACCATTCGAAAGAATAGCCATGGATATCGCTGGTCCCTTTCCCCGAACTGAAGATGGCAACCGCTACATCCTCGTTGTGATGGATTACTTCAGCAAGTGGCCGGAAGCCTATGCAATCTCCCACCAGGATGCAACCACCGTGGCGGAGGCAATAACAAACAACTGGATCAGCCGATATGGAGTTCCTATGGAGATTCACACTGACCAGGGCCGAAATTTTGAATCAGAAATATTCCAACGAGTATGTGAATTGATGGGAATAAGGAAAACTAGAACGACTCCGCTGCATCCTCGGTCTGATGGCATGGTAGAGCGATTTAATGCGAATATAGAAAACAACCTGAGGATGTTTGTGAACGATCATCAGACCGACTGGGATCGCCACATTCCCTTATTCCTTCTGGCCTATAGGACATCCATAAACGAGACCACCGGACAGACACCTTCCTGCGTGCTATTCGGGAAAGAACTGAGACTACCTGCTGATCTGATGTTTGGCCGACCTGAAGATTCTTCGCTGTCCACGGACGATTATCTGTCTAAACTACGCGAGCGGCTTAACACCATCCATAAAGCCGTCAGAACAAGAATAAAATTCGAAAGTGACCGGATGAAGACCCGCTACGATCAGCGAGCGAATTCCACTGGATTCAGGGAGGGCGACCGTGTATGGCTCTATAACCCAGTTCGCAAGAAAGGAAGTGCCCTAAATTACAACGGAATTGGGAAGGCCCGTACAAAGTGATTACCCGAATAAACGATGTCGTCTACAGGATACAACGAGGCCCCAAATTGAAGATGAAAGTTGTACACCTCGACCGGTTGGCTCCATACACAGTGGAAGAAACTGATCGGGACGATCAGCGCTAGAGGGGGGGCAGTGTGACAGATGTGTCATTCTGACTTTGACAAGCGCCGACTGCGAAAATTGTGTGGAAGTAACCTATGACGCGTTCCAGAAAGTCCGAGAGTTGCTGGACGTTTCGAGAGTTGCCTAGAAACGTCCATAAGACTATATAAGGAACAGCGTTGGACAGTTTGACAGTATTTTGATAGAAGAGAGCGACAGATATAAACGAGAAGAGAAGAAAAGCGATTGACAAGCGAAATAGTTATAGAGTTGTTGTTATTACCGAAATAGTTATTGAATCGTTGTTGTGTTGGAGTTAATTTAAATAAAAAGTGTTGAGAAAAAATTACGTGATAATTGTGAATTACGTAACAATAGGTTCGGTTAGGTTAGGTTAGGTTAGGTTAGGTTACATGAGATAGGCCCTTCTCCCATTCAAAGTCTATTATGAAAGGGCGTAACACAACAATTTGAATGGTAGGTTTCCTCGCCTCCAGACCCACTCCAAAATGTTTCTCTGCTCAAGAGCTTTCCATCGAGGTATCACACCCCCCTGGTGGGCGTTATCCCAAATACTAAACCGTAGCCAAAAAACCGTTGAAACTGTTTATAATATTTTTTTTTTACATTGTATATAAACTATGGACAAGAAATACTTTTTAAACTCGCTGTAAGTTTTAGGTTTTCTATCATTTCCATCGTTGGTGTATCTGCTTTTATATTCAGTTATAATAAAACCCATAAGAGTACAACAAAATGTAAATAAACAGATAAAGAATGAATATCCTCTTTTTAAATAAACTCGATGCATTGCACCTAACAATTTTATACCTAATCTTGATTCTTAAACTCACACTTGACTATTTGCTACTTAATTATTATTCCTTTTTCTCTTACAAAATGACACACGTGTGTCTCTCGTGTCAATAATAATACGCTCAACACGTTTCAATAAATTACCTTCAACATGTAGTTTAGAGAAGAAATTGAAATGTAAATTAAACTCATTTTTACTTCATTTATGTCATACGAAATGCCATAAATCTAGTCTACATACAAACATAACGTTTTATTAGATTAGATTATTAGATGTTTGTGTTATAAATACATGAACCGTGACCGCTGTGACATATTCATACCCAGCAGTACTTGGTAGGTACATATTGTAACGAATTTTCTAGTCAAAGTATTTATTTAAACAATTATTTATGTAACACTATTTATAACACTTAAACACTAACTTACAAATACCATTTATATCACAACAATTCACTTATTTATATTACAATTTATTTATATCACTTTGTCTATTATCGGTTTTAATTCGCGCACTGATGCTTTCTTCAACTAACTGTTTTTCGGTCCAAAGATGATCACTATAAATACACCTTTAGAACTTTCTAGACAATTCGAAAAGGAAATCCTGATGATTCTCGAATGATGAGTAATAATTAGAAAGTCCTCGATTATTCCAGAATTGAACTTGTTACTTGTCGCCGGAGAATGATTTACATCTTGTAAATTGATAACACGAAAAGTACCGTGAGCGGTGTTTACGGCGTAAGCATGTTGGCGATAAAAGTACATGCCACAAATTGTTATCGCACACGCGTACTGTGTCACTGGTCGCTACACTACCCCCTCCTTAAGAGTGATTCGTCCCGGATCACATTCTGCCGTTCCTTCAGAGGATCATGCCGATACTTGCAGGTGGATCCGCTTCGGCATCTGGTTGTCAGGTGGAAATGGCAGTCAACGGTCTTCAATGGTGACGGTCCTCGTCGTGGATTTCCGGCGCACACCAAGATTTCTATGCCAGTGTATCGGAACAAAACCTCCAGCATGTTTCTGACCACCCTCCAATCCAGCCCATCGAGTCCACATCCGATCCTCGGTATTGCTAGCTTCAGGATGTTAGCGTGCAGCAATTGCTCTCTTAGTTCTATCAGGGAGTCCCATAAGGAGTGGTAGGAAGGCTTCTCCGACGACTTGCTTTTGGTGACTAGATAGAAGATGGATTGGGTCCCATCGAGTAACTGTAGTACTTTTCTTCCATCTTTGACCTGGTCGAGTAACATCGGTAGTCGCCCAAACTTCTTCCGAAAGACCGTGGCAATCCCACGGCTCATGTCCAAATCCCTTGCCACACAATGAGCCAGCGAGTATTCTTTCGGGACGGCGAATAAGTCCTGCTGAACTTCGGTGGTGACTCCAAATCGGGCTTTACGGTGTAAGCTCTGTTCGGCCATAAATTCTTCGTACTGGGGCTCTGGCGATCGAGCCTGCACAACTCTAACTCGAGCTTCTTCGTGGTTGTCCCCAGCATATGGAGCCAGTCGGTTGAAGTGGACTACTCTTGGTTTTCCATTGGGAGTACGTCTAATTCGGTAGATTACGTCATTGATTCGTTTGATAACTTTGTACGGGCCTTCCCAATCTTGTTGCAGCTTCGGCGAAAGACCCCTTTGACGCTTCGGATTATAAAGCCACACCAAATCTTCTTCATGGAATCCTCCATCAGTGGCCTTAATGTCATATGCGTCCTTCATCCGGTCACTGGCTATCTGCATATGGGAACGTATCTCGTCATGGATGTCGTCCAATCGTCTTCGGAGTTCACTGACGTAATCTTCTCCAGCCACGTCTTCGCCAGGTTTGCATCCGAACTTTAAGTCGCATGGTAGTCGCAACTCTCGACCGAACAGTACCCTGGCTGGTGTTTGTCCAGTGGTTTCGTGTATGGAAGATCGGTATGCCAAAAGGAACAATGGCAGATAACGATCCCAGTCTCGCTGATGTTTGGAGACCATTTTGGACAGGTACTTGTTAATGGTCCTGTTCATTCGTTCTACCATGCCGTCTGATTGGGGATGTAGGGCTGTAGTTCGAGTCTTATGAATGCCCAATATCTTACAAATATCTTGGAATATGGCTGACTCGAAATTTCGTCCTTGGTCGGAATGCAGCTCCAGTGGTACTCCGAATCGGCTAATCAACTCTTTCACGAGCGTTTCCGCCACTGTAGTTGCCGTCTGGTTTGGAAGAGCGTACGCTTCAACCCATTTCGTAAAGTAGTCCATTGCCACTACGATGTACTTATTCCCGTATTCAGATTCTGGGAATGGTCCGGCAACGACTATGGCAATTGTCTCGAATGGGCTGCCAACGTTATACTGCCGCATCGGAGCACGCTGTCGCTTCTGAGGTCCCTTACTGGCGGCGCACGTCGTGCACTTCCTGCACCAATCTTCCACGTCCTTCTTGCAGTTGACCCTGTAAAATCGTTCTCGTACTTTACCCAGGGTCTTCTTTACGCCAAAATGTCCTCCCGAAGGGTCGTCATGGAGGCACTGCAGAACCTCTTTTACCAAGCTTCTCGGTATCACCAGCTGACGTCTGCTTTCTGTGCCATCTTGGTTCTCAACGACGCGCTTCAGGAGACCATCTTCTTCATCAATGGAATCCCATTGGGCCCACAACGATTTCACTTCTGTTGACTTGGCAGCCACTTCCTGCCAGGTTGGTCTTCTGCCTTCTTTCTTCCAGTCCAGGAACATTTTTAGGAGCACGTCGGAATGTTGTTCGGCCTTAATGTTGTCGGGCTGCCACTGCTCGTCCAGGATAGTTATCCTCCTGACCTCTTCGTGTTCCTCGACGCGTTGACAGTGTTTACAATTATCCGGGCAAGGTCTTCTGGATAAGGCGTCGGCGTTTTTATGGCTACTTCCTGCTCGGTGTTCTATGTCAAAGTCGTACTCTTGCAGTTCTCTATCCATCTGGCTACTTGGCCTTCGGGGTTCTTAAAATTCAGCAGCCTTTCAACGCGGCATGGTCGGTTCGTAGCAAAAACTTTCTTCCGTAGAGGTATTTGTAGAAATGCTCCACACTTTTTACTACGGCTAACAATTCGCGTCTGGTTACGCAGTAATTCCGTTCTGGTTTGGATAGAGTTCTGCTGAAGTAGCCGATCACTTTTTCTTCACCATTCTGTATTTGTGACAGGACCGCGCCAATTCCAATATTGCTAGCGTCGGTGTCCAGGATAAACTTTCCGGTTGGTAGGGGATAGCTCAACACAGGTGTAGCAGAGAGGGTTTTCTTTAGCTGTTCAAAGGCAGCTTGGCAGTCTTGCTCCCAACAAAATGGTCTACTCTCTTCTGTGAGTCGTGTCAAAGGCTTAGCGATTTTTGCAAATCCAGGAACAAAACGTCTGTAGTAGGTGCAGAGTCCAAGGAAGCTTCTGACTTGATGGACGTCAGCAGGTACAGGCCACTCTTGCACGGCCTTGATTTTCTGTGGGTCGACTGAAACGCCGTCTCCGGATACTACATGCCCCAGGTAGTTGACGGTCTCTTGAAATAGCTGGCATTTCTTGGGGCTCAGTTTTAGGTGGACATCACGAAGTCTTCGGAAAACCTCCTCCAAATTTTTCAGATGGTCGGTGAAGTCCTTCCCGACTACGATGATGTCGTCGAGGTATACCAGGCAAGTCTTCCCAATTAAGCCAACCAAGACTGTTTCCATCAGTCGCTCAAAGGTGGCTGGTGCGTTGCACAACCCGAACGGCATCACCTTGAACTGCCACAGCCCCGTTCCAATGGAAAACGCTGTCTTCTCTTTGGCATCTCTGTCCAAAGCCACTTGCCAGTATCCGCTCTTGAGGTCTAAGGTGGAAAATATCGTCGACCCTGACAGTGTATCCAGGGTGTCATCGATTCGTGGTAATGGGTAGCTGTCTTTCTTCGTCACATTATTTAATTGGCGGTAGTCCACACAGAAGCGTGTCGAGCCATCCTTTTTCTTGACCAGAACTACCGGCGATGTCCGGGGGCTAGTGGATGGTTCTATTACCCCGTCTCTTTGCATTTCGCTGATGATGTTCTCAGCCTCCTCTCTCTTGGCCAGTGGTAGTCTCCTGGGTCGCTGACGGATTGGTTGTGCCTCGCCAGTATTTATTTGGTGCAGGACGACGTTGGTTCGCCCCTTCTTGCCACCTTCTACTTCAAAGACGTCTTGATATTCTTTTAATAATCCTTTTATTTTATGTCGTTGGTTAGGATTACATTTTCCGCCTGCTTCCTGGCACAATTTCGTCAAGGCTTCTGGTAGGCGTTGCGTGTCTTCCGTTCTTGCTTGTAGCTTTCTGGCTTGAGATGTTACAGTGTCCTGAGTAGTTGGCTTGAACTCTTCTCCGTTTAAGGTCACGACTTTTCTTTGGAAACTCAGGCAAAAGTCGTATTTCCGAAGCACGTCCAAGCCCAGAATGACGTTGTCTTCAATTTCGGCTACAAGAGCGCAGTGTCGGAAGGAGGTCTTTCCTATGCGGATCTTGACGTAGCTTTCACCATGGACATTGACCATTTCTCCGGTGGCCGTACGTAGCTTCCATTGAGTCGGTTGAAGCTTGCTTGTTGTCGTCACGTTGGCTCGTATAATCGTCCTGCTTGCTCCGGTATCCAATAGGAACGAACACCGTTTACCGTTTATACGTCCCGTAAGAAAAAGGCTGTCAGCTCTATCTTTCATTGTTTTTGTCAGTGCGACTAGACTTGGGG